>CM040121.1:465838159-466438159 GCA_022559845.1 Amorphophallus konjac | reverse complement strand
TGTCGCCCTTCCGACATTTCCAGAAGCTGTGATGTGGGAGACCGTCTTCGGCTTGACATATCCGCGTGGCGGTGGTGGATACCAACCGTCACGCGATTTGTTCCTTGATGTTTCTGCGGATATCTTGGCTTCCGAAACCTTTCGGGGAGACCCCGTGTACAAGTTGGCGTCTGCCAAGTGGCATTCAAATACCTCAAATGGGTGGAGATCGGCAAATATCCTCTCCTCCTTCCCTTGGAGACTGTATTTGATACATTGATGGAGCGTGGAGGGCACCACCATATTTTCATGCAGCCATGGACGGCCGAGTAGTGCTTTATAGGAGGTGCGAGAGTCGATGACGTGAAACTGCACCGTTGTAGTGAAATCCGCCAAGGTTAGCGTGAACTCTGCCACTCCCATAGACACTTCACATTTTTGGTTGAAGCCAGCGATACGCATATCCCCGACCTTTTCGAGATGCACATTGAAGTGGTGCCTCTCATATATTCTGTAGGGCAGAATGTTGACTGCTGCACCTGGGTCGACCAGGATCCGGTTCAGCTCTCTCCCATTCAGGTGCCCCTTTAGGTACAGTGGCCTGTTGTGGCTAGCAGTGGGTAGCAGCATGTCTTCGGGAGAGAAGGTCATACTGGCTTCAGGCACGGCTTCAGCTATGCAGGCTTCAAAATGAGCAGGCGTCTGCAGAGCAGTAATGATTGCCTGTCGGGTTTCTTCACTCAAGGAAAGAATTTCCCAGATTGTAAATCGAGCGGGGAGCTTCTTGAGCAGCTTCATTATTCGGCTCCCGGCTCGGACATTGGAGAGCTTCATCTCCTCAATCCACCGATGCTTCGGTAGGTTTTGATTTGTGGGTCCAGACGGACCTGCTTCATCTTCCTCGGACTCGGCACCCTTCTGGCTGGTACCGGCCTCTGGGCCTTCTTTATTTGTTGCCACGGGGTAAGTTCCATCTGCATTTGCATCCCCAGGGGATTGCACTAGCTGCAAGTGGATGGACCCGGGTGTAGGGTTAGCCTCTTGACAGGGCTGTTTCCCCTTTGACATCTTCATAAATTCAAGAAATGAGGGGACAGCCTTGCCCCCGCTCTTGTTGTATAGACCGGACGGAGGAGGGATTTGAACTCCCTTGACCTCTGGCGGAGGTGTCTTGTAGGGTTGTTCCCCTCTGAACACAATATTGTGGTTTGGTGGGGGTTGGCGCCCCCATTTTCGGCCTGACCGCGTGGCATGTGCAGCAGTGGCGGCCTCGATCTTGCTTTCCCAGTGTGGGGTGTAAAGCATATTTCTTCTTCTTCCTCTTCCCCGGGTAGGTTGAAGAGGGCTGATAGTGTATTACAGGAGACAACCTGTGCTTTATTGGCGTCAACGGCCTTTCTTTTCTTCTTCTTTTGCTTCTTTTTCCTTTTTGCTTCTGCGGGCACCTGCCCCCAGAATAGACTGCTCGCTTCAGGGGGTGCTGCTTCAGCTTCCTCCGTCTGCTTGAGTGAGAGTTGCTCCAGCTCCTGCCATGGGACGTAGTCCCGTACGAGCAGGGGTTTCAATTCGGGCTGTACATATTCATCTAGCCCTTCAATCAGGTGTTGCAGTCGAAGGACCTCGGGGTTGGTTTCCTTGACCACTGGCAGGGGAGTCTGTCTCCTTCTGTTGGGTGCATGTATTCTGATAGCTGCAGATGGAGTAATCCACGTAGGCGCTATCACTGGCGGAGCAGGCCGGGGCGTGACGCCACGGATATGTGCCCCCTCTTTCGGGCAGGGTGCCCTCTTCTTATTGTGCTTCACAGGGACGGGCTGCCACCCTTGCTGTTCTTTCACGGACTCCAGGAAATGGATTTCGTAGGTGCTCCGTGTGCTTGCTTCAGAGATCTCCTCAGGTAGTGCCTGGTAGAGGGAGACCATGTTGACTGTCGCCCTTCTGGGAGGAGCTTCATGTGGCTGAGGAGGGTCTACTTTGTATCCTCCCAGCTCTATTTCATTCTTCTTCACCATCCCCTCGATGACGTCTTTGAAAACATAGCAGTCTTCGATTGAATGTCCCAACATTCGGTGGTAGGGGCAGAATCTCGGACTGTCTTTTCTTTTCAGGTCTTCTGGTCTCCTTGGCTCGGGCAGAGTGACCATGTCATATTCCGTTACCCAGTCGAACAGGATGTGAGTTTTATCCTTAGGAAAGGAATAAACCTTCTTCATTTTGTCCCTCAGCGAAGGACCTTCTTTGTCATCTGGAGCTTTTGCAGGTTGCGGGGGAGCCGCTTTCTTGCCTTTCTCCTTTTGTTGTTCGAATGCCTTGATATCAAGCGCATTCGCTTCTTTGGGTGTGGGGCGCCGCTCCGCAGTCTTGCCTTTCTGGGCTGTGCTGGCAGCTGATGCCGGGGCAGGTTTGGCTAGGAAAGCCTCCACCTCGGCCACCACATTATTCAGCCGGTCAAACGACTGTATTTCCATCCCAATCATCTTCTCAAGGACCTCTCTCCTGAGATTTTGTTTGCATATTTGTACAGCGTCCTCCTGATGCGGGGGCCGCTTGCATCTCATTCCGAGGTTCCTCCACCTCGTAATATAGTCAAGGGCTGTCTCATCTGCCCTCTGTTTTGTCGAGTAGAGTTCGGCCACTGTGACCTCCCTCTCTGTGACATGAAATCTTTCTCTGAACTTCCTCTGCATATCTGACCAGTCATTAATTGACCCGGCCGAGAGACTGGAGTACCATTCAAATGCGAGTCCCGTCAGCGAGGACCCGAAGAATTTCAGCAGATATGACTCGTCGGTGGCAAGATCACCCATGACGGTCATATAATATGCAATATGTTCTTTAGGGGAACCTTTCCCGTTGAATTTGTCAAATTTGGGCGGCTTGTTGACTCCCGGGGGAAGTCGTCTGGCTGCATGATGTTGCGGGTAGGGCACCCGATAGGCATCGAATGCGACATAGTCGCCTTCACTTTTCTCTGCGAGCTTCAGCTCGATCATCCTTTCCACCATCATCCGGTTCACGACCATGGGGTCGACTGGCTCCGGATAGAAGTGTGCTGGCTGCAGGTAGGGGGTGACCAGGGTGGTCGCCTGTGGAGGACGTAGCAGTGGGGGTGTTGGGTGCACCTGGGGAAGCACCGGAGGTAGCAGCGGCTGAGGCTGTGGCGGCCGCTGTTGTGCTGTCGTCACAGTTGGCTCTGACGGCTGAGGCAGTGTATAGGGCGGTGGAGGGTCGTCTCGACGAGCCGCTCCCCGGGATGATTCACCTTGGACTTCGGGTGGTTTGGAGGCTGATGAGTGTTCAGTTTTCTCCATCAGTTGTTTCTTCAGGGAGTCTATTTCCCGTTGATATCTTTGCAGCAGCATCAAGACTGATGGGTCTATAGCGGTGGGGACACCTTCTGTCGTTTCCCCGGACGTACCCTCGGGCAGGGTATCGAGGAGTACGTCGTCTTCTTCTTCCGTCGTTACCACATTAGCGGTCAAGACGGGGGCTTTGTCATCCCAGTGGAGGTATGACTGGGGCTGTTTCTCTTTCATCGCCGTCAGAAGCCCTCTTGCTGCTTCTGTCCTGCGGGTAGCTGGTCCCGGCCGTACGGCCAACTGAGCCAGTTCTTGGGAGTCTTCAGGAAGCTTCCCATATCGGCTGGACATGCCAGCCATGTTGCAAGTGAAAACCTGCATCCTCCTTCTTTGTCGATGGACCCTCCGCCTTGCTTGTTGCGGGAAGGTCAGCCTCTCGAACACAGAAATTCTTCTTCTTTCTTCCCGCTCGGGGAAGGCTTCATCGGCTTTGATCTCAGAGCCGTCATTGTGTCCGTTGTCATCGACCGACGACATCCTCATTATATCCTCCATTTCTTCTTCATCTGCCGTTGATGGGCAGTAATTTTCTTCAGTGGCGACTGTCTGCATCAGCCGCTGCTGTCCGAGTGAGGTGTTACCCAATCCTCGGAAATAGCTTCTGACCAGGCAGGCCATTTCTTCTTGACCCCGTTCTTGATGTAGCACGGGGGAGAGTGGTCGACCTCCAGCAGGAGGGACATAGGCCAGTCGAGCTCTGTCGGCTGGATATTGGAATTTGCGTCCCGCAGCAGGGACGTTGGCTTGACGGGCCGCAGCCCGGAAATTTCCGTGGCGCGGAGGATCCGCAACCACCTCCTCTTCTTCCTTCGGGGGCAGACCCCTGTTTCTTCTTACTTCTGCCACTTCGTCGACAAGACGGCGGCAGATGAGTGTAGATTGGTAAGCAGGTCGGGTCCGCTTGGGAACCCACACTTGTCTAAATCTCTTCGGCTTGAACGCCGGGTTTCCTTGGCCATGGTGGCCGGCTTCTTCTATTTCTGCCCTCCTTCCAGCGAGAGCTTGATAGTTGTTGTAGACAGGGACGTTTGGGATGACGCGATCTGGGGTCACCCGTGCCGTGCGCCCGTTGAGGAAGACACGCATACCTCCCACCAGCATTGATTTTCCGGACTGAGAGACAGTTCCGGTGATCACGGCAGTGTTCTTGCGAGCCTGGCGACGCTGACGTCCTCCAGGGGGCTTGTTGATATCAGTGGGATGCATCACCCGTACAAGGTGGTGCACCAGGCAGCTAGCGGCCGGAACCGGGTTCTTGAGCGAATCACCGCGGCAGGGGGCCTTCAGAGGCTCCATTTCCTTCACATCTTCCTTGACGGGTTCCATGGCCTCGACTTCCAGCATGTCGACAAAGGCCAACCCCAAGAAGTTGGGGAAGCCCACAGCAGAAGGAAAGCTACCAAATTCCATGGGCACCGCCAGGTACCCTTGCGCGTGTCCGGCGACGATCGAAGGACCGAAGCCAACGCCGGTGATTCCGTGAGTTGTCATTGTTTACCTAAAAAGACAACACGGCGATAATCAGTAGCTTCTGGGAGGGCCTCGAAGCCCATTATCTCGGCAAAGAGATGAAAGGTGACACTGGTCCCACCGGGCGTGCCAGACTTTGTTTCGCACATTTTATTGTTTTTCTTTCTCTTTTTGTTTTGCCTTTTCGTTCGCGCATCGATCGACCAATTAACTAACTTGTAGTCAACTGACTGATTGACGACGCGGGCGTGCCAGTCACATGCGTGACGATTCAATTGTGCGCTCATCCTGACCCATGTAGGGCGAATGTGAGGTTCGGTCGGGACCAGCAGTCCGCCATACCATAAAGGTTATGACGTTAATTACATCCCCCACGAGGAGGGAACACCTTTGATTAATTGCCGAGATATCGGGCTGTCGAAGCCGGAAAAGGGAACTACATGATGATTATTAGTTGAGGGACTTGCATCCCTCTGTGATTAGCGTAAGAAATCATCCCATGAGTGGGAAAGGGGTTAGAACGATGCGACGACACGATTCGGAACGAAACCGGTGCAGTGCGTGCGAAGACGGGGATCAAAACGCTTGAAACGGCGCCCTGAAACGTAGGTAAAAGGTTTAAAATGGCGCCAGAACCGTAGGTAAAGGGGGAAGGCCGTTAAAACGGCGTGGGGAGCTGGGGCGCGCCGGGAAGGGCGCGCCGGAAAGGGCGCGCCGGGAAGAGCGCGCCGGGAAGGGCGCGCCGGGAAGGGCGCGCCGTTTAAAGCGTGATCGCGCACAAACGCGCCGAATTAACCCGATTTCAAGGAGGCAGGTGCCTCGTTGGTTTATTCATAGATTTATTAAGATTTTGGATGGTTTTGAGAATTTTATTAAGTTGATTATTCATCGGAATCGGTGCCGAGTCATGGGCTCGCGTGAGGCGATTGTTCCGAGCTTAACTCGTTCGAGCCGAAATTTCGGCAGCATCTCCCCATCCCAAAGGATGGTCGGGGAGACGCAGGGAGTACTCACGTGGCGGAGTAAACCCCTAAAGAGCCGGGTGGCACAACGGCGGCCGGCAGACCCGAACGGATAGGAAGACCCCGAGGGCTAGCCTGCTAGGGGTACCGAGTCCGTGGGTAACGGTGAGTGAATGAAGTGACTCGATGTGGGAGCGAAAACCCCGAGGGCTAGCCTACGAGGGGTACGCGACCCGAGCCACCACAACACTCGAAACGGGACGACCGAGTAGAGAAGGGAACCCCGAGGGCCAGCCTACGAGGGGCACACGCGTCTCACGGCCACCACAAAGTCCATTAAGGACTGTGGATTTATGGTGTTGGGATTACCCCCAATTTCTGTGTGCTCACTGGCCCTCGGAGATCCATTACTGCCAAATAGATCCCTCGAGCCGGGAGGTCAAGATAAAAGAATCAAGGGGATGTTCCCCTCTCCCCAGTCACCGAATCTCCTTAAAAGGACGGTAACACTACGCGGAGCAACTCACACTCAGTTGGCAAACTGATCATGATACGTACAGCTATATATATATATATATATATATATATATATATCTATATGTGCATAGAGGGATTAGCAAGTTAACAGAGCGATCACCGAGCTAACGCTCGGAGAACAACGATGCGGAGAAACCAAACATCAAGCTTATAGGGACAGCCTTACCTCCTTCTGTTTATGATCAAAAACAGGAGGGAGGGGCAAACGGACAGGCCCAGGGTCGACCAGTAAGACATACATGCGCATATCTCTGACGGAGAAACCTTCGACATTCCATGAAAGGAAAAGCCCCAGGGAGAGGGGAAATTACTGTAGCCCATGATGTACCAGGGCGTATCCGGCATCGGAGAAGACGGGTACGGAGTTCGTTCGCGCCATGAAACAGGTAAACATGTAAACAGAGAGTAAAGGAAGCAGATGGGAGAGATGACCCCGACGCCGGGCATGCTCACATCCATCCGTTTGGTGCACAGATCATCGGAGAGATGTGCACATGCGCACATCACCCTCCACGGCGCCGTATCAATGGCCACAGAAAACAAATTCAAGGAGGAAGAGGAGGCAGCGATGCAGAGGTAGAGTAAGGCCATTAGACTCTTTAACCCACTGACATAAACATTCATTCATTCCACGGTAAACAGACAAAATGCATACAAGCATATTCCGACGCCGGCGTTGTCGCACGGTCGCCGTTTTACATTAACAGAGGAAGCTCATTCCGAACGAAGAGAAAGGGGCAGAAATAACGGTGGGAGAAGGGGGAGGAAAGGCTCGTATCATCGCCCCTCCCCCCGTCTCACTTACATTCTATCAGGGAAAATCCAAAAGAGAAAAGAAGAGGGTCGCCGGGAGAAATCGCGGGGCAACCCACCTAAGCAAATGAGAAAACAGGTGGCCTCCTTCGACTTCGGGGAGCTCGGATGGAGCAGGGTGGCGGCCGCCGAGAGGTTCGGACGGGAGCTTCTGCAGATAGACGAAAACCCTCCAACCCTTCTCTCTGGACTCCTCCTCTTTCTTTCTAATTCTCTCTTTTTTTTCTTTCAAATCCGCCTCTTCTCCCGATCGGATCTCTCTTCATCTTCTTCTCGACAGGCTATATATAGCCTTGGGTTAAAACGGCGCCCCAGGAAGAAGCGCGCCGGGTTGACGGCGCCGGGGAAGGGCCCTATTTGCTCTTTGCGCGCCGGATAGACGGCGCCGGGGAAGGCCCCCATTTGGTCTTTGCGCGCCGGATAGACGGCGCCGGGGAAGGCCCCCATTTGATCTTGACGTGTCGGTTTGATGGCGCCGTTTTAACTTGCTCACTTGGTGTGTAGTCCGGCGGACCCGGAGATGATTCCGGAAGCTTCCGTCCACTGTCCATCTCACCCCGGCCATTAAAGGGCCCTGACGGGGTGTTCACGAAGCTCTTGATAGGACGAATGGCCTTAAATAAGGCTTCGTGTGTGTCCGGTCCGAGCACACGGGTGTCCTACTGACATAGTCCTCGGCACTGTGATTTGGGCTTCTGGCTGAGACGAACTCGGGCTCGAAGCTTCCTTGCAGGATGATGTTACATCCCGGACAGTTCCACCTTGAATCGGTGATCAATCGGCCACTAGCAGGCCCACTATGGCAAGAAGCCGAATCCGTGCCGGATAATCGGGGTCTTCTGCTGACAGGATCTTTGGCCCCTTGTCACGGACGGCCGAGGACATTCTTCCTCCTTAGGAGAGTCATTGGGTAGACCGTCGTCCTTGGTCGGGCGACGGATGTGGGGTAGCGGCATGACGAGGTCGATGCCGGATCATTGGGCAGGCTTGATCGCGCTGCCGGTTGGTTGCGGGTTTACTTCGGCTCTCCTGAGGTAAAGTCCCCGACGTTCCCTTTGAGGTGGCTCGGGGCTTTGTCAGCTTGAGGGGTCCTCTTGATAAGTTGATTTTTATCGGCTTCTGTGCTTCAGTGGGCCGTATCATTCATCCTTGCGGCTTGGTTGCCAGAGGATCATATTTTGAGTGCCAAACATCAACATGACACATACTGCGTATGTGATCCAATATGTGTGCACATTTATGGTTGCTCGGGTAGCAGGCGTAGGTTTGATTCCACGGGTGTAGGTGTATCAGACGATTGTGGGGTTCGGGAGCAGGACATTTCCCCACCGACCACAATTGGTGTTAATTTACATCGGATGTAATCCGAGCACTCTTGTTTAACTGCCCAAGGAAAGAGTTAGTGACCTTGGGGTCGCGACATTGGGAGGGCATGACCCGGACTACAACGATGAAGCAACAACAATAGCAACAGTAGGGGTCAATGGTAAGGTTAGGAGGCCAGTCTCAATTTGGCACTAGAGGGAGATGGACTTTAGGTTTGTAAGAGTGAGGCACTTGCACAAGGATGTGGGGTGACTAGGCCTTTGCTTAGGTGATAGAGCAGTCGGGTGCTGGCTCAAGCGTAGAGCAGTCAGGTTGGCTCAAGTGTGGAGCAGTCGAGCTCCAGCTAGGGGTGGAGCAGTTGAGAACTGGCTCGAGGTGGAACAGTCGGGCACCGGCTTGGGCATAGAGCAAGTAGGCACTAGCTCTGGGTGGAGCAGTCAGGGAATGGCTCATGTGTTGAGCCGTCGGGCACTAGCTCGGGTGTGGAGTAGTCGAGTGCTGGCTCGGATTGGGGTAGTTGGGCATCGGCTCAAGTGTAGAGTGATTGGGCACCAACTCAAGCATGATGTTTCATTTCATTGATCGGGTGCAAACTGGGCACGAGACAGGCATCTTTGAGACTGGCAACCAACTCGAGAAGGTTTCTTAGAAGATGTCACACCCCGAGATTATGCAGCGAAAATAATCGGGAACGTGAACAATCGCCTAGTGCGTCTCAAGCGAGCAATATAATCAGAGCACTAACGCATGCATACATAAGAAATGAATGCACAATATTTGGCCAAAATCTTTGGTTTAGTTAAATAATAATCAAAAGTACATAAGGTTGACTCTTGACTCTTTGACTAACTAGACTCAATCAAATAGAAAATTACATAGCGACTCTTGACTATCAACTAATGACAATCTAAGACTTCGCTCCTTCTTTAATCACTCTCGGATCCATCACTTGAATAGTCTGAATCGGACGCGCTAGAATTTCCTGAAAAAGATTAAAAAAGTAGGGAATGAGCACACATGCCCAGTAGGTATCTTCGTATTAACATGCAGGCAATGTTTAAGTAATTAACATTTTAGCTCTAGAGTGTAAGATAAGCAACTGAAAATACGATGAAACACGTGAATAAAACAAAGAAACACGTGAATAAAACAAAGAAACACAACTAATAAGATATGATTAAGGTGAGATATGAGAGTTCATGTAGACTGAGAATATGATCAAGCAAGAATATAACATGAATGTAATTCGACCTTTCATGAACAAGAATGTACTTTTTCATAACTATAAAGGCTATGCACTAGAAAGTCATGTAATAAGAATGTACTAGCAAGCATGTAATTTCACAAGATTGCCTCGTGGATCTTCACCCGTTTATAAAAAAAGTACTCCCGACGCAATGCAACGCTAGTGTTCATCATACCCCATGGTTTATAGTATGTTTCCGGCTATCTACCGAGGGGACTAGAGTTGAGCCCTTGGACACTGTCCGTGCCCGCTCTTGTATCTTCAAGTTATAAATCAAGCTACTTCCATGAGAAATATAAATAATGTAGGCTAATAATGAACAAGTTCAAACTATAGTTTCATGATAAAAAATATCAAGGTAAGAATGCACCAATTAAGAATATGAGAGTTCAGGATTGATTTAGAACAAGGTTATGCCATGGACAAAATTTGGCAGCATAACGGCATATTCTTTAATTTTCATAATTCATTAGGTAGCTTTGGAAACAAAGTGTGAGATTCTAGATAATCATAGACTATCTAGGATCATAGAAAAATCAACCCTTGGGTCCAACCTTGGGTTCATCAATACTTAGATATAAAATGGTCATATCAGGGCCGTTTATGGAAATAGCAGTCATTTACTGGACCGTTTACATGGTGTATGTAACGGTCAGTGCAGGACCGCTTATTGACAGAGTTGACACAATGAGTGAACTGGATCCATTCGGTCATGGCAGGGCCACTAGGCATCATTTGGCGGTCAAGAAAATGGTCGCTACTAGACTCTGGCGGCCTCCAGAGGGCCGCTAAAGTCCAGAACTTAGAAAACGTCGATAAAGTGCTTTCTAGACAATTGGGCTTTGAGGGTACAACCAGCTCGGCGTCCTAGTGGAAATCTCAGGCTCGCGGAGTCTTATGGAGGCCTTGAAAAAAGATCACCTAGTCCGATGGAAGGAATATCCAATGGAGAGGATCACAAGTTCAAGATTGTGTGCTTAAGTGCAAAGTGTATCTAATGGCTCTGCACCGGAGTACGCACCATGTACTTATGAAAGACTCGAGGTGAGAGTGAGATCGTGAAAGACATCGATCAAAACATCACTACAAAGTCCATGAATCTTATGAAATAATGATCATTAATACAAGAGTATAGGTTTTGGCATGAAAGTAACATAAATTTAAAATAAGCATTTAAACCATGTAAGACATGCAATCTATCAGGGATGGTGCATAATATAACCAATATTATGAATATAAAGTCAAAACTAGTAATAAGACCTCATTAACTAGGCTTAACATATAGTCAATAGGGTCAATCTGCCATCTGTTTAGAGTTAACAAAGTGCATATTACAGAAATCGATTAGCGGTCATAGGATGGCCGCTTACCAGGGCTTAGCGATCTGTCGCAAGGCCGCTAGGTACCTCTGGCGGTCATAGGAAGACCGTTTCTTTTTGTTTGTGGCAAACAACAGTAACACCAAAGTACACGTAAATCTAGGGCAGTAAATTAGATAACAATCATGCTAACCAAAGGGATTAGACATGATAATCTATAAGAAATGCATGGAGATGTATAGGTTGCATGAATCAAGCCAAGAATATTCACTTTTCCTATTAAGGGCAAGGTTCATGCATGCTATGTTAACCCTATATGCGCAGTCATAATAAAACATCAAATTCGTCATGTACAATCAATGAAAATAGAAGGGAATAGAGGGCTTTTGTTCCTAACACGTTAATTTAGCCTTTTCATGAGATAACTTACCGTTGATTCGATCCCTGGACTTAAGATTTCTGACTAGAAGTAGACCCTAGTTCCTGCACGTCCTGTGCCCAACCAGCAACTTCGCGTCCCTCTATCTTCTGATTCTCTTGACCTAAAATCATGAAAATTGGAGAGTAGGTAGAAGATAGAAAGGGGAATAATAAGTTCTAAAGAATAAACTCAGACTAACCTCGTTTAGGGCTTCTAATCTCTTGATCTTTACTGGACCGGCGCACTGTCTCATGTGCAGCCTGCAGCGAACCAGAGACTTTCAGATGCTCTATCTCTCCAACGGCTGGGTCTTGCAGCACAAAAATTAGAGGTGAGTTAGATAAAACTAAGGAGAACATAAAGTTCTAAAAAACTAACCTGAGAAGATGTCTCCTTACCTTCGACATATGCGATCCAACATTAGGGTTCGCATGGGTCAAAGTTAGGGTCTATTTATAGGGTTTTGAGTTAGGGCTGAGGGATTGATCGAATTGAGAGTCCTACTTAGGTGTAGGATTGATCCCTAAGAGTCCTGGACAAGCTTACATGTCCACATACTTCGATGCATGGGGATTTGGATGCCAAAGATCCAACCTTTTCACGTTTTCTCCCATTCACGGAATCAGGAGGGCTTAGCGGTCATGGAGGGACCGCTAGGGTGGATCTGGCGGTCCTGCGATAGACAGCCAATCACCAAAAAATCCAAAATTTTTAGATTTTCGTATGATCTCCTATTTATCCTCTAATTGATGTATATATCCCATTTTAAATCTCTAAATTACCTAATTTACGTTTCTATTAATGGGCTTTGGTCCAAAGGTCTTGGAATTGGGTCTTTGGGTCTATTTGAGTTGGGCTTAGCCCTTTGGTTGATATAGGGCTTTTAACTAGATTTAATAAATCCTTAATTCTTCTTAATTGCTTAATAATTATACTTAAATCTAAAAAATTCTTAGAAAATTCTTGGGCATTACACCCTCCCACACTTAAAAGAATTTGATCCCCAAATTCATCGTAATAAGATTTGCTAAAAAGAGTGTACTTACATGCAAAATATCTTCGGAAATCTTTTGCGCATGGCTTCTTCTGTTTCTCTTGTTGCTTCGTGTGGCCAAGATTTGCTCCATTGGACTTTGACCATGGGAATAGTTTTATTCTGAAGTTGACGTACTTCTTATTCAATTAGTTTGATTGACTTTTACTCATACGTCAAATCCTTTTTAATCTCCAAGTTGTCATAAGTTATGACATGGAATGGGTCTAGGACGTACCTTTTGAGCATTGAGACGTGAAATACATCATGGATGAGCTAATTGAGGGGGGCAAAGCTATTCGATATGCGACTTCACCAACCCTTTTGAGAATTTCAAAGGGGCTAATGAATCTCGGAGTGAGCTTGCCTTTGATGCCGAATCTTCGAATACCTCGACCCGGAGAAACCTTAAGGAATATGTGGTCTCCTACTTGAAATTCCAGGTCGCGCCTTCTATTATCAGCATATGATTTTTGCCTATCTTGAGCCATCTCGAGTCTCTCCCGAATAAGCTTTTATCTTCTCGGTAGTGTCCATGATGATGTCGGGGCCGAGAAATTACCTTTCTCCTACTTCATTACAACATATAGGTGAGTGGCAGCTTCTTCCATACAGTGTCTCGAACGGTGCCATTTGTATACTAGCTTGGTATCTATTATTGTAGGCAAATTCCACTAGAGGCAAGTGGTCGTGCCAACTCTCTCCAAAATCAATAGCACATGCCCTGAGCATATCTTCCACCACATGATTTGTCTTTTTAGTCTGACCATCAGTTTGTGGATGGAACGCAGTGCTAAAGTTGAGTCGGGTCCCTAATGAATGTTGTAGACCCTTCCAAGATTGTGATGTGAACTGAGGGTCTCAGTCAGATATAATGGTGACATGGACACCATGTAGTCTAACAATTTCCTTCATGTATAATGCTGCTAATACATCCACAGACCATCGACTTTTGATTGGTAGAAAATTTACAGATTTAGTCAATCGATCTATAATCACCCATATACCATCGTGTCCACCCCTCGTCTTAGGTAAACCCATGATGAAATCTATCCCTATACTTTCTCATTTCCACTCGAGAATATCCAAGGGATGTAGTTTCCCGGCGGACTTTAAATGTTCCACCTTTACTTGCTGACAAGTGAGGCAGCGAGATACAAAGTCCGCTACTTCTCTTTTCATATTGGGCCCCCATAAATTTCTTTTTAAGTCTTGGTACATCTTGGTAGCACCAGGGTGAATAGCATACCTTGCTTTATGAGCTTTTTCCATGATCAATTTCTTAGTGTCGGTATCATCTGGCACACATATTTGATTTTTGAACAATAATCTTTCATCAGTTAAAATGGAGAATTCTGACCTTTGATTAATATTAGCCTTGATCTCCATCAATGTCATTTTCTTGTAATTTGACTATATCTTCAATCAATGTAGGTTGTGTCCTTATATTAACAATCATACATCCCTCCTCTACTTTGTCAACATCGAGATTCAAATGAGTAAAATCCTCTATAAGATAAGTCGTACCTTTCCTGAGGCTTGCTAGAATTGCCATTGGTCTTCTGCTAAGAGCGTCAGCTACAACATTTGCTTTGCCTAGATGATATTAGATAGTAAAGTTGAAGTCTTTGAGATACTCCAACCATCTGTGTTGCCTCATGTTCAATTGCTTTTGGGTGAAGAGGTATTTCAGACTTTTGTGATCTAAAAATATAGTGAACTTCTCCCCATAGAGGTAATGTCGCCAAATTTTCAAGGTGAATATAACAGCAGCTAGTTCCAGATCATGCACATGGTAGTTTTCTTCATGACGCTTTAACTGTCTTGATGAATAGCAAATCACCTTACCATTTTGCATAAGAACGCATCCCAGGCCAATGCCAGATGCATCGATATAGACTTCAAAGCCACCACCCTCAATGGGCAGTGCCAACATAGGGGCCGTAGTGAGATGATCTTTAAGAGTTAGGAAACTCTCTTTGCAATCCTTTGATCATATAAAAGGGTTCTCCTTTCTTGTAAGTCTAGTCAAAGGGAGGATGATTTTAGAGAAATCCTTAATGAATCATCTGTAATAACCAACCAGACCCAGAAAACTTCTAACCTTTGACACGGTCATCGGTCGGCTCCAATACTTAACAGCTTCTACCTTAGAAGGATCGACAGCGATTCCTTCCTTTGAAATAATATAGCCAAGGAAAGAGACCTCCTTTAGCCAGAACTCACACTTACTAAGCTTTGCGTAGAGTTGATGCACTCTTAGGGTTTGCAAGGCTATTTTTAAATTTTCTTCATGTTCTTCCTTAGTCTTGGAGTATATAAGAATATCATCAATGAAGACGACCACAAATCAGTTGAGATAAGGCCTGAAGATATTATTCATGAGTTGCATAAATGTTGTCGGGACATTAGTTAACTCGAACGGCATTACCATGAATTCATAGTGCCCATATCTACTCCGGAAAGTAGTCTTGTATGTATCTTCGTCTTTGATCTTGAGCCGATGATAACCCGACCTGAGGTCTATTTTGAAGAAATATTCCGCTCCCGAAATTTGATCAAAGAGCTCATTAATACGCGACAATGGATATTTATTCTTGATAGTGAGTTGATTTAGTTGCCGATAGTCGATACATAGCCTTAGAGATCCATCCTTCTTCATGACAAATAAAACTAGCGCACCCCAAGGGGATGTGCTAGGTCCAATGAAGCCCTTGTCTAATAACTCCTGAAGTTGTTTCTTCAATTCTTTGAGTTCTATAGGGGACATCCTATAGGGAGCTATTGAAACAGGTGCTGCTCCAGGAACGAGTTCAATGGAGAACTTTACTTCCCTTTCGGGTGGTAAACCAGGTAAATCCGATGGGAATACATTGAGAAACTCATTCACAATGGGAATATCCTCTAAGATGATTTCCTTGGACTCGGTATTTATTAAGGAAGCAAGAAAAGCTTCGCATCCTTGCGAAATGAGTTTGCAAGCATGAAGAGATGAAATAATGGTAGGATGCTTCCTATACTTGATACCAAGGAAAGAAAATCGCGGGAGACCTTGGTTCTGAAAAGAGATTCTCCTATTGCGACAATTTATATAGGCGTCATGGTCAACAAGCCAATCTACACCTAGGATAGCATCGTAGCCTTCCATGTCAAGGCATACGAGATTTGCAAGAAGATTATGACCTTCTACCATTACCTCACTATCGGGGTAGTGGGTTGTAAGTTTAGTTTCGGGACCTAAGGGTGTAGTGATAGCTAGGTCCGAGGGTAGAGGAACTGATGATACTGAGAAGATTTTTAGAAAAGTAGTAGATATAAAGGAATGAGAAGCACCAGTATCAAATAACACGAATGCAGGATGGGAATAAATTTGAACGGTACCTTCCATTAGCCTATCATCCTTGGGCGCTTCATCATCCTCCAGAATAGCGTTAAGACGAGCATGTCACTTGCGTCCACCGCTGGAAGATTGATCCTTCATGAGGGGGCAATCCGGCATGCGGTGCTCTCAGCTGCCACATCGCAAACACGCCCCTAGGCGTTTCCAGCATTCTTCGGCCGAGTGGCCAAACTTCTCGCAAAAAGAGCAAGCCACTATGATTTGCTTGTCTTCTTCTTTAGCATTCTTGTTCCTGCGATCATCCTTGTTAGTCCCATTCTTGGATCTCTTCTTGTTATCCCGAGAGTTGTAAGTGATGCTGAATCTTTCCTCTTTTCTTCCTCACCCATCAGACTTTCGGTTAGGCTCCTCTCCTTTGCCTTTGAGTTTATCGACATTCTCCAAGGTCCGTTCGCATAGGTGTGCCCGTTGGACCATTTCTGC
Source organism: Amorphophallus konjac (assembly GCA_022559845.1). NCBI lineage: Eukaryota > Viridiplantae > Streptophyta > Magnoliopsida > Alismatales > Araceae > Amorphophallus > Amorphophallus konjac. The sequence continues at coordinate 466,421,871 of CM040121.1, read as the reverse complement.
ATTGGTCCGAATATTTTGTGGGCCAAGTTGCTGGATGAAGATGGACCGCAGCCCGTCCATGAAACGATTAGCTTTTAGAAGATCTGTGCTCAGTAAATGTTGAGCATAGGGTGATAGGCGAGAGAATTGTAATTCATATTCCGCCACCGTCATCATGCCTTGCCTTAAGGAGGCAAATTCTGCTGCCTTCCTCTCCTTAACATGCTCGGAGAAGTATTTTGCACGGAAGAGTGTAAGGAACTCATCCCATGTAAGCTGTGCATTTTTGTGCCTTCCACCACGTACGTGCATCCTTGTTTAGTTGGAACGTGGCGAGACGAACCTTCTCTTGGTCAGCACACTGCATGACCTCGAATATACGGTTCATTTCATCTATCCAGTTTTCAGCTTCGTTTGGGTTGGAAGAACCAAAAAATCGCGGAGGGTTTAGACACCGGAAGTTACAATGTAGATCACCAGCACCAGCCCTCGCACCGACTTGGGCCATATTTTGCAAGGCCTGGGTGAGACCCACAACAGTTTGCTGCATTCCACCCCATTCGACACTATGAGCCATTGTAAGAATAAGGTATCTGAGAAGTGTAATAAATTTGTCAACTCCAATGGAATTGATGGGATTAATCCTAGAGATAATTTCTAATTACTATCTCATCCCGGGTTCTACCCAATTTCTCTCATGGGTGGAGAATTTCTTTCCTTCTTTCATAGGCATGGATCCTTAAGCCTTGGACTTAGCCTATGACACGACGTTTTTCTAGGAATAAGTAAGTCCTAAGACCTACGCTCTGATACCACTTTAACTGTCACGTCCCGAGATTATGCAACAGAAATAATTGGGAACGTGAACAGTCGGCTAGTACGTCTCAAGTGAGCAATATAATCAGAGCGCTAACACATGCACACATAAGAAATGAATGCACAATATTTGGACAAAATCTTTGCTTTATTTAAATAATAATCAAAAGTACATAAGGTTGACTCTTGACACTTTGACTAACTAGACTTAAAAAATTGGAAAATTACATAGCAACTCTTAACTATCAACTAATGACAATCTAAGGCTTCGCTCCTTCTTTAATCACTCTCGGATCTATCACTTGAACAGTCTGAATCCGACCCGCTAGAATTTCCTGAAAAAGATTAGAAAAGTAGGGAATGAGTACACATGCCCAATAGGTATCTTCGTATCAACATGAAGGCAATGTTTAAGTAATTAACATTTTATCTCTAGAGTGTAAGATAAGCAACTGAAAATACGATGAAATACGTGAATAAAACAAAGTAACACAACTAACAAGATATGATCAAGGTGAGATATGAGAGTTCATGTAGACTGGGAATATGATCAAGCAAGAATATAACATAAATGTAATTCGACCTTTCATGAACAAGAATGTACTTTTTCATAACCATAAAAGCTATGCACTAGAAAGTCATGTAACGAGAATGTACTAGCAAGCATGTAATTTCACAAGATTGCCTCGTGGATCTTCACCCGTTTATAAAAAAAGTACTCCCGGCGCAATGCGACGCCAGTGTTCATCATACCCCATGGTTTATAGTATGTTTCCGGCTATCTGCCGAGAGGACTAGAGTTGAGCCCTTGGACACGGTCTGTGCCCGCTCTTGCATCTTCAAGTTATAAATCAAGCTACTTCCACGAGAAATATCAATAATGTAGGCCAATAATGAACAAGCTCAAACTATAGTTTCATGATAACAAATATCAAGGTAAGAATGCACCAATTAAGAACATGAGAGTTCAAAATTGATTTAGAACAAGGTTATGCCATGGAGAAAATTCGGCATCATAACGGCATATTCTTTAATTTCCATAATTCATTAGGTAGCTTTGGAAACAAAGTGTGAGGTTCTAGATAATCATAGACCATCTAGGATCATAGAAAAATTAACCCTTGGGTCCAACCTTGGGTTAATCAATACTTAGATATAAAACGGTCATATCGGGGCTGTTTATGGAAATAGCGATCGTTTACTGGACCGTTTACATGCGCTGTAACGGTCAGTGCAGGACCGTTTATTGACAGAGTTGACGCAATGAGTGAACTGGATCCATGCGGTCATGGCAGGGCCGCTAGGCGTCATTTGGCGGTCAAGAAAATGGTCGCTACTAGACTCTGGCGGTCTCCAGAGGGCCTCTAAGGTCCAGAACTTAGAAAACGTCGGTAAAGTATTTTCTAGACAATTGGGCTTTGAGGATACAACTAGCTCGGCATCCTAGTGGGAATCCCAGGCTCGCAGAGTCTTATGGAGGCTTTGAAACAAGATCACCTAATCCGATGGAAGGAATATCCAATGGAGAGGATCACAAGTCCAAGATTGTGTGCTTAAGTGTAAAGTGTATCTAATGGCCACGTACCGGAGTATGCACCATGTACTTATGAAAGACTCAAGCTGAGAGTGAGATCGTGAAAGACATCGATCAAAACATCACTACAAAGTCCATGAATCTTATGAAATTATGATCATTAATATAAGAGTATATGTTTTGGCATGAAAGTAACATAAGTTTAAAATAAACATTTAAACCCTGTAAGACATGCAATCTATCAGGGATGGTGCATAATATAACCAATATTACGAATATAAAGTCAAAAATAGGAATAAGACCTCATTAACTAGGCTTAACATATAGTCAATAGGGTCAATATGCCATTTGTTTAGAGTTAACAAAGTGTAGATTACAGAAATCGATTAGCGGTCATAGGATGGCTGCTTACCGGGGCTTAGCGATCTGTCGCAAGGCCGCTGGGTACCTCTAGAGGTCACAGGAAGACCATTTCTTTCTGTCTGTGGCAAACAGTAGTAACACCGAAGTACACGCGAATCGAGGGTAGTAAATTAGATAACAATCATGCTAACCAGAGGGATAAGACATGATAATCTATAAGAAATGCAAGGAGATGTATAGGTTGCATGAATCAAGCCAAGAATATTCACTTTCCTATTAAGGGCAAGGTTCATGCATGCTATGTTAACCCTACATGCGCAGTCATAATAAAACATCAAATTCATCATGTACAATCAATGAAAATAGGAGGGAATAGAGGGTTTTTGTTCCTAACATGTTAATTTAGCATTTTCATGAGATAACCTATCTTTGATTCGATCCCTAGACTTTGGATTTCTGACTGGAAGTAGACCCTAGTTCCTGCACGTCCTGTGCCAAACCAGCAACTTCCCATCCCTCTATCTTCTGATTCTCTTGACTTAAAATCGTGAAAATTGGAGGGTAAGTAGAAGATAGAAATGGGAACAATAAGTTCTAAAGAACCAACTCGGACTAACCTCATTTCGGGCTTCTAATCTCTGATCTTTACTGGACCGGCACACTGTCTCTTGTGCAGCCTGCAGCGAACCAGAGACTTTCAGATGCTCTATCTCTCCAACGGTCGAGTCTTCTAGCATGAAAATTAGAGGTGAGTTAGATAAAACTAAGGAGAACATAAAGTTCTGAATATCTAACCTGAGAAGATGTCTCCTTACCTTCGAAATACGCGATCCAACATTAGGGTTCGCATGGGTCGAAGTTAGGGTCTATTTATAGGGTTTTGAGTTAGGGCTGAAGGATCGATCGAATTGAGGGTCCTACTTAGGTGTATGATCGATCCCTAAAAGTCTTGGACAAGCTTACATGCCCACATACTTCGATGCATGGGGATTTGGATGCCAAAGATCCAACATTTTCACATTTTCTCCCATTCAAGGAATCAGGATGGCTTAGCAGTCATGGAGGGACAGCTAGGGTGGATCTGGCGGTCGCGCGATAGACCGCCAATCACCAAAAAATCTAAATTTTTTAGATTTTCGTATGATCTCCTATTTATCCCCTAATTGATGTATATATCTCATTTTAAATCCCTAAATTACCCAATTTACGTTTCTATTAATGGGCTTGGGTCTAAAAGTCTTGGAATTGGGTCTTTGGGCCTATTTGAGTTGGGCTTAGCCCTTTGGTTGATATAGGGCTTTTAAATAGATTTAATAAATCCTTAATTATTCTTAATTTCTTAATAATTATACTTAAATCTAGAAAATTCTTAGAAAATTCCTACGCATTACAAAAGATTTCATTTCATTAATTGCCATAAAAGGCTTCATGCGAGGCATTGAAGGTCTGATTACAATTCTCGCGAAGACGCAGGAGATTTCCATCATTTTTGTCAATTTTTGGGTCTTTGCAGAAGCACATGGGTATTTCTACTATCTTTACATAATGTCCATCATAGGACTCGTAGCATGGCTAAGCGTCATTAGAGGGGGTATTTTTGTAACAGACCCTCACTCGAGCGTCAAAGACCAAAGCCAAAGCAAGCCGGATCGCCTTCCTCACTGAGTATTCATCGAACTGCCTTGAGGTTGTACCCATCGTGGGTTCTCCATGTGTTGTTCGCATGCCCTTGACCTTTGGGCTCCTGGGGGGGTTTGTAGGCCCAAAATTGTCCAAATGGACACCTGGTCCAATTGGGAACCTCAAGGGAGGCACCTGGACCGGTTAAATCCCTAACAAGGGGTACTTGGATTGGTTGGAACCCTCGCTGGGGGTACCCGATCGGGTTGGAAGCCCCAGGAAGGGGACTTCGACTGGTTGGGGCACCCAGGGAGGACCCAGACTGTGTGGCATCCCCAGAGGGAGGCTCTTGGTCCGGGTGGCTCCTCCCATGGGACCCACCTGGTCCAATTGGGAGCCTTAAGGAGGGGACCTGGACCTACTGGGGCACCCAGAGAGGACCCATATCGGGTGGCATCCCCCAGGGAGGCACCTAATTTCGGTGGCTCCCCCACTGGACCCACCTGGTCTGGTTGGGAGCCCAACAATGGGATACTTGGTCCAGTTTGAGGTCCAAGGAGACCTGGACAGGTTGGAGACCCCACAAGGGCCACTTGGTCTTGTTGGAGGCCCCAGGGAGGCTACCTGGTCCGAGTGGAACCTTCAAGGAAGCTAACTAGTCTGATTGGAACCTTGAACCCTCAGGGGACCTACCTGGTCCGGATGGAACCCTCAGGGAAGCTACCTGGTCCGGGTGGAACCCTAAACCCTCAGGGGACATACTTGGTCCGCGTGGAACTCTTAGGGGACCTCCTTGGTCATAGTGGAACCCTTAGGGAAGCTACCTAGTCTAGGTGGTCAGTGAGGGGAGGACCCGATCCAGGGTGGTCCTTCGGCTCGCTTTGTCCTCCGCCTACTTCGCATGATACTGGAATGGACTTGGAGCTTTGTGGATTTACTCCTCTCCATGTCAGAAATCCTTGTAAGGGTGGATTACTCATCTGTTAGTCATGAACTCATCGTCTTTGTGCCATGTGCAACTACGGGGGTGCCCCAGACCTAGGTTTGGAGCGATGTCAGCGTTGTGCCATCTTGCGGATTATACGGGAGTGATTATCATCCCTTTACGTTGTGCCGCGTGACACGATCAAGTGGTCCAAAAGTTCATGTTTGAGTAGGTCATTGGAAAGCCATCAAAATTTTGCCACTTGTAAGGTGTTTGGGATTGGTTCCCGCTTGTAGGTTGTCCTGAGGCCCGGGTTCGACCCGACCATCAGAGAGCCATCGGCATGGTGCCGTTCATTCGAGAGTGATTCTCGTTCTTTGTCTTGTGTCGTGTGATATGGTGGGATGTCCGAAGGCTCGGGTTCGGCCCGGCCTTTAGAACGTTGTCAGTGTTCTGCCATCCTGTGACGTGTCTGAGAGTGATTCCCATTCTTTATCTTGTGTCGTTTGATACAGCGAGTGGCCTTGGAGCCCGAGTTTGACTCGGCCGTCGAAGGTCATCGGCATGGTGTCATTCATTCGGGAGTGATTCTCATTTGTTGTGTTATGTCATTTGATACTACGAGATGCTCTGGTCCCCAAGTTTGACTCGGCCATCAGAGCACCCTTGGTGTCATGTCGTCTTGCCATGTCTAGGGAGTAATTCCCTTTGCTTGAATCTCAATTAGCTCAAGAAAAAAAATGGGTGCAATAGTAGCCGATCTATGCCACGCTATTGATACCGCAAATATTCCAAATGATAGCAGACATTTAAAGCCTAGGAGATTTGAGGGACTGAGACCTTCTCAACATTCCTTGAGTCCGAACACCCAAGTTTTCATCATAAGTAACTGTGACCTTACCAACTAGGCCTGATGGCGAGGAATATCAGCAGCAATAATGTTTTCTTATGTCCCCTACGCAAGTCCTCAGGTACAAGGATGTGGGAATATGTTCATGCAAAGCTATAGGGTCATCCAAAGCAATTGTGTCACCAGAGCTATTGGAAGTTCTAGCATTATCAGTGCCCATGGCCGTCTCCACATCATCATATTCATTGACATCCACTACACCCTCATCCTCTAAATTACTATCACCTATGACATTCATTTGAATGGGAGCAGATGGGCTGGAATTGGGGCAAAGAGAAGGGGCAAGTTTATGTGTAACATGTGGTGAGGGCTTAGAAGCCACTCTGATGGTAACTCGGGGATCCTTCAAAAGAGGCCACCACGAACTTCTTGGGTTGCAATGAGGCAAATGCAAGGATGAAGGAATATCATGATCTTCAAAGGTAGAAGTTTGCACTGGGTCGCGATCCTCATCAACATGGATCACCGTAGCCGACATCTTCTCCATGACATTATCAGAATGCCCATCACTTCCCTGTCCACCAGGATTCTTGACCAACGGCATATCATCTAGTTGTTGCAAAACATCAAAGGTGTTGCTAACTGCAATCGCACCAGTAGTCGCAGAAGAATTTTACTGGCCCGAAGGGGCACCCTCACGCTAAACACGACGCTAGCGAGGTTGTGGTTTAAGAGCAGTATCATGCCATGGTTTTCCTTTGGCCAGATGAGCCTCTTGAGGATGTTCAAGGACATGTGGTGGGTTCCCAGGTTCGCCACGGCATTCCTTGTTACGTTTGCAAGCACTTGCATTGTGTCCTAGATGGAAATAGCCAGCGCAGTAGGCCGGAAGATTTGGGTAAACAATGTCCTACTAGGCTCCTCCACCAGGGACTCTAACCCAAATCCGAGTAGGAGGCTTCTTAGACACATCCAATTCCACACCTAGCCACGGTTGTATAAGTAATCATCAATGTCCTTGGATCAATTTTGAACATAGGGCCAAGATTGTCGGCAATTGATTTCAGAAAAAAATTCTGATAAAAGTTGGCTGGCAACCCAGGGAATTCCACCCACACCGGGGTGAATGGAGAGTCCTCACAACAGGTGAGAAATCCATCGTCCTATTGTAAAATCTGAATAAACAGACTTCGACGTAGTACGAGAACTCCTTAAGAAGCTGCTGCAAATAGTCCTCATAAGCTTGAAATCGAATCAAGAGGTGCTTTGAATCAAGAGCACCAATGACAAAATTCTTCTTAAAGTTGCATCTGTGCAAGAGATGCGAATGAATCTCTTGGAATTGTGGATGACCCTGAGTCATCCTTGCAACAACGACGTACTCCAACGGATCATAGGACACCTTGATCTCATATGTATTAAAGAAAATTACAGGTTCTCCTACATCTGTAGATACAAGGGGATGGACTGGATGACTTAATGATGGAGGTGCCAGAGAGGATGCCAGCACGTGGGCGAAGGTGCATGAACCAGGCAATACTGCAACCTTGGTAGGACCCTCCGTTGGAGGAGAAGAAGACGGAGGAAGAACACGACCAGTGGGAGGGAGGGTGGCAGAGGAGAGAATGTTGGGGGGGAGGCGCATGGCCTCCCCCAAGCTGATCATCACCAGTGGCACGAAACCCTAGCAGAACCTAGCAGGTACCCAGAAGCCTCTATGCTCTTGCTAGGTTAGACTTGTCAGTTGATACAATTTGTGAAGATAGTAAAAGAGAAAAATATAAAAAAAATTCCGTCAAAAATAAGGCAGATATAACAGCCTCCAGGCCATTAGAGCTTTTGCATATGAACCACTTTGGCCCTATAGAAATAGCCTGCTTAGAAGCCAAGTATTATGGGTACGTAATCATAGAAGACTATTCAAAGTACTTATGGGTGTTATTTCTAGAGACCAAGGGCCAACCCTTTGAAGCCTTCTTCAAGCTCAGCAAGATTGTGCAAAAGGACGAGAAGCACTACATTATTGCACTCAGAAGTGACCATGGAAAGAAGTTTGAGAATGATTAGAAGTTATGTGAAGAATAAGGAATCAAACACAACTTCTCGTCACCAAAAACTCCTCGACAAAATGAAGTTACAAAGAGGAAGAACTGAACGATGATTGAGATGGCTAAGGCAATGTTGTATAAGAACAACCTACCAAGATACTTCTGGGCAAAGCAGTTAACGTAGCCTGCCATGTAACCAACTGAGTACTTATCAGACCAATTTTGAAGAAAACCCATTCAAGTGGCTCAAAGGTCACAAGCCTAATGTGGATCCTCTCTGGCCTTTTGGTTGCAAATGTTTTATCCTTATGGTAAGGAAGACATCGTAAGTTTGATTCTAAATTTAATGAAGGTATTTTTGTTGGGTATTCCTTAAATTCTTTAGCTTATCATGTATTTAATAGAGGACTTTAGTTGTTGAAACTTCATTATATGTAAAATTTGATGAATCTAACATCCTTAGAAAAGGAAGTAGCTTTGTTGATGATGATATAGGGACGCTAGCGAACAAGATGCCAGACATTGAGTTCCTGAAAAAAAGGATGAACTTATTGAAGCTCAAGATGAACCACAAATAGAAGAGCTTTAAGAGTCTCAATAGCATCACCCATATTTACCCAAAGAGTGGAGATATGCCAAGAGCCATTTAAAGGACAATATATATCCTTGGCTATCTGGGTACAAGTGTTGTAGCAACCCAGATTAAAAAGAATAAATAAATAAATAAATATAATCTCTTATAAGATTAACTTTATAAGACATGAAATATAATTATTATGAACTAAATAAAATTTGCAATAATTCTAATGGTAAATTGGAATAATGTTAAAGGTCTAATTGGGATTGAAAGATTGAATAAACCCCTAAAATTCATAGTGCCCCGAATCTCTAAATTCTAATTGGCCAAAATGGGCTAAAACTTAAGTAAATGGGCCTAAAATCTTAATTAAACCCTAACCTACTTAGATTAGTTTGCTTCCTTGTGAAAACCCGTAATGCTCCAGAATTTTTATAAATTATTTTTGATGACTTTAGGAATTTTCTGGAAATTATTAAAGATCCAAATGAATTAATAAATAAATATTGGGTTAAATAAATCATTATTTAGGCCCAATTATGATAAACAATTAACCTAGCCTAATTAATTGAAGCCCAAAGGGTTTAAGGACCAAACCCATGAAGTTTGGCCTATGTTCTAGAAGGTTAATTAGCCTATTCACGGAATTTAGGGATAAATACACCTTGAATAGATAATTAAATGGATAAACAAAAATTAAAGTTTGAACTCATTTCAAATTCGGCATCTAGGATCTGTAGCGGTCTATCATGCAACCGCTAAATGCAATCAAGCGGCCCATTAAGCGACCGCTACATTCTGTCAGTTCCGTGAAGTGAAGAAAGAGCAAAAAGATTAGATTTTTGTTGAATTATCTCCTAGAGATCGAGATGGGTGGACTAGTAAACATCTTAAGGACTCTCAGAAATCGATCTAAGGTTTAATAAGGACTCTAGGATCGATCTAATCCTCAAATCCTAGCAAAACCCTATAAATAGAACCTGATTTTGACTTGTGCGACCCTTACATTGGCTCGCATGAAACCAAGGTAAGACGATGTTAATTCAAGTAGGTTCTTTAGAAGCTTTTATTGTTAATATATAGGACTAACATCTCCCAAAATTTCGTGCTAGGAGATCAAGCACACAAGGAGATAGAAGTCTGCAAAGTTGCTAGTTCCATATTAGCGACCCAGGAAACTGAGCAAAAGTCCGGTGAAGATCAAGGAATTAGGATACCAAAACGAGGTAATTAGCATTAGCACCTTTAGAACTTTTTGTTCCCTTTAATATCTACTTCTTACCCTCCATATTTCATGTCCTTAGGTTAAGAGAGTAAGGAGTTAGGGCAGTGTGAAGTTGCTGGTTTACCATAGGAAGTTCGGGATTAGGGTTAACTTCCAGTCCGAAATTCCAAGACTAGAAGCCTTAGCAGAGGTAGGTCATCTCATGAATGGCTGAAATATCATTCTAGGGATAAAATCCCTCTGGTTTTACTCGATTTCATGCTTTATGTGTGAAGAATTTCATGTTTCAATAGGATCTATGTACTTAGTATGTCATACATGCACGTCTCTTAGCCCTAATGAACTAAAGTATTTCCTTGTCATGATACATGATTCCCATGCATATTGTAGCCTATTTCTAGTTCTATCCTATAGAAGTTTTATAAATATGTTGATTTTCAGACATGATGTGTTTTAAACATTAGATCCTTTTACTTAAGTTTACTGTCAGTCGTGCTCTAGCGGCCTAAGGTTCGACTGCCAACCTCATGCAGCGGCCCTACGATGAACAGCTAGACACTCTGTAAACTCGATTTTTATGAAATCTCTGGCGGACCAGAAATATACCATTTTTATCTCTCTAGCGGCCTTACGATAAACCGCCAACTCGCTGTAATGGATCTATGATAGACTGCCAATGTTCTATTTTCTGTCAACCCGAGATAGATCATGAGTAGTCCATTTAACTTATAAGTAAGCCTATTTAACTATGTTCCAACCTGTCTTAATGTTATGAACTACTCTGAGTTTTATTTTACTGATTCATAACATTGATTTCATGTTCTTTATGGTTCTTAGGATTATTTTAAACATATGATAGTTTCATGCCAAAAAACCTTATAGTCTTGTATTAAATTATGGTTTAAGTGCTTGTGTGAACGAGATTGAACGTTGATTTCTCACTGTACACATTCTATTCCTATCTCAGAGTCATTTCTGTAAGTTCATGGCGTATATTCCGGTATATGGCCATTAGTTACACACTTTGCACTTATAGGAACATAATCTTCAACATGATAACCTCTCCTTTGAATATTCCTTCCAATGGACTAGGAAATCTTGTTTCAAGGCCTCTGTAATTCTCCGCGAGCCTTGAATTCCCACTAGGACGCCGAGTTGGTTATACCATTAAAACCCAATTGTCTAGAAAGCACTACCGATATTTTCTGATTTTGATTTTATAACGGTTCAATACTCGACCGCTAAATCCCATTAACGGTCCTGTATCTGACCGCCACGTCATCTGAGTCCAATTGATTTCTTTCTGGATTCAGCCCATCCTAGCGGCCCAATACTAGACCGCCATATCAATATAGCGGCCCTAGTTATAGACCGCTAAGTTTCTTGAGTTCCGTTAACCCAATGTTTGACCAAGGGTTAATATCTATATGATCCTAGAAAGACAATTAAATTTCTGGGACATGTCACCTTAATCAAAAATGATTTGACTAAATTATGAAAGTTAAGAAAAGTACCGTTATGCTGCCGATTTATTTCCATGGCATAACCTAGTTATTTAAGGTATTTATTGAAATTCCTTATTTTCTTGTAGAAGCGTTCGTATTTTTGGTTACTTTATCATGAGTTTATCATTGAAATTGTACATTCTTGGCCACATTATTTACATGCGTGGAAGTAGCTTGATTTATACTTGAAGATGCGGTTCAAGCACTGATTGTGTTCAAGGGCTCTATGCTAATCCCCTCGGCTGATTATCAGAAACATACTATTATAAAGCATGGGGTATGATGCTACTGGCGTCGCATTGCCCTGGGAGTACTTTCTTTATAAATAAGTGAAATGTCCACGGCAATCACAGAAATATTCACGACTTGTGAAAATATCCACAGAAATTCATGAAGTACTTGTTACTAAGTGAAGAGTACATTCTTGCTTGACTTGCTAGTACATTCTTGTTACATTCTTGAAAGGCCATAATTACATTCTTGCTTGATCATGCTTGCTCAATCATATCTTAACTTGGTCATGTCTTGTTACTTTGGTTTATTTACATGATTTACCGCATTCGCATGATTTTACCTTATTCTTTAGAGCTAAAATGCTAATCACTTTAATATTGCTAATCATGTTGATGCGAAGATACCTACTGGGCAAGTGTGCTCATTACCTACTTTTCAATCTTTTCAGGAGATGCAAGTAGTTCGGATTCGGATTCGAGTTATTCAAGTAATGGGTCCGAGAGCGAATGAAAGTCTCATAAAATTGAGAGAGAAGACTTAGGTAGTCAATAATGTCTAAATTGAGTTCATGTAATTTTCTCTTTATTGAGTCAACTAGATTTGGAATCGTCTATGTACTTGGATTTTTATCATTCTTATTATTAATGGAAGGAGAAGTTGATTAAATTATTGTGCAATTGCATCTTATGTGTGATTGTCTTGCGCTCTGATTATTCTTGCTTGCAAGAGGCTTATCATGCCTATTGTTCACGATTCCCGAAATTATCTTCCGCTGTATTAAAAGCTTGGGGCGTGACAGTAAAGTTGGTATCGGAGCTTAAGTCCAAGGACTTAGGGAGAAAAGTCATGTCATAGGATAAGTCCAAGGTTTAGGACCCTTACCTATGAACTAAGGAGGAAATTCCCCACCCATGTGAGAATTTGGGTAGAGCCCGGGATGAGATAATAAGTTAGCTTTAGATTAACCCTTTTAAATATCCTTGAGAATTAACAATTTGTTATTCTCTCAGGTATCTTATTCTTATAATGGCTCATCGCGTAGATTGGGATGGTATGCAGCAGATTGTTGCGGGCCTCACTCAGGCACTACAAACGATAGCCCAAGTAGGCACTGGAGCAAGAGCTGGGGAGTTGCATTGCAATTTCCGAAGCTTAAATCCTCCACGTTTCTATGGTTCTTCGAATCCAGACGAGGCCGAGAACTGGATCGATGAAATGAATCGTATATTTGACGTCATCCAGTGTATAGACCAGGAAAAAGTGTGCCTAGCGACTTTTCAACTCAACAAAGATGCACGTACTTGGTGGAAGTCGGTTTCGGCACCTCTAGCTGATGCACCACACACCTAGGAAGGCTTTCTTACCTTATTCCGTGCCAAGTATTTTTCAGAATATGTTAAAGAGAGAAATGCTATGGAGTTCGCTTCGCTATGACAGGGAATGATGACAGTTGCCAAGTATGAACTGCAATTTTCCAGGCTAGCACCATATGCAACTCATTTGGTCAGTACCGACCTATTGAAGGCCAATCGGTTTATGGACGGGTTAAGACCCGGTTATATTCAGCAGCTCGGGACCCAAAATATCCGTACTTATGCGGAGATGGTCCAATGGACATATCTCTGTGAAAGGACCTTGGAAAATGTCAAAAAATTAAAGGGCAAAAGCGAAGAGTCAAGCCGACAGTCGGATTGGCATAGTAAGAAGGAGAAATTTAGTATCACAGAGCCTTGCAAACCTCGTGATAGCAAGAAGAGGTCGATGAACGGGAGCGGGAGTAACTCTCAGGAGAATAAGAAAGTCAAGGAGGAGGATAAGCAAGTCATGGCGGCTTGCACCTTTTGTGAAAAGTTCGGCCACTCGGACGAGGAATGCTGGAAGTGCCTCGGTGCTTGTTTAAGGTGTGGCAGCTGTGAGCATCGCATGCCAGACTGCCCTCTCATGAAGGAACAATCGTCTGGTGGTGGACGTAAGAGGCAAATGCTGTTCTAGAAGATAATGAAGCGCCCCTATATGATGGGCCTATGGAAGGTATTGTTCACATTTATTCCCGACCTGCATTTGTGCTATTTGATACCGGTGCTTCTCATTCCTTCATATCCACTGCTTTTACAAAAACATTGCCAATTTCATCAGTTCCCTTACCTTCGAACCTTGCTATTACTACACCTTTAGGCCCTGGAACCAAACTCACAAACTATTACGCCGATAGTGAAGTAAGGGTGGAAGGTCAAAATCTACATGCAAACCTTGTATGCCTTGACATGGAAGGCTATGATGCCATTCTAGGGGTAGATTGGCTTGTGGATCATGATGTCGATATTAATTGTCGGAATAGGATAATATCCTTTCGCAAATCAGGTCTTCCAAGATTTTCCTTCCTTAGTATCAAGTATAGGAAACATCCTACCATCATTTCTTCCCTTCACGCTTGTAAACTTATTTCGCAAGGATGTGAAGCTTTTCTTGCTTCTATGATCGTTACCAAGTCTAGCGAGATCATCTTAGCAGACATCCCCATTGTAAATGAGTTTCCAGATATATTCTCATTAGATTTACGTAGTTTACCACCCGAAAGGGAAGTAAACTTCTCCATTGAACTCATTCCCGGAGCAGCACATGTTTCTATAGCTCCCTACATGATGTCCCCCACAGAACTTAAGGAATTGAAGATGCTGCTTTAGGAATTATTGGACAAGGGATTCATACGACCTAGCACATCCCCTTGAGGTGCGCCAGTCCTTTTTGTCAAGAAGAATGATGGATCACTCAGGCTCTGTATCGATTACTGGCGACTAAATCAACTTACAATTAAGAACAAGTATCCGTTGCCACGTATCGATGAACTCTTTGATCAGCTTTCGGGAGCAGAGTATTTTTCCAAGATAGACCTCAGGTCAGGTTATCACCAGCTCAGAATTAAAGACGAAGACATATACAAAACTACTTTTCGAAGCCGTTATGGTCATTATGAGTTTGTTGTAATGCCGTTCGGGTTAACCAATGTCCCAGCAGCATTTATGCAACTCATGAATAAAGTTTCCCAGCCTTATCTGGACCAATTTATAGTCATCTTTATTGATGACATTCTTATTTACTCCAAGACAAAGGAAGAACATGAAGAACATTTGAAAATAGCCTTGCAGACTCTAAGAGAACACAAACTCTATGCCAAACTTAGTAAATGTGAGTTCTGGCTTAGGGAAGTCTCATTTCTTGGCCATATCATTTCAAAGGAGGGTATCGATGTGGATCCTTCTAAAGGGGAAGCTGTCAAGAACTGGAGCCGGCTAACGACTGTGTCAGAAATAAAAAGTTTCCTAGGGCTAGCTGGCTATTACAAGAGATTTATCAAGGATTTTTCTAAAATTACTGTTCCTTTGACAAGACTTACAAGAAAAGAAAATCATTTTGTATGGTCGAAGGACTGTGAAAACAGTTTCCTAACTCTTAAGGAACATCTCACGATAGCCCCTATATTATCATTATCCGTTGAGGGTGGTGGATTTGAAGTCTATACGGATGCGTCTGGCATTAGCCTAGGGTGCGTTCTTATGCAAAATGGGAAGGTAATTTACTATTCTTCAAGACAATTGAAGCGTCACGAGGAAAATTACCCTGTACATGATTTAGAATTGGTGACTGTTATATTTGCCTTAAAAATTTGGTGTCACTACCTTTATGGAGAGAAATTTACGATTTATTCAGACCATAAAAATTTGAAATATTTGTTCTACCAAAAGGAGCTGAATATGAGGCAAAGAAGATGGTTGGAATACTTAAAGGACTTTGATTTTGCTATTCAATATCATCCTGGTAAAGCTAATGTTGTAGCGGATGCACTCAGCAGAAAACCAATGGGAAAGCTATCAAGTCTTATGATTAGTGTGACTAATCTCATTCCTCAATTTGCTCAGTTGAACTTAGATATTGACATGAAGAAAGAAGATTATTTTATGGCCAGTATTCGAACTCAACCTACATTAACAGAAGATCTGGTCAAGCTACAAGACGATGACCCAGTATTACTGGAGATTAAAACCAATATTGAGCAAAGGCCGGATTTCTCTATTGCCAATGACGGAAGATTGCTATTTAAGGGCCGAATTTGTATACCAGATAATGTGGATACTAAGAAACTGATCCTGGAAGAAGCTCACAATTCCAAGTACACCATTCATCCTGGTGGTACTAAAATGTATCAGGATCTTAAAAGGAACTTTTGGTGGCCTAATATGAAAAGAGAAATAGCAGATTTCGTGTCCCGCTGTCTCACTTGTCAACAAGTAAAGGCAGAGCATTTAAGACCCGCAGGTAAATTACACCCCTTGAATATTTCCGAATGGAAATGGGAAAGTATAGGGATGGATTTCATTATGGGTTTACCTAAAACAAGAGGTGAACACGATGGAATATGGGTAATCATAGACCGATTGACAAAATCTGCACATTTTCTGCCAATTAAAAGTCGATGGTATGTGGATATTCTAGCAGCATTATACATAAGGGAAATCATCAAATTATATGGTGTCCCTGTCACTATCATATCGGATCGAGATCCTCGATTCACATCACAGTTTTGGAAGGGTCTTCTACATTCTTTAGGGACCCGACTAAACTTTAGCACAGCATTCCATCCACAAACTGATGGTCAAACGGAAAAGACGAATCAAGTGATGGAAGATATGCTAAGGGCTTGTGCTATTGATTTTGGAGGTAGTTGGCATGATCACTTACCATTAGTGGAATTTGCATACAATAATAGCTACCAGTCTAGTATACAAATGGCACCATTTGAAGCTTTATATGGAAGAAGCTGCCGATCATCGATATGCTGGAATGAAGTAGGAGAAAGGCAATTTCTAGGTCCCGACATGGTCAGGGATACTACAGAAAAGATAAAGCTTATTCGGGAGAGGCTTCAGATGGCACAAGACCGACAAAAATCTTATGCTGATAATCGAAGGCGCGACTTGGAGTTCCAAGTGGGAGACCATGTGTACCTTAAGGTTTCTCCGGGTCATGATATTCGAAGATTTGGCATTAAAGGCAAGCTTACTCCAAGATTTATTGGCCCATTTGAAATTCTGGAAAGGGTCGGTGAAGTGGCTTATCGACTGGCCTTGCCTCCACAACTAGCCGGAGTTCATGACGTATTCCATGTTTCTATGTTGAAGAAGTATGTATATGATCCTTACCATGTTATCGCTTATGATGATTTGGAAATTAAGAAGGATATGACGTACGAGCAAGCACCAATTAAGATTCTTGAACGTGAAGTGCGTCAACTAAGGAATAAGGTCATTCCTATGGTCAAGATTCAATGGAAGAAGTCATGGCCCTTTGAAGCAACATGGGAGATGGAGGAAGCTATGCGCAAGAAATATCCAGAGTTATTTAATTATAAGTACACTCTCCATAAAATCCATATATATTAAATTTGGGGATCGAATTCTCTTAAGTGGGGGAGGGTGTAATGCCCCAGAATTTTTATAAATTATTTTTGATGAATTTAGGAATTTTTTGGAAATTATTAAAGGTCCAAATGAATTAATAAATAAATATTAGGTTAAATAAATCATTATTTAGGCCCAATTATGATAAACAATTAACTTAGCCTAATTAATTGAAGCCCAAAGGGTTTAAGGACCAAGCCCATGAAGTTTGGCCCATGTTCTAGAAGGTTAATTAGCATATTCACAGAATTTAGGGATAAATACACCTTGAATAGATAATTAAATGGATAAACCAAAATTAGAGTTTGAACTCATTTCAAATTCGGCGCCCAGGATCTGTAGCGGTCTATCGTGTAATCGCTAAATGCCATCAAGCGGCCCATTAAGCAACCGCTACATTCTGTCAGGTCCGTGAACTGAAGAAAGAGCAAAAAGATTAGATTTTTGATTAATTATCTCCTAGAGATTGAGATAGGTGGACTAGTAAACATCTTAAGGACCCTCAGAAATCGATCTAAGGTTTAATAAGAACTCTAAGATCGATCTAATCCTCAAACCCTAGCAAAACCCTATAAATAGAACTCGGTTTTGACTTGCGCGACCCTTACATTGGCTTGCGTGAAACCAAGGTAAGACGATGTTATTTCAGGTAGGTTATTTACAAGCTTTTATTATTAATATATAGGACTAACATCTCCCAAAATTTCGTGCTAGGAGATCAAGCACACAAGGAGATAGAAGCCTGCAAAGTTGCTAGTTCCATATTAGCGACCAGGGAAACTGTACAAAAGTCCGATGAAGATCAAGGAATTAGGATACCAAAATGAGGTAATTAGCATTAGCGCCTTTAGAACTTTTTATTCCCTTTAATATCTACTTCTTACCCTCCAGATTTCATGTCCCAAGATCAAGAGAGTAAGGAGTTAGAGCAGCGCGAAGTTGCTAATTTACCACATGAGGTTTGGGATTAGGGTTAACTTCAGTCCAAAATTTCAAGACTAGAAGCCTTAGCAGAGGTAGGTCATCTCATGAACGGCTGAAATATCATTCTAGGGATAAAAGCCCTCTGGTTTTACTCGATTTCATGCTTTATGTGTGGAGAATTTCATGTTTCAATAGGACCTATATACTTAGTATGTCATACATGCATGTCTCTTAGCCCTAATGAACTGAAGTATTTCCTTGTCATGATACATGAATCCCATGCATATTGTAGCCTATTTCTCGTTCTATCCGGTAGAAGTTTTATAAATATGTTGATTTCCAGACATGATGTGTTTTAAACATTAGATCCTTTTACTTAAGTTTACTTTCAGTCGTGCTCTAGAGGCCTAAGGTTCGACCGCCAACCTCGTGCAGCGGCCCTACGATGAACCGCTAGACACTCTGTAAACTCAGTTTTTATGAAATCTCTGGCGGACCAGAAATAGACCATTTTTATCTCTCTGGCGGCCTTACGATAAACCGCCAACTCGCTGTAACGGATCTATGATAGACCGCCAATGTTCTATTTTCTGTCAACCCGAGATAGATCACGAGCAGTCCATTTAACTTATAAGTAAGCCTATTTAACTATGTTCTAACCTGTCTTAATGTTATGAACTACTCTGAGTTTTATTTTATTGATCATAACAGTGATTTCATGTTCTTTATGGTTCTTAGGATTATTTTAAACATATGATAGTTTCATGCCAAAAAACCTTATAGTTTTGTATTAAATTATGGTTTAAGTGCTTGTATGAACGAGAT
Source organism: Amorphophallus konjac (assembly GCA_022559845.1). Taxonomy (NCBI): domain Eukaryota; kingdom Viridiplantae; phylum Streptophyta; class Magnoliopsida; order Alismatales; family Araceae; genus Amorphophallus; species Amorphophallus konjac. Next base: position 466,402,990 of record CM040121.1, on the reverse strand, counting down.
TGAACGTTGGTTTCTCACTGTACACATTCTATTCCTATCTCAGAGTCATTTCTGTAAGTTCATGGTGTATATTCCGGTATATGGCCATTAGTTACACACTTTGCACTTATAGGAACATAATCTTCAACATGATAACCTCTCCTTTGGATATTTCTTCCAACGGATAAGGAAATCTTGTTTCAAAGCCTCCGTAATTCTCAGCGAGCCTGGGATTCCCACTAGGACGCCGAGTTGGTTGTACCATTAAAACCCAATTATCTAGACAGCACTACAGATGTTTTCTGATTTTGATTTTGTAACGGTTCAATACTCGACCGCTAAAGCCCATTAACGGTCATGTATCTGACTACCACATCATCTGAGTCCAATTGATTTCTTTCTGGATTCAGCCCATTCTAGTGGCCCAATACTAGACCTGCCATATCAATATAGCGGCCCAGTTATAGACCGCTAAGTTTCCTGAGTTCCGTTAACCCAAGGTTTGACCAAGGGTTAATATCTATATGATCCTAGAAAGACTATTGAATTTCTGGGACATGTCACCTTAATTAAAAATGATTTGACTAAATTATGAAAGTTAATAGGGTGTTTGGTTACTCTTTTTTACCTTTTTTTTCTCAATTTTAAAAAAAAGAGCAAGAGATCTTATAACCCTGTTTGGTATGCCTCTCCTAACTTTTAGGAGAGAATCTACTCCCGTGTAAATCTTCCTATAAAAAAAACACTAGATCAATTTTTTTAAAAAAAAACACTCGCGACGCCTCGCTCTCTCTCACTCGCGACCCCCTCCCCTCCCCCGTGTCTCCCCTTCCCTCCCTTCCCTCTCCCTCCCGCCGACTGGAGACTCCCCCGCAGCACCGCTCCGACGGCGACAGAGGGCATCCCCCCCTCCGACTCCCCCCTTCCGCAGCCCCCTCCCCCTCCCTCCGGTTCCCCCTCCCTCCGGTTCCCCCCTCCGGCTCCCCCCTGATCGGGTTGTCAAGCGGACGGCATGACGTGAAGCTAGTGGAGTTGCTGTTACAGAAGGCCACCGTTCTGGATCGGCCGTCGGCGGCTCCATCTTCGGCTACGACATCGGCATCCCCGGTAATGTACCTACGCCCCTACCTTACCCCATCTCTGGTTCCTCATTCTGAATCCAAGTATCGAACCGATCCTTCCCCTTTGTCTCTAGTTTCCCCGTGGAAATAACAAGTCATGGAAGAACGAAATTTGTGTATTTTCCTATTCCTATTTCCCCGACATTCGATCTGCCATGCTAGATTCGATACCCATGACGTAGATTCCTCAGAGGTGATAGCTGTGTCGGATTGTTCAGAGCCCACAGTTAGAACCATGTCAAATTTGGTAGTTGCTCTGGTTCACCTCATCAAATCCATCTTGGTGACACCCGAGATTTGTAATGAAGTATCAAAACCTAGCAACAGCTTAATCCCAAATAATAATTCGTGACCTTTTGAGCTCCAAAAAGGAATGGATGATCATCGCTGGAGTGAAGTGTGTGGATGGTGCTTCTTTGTAGCAGTGGATTCATAGCTCTTGTATGTAACAGAGAATTTGCACATCAATTACAGCTCCTAAAGTTCTCATTTTTTGGATTCCCTGCAGGTGGGGTGACCTCCATGGATCTCTTCCTCCAAAAGTTCTTCCCGGTCGTCTACAGGAAGAAGAACTTCCAGTCCAAGAACAACTACTGCAAGTATGATAACCATGGCCTCGCCGCCTTCACCTCCTTCCTCAACCTCGCGGGCCTCGTCGCCTCCCTCGTCGCCTCCCCGGTGACCCAGATGTACAGCCGCCGACTGGAGACGACGACGGTGGCATCGTCCGGCGGGGTCAGACCGCGCCCGCGGCGTTCGCCCGACGCTGCACGCGGTCGCGGTGGGAAGCCCCCTGCGCGGGCTCAGGTGGCCGCGGCGGTGGGTTCCTGCCGCAGGGGCAGCCGGGGCGGAGGTTCGCCAGCGACCGTCGGCCACCCACGGGCTGAAGACGCTAGGGCGTCGTCCGGTGGGGAGGTGCCACGATGGTGGAGGGCCAGCGCCGACAGCTGGCCCACAGCCCCGGCGGAGAGCAGCTGCCCATCCTCTCTCTCTCTCTCACGAGAGACCACCCGTGGACAAGCACCAAACATAATTACATAAATTTTAAAAATTATATCAATGATGCCAAATAGAAACGGTTATTTTTTATCAATTTTAAAATTTAATTTAAAAATTGACTTATCACAATTTTTCAAATAGAAGTAGTTTTAAAAAAACAATTATTCCCAAACACCCTATAAGAAAAGTATCGTTATGATGTCGATTTATTTCCATGGCATAACCTGGTTATTTGAGGTATTTATTGAAATTCTTTATTTTATTGTAAAAGCATTCGTATTTTTGGTTACTTTATCATGAGTTTACATTGAAATTATACATTCTTGGCCACATTATTTACATGCGTGGAAGTAGCTTGATTTATACTTGAAGATGTGGTTCGAGTACTGATTATGTTCAAGGGCTCTATGCTAGTCCCCTCGGCTGATTGTCGGAAACATACTATTATAAACCATGGGGTATGATGCTACTAGCGTCGCATTGCGTTGGGAGTACTTTCTTTATAAATAAGTGAAATATCCACGGCAATCACAGAAATATTCACGACTTGTGAAAATATCCACAGAAATTCACGAAGTACTTGTTACTAAGTGAAGAGTACATTCTTGCTTGACTTGCTAGTACATTCTTGTTACATTCTTGAAACGCCATAATTACATTCTTGCTTGATCATGCTTACTCAATCATATCTTAACTTGGTCATGTCTTGTTACTTTGGTTTATTTACATGATTTACCGCATTCGCATGATTTTACCTTATTCTTTAGAGCTAAAACGCTAATCACTTTAATATTGCCAATCATGTTGATGCGAAGATACCTACTAGGCAAGTGTGCTCATTACCTACTTTTCAATCTTTTTCGGAGATGCAAGTAGTTCGGATTCGGATTCGAGTTATTCAAGTGATGAGTCCGAGAGCGAATGAAAGTCTCATAAAATTGAGAGAGAAGACTTAGGAAGTCAATAATGTCTAGATCGAGTTCATGTAATTTTCTCTTTATTGAGTCAACTAGATTTGGAATCGTCTATGTACTTGGATTTTTATCATTCTTATTATTAATGGAAGGAGAAGTTGATTAAATTATTGTGCAATTGTATCTTATGTGTGATTGTCTTGCGCTCTGATTATTCTTACTTACAAGAGGCTTACCATGCCGACTGTTCACGATTCCTGAAATTATGTTCTGCTGTATTAAAAACTCGGGGCGTGACAGTAGCCTAATTAGGGTTAGATTATGCTATGCAATGCTAGATGTGGATAGAAATTGAGAATTTTGGGTTAGAAATTATCTCTTGGGAAATAGGTTGAGTTAGAACTTTTAAGTCTCTTAAATCTATAAATAAAACCCTAAATCCCTTCTAGTCACCCCTAATAGTTCGTGAAAGAGTTTAGGCATCGTGCTAGGGCATGTATCGAGGAGGAGGATCGAGGTTGAGCCGTCTCACGTTCTTCTTCCTCTTCTTCCCTTAATCGAATCTTAAGGTAGGTGTTCTCTCGGGCGAAACTTAAACTGATCAAGCAAATAGGTGTAGTTGCATGTTTATTTTGATTTTGTGCATATTTCCCCAATTGTTATCAACTATTATGGATGTATTTTGAATTCTATGGATGAGGTATTTCCATTTTCGTGTTTTTATGTCGAAACGGGCTTTCTATTTGAGATCGCGACCTCACAAGGACCGCATTCTGAACGCGTTCATACGATAGACCACGATCATCAATTAAAATTTAAAATCTAATTTTAGTTTTGAAACGCATTCGAACACCTAGACGTAATTTACTATAATGCGTCCACCAGCCTGGACGTGATTCTATGATTCACACCTAACTATCTAGACATGAATTTTGTTGATTTAAATTTCTATTAAGATCGCAATATCTAGATCGACCCTGTTCTTGAAGAATGCATCCATCTGGATACATGCGTTAAACAAAACAGCGTCCCTGTATAAGACGTGATTTACACTATCTTCTATAATTAATTATTTTAAACAATAAAATAGCTCTAGAAATATTATTAAATTTATTAATAATTAAATCTATCTTGATATGAACTTAACCCTAATTCTTGTCTCGACTTTCTCTTCCTTTGATCTTATGAAGCCCCCTTATAATCTTATTCTATCTTCTTGTTATATCCCTTCTAGAAATTTATTACATCATGTCTAAAATATGAGACATTAACTAGTGATTTAAAATTGTTCCATGATAGCCTCTGCCCTTAATTGTTTTAATGACTTTGAGAATGGTGTTTTGATATACTATGGTTAATTATTGTTTTATCTTAAAGATCATGTCACTCTGGTGGCATATATCTACTGTCAATTCTGGTTTATGGTTTCATCGGATAGCCTAAATCTTGGTGAAGTTAGAACCCTCCACCAGATATTCTTTCCGTCGGACTTGAACTTCTTCACTAAGGCCTTTGTAAGTCTTTGTAAGCCATAGATTCCCACATAAATGCGAGTTAGTTGTACCTTCAAAACTCTGAAAACCCTCTGAATCTCATCTTACCGGCCTAAGATGTGCTTCGACCAACCTTTGGAACTTTGGAACAAGGTTTTGTTTGAGTCTGTTCTATCCGTTCTGAATGCGGCGTACCCAAAGACCGCGTTCAAGCTTTCTTTCCCCGATCGACTGCGTTTAAAGAACATATTCGATCATTGTAAAATGTGTCTAGTTGACTGGACGCGATTCATTGAACATGTCATATTACCAGGACGTGATTTGATTGTGGCCCTGGACCTAACCACATTCTGTCTACTTGTTCTAAACATGCCTGTGTTATAGACCACGTTATACCTTGGTTTTCATGAAACACATTTGTGCAATTGATCACGTTTTATCCAATTCTGCAAATCTATGATTGACTGTTATAATGCATTTTGATCATGTGTTAGCGTGATTATAATGCCTATAAGTCTGTACCCTCCTAATTCTCTTTGGAAATCAAAATTTCCTTGAGATGTGCTTTTGATGGGGACATCAGCGCAAGAGCACTGACATTTTAATTTGTATTTGTTTCCTTTAGTTTATTTTTATATCCTTGGGAAAGTATAAGTGCAATTGTAAGGCTTTATAAGTATTCCCTTGGATTCTTTGGGTTTTTGTGCAAATTGTCAGTAGGTCCAGCAAGGGGGCCCTCACTCCTTCCCCATTGATCCACATAAGCCATATGGGTCCATGTGGGGCTGGTCAAAGTTCTAGGTGGCATCTAGAAGGTCAATTGGACACATGGGAGACAAATGGTTGAAAATTTCAAAAGGAGGCTACCTACCTTGTCCCTTGGTCAAGGGGGCGCCCCCCCCCCCCCCCTTTTATGAGATTTTTGCTTTTGTAAAAAACCTAATAGAACTAATTAGTTCTATTCCTTATTTACCCTCCCTAATTCTAGATTTAGGGTCATTTTGAGTCTTTTTACATTTCATACAAATAGGTTGTATTTCCATTTTATGTGAATTAATGAAGTGAAAATTGGCATTTGCTCCAAGGAAGGGTGCGCCCCTCTCCCTCTCTCCCTGGTTCTTCTCCTTCCTCCAGCCCTCCAGGGTGTGAAGCCCATTCTCCTTAGCCCCTCTGAGTTCTATTTCTACCGCCGCCGCCGCCGCCGCCATCGCACCGTCGTCGCGCCACCGCCACCATCGCCAGATTCTATCTACATCAGGATAGAAGCTCATCTCCAGATTTTTATCTCTAGTTCTTGTTGTCTGATGGAGCCCTAATTTTGAGGGTTTGTTCTGTCCATCTCCCCTAACCTCCTGTTCAAATTTCGTGTCATTTGGACGTCATTTGGTTATTTTCCCACATTTACTGCTCATCCCCATGTAATCTGCCATTCTGCAGATCTACGAGACATAGTCACATTTTTGTATTTTTTTCACCCCTTATCAATTTCTTGAAAATCCCAAAAAAATCCTCAGTGTTCCTCACATATACCCCCTTCCACCATAATTTTTGTGGAGTCTATAAAAATCATTTCCCCTTCGGTCAAAGGTCAGTTTCAGGTAGATCTCTTGCTGTCCTGAGTGTCTGTAAATAGATCCACAGGAAAACCTGTAGTTTGCAGAGTTTTTCATTCCTAATCCCTCCTCTGGATCGACGGGAAAAAAAATATGTTGTATCTTTGTGGGTTCTCTTTCCAACGGTACCAGCCACGCCTCGATCGGTCTCCTGATCTGTGCACCATAATTCTTGCAGCCAAGGCACGCAAATCTGTTCTCTGTGCAGATCAGAAAAATCACTCCGGGATTAATTCGTGCAAAAATATCAAAAGTCAACTTCTGGAACCAGCACATCAGGGAGTCAATCAGGGACATCCCGCCATCGTCCCAGCCAAGCGGCGCCTTCAGAAGACCTCAGGAGGGCGACGTTCCTTTGGAAACCGCACCTTGCTATCTAGCGAGTCAAAATCGAGTCGGCGCAGTACCGAGTCGGCGCAGGACCGAGTCGGAATAGCAGGCCGAGTTCATGTCGAACGCACCTCCAGATTACTGCCTGTCAACCCAGGGTCGGTCCTCCCGGACCCCACTTTTAGCCCTTTACCTCCCTGCGTGGAGTGGGCAATAGATTTCACTGTTGTAACTAAATTTTACTGTTCTTACCGGGAGTTACCGTAACTGGCCGGGATCGTCTTCCCCACGCCCGGAGCGTGGAGGTACAGTCGTCCCTGCTCTTTATCGCATTTTTCTTATCTCTTATATCTTTGAATGCCGCTGCGAGTGTAGGTTTCTAGCTCGATATATATATTGTTATCACCACTGCGAGAGTGAGTGAGTGTACCGTCCCGTGTCTCGATCCGAGTTCACGCAAAAAGTCTGATACTCGAGACTCACTGCCGGTTTCTCAACCGCGCACGGTCCCACGTTTCCCTCGCATAGGGACGATCGCGAGCTAGAGTCCCAGGTCGCGTGTCCGTCCCGCATCAGCTTTCCTTTGAAGTCCTTCATGAAATTCTCCTAAGTTCCATACTTAGTTCTCAATTCGCTATGATTCTCTCAACATGGCAAACCTGCAATTATTAATCTCCTTATATTCTATTTGATCCATTTCATGCTACTGGAACATGCCTTTTCTTGGATCTGTTTGGCCATTATTTGTTATATGAAAATTATCTAGAAACTTATATGGGACTTCGGTCCAATGACTCTAATACCTGTGCATATAGGGCCCCGTTTGGTCCTAAGAGGAGCATCCAAATTACTCATAACTACATGAGTCAAATGACTTGTGGTGTGACATTGCACCGATATGATATTCAAGATTCGGTCTAGACATTTCACATACATGTGATTGATTAGTTGATACATTTGAATATGATTGAATTGATTGATATGATATGAATACCCTTGGCTTGGAAGGGTAAATATGTTTTGGAACTCTAATGTTAATTGACCAAATTTATGGTTATGCTCACTTGCACCGTTCATTCATTAATATACATTGTTATCTTATTATTAGTTCACTATTGGTCTATTCTCTTCATCAAGCTATTCCTTGGATAATTAAATCCTATAATTGTCCTATATCTCTTGATTACCCATCTTTATTGAACTTGTCCTCTAGATTGGTATGATTATCTCACGTGAATTTGATTCGTGATTTTACACCGTTTGACATGTAGTAACATTGCATATTGTCAAAACATTAATTACTTATATTTTGCCGGGTAAAAGAGATATAATTCCTACTAAACTTTTCACTCACCCAGTATTTATTTAATATTTTTCAGGTAATAATGAAGATGAAATCTATTCTAATGGGAAAGGGAAAGAGTAGTCGATTGCTCCTTGAGATTTTAGAAGACGCGAGTTATTTCTATATTCTTGAGTGTAGATGGGAAGTTAAGAGTCTTTTAATTGAGTCTTTCCCTTTTGAATTTCGAATTGTAATTAGAGTCATCAAGAGTTGTAATAATAGTGAACTTTGTTTATTAATAAAATTATGATTTTGTCCAATATTGGCCTTATTCATGTCCCTTGGAGTTGTCTTTTGTGGTTGTTGTCTCCTAATTGCTCTGATTGGCATGATTAATAATTGCCACATTCTGAGTTCCTTCCGCTGCTATGCTTAGGGCGTGATAGAAGTGGTATCAGATCCTAGGTTTCGTTAAAACTCTAGGTTTTTAGCCATAGGTATAGGTTGCCATGAGTATTAGGTCTTATAATCTGTGTTGTTCTTATTGTTACCTGGTGAGATTGGGTAGAGCCTTGGGCTAAGTGCTAAAATATGTTTAACTCTAAAGGAAATAAGATAATTAACTTCTGTAGTTATTTGGTAGAAGTCTAGACTTTTGGCTGAGATGGAGGTGAAGAGGTCTATGAATGACTTAAGACATGGCTTTGTTCCCCAAGTGGCACTAATAGATATTCAGACTTATGTTGATCTAGTTAGAATAGTTCAATTACTAGAGGATGCCTTGGAGATGGGTGAAAGAATTGAAGAGAAGGAACAAGCCACTAGTTCCAAAAGTTAAAAATCAACGGTCAGAAGGAAAAGACCTAACAGTGGTAGTGGATCTCGGAATGGAAAGAAGTTTAAGAAAGGAGATAGGCAGTTTGTCCCCGTTGCTCCATCAAATGAAAAGTGTAAGTATTGTAATCAAGGTGGTCATCGCTCTAAGGAGTGTTGGTGGAAACTAGGAGCACGTCTTTGTTGCGGGAGTAAGGACCATAAGATAGTAAGTTGCCCTCTTTAGAAAGATCAACCCCTGCAAGTTAAGGATTGAAATGGATCGAGGCATCAAGGAAGCCTTCATGCTTTAAGAGAGCCCGAGCTTGCTGTTGAAGGAGTAGTAGGAGGTACCTATGGATGCACTTTTTTATCATTATTATATATATATATATATATCATTTTATCTTTTATCGGTTTATCAAGTGCGATGGCATGCCAGGCACATAGTGAAAATTTGTTCACGCTCCGAGACTGGAGTGGTCTGGAGCCAGTGGTACGCGCCATCTAACTAATCAGACGATAGTGGATATCGTGTCGGGACTAGAACCTGCCGTGCCATAAAGGTCACGACGTTAATTACATCCCCTCGGAGAGGCGAAAACCTTTGATTAGTCACCAGGATAAGGGGCCCCCTGGCCTAAAAATCAGTTTTCATGAAATGAGTGGAAGTTGTCTTGAAGAACATTAAAATCCTTATATTAAGGTGCAAAGGGGGTATTTAAAATCATATCGGTCACATATTGACCATTCCATGTTCGGATGGGCGTCCAGGTTGAAAGTATCACAAATATGTTGATAACAACGAGACATATGTATGCTGGGTTGCGGCAAGTTTAATGTTTGAAGAAATAGAGAAACGAGGTTAAATCCCGGTCAAAATAGTTTAAATTCAATGGGTTATCGGCCCGGGATAAGGTCATGCCATGGCCATAATGGGGGTAGTCCCCGAGGTCAAGGCATGATTTGCAGGGGGGCTCATTGATATTCCCTTAGCGAAGGGCAAAAGGGGAAGAACCCCAGATAAAACAGCATCAAATCTCTTGACGAGGGCATCTTTATGGATTTTTTTATTATTATGACATTTTTGTATCATTATTATAATTATTATTTTATTATTTTATTATTAGATTTCATTATTTATTATTTTTATGATTTTTATGGCTATTTGACACAGTCGGCGTCGGAGGAAGGATTGACGGCAGCTCCGGGACGCGAACAGGACTGGATAACCACTGCCTCGCACAGCTCGGCCTCACACCGGACGGTCTCTCACCTAGCGACACTCAAATCTCACAAAGGAGAAGGAGGGAAGGGAGGAACAAAGGGGCCAAAGCACCTTACGTGATTTCTTTCAAAAGCTTTCATATATGAAAACAACACACTCTAGCCCCCTTTATATAGGAAAGGCTATAACAACAATACCCTTAATCTTCACCTAATAGCATTTATGTCCTAGTCTCATAAAACAAAACTCAACAACCACTTTGGACTTTGACACAATAAAATAAAATAGTTGGACTTTGGTGGTTAATAATAATACAATACCACCATAAAAATAAAATACACACAATACACAAATACGTACAAATACGTACTCAGGACGCCGAGTCTTCAAGTGAGTCTCCGAGCCACAAGCTCGGTACAGTCGGGGCGATGCGGCGTCGGCTCCGAGTTGTGAGCCCCGTGTCCCCACCACTATTGTTTGTTTGTTTTATTTTTTTATTATTAGAGAAGAGCTGGCTGGGGGGGAAGTCAACTTGCCCCCTGCACTAGAAGAGAAAGGAGCTGGCTAGGGGGGGGGGCAAGTCGACTTGCTCCCCAGCCAGAGAGAAAAAATCAGCTGGAGAGGGGGGGCAAGTCGACTTGGAGGCTGGGCAAGTCGACTTGCCCCAGGCCTGTTTTGCATTTTGCTGTTGGATCCACTAGAAAGTCGACTCGGGGCTGGAGTAAGTCGACATACTCCATGCCAGAAACCCAATTTTGTTATTTCTGCCTGAAAACAAGACATGTGACAGGAAAAAAACATGAATCAATGCATGGTTCTTGCACCAAGAAACTTATGGCCTAAAATCATGCAGGGATATGACTTTGTAAGTCCCTATACTCAGCATGCAAGGGTTTGATCATGTATTTATGCAAGGCGATCCCCGGTACGAGGCGGAGCATTTCGTTCATGCATAATGTGGATTTTCACCTAGACGCAATCCAGGTTTCCATCGCTCACCATTTGATATACGGGGGACCATGGCAAGCACGCATTCAGAAATTAAGACATGCATGAAGCTTTGACTGCATGTATGAAGCAATGCATATATATATATATATATCAAGGCATGCATATAGGTGCAAATGTCATGCTTATCTCTAAAAGATGAGTGGAAGGGCATGCATGCCTTGCTTATGCAATTCTAGTGAAAATCTAGTATTAACGAGTGCACACATGCAACGCGTGATTACCTTCAAGAAGCTCAATGAATTTAACCTGCCCTTGAGGTCTGGTGAAGACCCTCACACAGGAATCATGATGTAAATGTAGTTTTGATCTTCTTCTGGTTATCATTGGGCAACATGTCTTGGACAGCACCCGACCCCAAGAGGAGTCGACTTCCAACCAGATCACACACAATATGTGTGCAATTACCCATTCAGAGCTTTCTGTTCTTGATCTGAATATTTCTTGTTTGCTACTTTTCTTTTCATTGTTATTCTGTTCATCTTTATTTGCAGCAATCTTCTGAAATTAGGGTCATCTTAGCATCTCATTCTTTTCGTGTGGGGTCATCAATTCATATTTGCTGCTCCTGAGTTCATAGTGATTTTTTTTTAGTTCATCTGTCCATAATGTTCTTTAGTTCGGCCCATCTGTCATTATCCTTTTATGTCATCAATCTTCAAATTGTCCGGCGAAAATCTGAGAGCACCTCCCTTAGACCCAGAGCATTGGGGGGTGTAAATTGGGTACTCGTCCACGGAGAGTCCGAGATGGCCCCGAAATAAGAAGGATGCGCACGGAAGTGGCAACATCCTATGACCCGAATTGAGCACGAAAATCCCAAGGACTAGCCTACAAGGGGCTCCAATGACCCAAGGGCTGCCACAATCTCGATTCCGAGACGTGATCTTAAACTATTGCCAAATTATATGGCCATTAATATTCACCTCTTCGAAGGAGATCGTCCGGGGAGCATGCTATGAGGAAGCAAGTCCCCAAAGATCCGAGAATGATCAGAAAACTTCGGAAGAGAGCCAAGGAGAGTTGAGGAAAATCAGGGAAGCAGAATATCATAAAAGTTCGATCTGGGATTATATCCCATATCTCTCACCCCTTTGGCATCAGGACCATGGAGCTGGTCAAATCCCAAATCGGGGTTTTGAGAGGTAGAAAATCTCCCTACTGAAATCTGCTTACGGTAAGAGATAATAAGGAGAAAACATCACAAGCTGCATGAGCATCAAAGATTGAACATCATAGGAGTTACAGCTTAAAAATCTCCCAAAGGGGAGTGTTTCTTCATTTCATATCAGGGGGAAAAGAATACATCAGAGGAGCAAAGCAAACAAGGAAATACAAGGGGGGGAAGCAGGGGTCGGAGCTCCCTACTCCCATCCCTCACCTCTCTTCTCTCTCTCACTCTTTCTCTCTCTTCAGCTCACTTCAGGCTGGCGGTGGGCTTCTTTGGAGTGGGTGTATAAGAAGGTGGAGCTTCCTGAGGGGAGTATATCTTAAGCCAGCCAAAGGGGCAACCGAAGGGGGAAACAAAGCAGCCAGCCAGAGGGAAAATTCAACTGGGAGGGTATGTCTTCAGCCAGCCAAAGGGGCAGCCGAAGGGGAATTCTTTCAGTCGGAGAGAACTTTAGGCGGCCGAAGAGCTTCTTCTGGGCTTCACATCCCCTTCTATAGAGGCAGACGTGGGTTTTCTTGTCTTCATGGAGCTTCTTCACGGCGTTCTTCATGTCCACACTTCTTTCATCTTTTCTTCCCCTTTTTGTCTGCCATTTCTTCTTTCTTCACAGGAACAGGGAGCCGTGCGGGGGGCCTTACCCCATGCGGCCTGGCCGTGCGCCTGCCTCCGCCACTGGCAGGCAGGGTGGGTGGCTGTTCGAAGGCGTGCTCTACGCAGTTGCGTTGTCGGCTTGAACGTGAGAGGGGGGTCGCATGAGCTTTTAATGCTCACAAAAGGAGGGTGTTCGCACCTCCATTCTTCTCCTCTCCGTGTTTTGTCTTCATTTGTTTTTGTTTTCTTCTTTTCCTTCAGCCCCCTTCACTTCTTCTATTGCGCTTTGGCCCTTCTTGTTACTTTTCTTCTTCTTTTCCTTATTTTTCTTGTTGTCCCTGAAAAACAAGAAAACAACCAAAAAAAATGAATTAGCGTCAGAGCAGGAGATGCATATTGATATGTGCCTGCTCGGAGAAGTGTAGATCGCTTTAGCATTGACTTGAGCGTTAATTTTAGCACACCCGAAGAGGCGTAAATTGTTTTAGCATTGGTTTTAGTGTTAAATTAAATTAAATTATTTTTTATTTTTTTTATGCGTCAATAGTACCCCTCATCGTTAACCCTAAGTTAGTTTCATTCCATTCTTCTAGATCTTAGATTTTGCACTATCTTTCTAGCATGATTATTTGGTAATTAGTGTGCTTGGTCTTGAAAGTTATGGTGTAATTTTAGAGCTTTCTGGAATTGGCTAGTATTTTGAAGATTTTGAATCTTGAGGAAGGTAATTAGGAATTAGAAGTTATTTTAGGATTGTGTTTTGTACTGCACTTCTATTTTAGAAAGAATATCATGTGAATTTGGAGGACTAAATTCTTTTTAAGTGGGGGAGGGAGTAACAATCCGAAATAAAAGAAATAAATATAATCTCATGTAAGGTTAATTTTATAAGGCATGAAATATAACTATTATGAACTAAATAAAATTTGCAATATATGTAATGGTAAATTGGGATAATGTTAAAGGTCTAATTGGGCTTGAAAGATAGAATAAACCCCTAAAATTCATAGTGCCCTGTTGCACCCGCTTATTTTCTCAAATTAATCAGGATTTAAGTAAAAGGAATTACTCCCCAGAAATCAGGACATTTCGTCGTGTCAAACGGCATAACATAACAAACGGGGATCACCCCCGAGCAAACTGCACCATGCCAATTAGTTTCCCAACGGCCAAATTAGACCTGAGGTTCGGGAAAACCTGCTGCGCCAAGTGGCACCTGTAAAGATTTGGGAGTCACTCTCGGATATCCTACATGCGACAGCACACCACTAGCACCTCGACAGTCGGACCAACCTGGGGCTCAAAACAACATGTCGTGTCCCACAGCACCCTTCGGGGAAGCAGGGATCACTCCCGAATACCTCATCACTGTTGCAACGCCAACGTCTCCAACCGTCGAGTCCAACTTGGAATCCGAAACCACTCGCCGTATCACATGGCTCTTCACCAAGAAGCGGGGACCACCCTCAACTATCAAACAAGTAGCATCATCATGCCAACATCTTAGTTGTTGGGCCAAATCATGACTCATAGCCACCCATCGCGTCATGTGGTGCATGACAAAAAGGCGGGGAACAACTCCCAACATGTCATCTACAAGCTAATTGATACTGGCCACTCCAGTAATAAGTCACATTTTGGCTTTGGTAGCGATTAGCAGGTGTCAACCATATTGCGGTCAACCAACTGGCCGCTATCATCTTCTAATGCGGCCACCATGGTGGCCACATTCAGAACGCGACACCTGGGAAGACCGCATTCAAGATAGAGCCTTAACAGGTAGCGGGCTTCATCGGCTTAGTTATCGCTGTTCCAAACTCAAGGGGGGGTCCTCCCGCCTATCTCACGTGAGATCCACTCTTAAAACCTCAAACGACAAAACGTCATCAATTCCCCGACAACTGGGCCAAACTCGGGGCTCGGGGACTCTTGCCACACCACACGGCATCACAAAAGGATCGGGAGCCAATCCTGAGAACCTTCTATGAGGAGCCCATGAGTGAAATAGGAGAGGGCCAGTCAAAATAGCTTCTAAAGCTCAGAGCAATGTATCCTTCCTCCGCACATGCAGCAAGCTAGAAATCAGATGAGCGGACCGCTCCGAGGGCCACCACCTTTTCTCTCTCCTCTAGGTCAAATCCAACCATGCCGGTCCATGTAAACTCCCTAGGGGGGAGGCTTACACGGACCAGGTTGCTCCAAGGCAACCTGGTCTTGGTAAACCCCCTAAGGGGGAAGTTTACATGGGTCCATGTAAACCCCCCCTTTCCACAGACCAGATAGTAGTTTCTTAAACATTGCTACCCCCATGACCGTGTTCATCAAAACGCGGTCACTGAGATGATCGCGTTCAAACCTAGACTACCCAGCCTCACCTAGTCCGTGTAAACCACCTAAAGGTGGGTTTACATGGACTAGGCTGACCCCTATCAGCCTAGTCTGCGTAAAGCTCCCATTTTTTAAAAAAAATAATAAAAAATCCTATCCCTCTACCCAGCCTGCGTAAACCCCCTAGGGGGGTTACGCAGACCAAGCTGACCCCCATCAGCCTGGTCCACGTAAACCCATCCCAAAACAAAAAGAAAAGAAAAGAAAGTTTTTTCCCAGCCCTAAACCTAGTCCACGTGAAGGGGGGGCTTAACATGAACCAGGCTGAGCCCCATCAACCTGGTTTGCGTAAACCTCCTTCACCACCTTTACCCAGACCACCCTGACCCTTCCCCTCCCCCCTCCAATATTCTCTATAAAATCTCCGCTTAGGGAATGCCAAGGGGTATGCATGCACAAACGCATCTCAAGGCACGCAAGTGGAGCTTTGGCACTAAAGACTTTGTTGGTCGGCTTGTTCGGCTAAACACACACCGAGGGTATGTCACATCAACATCCCTCATACGACATCTAGTCGATTCACACCAGCCCCCTAATACGCATGATGCATAATGCAAATGGTGTAGATACCCACCTGATGGACCCACTCGAAATTGACTCTTCTGGGCCAGCCACTGATTGCTCCTTCTGAGCCGGTGACCAACTATCCCACCCATGGATCGGAGTTAGCTTGGCAAGCCTCTGAAGACCTCCCAGACATGTAGGTGCTCTGGACATGCTAACAACCAACCCCGAGTCAGCGCTCGACTGCTCACTCTGAGCCGCACCCGGTCTGCATCTCCACTAGTCGGTGTCAACACCCCTCTGTCTGAACCAACCACCCCTGATGGATCCCCAGTGTTTGTAGTCTCATAAGGGACCCCCTATAAAACAATGGAAAACATGCTTTATCATGCAATGACCCAGGGATCGACACCTTTGACAGAATTGTCCCATGGATTGCGCTTATTGTATTTAGGTCTTTAGTACCCCTCTGTAATGCCTTTCACAGCATCCAATTGTCCTAGTCTTAATAACGACGCTCAACAACTCCAGTCACAATGGTGCCCACGACACCCGACTACTCCAGCTGCGCCCAACTGCTATAGTCCCAATGGTACCAGGCTATGTCAGTCCCAACGGTGCCTACGGCACCCGGTTTCCAGTCACAACAGTATCAGACTGCCATGGCATGAACGACGCCCAACTACTCTAGCCTCAATGGCCCTGGTCACACCAGTCACAATGGTGCCCATGGCACCCGACCAACATGCATCTGGCATCCAGCTACTCCAGTCACAACGATGCCTAAGGCACTTGACTACCCCAGTCTTGGCAGCATTCAGTCACTCTCATCACGATGATGTTCACGCCATCCGACCGCCCTTGTCACATCAGCATTTGGTCGCTCTAGTCACGGTGGTGCTCATGCCACCTTTCCGCCTCAATCTCAATAGTGCTCAGATGCCCCAGTCAGAGTGGTTTCCACGACACCCAACTTCTCTAGTCTCAATGGTGTCCAGCTTCTCCTGTCACAGCCACGTCCAACTGCTCACTCTGAGCCGCGTCCAACTGCTCTGCACAAGCCGTGCATGTCAACTCCTCGTCTGAGTAAAGTACACAACAACAAATGACAACACCCGAGAGGCGAATGTCAAGGGACTTACAAGCCCTTTTGTGACTAGGCAACCCATCATTCCATATCGGGTACCTCATAGCACCCCTCAAGCAGCGTCTCGCTGAATCATGAGTCCTTCAACGGGCATTATGTACAAAGGCGGAAATACTCGCATAATAATGCAATGACCTGGGAATCATCATAAATGATGAAACTGTCTCGTAGCTTGGACATACTTGTAATCGGGCTTTCAACACCCCACATAATGCCTTTCACGGCTTATAATGATATAATCCAGTCAGGAAATTGACTCCCATCTCCGTCGACTGTTAGTCTCAACACTGTCCAATAGACTGTCGTCTGCCTACCAGCTCGGTCCATGCCCCACTAACGGGATAGACCCTACACCTGAGCCAATACCTACTTGCTTTTACCGGAGCCAGTGTCAATCGCTCTACACCCGAACCAGCACCTGCATGTTCCTTGTCAAGTTTGTGTCTGATGCTCCTCCTGTCGAGCCAATGCCCTGCTTTCATAAACCCAGAGTCCATGCCCTCCCCAGTGCCCACACTAGACCGGTCTACTACCTCTACTCATCCCTGTTATGTTGTTGTTGCTCTGCTACTATTGCATGGGTCAAGCCCCCCAACGTCATGGCTCTCAAGGTCCCTGACTCTCTTCCTTCGGTAGTAGAAATAAGGGTGTTTGGATTACGTCCAATGTAAATTAACATCGACTATTGTCAAAAGGCTCAGTTGATGGGGGATTATCCTATACCTGAATCCCACATTGCCTGATACACCTACACCCACGAAATCTAGTTTGTGCCAGCTACCACACGCACACATACCCTATCCACGTGTCGCCCATATGTCCATGCATACATGCCGCGCCCCAGAGGCATATCCTAGTTGAATTTCAATTCCGCGACAATTTTTCAAACTTGACTGGTACGCTCGCAAAACATATGCACCTAGCAAATTGCAAATCAACCACGTCCACAACAATAACAACATTATTATTATTTTTATTCTCCCGTCATTCCACGTGTGCTCCCGAACAAGTTGGTACGCCCGATGGGACATTTCCTGCCCTTCTTCTTTTTGTCGAAGGAGAGTCACATTTGTTTCTATGTCATGATGCTCTCGCCCTTTCTTATCGGAGAGGAAGAGGAGGGCCCTGTCCAAGCTACAACACGCAACCGGTTAGCATCACATGACCAACCTATGGCTGTAGCAATAGCAATAAACCGATGGCGACAGTGACCCATGGTCCAATCTTTGTCTCTATCCATGCCAGGCACAAACATCCGGTAATGTTGATTACATTTGGCAACTCTGCTCTGGCCTTCGGCCCGCCCTGATCCTCAGACGCCATCTCTACAGCCGCCAAGCAGCCCAGTCCAGTGACCGCCCATGCAGGTAGCGGGCCCCTTGCTCCTACAACAACAATGACCCATGCGGCCATTGGTCCCTGGGTCCCCAACTCTACCAGCACCCAACAAGGGCTTTCGACCCCGAGTTTCTAGCACAACATCACCAATGACCTACACAAACATCAAGTAACGGGTCCTAGTCATATTCCCAACATGGGCGATAATCTCCGGGTCATCAACACTTCAACACCCAATGCGGGCACTGCGCCCTAGGTCTCTATCACGTCGGCTTCCTAGATGGGATACCAACGTTGGATCCCCGGCACAACATCAACAATGACTTGCAAGGGCATCACACCCTGGGTTTTGGCCACATCAACTCCCAACTTGGGCTCTCAGCCCAGGTTCCAGTTTTATCAACACCCATGATGGGCTCTCAGCCCCAGGTCCCATCATCACCAACACCCATGACAGGCTCCCAGCCTTGGGTCTTAGCTCCAACAACACCAATGATGGGATCCTAGTCCTAGGTCTCTGCTCTAGCAATGCCCGCGATAGGCTCCCAGCCCTGGGTCTCAGCACCAGCAACACCCGTGACGGGGTCCCAGCCCAGGATCTCAACTCCAGCAACACCCGTGATGAGCTTCTAGCCCTATGTCTCAGCACTAGCAATACCCAAGATGGGCTTTCAGCCTTGGGTCTCAACTCCAGCAATACCCAAGATGGGCTTTTAGCCCTGGGTCTTAGCTCTAGCAACACCCAAGATGGGCTTCCAACCCCAAGTTCTAGTACCATCAACACCCTACTGGCATCTAGCCCTAGGTTCGAACATCATCAACACCCAATATGGGCGTCCAGCTCTGGGTTCTAGCATCATCAACACCCGAGGTGGGCTTGCGGCTTTAGGTTCCAGCTTCATCAGCACT
This sequence comes from Amorphophallus konjac, assembly GCA_022559845.1. Taxonomy (NCBI): domain Eukaryota; kingdom Viridiplantae; phylum Streptophyta; class Magnoliopsida; order Alismatales; family Araceae; genus Amorphophallus; species Amorphophallus konjac. Next base: position 466,384,159 of record CM040121.1, on the reverse strand, counting down.
CAATACGGGCTTTTAGCCTCGAGTCCCAGTATCATCAACACCCGAGGCGGGCATCCAACCCTGGGTTCTAGCTTCATCAACACCAATACGGGCTTCCAGCCCTGGGTTCCAGCTTCATCAGCACGCAAGACGGGCTTTCAGTCCCAGGTTCCAACTTCATCAACACTTAATACAGGCTTTAGCCCCGGGTTCCAGCATCATCAGCACCCAAGACGGGTGTCCAGCACTGGGTTCCAGCTACATAGACACCCAAGATGGGTTTCTAGCCCCGAGTTCCAACAACATCAACACCCAAGGTGGGATTCTAACCCCAGATTCTAGCTACATTAAAACCCAAGATGGGCATCTAGCCCCGAGTCCTAGCTTCATCAACACCCAATACGGGAGTCTAGCTGTCACGCCTCGATGCGGAATATCAGAACGCGGCAGTAGAAAAATAGTTAAAATATGTTGATTTCCAGACATGATGTGTCTTGGGTTAGCGAATCCATACATTTAGCTCAAGACCATGGCCAGAATTAATTTCATCATAACCATTAAATGCCAACTAATTATACATAATGAGTTTCACGATCATCCAATTAACATACCAAGAAAATCTCATTATCCACCAACTTAACGCAGTTACATAACCACTGACTTAAACAAAATTACAACTCTAGAACATAACTACATCACTCAAACTCAAACTATCTAAATTGACTCCACGAGGCCTTCTAGCTGGTTCGCTCAAGGGTCTTCACTCCTGCCCATCCCCATCAATTTGAGAGTCCTCACCTGAGCTACCTGAAATGGGGAAAACAACTAGGTGAGCGAACGCTCAGTAGGTAATAGCAGACAATGCTAAGTAATTAACCAATTACGTCAATCTATGCGAGAAAAGACAAGAATAATGACAATGAATTGCTCAGACTAAAAGAACAAGAATATAGCATATCCAGAGACTGGCCGATGAAGCATGTAACAAGTAAGTCATGTAAATATTTCCATGGAGGAAATTAATACCTTGAATTCAAGAAAAGATTCAAGTAAATGAATTTTCGTAGATATCACGCTAGTCATGCACTCGGTGTAATACCTCACCATGTCACTACAACTCCCCGGGGCACTAGTACTTTTCGGGCGCTCTTCCTAGGATCAGACCGGGCCCTTTTGATGCGTTGGCATTGATTTGATGGATCCAAGATCCCAAGTTATGTCTAGACATTCACAGGATTCGACCAGAAAAGCTATGAAAGTTCTAAGATATAATGAGAATAATCAAGGGTTATAAGTAGTACAAGCCACGCTTGGCCCAACTACTGAGGCACACAAGAAACCATGCGAAATCGCAAGCTGGAGGGTACACGGTCACATTTGGGCCGCTTATAACAAAATGGTCTAATACTGGACCGTGGAAGTGAACGGGGCCACAGGAAGCCCAGTTCGGTGTCAAAGGATAAACGGTCCTAAATTGGGCCATGCAACAATTGAACGGTTTAACATGGACAGCTGAATGCCGCTTTGGGTTTGAAAGAACAACCCCCATAGTTATGAAACTAAACGGCCCTAAAATGGGCCGCTCAAATGATAGAACAGTCCAGTAAGGGCCGTTTACAACTGAGCTCGATGCACCCAGAAAGAAGGTCTACACGGTCACCAAAGGGACGTTCATAGTGACAAACGGTCAAGCGTGAACCGCTTAATGACAGAACGGTCCCAGAAGGGCCGCTCATAACAAGACAGCCCAATTCCGGGCTTGGCAAAATCACGCGGTTCGATAGAGTCCAAAGGTTCAGATTTTGGGGGTACAACCCGCCCGGCGTCCTAGTGGGAATCCCAAGCTCGAGGGGGCTTACGATGGTCTCATAATGGAGGTCCTAGTCCGACGGAAGGAGTATCCGGTGGAGAGTCCCAACCATTACAAGAAATTGAGGGCTAGTGAACCATCGGAAAACAAGATATAGCGGTCAGTCAGTTCCACCGGAGTGGAGTGACTGTCAAAACATTCCTAATATCATTATTCTCATTAACAATCATGATGTAGGTTCATGCTTTACACTTGATAAGAATGAAGGAGATATGATTGGAAGAAGAATAAAAGTAACCCAAATTAAGATATGGACATTAATTAGCTTCCATAAGTTCCAATTTATTGTGGGTTTCTGCCCTATCATTAGCATACAAATCATGCTTAAAAATCAATATTTAAAACAATTCTGTGACCAAGACGGTCTATCCAGAACTTCTGAACAGGACTGAGCAGTCTTTCGATAGGATGTTCAGGTCATGCAGGCCCGAAAGCCATATAGGCCCTGAGCGATCTATCGAAGGGCCATTGAGGTCTCTGCGCGGTCTGTAAAAACACCGCCTGCCCAACTCCACGGTCTATCGTTGGGCCGTCTAAATACGAGAAGAATTTAAACGTCATAAACACAGTAAACGGTCAAACCACAACTGCTCCCCAAGACCACACGGTCTATCGAGGGGCCGCTTAATGGTGGACGGTTCCTGTTGAGCCGTTTTCAGAACGTCACGCCCGAACCTCCACGACCATGACAGACTCTACTTGCAACACAAAATTCGTGACATACAATGTATATAATTTGGGCAAAAGCATACCATTAGAAAGAGAACAAAAAGGTACATGATATAGGATAATTAATTAGGACATTTAAGCCTACTACCCTAACCTTAATTTGAGAACAACATGATAAACCCTAATTTTAACATGCTCTGGCTAAACGACTAATACTCTCATGATACAAGGCAAAATTTAGGGCTTTTGATATCATCAGAAAGAGGGATCGAAGATGAATCTAACCATATATTATGCTTGAGGTTTGGTCTACTAGAACCTACCTTAAACAAGGGAAGAAGAGGGACGATGGTCGTCGGCTGGTCGCGCGAAGAACACCCAAGAACATGCCTAAATTCTCCCTCGATCGAGCTCCTCGTCGGCCGCAGCTACCAAACGTCGATGCAAGGAGTCCTTAGGGTTAGTTTTATAGGATGAATCGATTCCTAGAGGGATCTATCAAGAGGATAGAGTCCACGATGCCGGTTGCGCGAGATTCGCGCCTTGACCCGGTCACGCCGTCTCTCGCCTTCAAAATTCGAAGTCTAGGGTTTTCGGTTGCGACTGGGAACAGAGGGGAAACAATCTCCTCATCAAGGCCGTCCGTTTGGGTCCGATCTGAGCTCAAATGGTCAGGTATTGGGTTCAAATTCGACGATCCAAGGTCCGATAGGTTAAAACGTGGATTTCGCCCTAATTCCCTTAATTCGACTGGCTTAAAATTTTAATTAGGGTCAGACTCAGAAGAACAAAAGTTCAAACTATTCGCCCTCTACGTGATTATAATTTTTCTAGATTGTAATAAATTGATTGCAACTTAACCTATCGTAATTTCCATGAATTTCTTTATAATTTCCCTTTATTTTATTTAATAATATACCGAGGTGCTACACCCTCCCCCACTTTAAGGAATTTGGTCCTCCAAATTCACTGCTCTGGTCGAAATTGGGGAGTGAAACAACTGACCTCAGAACATCTCGGGGTATTGCTTCCGAATAGCATCTTCAGATTCCCAAGTAGCTTCTTCAGTTCCACGTCGGCTCCACTGAACCTTGACCATAAGTATGAAATGATTCCTGAGTTGCTGCTGCTTGCGGTCTAAAATCTTGATAGGTCTTTCTTCATAAGTCTGATCTTCCTTTAACTCCAGATCCATATGCTGAATGATGTGAGTGGGGTCATAAACATATTTCCGTAACATAGATACGTGAAAAATATTGTGTACTCTAGATAACTGAGGTGGTAAAGCTAAGCTGTAAGCAACTTCTCCTACTCTTTCCATAATCTCGAAAGGGCCAACATATCTCGGACTTAGCTTGCCACGAATGCCAAACCTTCGAATTCCTCTCATAGGTTCCTTCAGGAACACATGCTCGCCGACTTGGAATTCTAAAGCTCTCCTTCTACAATCCGCATAACTTTTCTACCTTGATTGTGCTACTTGCAGATGATATCGAATAATACGAATACTCTTGGTTGATTCTAAAATGAGATCTGGTCCAAACTATTGCTTCTCACCTACCTCATCCCAACACAGAGGTGATCGACAACTTCTTCCATAAAGAGCTTCAAATGGAGCCATCTGGATACTGGACTGGTAACTATTATTGTAGGTGAACTCGATCAAAGCTAAGTGCTCATGCCAGCTGCCTCCAAAATCAATCACGCAAGCTCTTAACATATCTTCTATAATCTGATTTGTTCTTTCTGTCTGTCCGTCTATTTGAGGATGAAAGGCAGTGCTGAAAATTAGACGGGTTCCCAAGGATTCTTTTAATCTTCTCCAAAAGTGCAAAGTGAACCTTGGGTCTCTATCTGACACAATACTTACTGGTATCCCATGAAGTCTTACAATTTCCTTCATATACAAAGCAGCCAAAACGTCAACGGTCCATTTGGACTTAATGGATAAGAAATGAGCGGACTTAGTCAGTCTATCCACAATGACCCATATTGCATCAAATCCACTGCGAGTCTTAGGTAGACCCATGATGAAATCCATGCCAATGCTCTCCCATTTCCATTGTGGTATATCAAGTGGCTTCAACTTCCCAGCAGGTCTAAAATGCTCAGCCTTAACTTGCTGACACACTAAGCATCTACTAACAAAATCTACGACTTCCTTTTTCATGTTCGGCCACCAAAAGGATCTCTTTAAATCTCGATACATCTTAGTACCTCCAGGGTGAATAGTGTACCTGGACCTATGTGCTTCTTCCAAGATCTTGCTTTTTACTTCAGCTACATCAGGTACACAGGTCCTTCCTTGAAATAATAATCTTCCGTCATTGGTTAACATAAAATCAGCTCTATTGCTTAGACTTTCCTTGATTTCTACCAACATCGGATCATTTTCTTGCAAGGGCTTGATTTCTATCAATAACTCTGGACGAAGCTGTATCTGTGCGATCAAGACCCGATCCTCACTAACATTGAGATCTAAACTAGCCAACTGTTCCAGTAGTCTCCATTCTTGCAACATGAGACTTGAAAATTTTGCTATCGGCTTGTGGCTTAAAGCATCCGCCACTACATTACCTTTTCCAGATGGTATTCTATAGAAAAATTAAAGTCCTTTAAATACTCAAGCCACCTTCTCTGTCTCATATTATGCTCCTTTTGAGAAAACAAATACTTCAAACTCTTGTGATCCAAAAACACTGTGAATGTTTCTCCATACAAGTAGTGCCTCCAAATCATCAAGGCAAAAACTACAGTTGCTAGCTCCAAATCATGGACAGGATAATTCTCTTCATGCTTCCATAGCTGCCTAGAGGAATAAGCTATCACCTTCCCATGCTGCATAAGCACACAGCCTAGGCTAATACCTGAAGCATCCGTGTAAACGATAAAACCTCCTTCTCCAGAAGGTAAGGCCAAAATAGGGGCAGTGGTTAAACACTCTTTCAAAGTCTAGAAACTCTGTTCACAATCTTCTGACCACTCAAATCGGTTCTCCTTGCAGGTCAATCTGGTCAGAGGTACCGTAATTTTGGAGAAATCCTTGATAAACCTCCGATAGTAACCTACCAAACCTAGAAACCTTCTTACTTCAGTTACATTTACAGGTCTATCCCAGTTCTTTACTGCCTCTACTTTCAAAGGATCAACAGAAATACCTTCCCTAGTGATAATGTGTCCTAGAAAAGACACTTCATGTAACCAGAAATCACATTTACTAAACTTGGCGTATAATTGATCATCTCTTAATAATTGCAATGCCATCCTCAAATGTTCACCATGCTCCTCCTCACTTTTAGAGTATATCAAAATGTCATCAATAAACACTACGACCCACTGATCAAGGTAGGGCCGGAACACGCTATTCATCAACTGCATAAAAGCTGCAGGGGCATTCATTAGTCCAAAAGGCATTACTACAAATTCAAAATGCCCATACCTGCTACGGAAGGCTATTTTAAAGATATCATCATCCTTGATCCGCAGCTGATGGTACCCTGATCGAAGATCGATCTTAGAAAAGTATTGTGCTCCTACTATCTGGTCAAATAGTTCATCAATTCTTGGTAATGGGTACTTGTTCTTGATAGTAAGCTGGTTCAATTACCGGTAGTCGATGCATAGCCTCATCAAACCATCCTTCTTCCGAACGAACAACACTGGGGCTCCCCACGGAGATGTACTTGGACGAATAAACCCCTTCTCGAGTAACTCCATTAATTGTCGCTTTAACTCCCTCAACTCCGCAGGAGACATACGATACGGAGTCTTAGAAACAGGGGATGCACCAAGAATTAAATCAATAGAAAAGACTACCTCTCTCTCTTAGGTGGAAGTCCTGACAATTCCTAAGGAAAAACATCAGGAAAAGCTTGAACAACAGGAATGTCTTTAATCTCAATCTCCTTTTCAGGGGCTAAAGAAACCAAGGCTAGGAAAGTCTGACATCCTTTCTTTAATAACTTTTCAGCTCGAAGAGCCGAAATAAGCGACACGGATATAGAACGCCTAACCCCAGTAAAAGAAAGCTCGGGGTGTCCAGAAAAAGACACAGAGCTAGTGCTGCAATGGACATTGGCTTCACATCTAGCCAACCAATCTGCTCCTAGGATTACATCATAATCCTTCATTTCCATACAAACCAAATTTGCCGACATATTATGCCCACTAACCATAACCTTACTAAAAGGGTAGTAATATTTAATTGCTGATCTTGAACCAATGAGGGTTGAAATTTCTAGTGGAGAATTCATTAACACAGGTTTCACAGCTAAAGACTTAGCAAAATTCTGAGAAATAAAAGAGTTCGTTGCTCCCGTGTCAAATAGAACAAAAGCTAGCTTTTCACAAATAATAAGTGTACCTTCCACAAGTCCACCCTCCTCGGTGGTTCCTGTCTCATCTTCCTATATGGCTTGGAGCTTGCCTTGGCGCTTCTGACCTCCTTGTGTTTTGGTCAGTGTAGCTTGGTCCGAAAGGAGGGGACACTCTGGAATACGATGGTCTCGACTTCCACAACGTAAACAAGCGCCTAACTTGCGCCAACATTCCTCCATCTTGTGACCTGGGCAGTCACAATATTTGCAATGGGCCTTGGACAGTACAATCGGACCAGGCTTCTTCTCATCATTTTTCAACATCTTACCTTTCCACGAGCTAGACCCTCCGCTGGGTCTCTTCTTGTCATTACCGGGTTTAAAGTTCCCGGAACTAGTAGTTTATTCTTTCTTGGGGTTTTTCCCTCGGATCTTCTTTGTCATCTCCAGGGTATCCTCCAGAACTTGAGCCTTTCTCACCATCTCGCCATAAGTCTTGATCTCCATAGGTGCCAATTGGTTGATGTAATGCAGCATCAACCCATTAAGAAATTGTTTGGCCTTCATCTTCTCGGTAGACACTAGATGAGTAGCATAACGAGACAACCTAGAAAACTGGGCTTCATATTCGGCAACAGATAGATTCCTTTGCTTCAAAGTAGCGAACTCCGCCACCTTCTTCTCTTGCACCCTATCATAAAAGTACTTGCTGTTGAAGAGTTCCTCGAACTCCTTCCACGTCACTTGATGGTCTCCCAAGGTGGCTTTCGCGGCATCCCACCGTGTTCTAGCGTCACGCTCTAGTTGGAAAGTAGTCAGAAGGATGCGCTCATGGTCGCCAGACTGCATAACTTCAAAGATTCGTTCCATTTCCTTCAGCTAGTGCTCGGCTTCATCTGGATCCGTTGAACCATTGAATCGTAGGGGATTCATTCTTCGAAACTTCCGGTGAAGATCACCAGCTCCCTGGTGAGCCGCTCCTCCTTTGGCTACTTGCTGCAGGGCCCGAGTTAATCCTTGCACCGTACGCTGCATGTCTCTCCATTGCGTACGCTCAGCTGCCATTGCACGAACCCTACACATGGAATAATTAATTTAGTACCACATAGCAGGAATCTTCTAGAGTAAATTTATTAACTTAACCCGAGTCTCTACCCAATCCCACTGGGTTGGATTCTTACACTTTTTGACCAATCATGGTTCTAAGACACCATTGGGGAACCTAGGAACCTTAGAAAGCCTAGGCTCTGATACCACCAAACTGTCACGCCCCGACGCGGAATATCGGAACGCGGCAGTAGAAAAATAGTTAAAATATGTTGATTTCCAGACATGCTGTGTCTTGGGTTAGTGAATCCATACATTCAGCTCAAGACCATGGCCAGAATTAATTTCATCATAACCATTAAATGCCAACTAATTATACATAATGAGTTTCACGATCATCCAATTAACATACCAAGAAAATCTAATTATCTACCAACTTAACGCAGTTACATAACCACTGACTTAAACAAAATTACAACTCTAGAACATAACTACATCACTCAGACTCAAACTATCTAAATTGACTCCATGAGGCCTTCTAGCTGGTTCACTCTAGGGTCTTCACTCCTACCCATCCCCATCAGTTTGAGAGTCCTTACCTGAGCTACCTGAAAGGGGGGAAACAACTAGGTGAGCGAACGCTCAGCAGGTAATAGCAGGCAATGTTTAAGTAATTAACCAATTACATCAATCTATGCGAGAAAAGATAAGAATAATGATAATGAATTGCTCAGACTAAAAGAACAAGAATATAGCATATCCAGAGACTAGCCGATTAAGCATGTAACAAGCAAGTAATGTAAATATTTCCATGGAGGAAATTAATACCTTGAATTCAAGAAAAGAGTCAAGTAAATGAATTGTCGTAGACATCACGCTAATCATGCACTCGGTGCAATGTCTCACCATGTCATTACAACTCCCCGAGGCACTAGTACTTTTCGGGCGCTCTTCCCAGGACCAGACTGGGCCCTTTTGATGTGTTAGCATTGATTTGGTGGATCCAAGATCCCAAGTTATGTCTAGACATTCACAGGATTCGGCCAGAAAAGCTATAAAAGTTCCAAGATATAATGAGAATAATCAAGGGTTATAAGTAGTACAAGCCATGCTTGGCCCGACTACCGAGGCACATAAGAAACCACGCGAAATCGCAAGCTGGAGGGTACACGGTCACACTTGGGCCGCTTATAACAAAATGGTCTAATATCGGACCGTGGTAATGAATGGGGCCACAGGAATCCCAGTTTGGTGTCAAAGGATAAATGGTCCTTAATTGGGCCGTACAACAATTGAACAATTTAAAATGGACCGCTGAATGCCGCTCTGGGTTTGAAAGAACAACGCCCAGAGTTATGAAACTAAACGGTCCTAAAATGGGCCGCTCAAATGATAGAACGGTCCAGTAAGGGCCGTTTACAACTGAGCTCGACGCACCCAGAAAGAAGGTCTACACGGTCACCAAAGGGTCGTTCATAGTGACAAACGGTCAAGCGTGAACCGCTTAATGATAGAATGGTCCCAGAAGGGCCGCTTATAACAAGACATCCCAATTCCGGGCGTGGCAAAATCACGCGGTTCGATAGAGTCCAAAGGTTCATGTTTTGGGGGTACAGCCCGCTGTGGACGTCAAAAAATGATGATGAAGATCATATGGCATGTACGTCACCGCATCCAAGAGCAGGTCGAAGACGGAGAAGCCAAATAAACCCCATACCTCGCCCAATCAGGACGGGAACACACTTGGTGGCCGGCTACCCGACAAGGAAGCCCCTCAAGTAGAAGGCGTGGCCACAGTTCTCCAAACGGCTATGCCGAAGCCCAAATCAAGAGAAAACCCGAGAGTTCAGACACGGGTTCGGCATATGTTAAAAACCATTCGCAATTCTAAACTGGTGCTCAAAGGCTTCAAACCAAACACTGCGGAGGCAATGCATCAAAATCGGAGCATTCCGGGAATATATGCGGTCGTCTGAACGGTCGAAACCTTATGAAAAGGCCCAAAACTGGCGTGGCCATCACTTAAGCCGGCGCGCTCTTAAACCGGCGCGCCCCCCTTGGGCTTCCTTAAACCGGCGCGCTCCCTTCTCCCTTGGGGTGTTAAACTGGCGCGCATCACTATTCAAGTATCACTATTCATGCCACTATTCATATCACTATTCACGCCTTACTATTCAAGCCATTCTCGTTTTGTTGTTAATCCGGCGCGCACAATGTCGCACCGTTTTTAACCCGAAGCTGTCCCATCTTGCTTTCGGCCCCCTGTTTCCCGCAGACAGATGGACCGAGAGTTGCGTGAAGCAGAGAAGTCTCCCGACATCACCCAACAATCCGTCGGCCAAGCCCTGGGAAGTCGCGTGAAGCAGAGAAGTCTCCCGACATCACCTAACAATCCGTCGGCCAAGCACTGGGAAGTCATAAAGAGCCGGCTACCAACTCCTCTGTCGGGAGGAAAGATAGGAAGAAGCTTCTAGGAGCTTTCTTCCCCAGAAGATACCGCCCCTGCATCCTCTACGGGAGAACAAAAGTATAAAAAGGGCCAAGGAAGAGAAGGAAAGGGTTGTTGGTTGGTTTTTCAGGTTCGGCTGGGCATTCTATTTCCACGGCTCCACGGATTCAAGAGAGCAGAAGAGAAGAAGAGAGGTGAGGGTGAGAAGAGAGTTTGGGAAGGGGGAAGAGCTTGTGCTCTATCCCCCTCTCCGTGGGTGCTTTCCCTTCTTCCTCCCCCTTTGTTTTCTCTTGCTTTTGGGGTAGATCCCCTGCTGTATTTCAATCTTCCCCAGGATTGTGGATGAATAAGAGAGTTATCTTCTTGCAAATACTCGTCCCGCTTCGCGAATCATCACCCGTGAGTTGTGAGAGCTCTTGAAGGCTAGTCCTCGAGCTTCTTTTTCCGCACTCACATCTGGGCTATCGGACCGCCATGAGGTCCGCATTCTGAGGTTCACCCCGGAGCAATCCGTTTGGTGTTCCTCTATTTTCTCTAGCAAACCTAAGTCCGGGGAGATGCTGCCCAATTTTTTGCCAGAAACAAGAACACATAAGAACAAACGAACAGACTAAGCTCTCTGGAGATAAGAACAACATATGTCTGAAGCCTCTGAATCAAACTGAACCTCCGAGTTCCTGCATAAACAAAGCCTTCCAAATAAAACATTCAAACTCTCATGCTAATTTACCTTAACAAGTGATCAAAACACTTAAGCTTCCTCTCTACAAGCTTAATCCATCCTTCGGACGAACAAATCAATCATCAAGATAACCTGCGGGTGAAAGAAAGAAGAAACAGAATGAAATAAAATCCACAGAGCCTAACCCGGCGCACCCCTAATCTGGCGCAGGTTAATCCGGCGCAGTACCCCCCCCCCCCGTGCCGGAATAGCTCCACACTCATATCTACTTTCCAATCCTTGGAATGAATAGTGCGTGCCCCCCTTTACGATTGAGCCTTAATCCGGCGCGCCTCCACTCCTTGGCCTTAATCCGACGCGCCCCCCTTATGCTCCCTTATCCGGCGCGCCCCTCTTAGCCCTCTATTCCGGCGCACCTTACTATTCATTGGCCTTATTCCGGCGCGCCCCTAGCCCCTCTTGGATCCCCCTTATCCGGCGCGCCCCTCTTGTGTTGCCTTATTCCGGCGCGCCCCTTTGTCATGTTAAACCGGTGTGCCTAAAAGAAAGAAAGTGATTAACCGAATAAAAAGAAGAGACTTGAATCTAATGGATAAAACAAATGAAATTAGTATTACCCCTCCATAATCAAAATTTTGTTCCGGGGGCTCCGCCCCCGGAAGCCCCCGCAAGGGGCGCTGCCCCCTTGACCCCCGCGACCTGACCGCGCAGGTCGATCCGCATGCGAGGGCGCACGTTGGCGAGTTCGGGCTTTACACTTAACAATTCACTCCCTCCGGACTGTGTGTAGCAAAGAGAAATCAAGAGTGCCTCGTGGTATCGGACGTGAGCCTCGGAGTTCCTGATATGGTCATAGTCCCGAACCGTCTCGGGCCAACAGTTCATTAAGCTGACCCGCTTCTACAGGGATTCAGTCCCGCAATCACATTAAACTTGCCGCACATACGGCAAACATCTGTATGGCTTTGTCTTCACCTTCGATGCTTCAAATGCGGACTCTCGTCCGAATAATGAATGGTCCATTAGTGACCGACATATATACCGGAATCTAATCCCGCACTTGCATTAAACTTGCCGTACTCACGGTAGACATTTGTACGGTTTGTCACCGTCTCTTACGCTACAAACACGGACTTCCGTCCGAACAAGAAATGGTCCGCCAGTGACCGACATATGCACGTTTGTGAACGTTTAAGCCCCAATGTGGGGTTTGTTTAAACGCAATCCGAGATTTCACTCTCGCTTCCATTACTATGAATTTCATGCCATTGGGCCCCCTTTTCCGGTTATTAATCAAGGGTTTTCCTCTCTCCGAGGGGATGTAATTAACGTCGTAGCCTTTATGGTACGATGGGTTCTCAGTCCCGACACGATACACACGATTGTCTGATTAGTTAGATCGAGCGCACCATGGGCTTCTTTCAAGCCCGCATAAATCATCACCTAGGTGACTGGCACGCCCTCGCACTAATAAATCGAACAAACGAACAAAAGGATGAATAAACTAATAAAATGAGCAACGTCCCGAAAGTGCGTCCACAAGTCTGGCACGCCCGGTGGGACTGGACCTCCCTTCATCTCTTCGCCGGGATTCAGGGCCTCATGGCCTCCTAATAAATGAGGTTCGCCTGTGTTAGTGAATCGCAGGTGTTGTCTCTGCCAGTCCTATGCGGAGTCTTTGTGGCCTCGAAGATGCTACCCCGAGGCACCTGCAGCTTCTAGGAATCATGAAGGCCGCTAAAAAGAAAAAAAAGAAATAAAGAAGGAGGGAGGGGAAATCATTCCCCCATCCTGAAGAAGAAGAAAAGAAAGAAAAGAGGAAAAGAACAAAAGAAAGAAACAAAAGAAGAAGAGGGGAAAGAATTGGTAAGATAGGGTTTCACGGCCATATCTGTCGAGACCCGTGCTGAACAAAGATTACCACTATGGGGTGGATGCGGTGGAGCGAACCACTCATCCCCTCTCTGAGGGGGTGAGCGCTCTCCTGCACACCCACCTTGGTCTATTACACAAAAAAGAAGAGAAGAAAAGAAAGGACAAAAAAAGAAAAGTTGGCAAGCAGTGCCGATCAAAAGAACAAAAAGAAGGCTGGCATCCCGCCCAACTCTAGGAGGGTCCAAGCCCGCGGTGCAATGTCCCGACCCGTTCCACCCCGGTCCCCTATCCTGCATAAGACGGCCCCTCGAGTGGCTGTCCGAAGACCCAGCAAGCTGCAATTGTAGCTTGATGAATTCCTGCCCGCTTTAGGGGATGCTTTACAACAATGAGGCCAAGCACGGCCACGACTCCCGAAGAGAACATGGATCTACCCCGGTCTGGGGGCATAAGAAGGAAAGACTCTACCCCACCTTGGGGGCACAAGAAGCAGAACATAGCCCCGGCTGAGGGGCTTGTGAAGGCAAGAATCGAACCCTCTCCTGGGGGGGCATAAAGAAGCAAAAACACCCTGCCTAGGGGCATAGAATACATAGAGAAATATACCCCACCTTGGGGGCATAAGAAGCAGCAATACATCATACCTTGGGGGCACCAAGAAGCAGGATATACTCCAATATGAGGGCACATGAAGCATGCATCCCCACCGCTCTGAGGGGGTAAGGAGCAAGAAACACACCCCGGCCCGGGGGCATACAAAGAAAGAAACACACATCCTGCCTTGGGTGCACGAGAAGTAAAACATACCCCTTATGGGGGCGCATGAAATAAAGCCACACCCCGCTCTGGGGCATAAGAAGCAGAAGAAATACACCCTGCCTGGGGGCATAGAATCCATGAAGAATACACCCCGCCTGGGGGCATATGAAACAAAAGAATGCACCCCAGCTTAGGGGGAATACGAAGAGAAATATACCCCACTCTCGGGTAGAAGAAGCAGAAGAATCTACCCTGACCTTGGGGTGCAACAAGCAACAGAGGTACACCCATCGTGGTGGCACATACCCGCCACAGATGGGAAGAAGAAAAAAAATTCGAGAAATAAGATGAGGGGCATTGTTCTCTCCTGCAATACATTGTCGGCATCATTCGACACAAGCCGAATGGTGAAAGAAAAAGAAAATGAAGAAATATGCTTTGTGTCGACATGGCCGAATCAACCCGAGGCTTATACCTCCAACCCTAGCCACTGCCAACCTGCGCTCGCCCTGATAATGGAGCTACGCCAAGAAATTGAAATAATGAAGAAAAAGATGAATGAGATGGGTCTTGGCCCGGCCGACCCGCATTCGAATTTAATAACTCTATCGGCGACAAATGAGCTGAGTATGGAGCAGACAACTAAAGCGGAATCAGCCGAAGAAGAAGCCACCAAGGCCGAATTATTTGAAATCAAGCAAAGAGACGATGAGTCTGCCTCGGACTATGTCCAACGTTGGAGGAATCTCTACGCAAGATGCCGGCATCCGCCGAATTATGAAGATGATGTCCAAATATGCAAGTGTAACCTGAAGACAGAAATCCAGGTAAGAATGGTCGGCCTCAAAGTCAAACCCTTCGGCCGACTGAATAATATATTGGCGGACATTGAAGCCTTCCTGGCAAAATATCGCCCAATCGCAGCTACCTCAAGTGAAGAAGAATAAACCACGAGGGACGTCTCAAGCCCCCTTGAAGTACGGTGAAAGTTGAAGAAAAAATAAGCCATGGGGGACGTCCCCTTGAATCATGACGGAAGTTCAAGAAGAACCAAAATACAAGTGGTGCCCCGTCCTGGGGGCACCTGTTAAAGGGCGGCCGCTGATTTTGTACATAGCTGCCACTGAATGTTCTCTGGGGGCAATGCTGGCCCAAAATAATGAAGAAGGAAAAGAACAAGCTATGTACTACCTCAGCCGACGATTGGTCAGGGCCGAAGAAAAATACACACCTATTGAAAGAGTCTGTCTCGCTCTTGTGTTTGCAGCCAAGAAAATGTGGCACTACATGCTGTCGCATGAAGTCACATTGATATCCAGGGCCGACCCGGTCAAATATATACTCTCCCAGCCGGTCTTGAAAGGGCGACTGGGAAAATGGGCTGTCATTCTCATGGAGTTTGACATTTCTTATGTGCCGCAAAAGGCCATCAAAGGCCAGGCCATTGTAGATTTCTTTGCAGCACACCCAGTGCCTGAAAATTCTCCTCTGATCACAGAGCTCCCTGAAGATGAAACTTTGGAGGTGGGCCAGATTCAGCAAGCCACTTGGCAGCTATATTTCGATGGTGCATCGAGAACAGAAGCAGCCCCGTCTGGGTGAACAAGAATAAGAGCAGGGGTGGGTGTTGTCCTCAAATCCCCTGAAGGAGAGGTGTTACATACCTCTTTCTCCATCAACAAAGCCTGCACAAACAATGAAGCAGAATATGAAGCCCTAATAATCGGTCTTCAGCTAGCCCTCCAGTTGGATATCCGTATGCTGCAAGTGTTTGGGGATTCAATGCTGATCGTCAGACAAATTCAGGGACAATTTGAAGTCTGAAAAGCTGAGTTACTACCTTACCATGCCAAGGCGAAATAGCTCATGCAGAAGTTTTACTTGGTCGAAGTAAACCACATTGGCCGAGGTCAGAATGCACAGGCCGATGCATTAGCAAAGCTAGCAAGCTCACTGGCAGTCCCGCCTGATGGGTCACTCAACATACGGGTGATCAATAGACGACAGGTCCCCAGCATGATAGAGGAAGACATAGGTGAAGAAGAGCCTGAAGTGGCTACTGCAGAAACGGTCGGCTCACTCGACTGGAGTGAGCCCCGCTTGAAATGGTTTAAACACCAGCAACTGCCCAAGCAAAGGGAAGAAAAGATCAGGTTGATCCGAATGAAAGACTCCTATGAAATGAGGAGCAGAATCCTATTCTGAATTATGGCGATGCCAAGAAAAAGATACTCCTTCGATGCCTCTCAATAGAAGAAGCGTGGAGAGTGATGAAAGAAGTACATGCTGGGTCGGCCGGAGCACACCAGGCTGAGCCGAAAATGAAAATTGAAATCAAAAAGTTGGGCTACTATTGGCTCATACTGTTGGGTCCCGCAAGGTGTAAACGGATCTAGAAGGGGGGGGGGTTGAATAGATCCTATCAAAAGCTTTTGCCTATTTAAAACTCTGAGCTATCGGAAGCATGAACCCCTCTTATAAAGTGAATGAATCACTTAGGGACAATGCACAGCGGAATTAAGTAGAGTGGCTCAAATGAAAAGACTTGGATTACAAGCTATGAAACGTCCACACTTCTTTAAGCACATTTGTGATCTTGAAAGAAATAAGCCTTATAGTGCAGGGATCATAAAGCATAACATTAGAGCATGCAATAGCTTGCAACAATCGTACGTGTGTGTGTGATATGTTGATTACTCAAAGTGCATATGTGTGTGAACAATCTAACCAAGTATGGAAGCACAGGAACTTGTGAATGGGGTTAGAAGATATAGATCAATCACACACGATAAACAACCCACAACACAGGGATTTTTAAGGTGGTTCAGTTGCAACCCCGCAACCTACGTCCACCCCTCACCAAAACCCGGAGAGGATTCCTTGCTAACCCACAGCTTGACCAGGGACACGCCCCAAACCACAGAACAGAGAAAACCCTCTTTCTGTCTTCCTACACACAAAGCCGGCAGGGACGGCTACACCGCAGATCGGAGAACTCCCGATTTCCTTCCTACTAACCACCGGTAGGGATGATCTTCAGTTTCAATAGATTGAATGAAATGAAGAAAGAAACAAGATGAAAATGCTCAAACAAGATATGAAGATATGCTAGAATGAATTAGATCTTGTCTGAGATTGTTGGATCTTGAATCTGTTGAGGATTTGATCTTCCTTTGATCCTTTTGAGTTGATTGAGCAAATATAAGATGTAGCTTGATCTTTCCTTTGAATCTCCTTGAGTTGATGAAGAAGAATATTGGATGTAGCTTGATCTTTTCTTGAATCTCCTTGAGTTGATGAAGAAGTGTATGGATGTAGCTTTGATCACCTTTGAGAGCCTTGAATGCTTCTTGCTTGCTTGGAGGTTGCTTGGCTTCAGATTTGAGCTTGAATCACCTTGGAAGGATGAAGAACTCCTGCCTGAAACACTGTTCACGGAGGTGCTACAGTGCTTACGAAATGGCCTCCCTTGAGCTCTCTTTGATTCACTTCATCAACTACATCAACTAGGGTTTCTAACCCTCTTGTATTGGTTTTATAGACTTTGAATGGTCTATAGACAAGCCCCAGACCAGATCCACAAATCATGGGTGATTAGGTGACTTTTGGATTAAACAAATCCATGTTGAATGGCCCTTTTTGAAGTGGAAACAAAAGTCAACAATTGATGGCTCGGGGCTGGCGGTCGACCTACAACTTCTGGCGGTCGACCTCTATTGAGAAATCTGCAAATGGGCGGTCCCTGGGATTTTCGATCGACCGCTACTGGCTGGCGGTCGACCTGCAACTGACAGAACTACCGACGGGAGTCTGCTAGCTGGGGCGGTCGACCGCCCCTGTGCTAGCGGTCGACCGCCAGCTGGGCAGCCCCCCAGTTCAGTCCGGGTCGGTTCGTCAGCCCTCCAGCTCAGTCGCTTGAGTCCATTAGCAGCCCGTTCATGTCTGTAACTTCATCCTTGTTGGTCTAGAAGGTACCAACTGAATCTTTGTCTTTGGACTCTCATCTTGTTCAGTGGCCTTGGCTATTTGAATGAAGCTTGTAGTTGTTGTATAGACTTTGCATCAAGGCTTGGACGTGTAGACTTTGTGTGCATGTATGAACTCTGTATAGACTTTATACCTTGATCATGCATGAGCCTGTACAGCCTTGCTTCATGAGTGTACAAACTTGGTAACTTGATGCACGAACACAACAAAACGCAATGTATAGACTTTGCGTGTGAAGTAGCCGGCCAATGTATAGACTTGTGTTGCAGCCATCAACCAACGTACAAACTTGGAGTTGTACTAGCAGCCAACGTACAGACTTGGAGTTGTGCTAGCAGCCAACGTACAGACTTTGTCTTGTGCAACGTACAGACTTTGAGTTGTGCATGCAGCCAACGTACAGACTTCATCTGCAGCAACGTATAGACTTCATCTGCCGCAATGTACAGACTTTGTGTTGTGCATGCAGCCAACATACAGACTTCATCTGCCGTAACGTACAGACTTCATCTGCCGCAACGTATAGACTTTGTGTTGTGCATGCAGCCAACGTACAGACTTCATCTGCAGCAACGTATAGACTTCATCTGCCGCAACGTACAGACTTTGTGTTGTGCATGCAGCCAACGTACAGACTTTGAGCAGCAGCCATCCAACGTATAGACTTCATCCAACGTATAGACTTTGTTGGATGTATAAACTTGCTGAAGCTGAGTGTACAAACTTTGTTGGATGTATAGACTTGATGAATCCGAGTGTACAGACCTTGTTGGATGTATAGACTTGATGAATCTTGTTGGATGTATAGACTTGATGAATCTGAGTGTACAGACTTTGTTGGATGTATAGACTTGATGAATCCGAGTGTACAGACCTTGTTGGATGTATAGACTTGATGAATCTTGTTGGATGTATAGACTTGCTGAACCATGTCTCTTGATCTTGATCGTCTGCACTGGAGGTATAATGACCTGAAATGTATGAATATTAACATTATCAAGTGCAGGTATAGCTCATTAATGACTACAGAGGCAGACATCATCAAAATCTTAAAAGTAATCATGTTACACACATGTTCAACATTCTCCCCCTTTTTGATGATGGCAACTATGAGTCATTCTGAACTATGAGTCATTAGAGATTCACATGCATTAGTAATTCACATGACAACTATGAGTCAACAACATTCATCTTGTGACAATGACTCACATGGTTCTTACTATATCCCATTTTGACAATGACGCACATGGTTCTTACCACATCCTTTTTGATGAATGACTCACATAATCTTCTCCCCCTTTGACAACATCAAAAGATCCAGAAAAGAGAACGAGGGACTCGAGGCTTGGCAAAGACAATGTAAGTGTGAGAGGTGGAGCCACAGCAGCATGATTCAATTCCTCAAATAGTGGATATGGATAGAGTAGCCAAAGATCAAATTTTTGATTTCAAATTTTGCAGATTTTTAGTGATTTTCCAATATTCAGATTTTGTTTGGATTTTCTATGCAATGCATGGAAATGATCAAATTTTGATACAAGCTATAATTGTATGAAGTCAAGACATGCATGCCACCCTAATGCATGAAAACATGATGACATTGATGCTAGGACTTATGCCAAATGCCAATGAATGAAAAAGCAATGTGATATCATTTGACAGAGGACACCAATGATTTTGGAGATGACTTAAAAGGTGCATCAAGATGATACCACTTGTTGGATTATACCACTTGTGTAGTATGGTGATGTAATCGGGGCAACCTGAATGATTTATATATGTAGACATGGCAGATGAAGGCAAACAACAAGGAGCATCAAGATATGACTTCTCAAGAGAGAATGGAGGTTCTTTAATCTGAAACCAAGTTCATAAATCAAAGTTATGGATTTTTCAGAATTTTCAATTATAGAACCCAAATGTACCAGCTCTTACATTCAAATTGGTTTAATGCTAATGAGTTTTGGCCTACTCAGTAGAATCACATGAAAATATTTGCATGCAAGTTTAATAGTAGTGAACCAGAAATTCATGTTAAAACCAGATTAACCTTCTCTTATCTTACTCATTCAGTTTCATTGGTTCCCTTGAGAGTGATCACAATAAGTATTGAGGCTAAACACTTAGATGACTTAGATTTGATTCATGAGAGCTACACATTCATATTTTTCTATTAAAATCATTTGAAAGATGATTGCTATCATTTTACGAGCAGTCAAGTGTAGTAACCACCTTTTGACGTGAGTGTGCACGTTTACCAGACGCAAGCACCCCCAGTTACTCAGTGTAGCTCACGATTTTGCTTCACTTAGAACAGAGATAGCATAGTCACCTCATGACATATCGAACCTCATTTTCTTTGATGAGGAGATATATTTCTCAGCAACAGTGCCATTGCTCTACCTTGAGCTTACTTTAAGTATAGCCACTTTTTGAAATAAACAAATTCAACAAATGTTTAAAAACAATACTTACCTGAAGTTTCTCGATCAAGGATGCCTTTGTACTCAAAAAATTTTCAGATTCAAGACGGCATAACAAGTCAAAACATGAGAAACTAGTTTAAGTCTATTAAACCCGATCACAAACATGTTCAAGACCATCAAACTTCAAGACTCAAGAAATCATTAATATTAAACCAAAATCATTCATGTTCAAGGCAATCACAAGACTCTATAAGAGAAAATTCTTCTTGAAGATTTACTCTGATAAACAACCTCAATAATAGATTGGGAATCCTCCAAGAAGTTCAAGGCACTTTGAATCCAAGTTGAACCACAAAAGGATTAAGCAATATCATGCAGTGGCTTGGTTTAAGAAGATAGTGTTGCATAACTGGTAGGCAAGAATAGATGAAGAACACTCCCCCTGAGGTTATGCACTAAGCTCAGACAAAAGTAATTTTTAGATAGAAAGAAATGTGGGGTCGACCTGTCAAAGGAGTGAGGTCGACCTGCAGAATTTTGACTGGATTTTCATGATGAACAAGCTCCCCCTGAGAAGATGCATTCTATGCCATGATGTCAACAGAATGAAGATGAAATATATGCATGAATGCTGCAAAGAGACAGCTCCCCCTTACTATATGGCCTATATGCGACATTGACGCATGGTACGTGGCGGAGGTGAAACCTCACGCATATTGAGTGCTTCTAGGCAAGCATGACCTGCCTTTCCATACATCAACATTTGATATACCATGGCCATGCAAGAATGATGCTATACAAACCATGCAATTTATCGTGAACATGAATTCAATTTTATTATGCATGGATTGGCAATGTATTATGCAGCCTAAGTCTTATGTGAATGATCAAAGCAATGAAGATGCTGCAAGATGATTGCTCATTCTAGATGCATGCTTAGGTTCGAACATTTTTTCTTATTTTCCTAAACATGATTTGCATTAAAATAGTATGAGATCACAAAATGATGCAAATACAAATCATTCACAATTGATTTTGAACTGAATGCAACATGATGATGTCAATTGCTAGACTCCGCCTTTTGAACAATGCTAACATGAATAACGAGTTGAGAATGCAGCCATGGTATGCATCATCAAAACCAAAGTCCAAGCATTTCATGTAGCTGATAGCAAGACTTAAGCAACTCATCATCACATCAACTTCATCAGCATAACAAGTTTTTCATGAATTAAATAGCTGAAATCAAGCATGGTGTGAGCAAGTTATCAAGCTCAAAAGTTCATCTCACACCTTGGGGGTTTTACATTTCAAAGAGCAATTCAGTTTGCATAATCTAATGACATTGGGCAGACGTATGATGCACTATCTACATGTCAAGACTAAACATGCAAGATGTCTAAACTTAAATGTTTATGTACATACATGTGTCTTGAGCTTTTATTTACCTTATGATCCTTTGTTCAGTTCCAAGACATCCTGCACCCAAAATTCTCATTTAGAATTTTTAGGTACCCAAGATTGCTTGGGTCCTTGTAGGTTAGCAGCTTTATCATATTCACCAATGTAGCTCATCTGTTTTAGGGAAATTAGATCATCCTTCCTCATTGTATGACAATCATACATGTCATGACCATTTTTCCCACAGTAAAAATAGCGCACAAAAGATTGAGCATTCTTTTTATGTTCATGTGCGTGTGCATATGCATTTTGTTTTTGTGGAAGAGCATGGGATTTACCTTTCATGGCATGAAGGTGATGCTTTCCCTTCAAGTGCCAGCACTCTTGGACAGTATGGCCAGACTTACCACAATGAGAGCAGCAAGGAGGAAGTTTTTTGTTTAAAGCCATGGAGAGTGTCGACCTGCTTGTATGGGAGTGTTGACTCTTTTGACTCCCCGTGTAATTCTGTGCAGATATCTGCTGAGTAGGTCCACTGCAAGTGTTGACCTGTTTCTTTCTTTGCTCTTTCACTTGATGTCATGCTCTAAGCTCATCATTTCTAAAGATAAAACAATCATGCACAGTGTGACCATGTTTACCACAATAATCATAATGGACATTCGTTTTGTGGAAAGCATGGTATTTAGCATTGGACATGTTATGGTACATGTTTGGATGAGCATGCTGATATTTGCTTTTCTTTCGAGCAGTATGCCCTTTTTGGTGACCACAGGAAGTGGTGGCTTCCGGTGAGCCAGAATCTTGGATTTGGGCAAACATTGACAAGAAATCATTCAAACCTTGAATTTCATTTTCAAGTGAGGAAATGTGCTGTTTAGATTCAACAAGGCCCTCTTCGCATGCTGCAATTGCTCATTGAGCATGGCGTTTACTGCTTTAAGATTTTGATTTTGTTGTTCGAGAGCATGCAAAGTTTCAGAGTGATTATCAATGACAGATTTGCCTTTTTCATGTGCAACCAGTTTTTCATGCACTTCTTCTTCAACCTTTTCATGTTCAATTTTATTTTCCAACAAATCTCTATTCTCTTCTTTCATAGAGTCAATCAGTTTTTGTTGCCATTCAAGATCATTAGAGATTGACTTAGGTTGGTTTTGAAGTTTTATTACAATTTCTTCCAACCTAGTGATTTCACCATGAAGATTTTCATTTTCATCCCTTAGACATGCAATGCTTTGTTTATGCGTATCTAGATCAAAAGAGAGAGTGTTGTTGAGCTCTTCAAAAACAGAACACTTTTTACAAATCGAGCTTTCATTTTTGTTAATTTTCTTGAGATCCTTTTTCAAATTTTTGTTTTCTGTTTTTACCTTTTTGTATTGTGTGATCAACTCATCATAGGCTTCCATAAGCTCTTCAAAAGTGAATTCCTCGGAGTCAGAGTTTACCTGTGATGAGGATATATTGCTGGACTGTTCTGCACGGTCGGCCATGAAGTATTCTTGTTCTTGTTCTTTCCCTTCATGGATTTTCACCAACTTGTCCAATACTTGCTTGGCTGTGCTGCAAGAGGACACAAGATGAGTTAGTCTTAGATCAACTGCAGCTGTAATTAAGTTATATGCAAGATGATTATCATTGTGTTTGGTCTCATGTTCGGCTAACCAATCAATTGAATTTG
Organism: Amorphophallus konjac; assembly: GCA_022559845.1. NCBI lineage: Eukaryota > Viridiplantae > Streptophyta > Magnoliopsida > Alismatales > Araceae > Amorphophallus > Amorphophallus konjac. The sequence continues at coordinate 466,361,015 of CM040121.1, read as the reverse complement.
ATGGCAGCTCATGAGGACCATTGTATATAAGAGTCCACAATTGTGGATCTATGGAGCTAACATAGATGAACATTCTTCCAACCCATGTAGAAAAATCTGAACCATCATAAATGGGTGGAGAAGCCATCGAAGCAAGTGTAGCATGTGAATCCATCTTAATAACAAACACCAGGATCTTTTCCTGCAGATCGTTGGATCTGGGAATGACAGAGCCTCGCTCTGATACCACTTGTTGGGTCCCGCGAGGTGTAAATGGATCTAGAAGGGGGGTTGAATAGATCCTATCAAAAGCTTTGGCCTATTTAAAACTCTGAGCTATCGGAAGCATGAACCCCTCTTATAAAGTGAATGAATCACTTAGGGACAATGCACAGCGGAATTAAGTAGAGTGGCTCAAATGAAAAGACTTGGATTACAAGCTATGAAACGTCCACACTTCTTTAAGCACATTTGTGATCTTGAAAGAAATAAGCCTTATAGTGCAGGGATCATAAAGCATAACACTAGAGCAAGCAATAGCTTGCAACAACCGTGTGTGTGTGTGTGTGATATGTTGATTACTCAAAGTGCATATGTGTGTGAACAATCTAACCAAGTATGGAAGCACACGAACCTGTGAATGAGGTTAGAAGATATAGATCAATCACACACGATAAACAACCCACAACACAGGGATTTTTAAGGTGGTTCAGTTGCAACCCCGCAACCTACGACCACCCCTCACCAAAACCAGGTGAGGCTTCCTTGCTGACTCACAGCTTGACCGGGGACACGCCCCAAACCACAGAATAGAGAAAACCCTCTTTCTGTCTTCCTACACACAAAGCCGGCAGGGACGGCTACACCGCAGATCGGAGAACTCCCGATTGCCTTCCTACTAACCACCGGTAGGGACGATCTTCAGTTTCAATAGATTGAATGAAATGAAGAAAGAAACAAGATGAAAATGCTCAAACAAGATATGAAGATATGCTAGAATGAATTAGATCTTGTATGAGATTGTTGGATCTTGAATCTGTTGAGGATTTGATCTTCCTTTGATCCTTTTGAGTTGATGGAGCAGATATAAAATGTAGCTTGATCTTTCCTTTGAATCTCCTTGAGTTGATGAAGAAGAATATTGGATGTAGCTTGATCTTTTCTTGAATATCCTTGAGTTGATGAAGAGGTGTATGGATGTAGCTTTGATCACCTTTGAGAGCCTTGAATGCTTCTTGCTTGCTTGGAGGTTGCTTGGCTTCAGATTTGAGCTTGAATCACCTTGGAAGGATGAAGAACTCCTGCCCGAAACACTGTTCACGGAGGTGCTACAGTGCTTACGAAATGGCCTCCCTTGAGCTCTCTTTGATTCACTTCATCAACTACATCAACTAGGGTTTCTAACCCTCTTGTATTGGTTTTATAGACTTTGAATGGTCTATAGACAAGCCCCAGACCAGATCCACAAATCATGGGTGATTAGGTGACTTTTGGATTAAACAAATCCATGTTGAATGGCCCTTTTCGAAGTGGAAACAAAAGTCAACAATTGATGGCTCGGGGCTGGCGGTCGACCTACAGCTTCTGGCGGTCGACCTCTACTGAGAAATCTACAAACGGGCGGTCCCTGGGATTTTCAGTCGACCGCTACGTGCTGGCGATCGACCTGCAGCTGACAGAACTGTAGACGGGAGTCTGCTGGCTAGGGCGGTCGACCGCCCCTGTGCTGGCGGTCGACCGCCAGCTGGGCAGCCCCCCAGTTCAGTTCGGGTCAGTTCGTCAGCCCTCCAGCTCAGTCGCTTGAGTCCATTAGCAGCCCGTTCATGTCTGTAACTTCATCCTTGTTGGTCTAGAAGGTACCAACTGAATCTTTGTCTTTGGACTCTCATCTTGTTCAGTGGCCTTGGCTATTTGAATGAAGCTTGTAGTTGTTGTATAGACTTTGCATCGGCTTGGACGTGTAGACTTTGTGTGCATGTATGAACTCTGTATAGACTTTATACCTTGATCATGAATGAGCCTGTACAGCCTTGCTTCATGAGTGTACAAACTTGGTAACTTGATGCACGAACACAACAAAACGCAATGTATAGACTTTGCGTGTGAAGCAGCCGGCCAATGTATAGACTTGTGTTGCAGCCATCAACCAACGTACAGACTTGGAGTTGTGCTAGCAGCCAACGTACAGACTTGGAGTTGTGCTAACAGCCAACGTACAGACTTTGTCTTGTGCAACGTACAGACTTTGAGTTGTGCATGCAGCCAACGTACAGACTTCATTTGTAGCAACGTATAGACTTCATCTGCCACAACGTACAGACTTTGTGTTGTGCATGCAGCCAACATACAGACTTCATCTGCAGCAACGTATAGACTTCATCTGCCGCAACGTACAGACTTCATCTGCCGCAACGTACAGACTTTGTGTTGTGCATGCAGCCAACGTACAGACTTCATCTGCAGCAACGTATAGACTTCATCTGCCGCAACGTATAGACTTTGTGTTGTGCATGCAGCCAACGTACAGACTTTGAGCTGCAGCCATCCAACGTATAGACTTCATCCAACGTATAGACTTTGTTGGATGTATAGACTTGCTGAAGCCGAGTGTACAAACTTTGTTGGATGTATAGACTTGATGAATCCGAGTGTACAGACCTTGTTGGATGTATAGACTTGATGAATCTTGTTGGATGTATAGACTTGATGAATCTGAGTGTACAGACTTTGTTGGATGTATAGACTTGATGAATCCGAGTGTACAGACCTTGTTGGATGTATAGACTTGCTGAACCATGTCTCTTGATCTTGATCGTCTGCACTGGAGGTATAATGACCTGAAATATATGAATATTAACATTATCAAGTGCAGGTATAGCTCATTAATGACTACAGAGGCAGACATCATCAAAACCATAAAAGTAATCATGTTGCACACATGTTCAACACATACCTCCTTTGGCCTCACACCACCACAGTTCATCCACATTCATCGGTGACCCATACACCATTCCAACCATTTATTCTAGCAAACCTCCTCCTACACATCATCTCGGTTGGCCTCTGAACAACATTAACCTTGGATCCATACATCGTAAAGATCCATCAACCCAGAACTCCCAGCCATTAGCTCATTGCGATTAAGCCACCACGATCCCAGTCAAGACTTTGGCAATACACCGTAAAGGCTCACCTGTTCTTAGATTCCCATCAAGACTTTAGCAATACGCCATAAAGGCTTACCAGTTCCCAGATCCCAGTCAAGATTCCAGCAATATGCCACCAAGGCTCACCGATTCCTAGATCAATAATCATGTTGTGACTCCTCTGTGTTGATGATGTTGACATTTACTTCATTTCTTTGGCAACACCTTATCTTGATTGATTATTTGTTTTGATTGATTGGCAACAGTTCCTATTTTGATGAAATTGCTTTTATCAGGTTGTCTGTGTACATAATGCAGTCAGAGTCTATACTGTGTTCTGCACACACTCACAAGTCTTCACAGTGCTTTGCAGCATGAAACTCTATACATTGGCATACATTGCAGCCTCAACGCATTGCATCATCTTTACATGTGTACATTGCATCACATCGTTAATGTCTGCACATCGGCTAAATGTGTACATTGTCCACCTTAGTTAAAGTCCAATCATTGGACTATGCATAGTCTATACATTGCCCGTCGTTGTAGAGTCCATACATCCACAGTGCATTGCATAGTCTATACACTGCACGTTCAAGTTCAAAGTATATACATTGCTGCATTACCTGCTAGAGTGAAGTCTGTACAGCCGAAGCACACATATCAAGTCTATACATTGAGCTACTATGCAAGTCCACACTTTGGCCTTCAGGCTTGAAAGTCTGTACAATGGACTGTGCTTCGCAAAGTCTATACATTTGTCGGTGGTAAGTATATACAGTGAGCGTCTCATGAAGTCTGTACACCACTGTAGCTCTACCGTCTCAGCCACCGTCTCATTCAGCATCTTAGGCTTGCAAAGTCTATACATTTGTCGGTGGAAAGTATATACATCCATCGTCTCAATTTGCGTCTCATTGGAAGTCCATACGGTGCACTATGCATCCTTCGTTGAACTTCAAAGTCTATACATTGAAGTAAAGTCTGTATAGCCATCAGTGATCTTCCAAGTATGTACATCCAACTGTTCATCTTTGAAGTCTGTACATTGGAAGTTTTACCTACGTTTTTCTTCAAGTCTATACATCGGTAATTTTACCCTCGTTTCCCTTGAAGTCTATACACTGATCGCTTTACCGTCGTTTCCATTTGGAAGTCCATACATTCGCTGCTTCTTTGTTCAAGCCTATACAGCCTTTCATTTTGAAAGTCTATACATCGGGAAGTCTTCACATTAGCTGTTGAATGATATTCAAGTCTACACATCGGCACTGTAGCATGCATTTCGTAAAGTCTATACATTGCATGCTTCACTCTAAGTCTATACACTTGTGAGTGTTTCATCAAGTCTATACATTGGATGCTGTTCTTCAAAGTATGTACATCGCATCATATTGTTCATGCAGTGTCTTGGTGAAGTCTATACATCGTTTCACTGTACAGGTCCATACATTGCATTGCATTGGCTAAGTGTGTACATCAGTCTGTTTCTGTTGCGTCTAAGGCTTTGGGCAAAGTCTATACAGACTCCACCGTCTCTTCCAGCGTCTCACGCTATCCAAGTCTGTACAGTGTTTGTCTTCATGGATCAGTCAAAGTCTATACAGCCAGGTACGTCTCATTTAGAGTCTAAGGCAAGTCTGCACATTGGACCTTCATTCAAAGTCTGTACAACGTCTCGTTCATGCATTGTTCATGAAGTCTGTACATTGGACTGTGTCTTCGTGCATCATGTTAAGTCCATACACTGGGTCAGGTTCTTAAAGTGCATACATTGGCCTTAGCTCTCATAGTCTGTACATTGGTCCTCAGATTCGAAGTCCATACATTGGTCTTCATATTCAAAGTCTGAACATCCATTCACTTCACTCAAGTCTATACATTGGAGTCTTTCCCTACGCTTCTAAGGCAAAGCCTATACATTGCCTTTGGGCTTCAAAGCCTATACATCGGCCCTAATCTAAAGTCCATACATTGGGTGAGGTTCTTCATAGTCTGCACATTGCTTTACAATTCAGCAAGTATGTACAACCCTTCATATAAACTGAAGTCTATACATCGTGATGTCTTACACATTGGCTGATTGAATGATCTCAAAGTCTATACATCCGATTGTTCAGCTTGTGGCCAAGTCTGTACATTGGCCTTCATGTCTCAAGTATATACATTACTTTTTCGTTCAAACAAGTCCATACACTGAGCAAGTATACACATTGTGTTTGTCTTGTAAAGTCCATACATTGATGTCTGTACATCGGCTATAAACCGAAGTCTATACACTGCAATGAATATACTTAAAGCTGATGATCCGATACTCTATCTGACAAGGATTCTCTACAGGGATTGCTGACATGGCTCGTGATCCCAGGAGGACGAGGTGATCAGATGATGACACGTGGATAAAGTTGCCTCAAATCTGGCGAATTCCTTGGGCGGGAAATTGTGGAAACCACGCGCCCTTATCCACCTGCTGCCAGTATATATTGAAGCCTTGGTGTTAAGATGGAGGTAGATCGAAAACTGAAGAGAGCAAAGTCCATACAGCCAGTCTGAAAGCAGCAGAGTGCCATCGATCCACTGTGAGAAGAGAAACAGAGAAGAAGAAAAAGAGAGAAGAGAAGATCAAGAGAGATGAGTTGAGAGAGCTTGATCGAGAGAGTGAGATTGTGAGAGTTTTTGTTTGAGAGGTTGTATCTCAGTCTCTTGGTTCAGAAACCAGAGCTGAGCATTTGCTCATTCGAGCTACTTTCCCATTTGGGTTTTCATTTTCGTTTTACTTCTGTCTTTCATTTCCGAATTCCTGTTTCTTCAAGCTGTGAGTCAGCGGATTTGCAGTGGAAGTCTCCACTGGATGGGTTAAGCTGTATTTCCCCAGCAGTTGCAGAGGATCTGTTCCTCTGGTCGGCAAGCTGTAGTGCCCAGCGAAGCTGTGTATCAGTGGTTGTTGGCCAAGCTGTAGTGCCCAGCAGACGCAAGTTGTACTGCGCAGCAGTAAGCCATACTCGGTTGAGTGTGGGGTGGACGTAGGTCCTTGATCGAACCACCTAAAAATCATGGGTGTTTTATGTTTGTGTGATTGTCTATGAATTGTGTGCTACTGGTTGTCTTGTTTACTTTAAGAGCTTGATTCGGTTCTATTGAAATCTAGTATCAGGGTTAGTGATTTAGCAGATTTGCCTATATTCCGCATTTGAACCTTACATTGGTTTTTAAATAGGCATTAGATCTATTCACCCCCCTCTAGATCCACATTTCGTGGAGATAGACTGCATCCATCTAACTCAACAAATCAAACTCTGGATTACTCAGTAACCAGCCAGAGCCACCATCATGGCTACAACGGCGATAAGCCATTAATGGCACAATCTACAGATAGCATCCCTTGACAGCAGCAAGCTACGAACGACAATCGCAAGATTTCCAGGTATTAAAGAAATAAATTAAAATGGGGTTAAGAATACAGATGCCCCAGCAGCCTCAGTCAGCTCCTTCCACGAGACTACTGAGGGTAAAAATTGCCACTAACCTAGCTGAGGTGAAAACCTGCAAGGGCGTCTCAGGAAAAATCGGGTAACCCCTCGGTGTGAAAACCTACAAGAGCGCATCGAAAAAAGTAAAAGGGGGCCAACTCTGACAAAAACCCGCATGGGTGGTAAAGCTGGTAAAGAGAAGAAAAATCTCTTCCTCTCTACTCCTCACTGACGGAAGCCCTCAACCGCATCATCCCACCGACGATGAGCACAACATCATCTCTACACTAATGATGACCAATACACTCCCCAAGGGTCGATCATCACAGGCACCAATCCCAGTCTTCTAGCTATCACACCTCAACAGTTATCCAGCCAGCTCCAGCTCCAGTCCCAGTCTTCTGGCTATCACACCTCAACGGTTAGCCGGCCAACTCCAGCTCCGGCTCTAGTTCTAATTTCTTGGCTACAACACCTCAACAGTTAGCCGTCCAGATCTAGTTCCAGTTCTTCACCTACTACACCTCAATAGTTAGTCGACCAGCTCCAATCTTCCGGCTACAACACCTCAGTGGTTAGCCGACCCAGCTCCAGTATTTGGCTATACACCCCATTGATCAGTCGACCAGTACCAATTTTCAGCTAATACACCTCGGCGGTCAGCCGACCAGTCCCAGCCTTATGGCTATTACACCTTTGTGATCAATCGGCCCAGTGCCAATATTTGGCAACACACCTTGTTGGTCAGCTGACCAGTCCCAATTCTTTGACTATACACCTCAACAGTCGACCGACATCGACTACATTTCCAGCTAACAACATCTCGGTGGTCAGTCGGCTAGCGGCCAGTCATTGGCTAGCATACCTCAGGGTCAACCAACAACTCCAACAACATAGGCGAACACACCCTCACGGGTCAGCCTCCAATCTCCTGCAACACAGGCCAACGTTCCCTCATGAGTCAGCCACCAACTCCCAGTTTCCAGTAACAGGCCAGGACGCCTTATCCAAGTAGGCCTTCAATACTCGATTCCATCATCCAGCACCAGTCTCCAGCTTCTGGTATTCAACAACAAGCCAACATGCCTTATCCAGGCAGGCCTCTAGTATCCAACTTCCAGTATCTGGGTCCAATATCTAGTTCCAGTTTCTAGCAATAGGCCAGCATGCTTTATCCGAGCAGGATCTAGCATCCAATGTCCAGTATCCAACCTCCAATTCCCAGCATCCAGCATCCAGTTCCCAGTCTCCAGCTTCCAGCTTCCAATCTCTAGTAATTCAGACCAACATGCCTCCTCAGGCAGGTCTCCAGCCTTTAGTCACCTGACCTCAGCAACAAACCAGTACGCCTTATCCAGGCAAGTCTCCAGTCCCGATCTCTAATTTTTGGTTCCTTGTTTCTAGTCCTAGTATCCAGTCCCTAGTATCCAGTCCCCAGACTCCAGTTTCCAATTTCTAGTCCCTAATATCCAGTCCCCAATCTCTAGTTTTCAGTTTCTAGTCCCCAATTTCTGGTCCCCACTATTCAATTTCTAGTCTCCAATCCCCAGTTTCCAGTTCCCAATATCCAATCTCTAGTTTCCAGTCACCAATCTCTAGTTTCCAGTTCCCAGTCCTCAATCCCCAGTTTCTAGTTCTCGGTCTCCAATTCCTAGTCTCCAATCCTTATTTTCCAATCCTCAGTCTCCGATTTCCAGTTTTTGATCCCCAACCTCCAGTTCCTAGTCTCCAGTTCCCAGTTTCTAGTCCCTAGTCTCCAGTTTCCAATCTCCAGCTCCCCGTTTCCAATTCCCAATCTCCAATTTTTAGTCTCAAGTTCCCAATATCCAGTCCCCGATTTCTAGTCCCCAGTCTCCAGTTTCTAGTCTCAAGTTTCTAATCCCCATTTTCCAGTCCCTAGTCTCCATTTACGAGTTTCCAGTTTCCAGTCCCCAGTCTTTTGTCCCCAGTTTCCAATTTCTAGTTCTCAATCTCCAGTCTTCAGTCTATAGTTCTTAGTATCCAATTTCCAATCTCCAATCTTTAGGTCCCAACATCCAGTCTCCAGTATCCAATCCTCCGTCCCAATTTCCAGTTCCCAATCTCCAGTTTCTAGTTCCTAGTCTCCAGTCCCCAATCTCTAATTTTTTGTCTCTAGTTCCCAGCATCCAGTCCCCAGTTTCCTGTCCTTTATCCCTAGTTTCCAATTCCCATTCTCCAGTTCCCACCAATTCCCAACATCCAGTCCCCAGTTTCTAGTCCCCAGTCTCCAATCTCCAGTCTCCAGTTTCTAGTCTCCAGTTCCCAGTCCCTCATTCCCAGTCTTCAGTTTCTAGTCCCTAGCTCCCGATCCCTAGTCTCTAGTCTCCAGTTTCTAGTCCCCATTTTCCAGTCTCTAGTTTCCAATCCCCGATCTCCAGTTCTCAGTTTCTAGTTCCCAATCTCCAGCCCTCAGTCTCTAGTCTTCAGTCTCTAGTTTCTAGTATCCAATAACAGGCCATCACGCTTTACTTAGGTAGGCCTTCAATGCCCAATTCTAGCATCTAGTTCTAGTCTCTGACTTCCAGTCTTCAGCAATAGACAAGCACGCCTTATCTAGGCACGCCTTTAGTATCCTACCTCTAGTTTCTAGCAATAGGCCAACGTGCCTCATCCAGGCAGATCTCTAGTGTCTAGTTTCTAGTCTCTAGGAGTAGACCAATATGCCTCATCCAGTCAGGTCTTCAACCTCTAGTATCTAGCAATAGACCAATGCGCCTCATTCAGGCCAGTCTCTAGTTTCAGTCATTTGGACTAGTATGTCTCATTCAAGTAGGTCTCCAACCTCCAACACCAGACCAATGCACCTCACTCAGACAAGTTTGCCACAACTTTGTACTAGCACGCCTCAAAAGTTGGTCCCCGACAGCAACACCAGGCCACTACTCCTCACAGGTAGATTAGCAACAACAATCACATGAACAAACCAAGACACCTAAGAGGCCAGTACGCCACGAAGGCCGATCTACAATGAACCAAGACCAACACAACCCCAAGGGTTGATCTATCACACTCCCTGGCCATTGCACCTTAATGGTCAACCAGTGAAAATATCCTTGGCGGTACCTCAGCGATCAACTGATCGTGACTCCCGACTAATATACCTCAGCGGTTAGTTGGGGCATTTCTGACAGCCACACGGCATCAGTCAACTAGCAACATTAATGATAGGCCTACACGCTCTCGCCAAAGTAGGAATACACCTCCATCAACATCACATCAGTACACCCCCACAGGTCGATCTATATCAACATAGGCCAGGGCGCCCTAATGGCTGACCTATTCCAACCCCTGGCTATCACACCTACACGGCTAGCCAATCATGACATTTTCGTCAGCCTCGGCGATCAACCGGTACACTAACTGGTACCATCCACCACACTACAATGGTTATCTATCTAACATCACTCCTGGTTGTCACACTCTTAAGGGTCGGCCAACCTCGACTTCCACTATTACACCACAACAGCTAGCCAGTTGTATCAACATTTGGCCACCACACCACAAGGGTCGTCCGACTATGATTTCAAGCCAACACGCCTCTCCGAGGGCAGGATCAACAACATCAGGTCGACATGTCTCACCGAGGCTGGCCTCCAACAACAATAGGTCAACACGCCTCACCGAGGCTGGCCTCCAACAACAATAGGTCAACATGCCTTGTCGAGGCTGGCCTCCTGCAACAACAGGTCAACACACCTCGCCGAGGCTGGCCTCCAACAACAACAGGTCAAGATGCCTCTCCAGGGGCTGCTCTAGCAACAACAGGCCGGCATGCCTCGCCGAGGCTGACCTCCAACAATAACTAGCCGATATGCCTCTCCAAGGTTGGCCCCCAGCAACTTCAAGTTGATACGCCTCGCTAAGGCAGGTCTCCAGTAACACAAGGCCAACGTGATCAACCAAAGCGGTGGCAATCTCATCACCAACCAGCTATCCTAGAAGCCAAGGGATAGATGGCCCTCCAATTCCCAAGACTGGGAAGTCTCAAACCCCCTACATGGCATCATCGACTATTGTCACACCCCACGGGGGAACAAGCCAAGGAGTGAAAAATACTCATAGTAGTCCAAAACAACAGACAAGATGGAAAACATGAGAAAACACAAACCTCAGTCTACCAATCCACTTCCGGGGGGTAAGACATGGCTCTCTGCCAGTGTAACCTCAAATGACAAAGGAACCACCAATGGTCTCCCGTTACTCACCAGCCAACTTAGGAGGCACGATGGACTCGACGGTCCTACTCTCCCCCTATCTCAGATCCTTGACAAAGAAGGACCCCCCTCAAATGAGTCATCTCTTCTCGGAAAATCCACAAAGCCTGCGGTACAGGGTAGTGCCCCAGACATTAGCAACAAAGCCAGGAGAGTTGCTACCTAGGCTCCAAGTCCAAACACACCGACGACTACCGAGATGGTTTCCCGTATAGAGAGTTCGATGTTCAGATTAAACATCGCCAAATTAGCAACTACATTTGTAACACTAGCCATGCCCATGTCTTCCACAAGCCCAACACGAGATGAATGAGAATGGAATTCCCTAGTCACGGACAAAGGGCTACAACCCTTGAGTGCGTCCAATGCACGCTATCTCCACCAGCCCCAAGCCCTCAGCGGCTTTGGCAAACTACCCTTCAGCAACCCAGACCCCCCTAAGAATCCCACTTTACAGCCTCCCAGACTCAATAGTCTTCTTCAGAATGTGCTATCATCAAACAGACGATCACAACGAGAATATCAACCCCCAGTACAAGTAACTCCCACAACGCCAGTAAGGCTAGGAGAAATGAAAACCTACAAGGCGTACGAGCCGTATGCCATCGTCTCCACCTCTGACGCACGTCCTGTGGGGGGCATTTGTTGCACCAGCTTATTTTCTCAATTTAATCTGGATTTAAGCTAAAGGAATTACTCTCCAAAAATAGGGACATTTCGCCATGTCAAATGACATAACACAACAAACGGGGATCACTCCGGAGCAAACGGCACCATGCTAATCAATTTCCCAATGGCTGAATCAGACCTGAGGTTCAGGACAACCTGCTGGGCCAAACGACACTCTATAAAGATTCGGGAGTCACTCCCGGATATCCTACATGCGGCATCACACCACTGGCACCTCGACAGTTCGGCCAACCCGGGGCTCAAAACAACATGCCATGTCATGCGACACCCTACGGAGAAGCGGGGATCACTCTCAAATACCTCATCAATGTCGCAATGCCAACATCTCCAACTGCCAAGTCCAACTTGGAGTCTGAAATCACTCGCCGTATCATACGGCTCTTCACCAAGAAGCGGGGACCAACCCTAACTATCAGATAAGCCGCATCATCATGCTGACATCTTAGTTGTCGGGCCAACCCGAGACTCACAGCCACCCATCACGTTACGTGGCGCATGACAAAAAGGCAAGGGACAACTCCCGACATGCCTTCTACAAGCGACTTGATACCGGCCACTCTAGCAGCAAGTCACATTTCGACTTCGGAGCCATTAGCAAGTGTCAACCAGATCGTTGTCAACCAACTAGCCGCGATCATCTTCTAACGCGGCCACCAAGGTGGCAGCATTCAGAACATGGTACTTGGGGAGATCGCATTCAGGATAGAGCCCTGACAGGAAGTGGGCTTCATCAAGTTAGCTGTCCTAGTTCCGAACTCAGCGGGGTTCCTCCAGCCTGTCTCGCGTCAGAGCAAGGCTCAAGACCTCAAACGACACAACGTCGTCAATTCCCTGGAAATTGGGCCAAACCCGGGGCTCGGGGACTCTTTCCACATCACACAGCAACACAAAAGGATCAAGAGCCAATACTGAGTGCCTTCTATGAGAAGCCCATGCACTGTAGAATATGGAAATCCACTTTAAAAAAGAAGAATTAATAATATTCAGAAAAGAAAGCGGAAAGAGATAGAAAAGGGGGATAAAAGAGCATGCGTGGATGCTAATGGAGCATGATCGCCAGAGGGGATACCTCAAAAGAATATAACAATGAAGTAAAGGGAGGGATTGTGATATAAATGCCTTTCAAAGAAGCGAAGAGATTGTGAGTGTGCACCTTCTCTTTCTATCGGCCAGCCGATGAAGAGAGTTTTTCTTGTTGATTACCCTTGCAAAACAAAGAAAACACCAATGAAAAGATATGGATTAGAACCAAGGTGAGTGTAGCATCAAGCTCATAATGAAAATAAATAATGAAACCATGTATAAGAACACACCTTGTTGGTGTTTTGGCTTTAAACCCCTATGCAAAGGGTGGATAAAAATGATGAATGAAGAGGAGGGTGCAAGTGTTACACAAAGGGAGGTGTGCTAGAGTGCACAAGAGGGAGATCTTAATATTGAGATGATAAAAATAAGAAAAGGAGATGAAGAAGAAGATGCATGCAATGCAAAGATTTAAACTATGAATAATAAAAAAAAGGGATGAGAAGAGCTTATGGATTTATTTTTCTCCAAGAGGGCTTTAGATCTTCAATGTGCTTCAAGGAAGAAGAGGCTCCAAAGGATGTAGCTTTGAGCATGGGTGGCTCTCTCCTTGAGCCCTTAGTCTGGCAGCACCTCCCCTTAGTTGATTGTTGATGCCTTAAACACAAGGGAGAGAGGGGTCCTATTTATAGGGCCAAAATTTTGAGTTTAATTCAATAGAAAATAGAAAATCAAGTTTTAGCTGGATTTGGAAGAGTATATTCCATGGCCAAGTGTCCCTTCAACCTTAGAAAGCCTTAGGACCCTTTCCCAAGTGGAAAAGGAGCTAAAAACGGAGAAAGGAGGTTATGCTCAGGTTCAGAATTCTACAAGAATGGGCGACCACCATAGTGGTCGCTAATTAAAAGAGCGATAGTTCGAAAAGTCGTCAATCCTGAGCCATTTTAGGAAGGATTAGAAATTTCAAAAATTAGAAAAGAATTGACGCCCATGGTCCGATCGCCAATTAAGAATTAATACGAATTTTGGACGAAATTAAAAACTCAAAATAAGGCAAGGAAATTGGCGAATTGTCGTCCGGGCGCTCATTTATGAATTAGCAACCTTCCGGAGAGTCGCAGAATAAAAAATAATCCAAATTCGGCTCAAAAAAGGAAGAAAAGAATTGGCGCCTTCCCTCAAGTTGCCAATTAAGAATTGGCGACCTTCCGGAGTGTCCCAAATTCAAAATCTTATAAAATCAGCTCAAAAATCGGTTAAAAAAGAATGGGCGCCCTCTGGTAGGGTGCCAATTAAGAATGGGCACCCAGTTGGTTGCCACCAATTAAAAATCAAGGGAGAAGGAATGGGCGCCCTCTGCTAGGGCGCCAATTAAAGAATTGGCGCCCTTCCGGTTGCCACCAATTTTAAAAGGCCCCGAAAAATTGTAGAAAAATCTCAGAAAAATTTGAAAAAATCTAAAAAAATAGAAAAATATGTGGGAAAGTCGGAAAAAGCTAAAAAATCAAGAAAAAATGAGAAAAATCACTCAAATGAGTTGATTTCAGACTCAAATTGGGGCATTGCAATGCGATAGGAGATATACTCAAAATGATGTCAAATTTGACGTGTCTACAGCTGCCCCGCCTTGGCGTCTGCTTTGAAGGGAGCGACACAGAGTGGAATGAAGTGGAATGGAGTGGAGCGAACTAAAAAGTAGATGTCAAGGTGTGATGAGACACGCAATCAAAACCACTTGATAAGAATTGAATCCAAAGCTCGAGATGAAACAATCTTGAGGAGATTCAATGAAAGCAATGACTGTTTGGATAAAGGGAGGAGTGTGCATGCGGGCACAAAGGGGATAAAAGAGCGATCAACTTTTAAGTGTGGTGGAAGTACCCTAGGTTACAAACGTATACGTTTCACCATTAGAGAGCAGTTACCAGCCAATGTGGACGTGCTGCAGTCAAGGTGGATCTAAGGAAAAGAGATTGAAATAAGAGAATAGAAATCCAAACAAAGGAATTTTCAAGGAAACAGTTCAAAACGGTAACAATTCGGCATGGAATATCTCATATCTTGGAAATTAATGATCAATTGACTCTTAAAATTGCGTTATCAGAATGGTTTTCCAAAGTTAATTAAAAGTCCTACATGAATGCATGCTGGGTTTAAAGGAAAAATTAAAATAAAATAAAATAGAATGCAATCAAGGATAATATTGTTAAGCTGTCCATACTAAGTCACGAAACCGATTTGTGAGTTGATACTATGTTGAAGCCCGTTTATCCGCGCACCAACTCGCAAAAGGGAACCATCATCCCCAGTCTTAGACAGCTCAATGGCCTATCAGTGTGACTAAGATTCCTCTGAAATTATCATCATTTTTTATGAAGGAGAACTCAAATTTTAAATTACCAAAGCCACAAGGTCCTTGATATAATCTAATAGCATAGATAACATATAGTAAAAATGCATACAAGGAAGATGGTGAAGCAATAAGCGTGAGGGTAACTAGGAAAGCAGTGCGATGCAGTCACCGTGGGACCTGAGTATGTCCGGACGGTGGGACCAAAGAACTTTCTCCTACGCTCAAAAGTTGATTAGCCAAGATATCATGAAGATAACAAGCAATGAATTTAGGCATTTAAGCATAGCAACCATCATGAATAGCATAGCATGAAAGCATCGTAGCATCAATAGTATAGCATGTATAGAATAGATCAAAGCATTCAAATCATAGCATCAAAAAATCATGGAAGCATCGATCATAAATCATGAAGGCACGAAAGCATACAAAGCATCATTGTTTGTTGCTTGTCATGAGCATGACAACTTGGCTAACCATAAGTTTTGAAGTTGGATGGTCAAGATCAAATAACGCCCAATGGAAGGGATAATTAAGTGAAATCAGCAGGAGTTATATATTTTTAGAAAGATTTGGAAATAATAGCTGAAGATGCCCAGAGTAGTCAAAGCATGAAGATGTAGATGTTAAGAACATAGGGAAGAATCGAAAGATAGATAGCAATGAATAGAGAGGACTCATCCCGTGCCCTTGGTCCTTGCAAACAGTTGTCCCTATAAAAACAACACCATCAGAAAATACAATGCTTTTTCCCTCTTTTTTTCTCTTTTTTTATGTTTGAAATATGTAAATTTTTATGGGTTTTTGAAAAATATTCAATTTTTTTATGGATTTTGGGGAATATTTGATTTTTTTTGAATTTTTAAAAATATTCATTTTTTTTGAAATTTTGATTTAGACATTGCTAATACAACATCAAAGGATGTTTAAACCACTGACTAGGGGTCCTTGTTCCTTCCCCTTTCGCTAAAAATTACCCAAAGTAGGGCGTGCATTGAGGGTGGCGCCCTATAGTTGGCTGCCCTTGGCTAACGGTGCCCCTACCAAGGCCATACCCGAGAAACACTCGGTCTTGGAGGGAGAAGAGAAGAAAAATTTGGGATAGGTTTGATATGAGTTAAGAAGATATCGGATTTAACTTCTTTCCATTACACAACCCCTAGAGATTCGGTCTGTTGCACCGGGACTTTGTGTCATATCATCGAACATTAATTCTCACTTAGGCACACATACGACCGGGCTCATGACGTCCCGCGGGAAAACTGTACCGCCCTCTTGCCATGCCAAAAATTTAGATTTTTTTTCTTTTGATTTTGCTCATATATTTTTTTTCTCATTTGATCATCATTTTGTTCTCTTTGTGTCCTTTGGACTTTGAGAGATATTGCAATTGAGCATTGAAATTTTGAGAATAAGTGATGCGGGACCGACTGACTCGCTAGCTAACCTAGGACGCTAAAGGACGCGACCAGCACGCGCACGTGACAAGGCAAGCCGGTGTGACCGACTAACGTGAAATCCCTCCGGGCGGAGGCGTCTCTCAACAGAACTCCGAACCACGGCCGTCCCACGGAGGGAGGCGCGACGGGGTCACAACGGGCGAGAAGCCGCTGGACGACACGGGAGTCTAGTCCGAGCTCGGTGCTCGACTAGGGCCAAGGGAAAAGGCCGCTCTCGTCTCTCTCAACCAGCAGTAATAAATGAAACTAGCTAGGCCCTACACTCACTCGCGCGGCACAATCAATCATATACGTGATAAGCAAGTACTACGGGCGGGAGCGAGACACGTACCTCCACGCCTAAGCGTGGGGAAGGAACCCCGGCCGAGTCCAACCACCCCGATACACGCGTGAGAGAACTAATACAAACATCAAAAAGGGCCCACTCCTCGCAGGGAGGTAATAGGCTACAACCACAGCTACACACGGGGCGGCCGGCGCACGGGCTGACGGGCAGCAGCCGAGGTCGGGGATGAAGCCGGATGCCGACCCTCGCAATGCCGATCGCTCCTGTAGTAGCCTTTGAGGAGGAGGCCCACGTCGCCGTGGGCACTGCTGGGATGCCGAGCCGGATGGAGGGGCCCCACGCTGCTGCTACGGCCTCGGGGGGATGTCGGTCCGGCGAGAGGTTGCTGGCTGGTCCCTGTGACAGCAGGCAGAGATGGCGCTGGTACACGGCCGTCCGGACAGCGTTTGTGGCGGCGTCTTCTCTGGTGGAAGGCTGACAGGGGCGGCTATCCAGGGGCAGTGGTGGCCGATGGGGTCCCGTGGAGGGATTGGGTGCGAAGGGCGTGACAACAGGGGTGCACAGACTGCACTTCAGGACAGTCTGACCTGTGACCGTGGGTGGGGTGGTAATGGCGCAAGGGTACAGAAGGAGTTCCGGCCCGAGATGGTTACTGGAGGTGTGGTGGGATGTGAGGAGTCGACCTACCAAGTTTCAGATCGATCCGAGGACGGGAAATGGTACCCCCTTTGGAGGCCCGCTGCTGACAGTCCCGCTCGGGTACTGTAGCGCAGGATTGCGCACTAAAAGTGTGCTTGAAGACAAAAGTTTACCCCGATGGAGTTTGAAGGCGAGGCCAGAGGGGCTGGATTCGTGACTGGGAGGGGAACAAATGTTATGAAGGGACTGGCGGTGTTTGGGGGTAGGAGAGGCATGCAAACGGGGACCCCAGTCGTCTCGGGTCACAGGCGAGACTGTCAGGGAGGTCGTCAGCGCGACGAAAGTGTCTGTAAAGACAACTTTCTCTGTGGGTGGAATTTTTGGCCAAGGCCGGTGGGGTTGGAAAGATGATTGGAAGGGGTATGAAAGTCGTGAAGAAACTCGGATGAGACGCTGCCGGGAAGCGGACGCACCGGACCGATCTCTGGACACCAAATCTGCTGTCAGCACAGGGACGCCCGGGGAAGAGGATGACGATCCTGCGTGCACCGTCGCTCCACCGAACTCGTCGCCGTGGACGATGACTGAAGGCTGCTGGCGTTGGAACCCCTTGGGGGAGGTCTCCTACCCCTGGGCGTCGCACCCAAGGACTGGAGAGGAGGTGAGGGCGTCGCACCCTCAAGGAGGAGGAAGAAGAAGGGGTCGCCCCTTTTCACAATGTGGCACTCCACAATGAACACTCAAGCATTAATTTCTTCATTACCCTCTTGAAAAGAAAATACAAGGTCTTTTTATATGGGATGGGGAGATGCTAGGTTTAAACCCTAGCCAAGGGGAAAGGAGATGGGGGGGGGGGCGGCCACAACCGGGGAAGGGCATTCAAATCTCCTAGATTCTAGGAGTGAAAGGTGGGGGGGGCGGCCAAAAGAGGGAGAGGGCAAGGGGGGGAAGGGCGGCTGCCATTCCCTCCAAGAGGGGAGGGAATGGTCCGCCCCCCAACCCTAACCCTAGGTGGGGCGCGCCTCCCAAGGTGGGCCCAGGGGGGGGGGGAAAGTGGACAGCCCTAGTGGGCCAGAGAAGTGAACCAAGAAGTGGCCCAATAACCCCCCTAGCCTCTAGCAAGCCTACAAAACACAAATAAAGCCTAATTGGCCTAAAAAAAAGGTCCATGACTGAAAGAAAATTGTCCACACACGGACTAAACCAAGGCCCAACATGGCCCAAAGCATAAAATAAGTGATGATAGCTCCGCTAATCTGCCAACTGGTCGCCGAGCCAAAGGGATGCCGGCGAGATCCGTGTACTCCGTCGTAAAGTGTGACGCGTGTCCTCACCAATTCTCCCCGGGTGGGAAGAACTCGACCCCGTCGAGTAAGGGTCACGGTCGCTCAGGTAACGTTCCAGCAAGTCCGGGTCAATCCGCTCCAGCTCTCCCCGCGTGATCCAGGTGTCGTCTGTCTCAGGGCGCCCTCTCCAACGCACTAGGAAGCGCTGGTAGGCCCCGCTCCTGGTGGTGGTCACCTGCTCATCCAGTATACAATCGATGTGCTCGCGTCTCTGTAATGGGGCTGGAGGAGGTGGACTCTCAGAAGGTGTATCGCTCACAACAGGAAGGGGAGGCCCAAGAAGCTCACTGGGAATCACTGCTGGATCCCGATAGGCCACCAGATCAGAGACGTTGAACGTCGAACTGATCCCATAATCATCTGGCAGCTCAATCTCATACGCGTTAGACCCAATCCGCCTCAGAACTCGGAAGGGTCCGGTACCGCGGTCCTGGAGTTTCTTTACGGCCCCCGAAGGGAACCGTTCAGGTCTGACCCTGATCATGACATACTCTCCCTCGCGGAACTCACGCGTGCGTCGATGCACATCAGCTAACTCCTTATATCGTGCGTTGCTGGCCTCAATGTGACGACGTACATGCTCATGCAACTGCCTAACATGCTCAGCAAAGGACTCAGCTGACTCTGAGACACGGGCCTGGACAGGGGATGGGACCAAGTCTATCGGTTTTCTAGGCCTACGACCAGTGACTATCTCAAAAGGACTCAAACCAGTAGACCTATTGACCGAATCATTGTAAGCAAACTCCGCTAGAGGGAGAACTAAATCCCAATCCCGGTCACGCTCACGCACTAGACACCTCAAAAGATCCCCCAAACTCCTATTCACAACCTCTGTTTGACCATCGGTCTGGGGGTGGTAAGTAGTAGAAAACTTCAGCTGTGTGCCCATCATGTGCCATAGGGTCTTCCAGAAATAACTAGTAAAGCGAACATCCCTATCTGACACAATAGTACGCGGCAACCCAAACCTAGAGACACAATGGGTGAAGAATAGACGGGCAACCCTAGAGGCATCTGATGTTTTAGAACATGGGATAAACAAGGCCATCTTAGAGAATCTGTCCACCACCACGAAAATGGAGTCGTGTCGGCGGAGGGTACGGGGCAAGCCTAAGACAAAGTCCATGCTAATGTCCTGCCATGGACTATCTGGCACTGGGAGGGGAGTGTAAAGGCCGGTATTCTGTTTCCTCTGTTTGGCCAAGGCACAAATGCGGCACTGGGCCACAATCCTAGCAACATCCCGCTTCAGGCTAGGCCAAAAGAAGCGGTACTCAACGGCCTCAATGGTCTTATTCCGGCCAAAGTGGCCGGCTAGACCCCCAGCATGCAACTCCCAAGTAAGAAAATCACGGACCGAGGTCCGTGGGACACAAAGCCTGCTCCCATAGAAAAGGTAGCCATCCTGCAACGTATAGTCGGGGTACTCATGGGACGGACCTGACTGGAGGGTGGTGAACATCGGACCGAAATCTGGGCAATCGGCATACAGCTCCCTCATCCTATCCATCCCAACCACCTCCACACTCATGGTGGTCAATAGGTGAGTACGGCGGCTCAAGGCATCAGCAACCCGGTTCTCCACACCGGCCTTGTGCTTCAGCACAAATGTGTACTCCTGGAGGAACTCGACCCATCGGCTATGGCGAGAGTTGAGCTTCTTTTGGGCATGGAGATATCGGAGTGCCTCATGATCAGAATACAACACAAACTCCTGATGTAACAAATAGTGTCTCCAATGCCTCAAAGCTTGCACAACTGCGTAGAATTCCTTATCGTATGTAGAGTAACGCAGTTTCGCATCGCTCAGCTTCTCGCTAAAGAATGCAACGGGATGGGTCTCCTGACTAAGAACTCCTCCTATGCCTACCCCTGAGGCATCACAAGAGACCTCAAACACCTTCGTGAAGTCTGGAAGACGAAGGACGGGTGCCTGGGTCATGCGCTCTTTAAGGAGCGCGAAAGCGGCTGAAGCAGCCTTGGTCCACTCAAAGGCCCCTTTCCTAATGCAGTCCGTGATAGCGATAGAAGGTCGCCAGTCCGTGAAAGCTACGGACATCATGTAGGGTACGAGGCTCGGGCCACTCAACAATTGCCCTGACCTTCTCAGGGTCGGCAGACACTCCCTCACTAGAAACAATGAACCCTAGGAAGGTGACCTGAGAGGTCATGAACGCGCATTTCTTAGGGTTGGCAAATAAGCTCTCTCTCCTCAGAATCAAACAGACCTGCCGAAGGTGGTCTAAGTGGATCTCCCGGGTACGGCTGTAAATGAGGATGTCATCGAAGTAAACTACCACGAAGATTCCTATCAAGGGTCGCAAGACCTGAGTCATCAGCCTCATGAAGGTGCTGGGAGCATTGGTCAGCCCAAAGGGCATGACCAGCCACTCATAAAGACCATCCTTGGTCTTGAAGGCCGTCTTCCATTCATCTCCAGGTCTGATCCTTACCTGGTGATAGCCACTTTTTAGATCAATCTTGGAGAACACAGTGGCTCCCGCCATCATATCCATCATATCATCCAGACGGGGAATGGGAAACCTATATTTCACCGTGATCTTGTTGATAGCACGGCTGTCTATGCACATCCTCCAAGTACCGTCTTTCTTGGGGGCAAGTAGGGCGGGGACGGCACAAGGACTCATACTCTCTCGGAGAGATCCCCTAGACATCAACTCATTCACCTGGCGCTGGAGCTCAGCGTGGTCAGTGGGGCTCATCCTATAGTGTGGCAGGTTGGGCAATGAGGACCCCGGGATCAAATCTATAGCATGCTGGATGTCTCTCATGGGAGGAAGACCTTCGGGAAGGTCATCGGGGAAAACATCGGAGAACTCCTGAATAATAGCAGCCACATCGGGTGGGGACTCCCCCTCTGCCTCTCTAGGCCTCTCGCGGACTACTACAGCAAAGATGGGATCTCCTCTCGCAAAGTCGCGCTCCATCTCCCGGGAGCTGACTAACATCAACCTCCTAGCCGGAGGACCAGTGGTAGCAATGGGTGGGACTGGGTCCTGGGCTGGGGAAGGGGCACTAGGCCCCAGGACATCAGTGCTCGGAGTGCTAGGGCCGGTGGGTCCCCGAACGGGAGGACGTGTGGGCTGGGAAGGGTGAAGGGTGATCCTCTGGCCGCTGTGATCAAAAGTGCATGTGTTCAAACGACCATGGAGGGTGGCATCCCTATCAAACAACCAAGGTCTCCCTAGAATGATACTACCTACCTCCATAGGCAAGACGTCACACCAGATCTCATCCTGGTAGGCGTGGAACTGTAAGGGCACTAGGCAACGCTGTCTGACCGGAATGGAGGTAGTGTCTACCCAAGACACACGGTAAGGGGAGGGGTGGTCCACGGGGGTCAATCCTAGGCGTTTCACTGTGCCCGTGGAGATGGCATTAATGCAACTCCCACTGTCTATAATCACCTTGCAGACTTTCCCTCCTAGTCTGCAGAAAGTATGAAAGATGGTGGTGCGACGCCAGTCATCACTCACCAAAGGCTGGGTCAAAATACACCTAACAACTCCCAGCTGAACATCATCCTGGTGCTGCGTACCCTGGGTGTCGACCTGCTCGCTCTCTAACAACTCATCGAAAAACTCCTCCGCGAGCTCAAGGTCGGCCTCATAGCTAACAGGTTCAACCTCAGGTACGGTCTCCCCTGCGGATGTCTCTCCTAGAGCCACGGTCTGCTGTCGGGTAGGGCACTGAACAGCGTAATGACCGGCTCCTCCACAACGATAGCAATCACCACGAGGCCTAGGGCCTTGCGGTGCTCCACCAGTCATCGGCCCTTTCCCCTTGTCATCACGACGAGCCGGGGGTGGTGGAAACTGGGACCTAGTAGGAATGGCAGGCTGCTGAGGGCGAGGAACCTCGGTGGCAGGGGCCTGGGGTCGAGGGAGGAAGTCCCTCGGGGCGGGAGGGCGAGGCCTAGGGGCAAGGTCCTGGCGAGGGGTCTCCCTAGCAATATCCTGAGGTCGGGTCAAGGGTCCCCTAGAAAACTGCCCCGTAGTGGCGCGAGGATCCGCTCCTCGAGAATAGGTGGGTGTGGGGCGCTGGGCGGGAGCAAAATCTAACTCGAACTGTTCCATCTCGCGGGCCACTTGGTAGGCCTCTTCTAATGTCTGCACATGCCGGCGGAGTAACTCCATATGAAGGTGCCGTTTCAAACCCCGACGGAATCGAGCTACCGTCATGATAGTCTCTTCCCTGACCCCACATCTCAGCAGGCACTCATCAAATTCGGCAATGTACTCCATGACAGGCCGATTCCCCTGGGTAAGACTCTGCCACCGATCAATGAGCCGGTGGCGGTGGGATCGGGGGACATACTTCTGCTCTAGTTTCGCCCTCATCTCCTCCCAAGTCTCAATCGGGGGCTCATGCCGTTGCCCAATCAAACTCTCAACTGTAGCCCAGTAGGTCTGGGCCCTGCCAACCAGCTTCATCTTGGCAAACCTGACTTTCCTATGCTCGGCCATGTCTACCCACTCGAAATAGCGGTCCATGCTAGTGGCCCAGTCACTAAACAGGTCAGGGTCCAAGGACCCATCAAAAGAGGGTGGATCTACTCGCACAGATCGGAGGATACGCTCCTCATCCTCATCCCGATGGTACCGTCGGCCCTGTCGTCCACGGCCATAACCCTCACTCTCATTATCGGACCCAAAGTCCTCTACCTCACGTGCGTGGACCTGTCGACCACGGTTATGACCGTCGCCTCCCCTAGGCTGGTTGGGTCGAAGAGCAGGGTCACGTTGGCCATGGGCCTGCTCGGGAACATCTACGGGTGGGACTCTACCCTGGGGGCGATCAACTAGACCCTGAATGGTCCGGTTAGAGGCCTCA
Organism: Amorphophallus konjac; assembly: GCA_022559845.1. Lineage (NCBI taxonomy): Eukaryota > Viridiplantae > Streptophyta > Magnoliopsida > Alismatales > Araceae > Amorphophallus > Amorphophallus konjac. The sequence goes on along the minus strand of CM040121.1, from coordinate 466,337,534 downwards.
ATCCGGTCCTCCATATCTCCCATTCGGTCTTCCATGACCTTCAACTGGCCCTCTATCCGGTCGGTCTGACCCCTAATCTCATGTCTCATGGACTCCATGATGGTCTGCATCATCTCCTGCATGGAGAGATCGCTGGATACGGGGTTCCTAGGATCAGCCATAGGGAGCGGGCGGTGGTAGGAAGTACCACGCCGGGTGGGCATGCAAGACCCTAGGGAACAAGGGTGAAATAGACACGACCACAAAATGGGACTCGGACTCAAATGCAAGATGAGACTCAATTGGCCTAGGACTACTAAGGATGCAAAGAACCTAAGACAAATCTAATGACTCAAATGGCCTAAGACCCCAATTTGTAAGAACAAACTGGTTCCCTATGCTCTGATACCAAAATTTGATGCGGGACCGACTGACTCGCTAGCTAACCTAGGACGCTAAAGGACGCGACCAGCACGCGCACGTGACAAGGCAAGCCGGTGTGACCGACTAACGTGAAATCCCTCCGGGCGGAGGCGTCTCTCAACAGAACTCCGAACCACGGCCGTCCCACGGAGGGAGGCGCGACGGGGTCACAACAGGCGAGAAGCCGCTGGACGACACGGGAGTCTAGTCCGAGCTCGGTGCTCGACTAGGGCCAAGGGAAAAGGCCGCTCTCGTCTCTCTCAACCAGCAGTAATAAATGAAACTAGCTAGGCCCTACACTCACTCGCGCGGCACAATCAATCATATACGTGATAAGCAAGTACTACGGGCGGGAGCGAGACACGTACCTCCACGCCTAAGCGTGGGGAAGGAACCCCGGCCGAGTCCAACCACCCCGATACACGCGTGAGAGAACTAATACAAACATCAAAAAGGGCCCACTCCTCGCAGGGAGGTAATAGGCTACAACCACAGCTACACACGGGGCGGCCGGCGCACGGGCTGACGGGCAGCAGCCGAGGTCGGGGATGAAGCCGGATGCCGACCCTCGCAATGCCGATCGCTCCTGTAGTAGCCTTTGAGGAGGAGGCCCACGTCGCCGTGGGCACTGCTGGGATGCCGAGCCGGATGGAGGGGCCCCACGCTGCTGCTACGGCCTCGGGGGGATGTCGGTCCGGCGAGAGGTTGCTGGCTGGTCCCTGTGACAGCAGGCAGAGATGGCGCTGGTACACGGCCGTCCGGACAGCGTTTGTGGTGGCGTCTTCTCTGGTGGAAGGCTGACAGGGGCGGCTATCCAGGGGCAGTGGTGGCCGATGGGGTCCCGTGGAGGGATTGGGTGCGAAGGGCGTGACAACAGGGGTGCACAGACTGCACTTCAGGACAGTCTGACCTGTGACCGTGGGTGGGGTGGTAATGGCGCAAGGGTACAGAAGGAGTTCCGGCCCGAGATGGTTACTGGAGGTGTGGTGGGATGTGAGGAGTCGACCTACCAAGTTGCAGATCGATCCGAGGACGGGAAATGGTACCCCCTTTGGAGGCCCGCTGCTGACAGTCCCGCTCGGGTACTGTAGCGCAGGATTGCGCACTAAAAGTGTGCTTGAAGACAAAAGTTTACCCCCATGGAGTTTGAAGGCGAGGCCAGAGGGGTTGGATTCGTGACTGGGAGGGGAACAAATGTTATGAAGGGACTGGCGGTGTTTGGGGGTAGGAGAGGCATGCAAACGGGGACCCCAGTTGTCTCGGGTCACAGGCGAGACTGTCAGGGAGGTCGTCAGCGCGACGAAAGTGTCTGTAAAGACAACTTTCTCTGTGGGTGGAATTTTTGGCCAAGGCCGGTGGGGTTGGAAAGATGATTGGAAGGGGTACGAAAGTCGTGAAGAAACTCGGATGAGACGCTGCCGGGAAGCGGACGCACCGGACCGATCTCTGGACACCAAATCTGCTGTCAGCACAGGGACGCCTGGGGAAGAGGATGACGATCCTGCGTGCACCGTCGCTCCACCGAACTCGTCGCCGTGGACGATGACTGAAGGCTGCTGGCGTTGGAACCCCTTGGGGGAGGTCTCCTACCCCTGGGCGTCGCACCCAAGGACTGGAGAGGAGGTGAGGGCGTCGCACCCTCAAGGAGGAGGAAGAAGAAGGGGTCGCCCCTTTTCACAATGTGGCACTCCACAATGAACACTCAAGCATTAATTTCTTCATTACCCTCTTGAAAAGAAAATACAAGGTCTTTTTATATGGGATGGGGAGATGCTAGGTTTAAACCCTAGCCATGGGGAAAGGAGATGGGGGGGGGGGCGGCCACAACCGGGGAAGGGCATTCAAATCTCCTAGATTCTAGGAGTGAAAGGTGGGGGGGGCGGCCAAAAGAGGGAGAGGGCAAGGGGGGGAAGGGCGGCTGCCATTCCCTCCAAGAGGGGAGGGAATGGTCCGCCCCCCAACCCTAACCCTAGGTGGGGCGCGCCTCCCAAGGTGGGCCCAGGGGGGGGGGGGAAGTGGACAGCCCTAGTGGGCCAGAGAAGTGAACCAAGAAGTGGCCCAATAACCCCCCTAGCCTCTAGCAAGCCTACAAAACACAAATAAAGCCTAATTGGCCTAAAAAAAAGGTCCATGACTGAAAGAAAATTGTCCACACACGGACTAAACCAAGGCCCAACATGGCCCAAAGCATAAAATAAGTGATGATAGCTCCGCTAATCTGCCAACTGGTCGCCGAGCCAAAGGGATGCCGGCGAGATCCGTGTACTCCGTCGTAAAGTGTGACGCGTGTCCTCACCAATAAGGTCATAATTGACTACCCCTATTTGAGACTTCCTCTTGTCGAGGTGTGCTTAGGTTGGTTGTTTTGCCCAGAACATCTCTAACGTCAAATTTTAGCCGAGTTAAGAAGAGAAAGAGACTTCGTGCCCTCGAGCATGGCCCAAGTAGCAACGGTGTTCTACCAAAGGAGACGGCTAAGGATGCCGTGTAGTGTGTGAGGTGCCCAGCTGAGGGTTGCCCTTAACAAGCGGGGGGAGAATGCCAAACTCCCAGCGCGGGATTCTTATAGCCAAAGAATGCTGCAAAAGCAAGCCTAAAGACTCTTTTTTTTTGACTTTAAATTAAATAAAGACGTAGGATTAAGGCCTAAAATATCACTCTTAATCATGTTAAGAAGCACTTTATTTTGAAAACCATGCGTGAAGATGAATGAGGTAATGAGATCATAAAAATGCATACTTATGCACAAACGTTACCTTGCAATCCTGTAGAAGAAACAGTTGTCGGAGGCAATCTTCGGATTTGTTGTCCTCTTTTGGCAGATAAGAAAGGATAGCAAAGAGTTGAAGTGGCTTAACAAGAAGGAAGTGGTGCCTAGACTGGACTCAGAGGAATAAGGAGAAAAGGAATAGATGTGAGGGCTAGAACTCTCTCACTAAGGTGCGGAGACCCTGATCACATAAAAGGTCTAGAAAAGGAAAGGGGAATCAAGAGTTGGAGTGAGGACTAAAGCCTCGAAAACAGTGGGAGAACGGGCAGATGCCCAAAGCAGTTGATGCAGAAGAAGTAGGGTCGGACCCGGAATCGGGAGGAATCAAGAGGAGAAACTGATAAATAGAAAGAGGCAGATCCGGAGGGTCTGGAGGCAAAGTGAGAATCATGATGGAAGGAAGAATAATCCGGAGGTTCCAGAGGGAGAAAGTGTCGAGGGACGCGATACCCTGGGAGGAAGTATGGAAAAAGATGATTTAAATGGAGGAAAAGAACAAAGGATGCGATGTCCCGGAAGAGTAAGAAGATAAATCAGAGGAAAGGGAAGAAAAGATGCGGAGGTTCTGGAGGGAGAAAATGGCGAGGGACGCGATGCCCTGGGAGGGGAGAAAAAGAATCCAGAGGTTCCGGAGGAATGTGAAAAGGGAGGGCACGATGCCGTGGGAGAAAAGATAGGGCCGGAGGTTCCGGAGGGAGGGAGTAAAAAGGGGCGCGATATCCCGGTAAAAGAGATGAAGAATCTAGAAATTTCGGAGATGAAGGTGAATTAAGAGAGATAGAATGGGGAAGATCCGGAGGTTTCGGAGGGTGAAGACACCATGGGACGCAATGCCAAGAGAATCAGTGAGAAATTCGGATGTTCCGGAGGGGGAAAATTGGAGGGGGCATGATGCCCTAGGGAAAGGGATAAGTCCGAAGGTTCTGGAATGAGAGAATAGGAGGGGGCGCGATGCCCGGAAAGAAGAGATAGAAAAATCGACAGTTCCGGAGGACGGGGAGGATACGGGTTTGGAAACCCGGGAAAGAAGGAATGAAAAGGCATGAAATGCATTGAATATGATGGATGCATGGGATGCACAGAACACAAGGGGTGATAGGATGAGGACCCCCTCCTTACCCAACGGGCTGCCCATAATGAGAAGTTGGTGGTTGATAAAAATAAGGGTGAAATAAAATAAGAGGTGAATGAATTGGTGGAACACCCTTGAGAAAGCCCGCTCCTCCATGGCAGATGATGTGCCCGGCCAAACGGCTCAAAGGATAATGCACAAGTGCTCTCATTGGTTGCAGAATGTGTTATGGTAATGCAAGAAGATAACCCCTTCTTAGAAATTTGCATGATGACGGAATGAGGGGTGATGATAGCATCAAAAATATCCCGGCCAACAAGCAAAGTGACATGAATAATGTTGGCCTTGGGTCGACATGGCATCAACTCTTGAGAACTTTTTATGGTGAGCTTTAATGGAGAGGTGACATTCTCAAAGATGCCCGACACAATGACACGGATCGGCATCCGGCAAATGAAATCTTGAATCTTGAATAGCATAGTCAAGGCCAAATCCTTCTTGCCCGGCTCTTGAACATCGCCCTCAGCACATGTGCTTGTAGACACACACCCACACTAAGTGGAAGGAGGTGACTTGGAAGCGGTAGGCTTATTGAGTGATGAAGGTTTAATGGAGGGTGTTAATGGAAGGGTAAGTGGAAGTGAAGGTTCAAGCACGTCGGGCTTCTCCACTTGCTCGGAAGCGGATGGGGTTGGCTCAAGTGCAACAAGGGGTGGACCCTACTCAGGATTAACCATGGGTTCAGGTAAAGGGTTAAGTGGTGGGTTAGGCAAAGTGGTGTTTTTTGTAATTGGCTTTGGGGTTACAAAGACGGTAGAGGCCTTAAGTGGCGGCAATGGAGGGTTATTTGGTTTAGAAAAAGGTTTGACGGGAGGTTCGGCGGAGGCCGATGGCGTGGAGGTAAACTCGGATGGCTTAGTGAAGGTTAATAGTACGGTAGTTGGAGGTGTAAAAGGAGGGGGTTTGGTGCGTAGGAAACGTCAGATTTTGATGAGGTGAGAGGTTTGAAGAGTAGGGGAAGGGTCATGGTGCGCCGATGTGGGTGATTGGAGTATCGACCCATCATCGTAACACCAATTGGTTTCATTGACAGGGTTAGGGACGATGGCATCATCCTAAGCAGGGGGTTCATCGGGTAACGGAGGGAGAGGAAAACGGAGAAAGCTCGGAGTGGGTGCCTCTTTAACAGATTCTTCTTGTCGTGTCGGCTCACATTCTTCATCATCATTAACTTTAAGTGGACATCATGGTGGAGGCATAATGATGGGTGATGGAGGCGTAATGATGGGTGGAGGTGTATAAGATGGAGGATTTTGTGTACATGGATGCGGAGGGCCATATGAATGAGTGGGATGTGTAGGTGGAGGGCGGACGGCGTCCACTTTATCATTGAAGCTTGTAGACTCATCTTGCTCACATAGATCGTCGATGCTATTATCTCTCCTCTCCTTCCAATCTTTTTCCATCTTGGTGATATTATTCATAAATGCATGAAGGGGATTGACTTGAGGAGGAGGAGGAGGAGCGGGCCGTGGGCTTGTGGCCCTCTTCAATTGTTCCTCTATTGAAGCAATTTTATCAAAGAGAACTTGTTGGAGAGGTGTAATATGTGAAGTAGAGAGCTGGCATGGTGGCCTTGGAGGGGCGGCATGATATAAAGGCTGTGGAGGAGGGTTAATGGGCCGGCCCATGGAAGGACCCGGACGGGCCGGGGTACAAGAAATATATGGGCCTTTGGGCCGTAGAGGAGGAGATTGAATAGAAGGTGGCAACAGGTGATGGACTGTAACACCCAAGATAAATTAATCAGGAATAAAGTTTCAAATATATATATATATATATATATATATATATATATATATATAAATGATAAATAATAAGAAGGCCAACTAAAAGAAGTGCATTATATGGGCCTTAACCCATACACAAGAAGAAACCCAGAAGACCAACATTTAGATAACACGTGTAGAGTTTTTTTCTAAACAAAAAGGAATGGGCGCCCCCTTACAAGGGCGCCAATTCCATTGACTAACCAGTTAATGGGCGTCCCCTCAAATGGGCGCAGTTTAAATTGGCGCCCCTTTATTGGGCGCCAATTCCTATCAGGGAAATAGCTTAGGGTTTTAAACGTTTTAAACTAAACATGGCAGGCGGCTGTGGTTTCGGCAGGGAGAGGAAACAGATTTAAACATGGAAGCCCTACTGCCATTGGAATCCTAACTCCATTAGGATCCTCTTCTCTATAAATAAGCCCCTTTGTCGAACGAGTGAAGGCTATTGCTGCTGCTATAGGGAGCCTTGCTGCGTTCGCGTTCTCCTTCCTGCTGTGTCGCAGTTGCTGCGTTACTGCTTCCCCTGCACGAGGAGCTCTTCCTCCTGCTGTTGTACCGTGAAGAACTCGGGAGTTCTTCGTCCTCTTTTTCCTTTCTCCTTCCTACGTAAAGCCTCTTGCTATCTCGTGCTTCACCCAAAGGTAGATGTTCTCAAGTTACGTAGCCCAACCTATTAATCATAGTAATTTTCATGCATATAGGTCATATAGAATAATACCTGGATTTTTGTTTCTGTTTCGGTAGATTTTTACTGTGTTTTAGTAAACGGTGACCCTGTCATAGGTGCTTATTTAATGAACGACCGCATGCACGGTCGCTAATTCTATGGAAATAGCGACAATGGTCAGGGCGCAAAATAATAAGCGACCCTTGTCAAGCCGCTAATTCTTTAAGTATTTAATAATCTCCACATGCTAAAAAATTAATATCAACGAAACCTGATGTTAAAATTAATGCATGATTATGGTTCTGAAATCCTGATATTTTCCTCTACCTGTTTATGTCTTTACTTTTTTGTTATTATAAACTTCCATCTTGTGAATAGTAACATGTGTCTGTGAACGTATCTGCGCGATGCGTATCAGCAGACAAAGAATGAGCAACACTCCTGTAGTCGCTATTTAAATAATGAATGCCCTCATACAAGGGCGCTAATTTGTAAAAACCCAGTAAGAGTAGAATATATTGAAAATTATGATTACGCGATCGAGGTCAGGGCGTCAATTAAAGAATGAACGCCACTGTATCCAGTCGCTAATTGAAATCATGAATATTAATTTTTGGGAAAACTTCTAGAATTAACGCCCTTACACAGTGTCGTTAATTTTAGTTAATTGCATGAAAATTCTAAAATAATCCTGATTGAACGACCTTTCAGAAGGTCGCTATTTCATTAAATAGCATCTTCTGTACAGGCACAGTTTTCCTGTCTCACAGATTTATCAATTTTTTGGCCCATACCGCGAGTCTATGGCACTGTGTCTCAGTCCGTAGATGCAGTCTCACGTTTCACGTTGTTTTCCATGCAACCCCTAACTCTCGATGATGTTTGAATCCTCCGCGGGATATTCCTTCCTTCGGACTGGTGATTTCAGCATAAGGACCTCCGTAAGTCTACGTAAAGCCTTGGATTCCCTCAAGGTCGTCGAGCAGGTTGTACCCTAAAAACCCTAGAACCTTTCTTTGTCACGTCACTCTGAAGAAACGTGATGTTTGGCCCTCAAAGAGTGCTGTTCTGGCCTCTATTGAGAAGTGTGCTATCTGTTCTGAATCGGTGACCTGGACTTGGACGCCAGAAGGAATTGGCGCCTAGTCAAGGGGCGCAGTTTACTGTTATAGCGACCGTGGCGTGGCGCTATTTATGAATGAGCCACTGATTGAGAACTCGTTAATTCTTCATGCATGTACTGTCCACAATAATGAGCGACCATGCGGTGGATGCTATTTCTGTAATTGATGGCGACTAAGTGGGTGCCAATTACCCAATTTCATGATATTGTCTTGGTTTTCATGTGGTTTAACGCGGAGTCATACTTGTTCTAAGTTCAGTCCTTGAACTATTTCATTCATGAAAATCTACCTTATCATCCTACAATGATATTCTTTAGAACTCTATATTGGCTATAACTATAGTGAATGTCTGAAATATATACATGACCCAATGCCTGCGCATATAGGGCCTGGTCTGGTCCTGGGAGGAGCACCCGAAAGTACTTGTGCCCATGGGAGTTGATTGACCACGGTGTGGCATTGCACCGGAGTACTTGTCGTTCTAGATATAAGACCTTTCACTCACTCTCTCGTGACATTACTTGCATGCTTGATATGACTTACGTGGCCCAGAATGGGCAAGTACTTGCTTGATTGAAATAGCCAAATTTCGTGATAAGACTTGCTATTACATGCTTGAAATACTTGACACTATCTTCTCTTGAAAATTTGTGCAAACTCTTGATAGTTCTTTATTATTACCTTGACATCATGAGTGATTCATCTTTTAAGTTCTTAACATCATGATCGTTCGTCATGCATAGCTTTACCTGCACTGCACGTAACATGTAACTACTTAAAGCATTGCTAGTTCTTGAGATATAAATCCTACTAAGCGTTCGCTCACCTAGTTTTTCCCCACATTTTAGGTAACTCGGATAGCGACTTGCAACCAGACGGGGATGAGACCGAGTGAAGATTGTTAGAGACTCCAAGCGTCGTGTCCTATCATGTCATGTCCGTTTATTTGGTCTTGAAGTCTCCTTTTCTTTCATTGGGTTAAGTAGTGGAACTCATTAAAAGGCTTGTAGCCTTGTGATGGTTATGGATTATCAACTTTATGGTTCTTGGGATTATCATCTTTATGGAGTTTGGTTAATTGTGGAATTGGATTATGGTTGTTAGTATTAATATCTTGTTATTTGCGTACTCTATCTTTGTGTCGAATTTCCTCATGCCCTGATTGACATGAATGATATAACTCGTCACGCATACCGGGTTCCTTCTACGCTCAGGGTGTGACATGGACCACCCGAGCGTGAGTGTGAATAGAAGAAGGTGGCGGGTGATGGGCCACCCGAGTGAGGATAGAAGGAGGATGAGAAGGAGAAGATGCACCCTCAACAATAGCCTTAAGGGCTTGGATTTGTTGAGGGGTGAGATGATCTAATGCATGTAAGACTTGGGAAACCTTCTCATCATGTGGAGGAGATGGTCCCGGGGAATAACAGCTTGCGATTGACGTAAGGGACCATAAGATTGGAAATTGCCCATAGGTCGGGCAAAACCATGAGAATGAGGATGTGGTCCCTTAGAAAAATTATGGTGAGAGTTATGAAATTGAGGATTATAAGATGTGCTAGGTGGATCATCCTCATGAATATGATTGGGATTAAACATGTTGGTTTGATTATCAAAGCGAAACATTATGCAAATAAACAATATTCAACCAAGGCAATGTTGCAAAGATATCAAACAAGTTGGATGTTTACGCTTCATTTTTCTTAGTTGAACCTTGGTGAATTAGATGATTTTGACAAAATTTGATATGATTCACACAAGGTAGGAAACTAGTTTCAATGTGGTTTTCTTCAATATCAACTAGGTACACTCTCACCACGTATAGGCCAACTAAACTCGGGGAACTTCAAGGGTACAACTGGCCTAGCTTCCGTGAGAGAATCCACGGGGGCGAGGACTTATGGAGGCCTTGGTTTAAGAATTTTCAATCTAATGAGGCGGAGTGCTCAATAGAGGGTCCCTCCTTAACCAAGAGAGAGGTAAAGTCTACTAAAAGTGTAGGGAGAGGAGGTCTCCCAAGCCAAATATCCTACAATGTAAGACTAATGCAAAATGAAGAGAACATACATGTATGAACAGGGGTGTGCAAGAATCATGCCAAACAAGTCACAAAAATAAGGGGTTCTGTGAAAAACACAGGCAATTGGTGCCTGGGGCAATGGGCGCCAATTCCAGAATGGACGCCCTCTGCCTGGACGCTAATTCCTCTTTTTTATATATAAAACAAGGAATTGGTGCCCTGCTAGTGGTCACCAATTCCTGAATAGGCACTGTAACGACCCGAAGATCCGGATACCGGTAAACCGATACCAAGAACTCGGAGATGCCACCCAAGAGGCTGATGAGGCCCCGTAAGGGTTGGAAGGATTGGTTGAGGAGGTGCATAATGAACTGGAATTACACGTGCACATTATAAAATATTAATTTTAAGCATAAGCGGAAGCAATTTACAATATCAGAGTGATATATTTACATAATAGTCCAGATCCATACATCACAAGTCCAAACACTATACAGAAGTCAAAACAAACAACTACATGGGGCATACCCTGGTCAAAAGGGAAAGAAAGATAGACAGACCACTGCTGGCACCTATGACATGCCGTCAAAAGCACGAGAACCACCGGCGGATGGCTGCTGCTGCTCACCTGGAAAGGAAAGGGGTGAGTCTCACAACAAGGACTCAGTAGGGTTCACACAGATCCCTACCTCGCAGCTAAACTAAAAAAAAAAGCAATTAATAATGCAATGGCATAAGAAAAACAACAAATAATTAAAGCTGTACAGGTATATGAACAATTAAACATGAGAATCATAATCTACCTGATAAAATAAAATGCAATATTTCCATCATTTCCAAGTGATAGGACAGAGAAAGGACCACCAGAAAGAAGACTAGACGCGTCCACTGATGACTTATACTCTGTCTCAAGTATCTCCACTAGCTTGGAACGTGGCAAGTGAGACACGTAACTATAACCATGGTCAAGAACTAGTCAGGGTCACACTCGTCAATGCCAGTCCACGCCCCTGACCACGTGTGCACACACAAGCTCAATGCCTTGAGCCAGGCCTCTAACTAGTTTTCCCACCAGTAGGACGCTACTGCCAAGCAAGGGGGACCACGAAACCAGCTTAAACACCGTACACCGGGACTACCCCGCAACCTCTCCCAGGTGGGCTGACACTAAAGGTCGTCGGGCTACGACTAGTGGCTCCATCACAAGGAAAGAGAAAATAATTCTATTGGAATATAGAAATGTGCCACAGTTTGAAAAAATATCTAAACATGGCGAACATATATCATTAAATGCATAATGAAATGATCAGGATATAATTGATATGCTGCAGGACCAAACGGTCTAACACAGGGCCGCAAGGTTCTGGTAAGCGGTCAAATGCTTGGCCGCTACCCTGGCCCAAACAGTCTTCTCCATGACCGCTTAGCCACGAACACTTCATATAATTTAAACAAAAATAAATAGAATAGCAAACAGTCGCACGACTGGCCGCCAAAGGGTGGAAAATGGTCTAGGATGGGGCTGCTAGGCTCGCACTGCCTGACTCGGTCAAAGAGGCTTAGCGGTCATTTTCTGGGCCGCTAAGGCCCCCAAACGGTCAATCGAAGGACCGCCAAGAAGATGCAAACGGTCTGGGGTGAGACTGCTAAGGTCCACCGCCTTACAATGGTATAAAAATGGTCTCTGGAACGACCGCAAGCCGTCCAGAGATTCTGAAATGTGGGAAACTCAATGGAGTTCCCTCCCAATCGATTCAAATCGATAGGAAAACATTATTAGACCTGCTCCCTGCCTTTCCACATCCATTCCATGACATTTTTATATCCAAAAACATAAAACAATGGCCAAGAAGGGATTAAAAACACAAATGACGAAGTTCATGCTTTTAAAACATAAATGACGATGTTCATGCATGTAACTCCCCTATTCACACGTCAATAGATGGGGAAACGATCCTAAGGAGGTAAGGAAGCTATCCCCCTACTTGGTTTAAGATGAAAATGCCGTTCTACGCCCGTTCTACGCGAAGGAAACATGCTCCACACATGGGATTTCCCGCCTCCACGCTCCACCGTCACCTCCACGATGACAGTACCGCTCTACCCATGCCTCGGGCTCACCAAGGCACCACCTGCACACCCTGCAAAGCCCCTGGGGTGATCAAACCACCGGAGAGCAAAGGAGAGGGGAGGTGCGACCGTGGGAGAAAAAGAGAGAGGGAGAGAGAGGAAATTCCACAGAAAAAAGAATTAGAATGGTTTTGTGATATATATTTTTTTGTTATAAAACTTTAAATTACAGTAAGGCCTTAAAATAAGCAAAATTGCATATATGCCTTATCTAGCTTCTAAATGCTTATAAAAATAACCAAGCCCATTAAACTTGGCCCGTTAAGCGCAATAAAAATGGTCTAAACGCATGAATTAATTCATTCTTCGCTATCGATAAGAATCCATTAACTACCGAGTCTTACAGTCCCTCCCTCCTAATAGAAATTTCATCCTCGAAATTTAAAAGGAAGCACAAGGAGAGAACTGAAGAGATTTACTTTACTCGAATAAAAACGTAAACTACTGATGCATCTCGTCCTCACGTTCCCAAGTAGCCTCATTACTGGAGTGACGCTACCACACTACCTTTACCAGAGGGATTACCTTATTCCTCAGTCGTTGCTCACGACGATCATCAATCCGTATTGGAAACTCTGGCGTTGATAGATCTGTTGCCACTTCAGGCCACATCGAATCATCTAATACGTGAGATGCATCAGGAATATACTTTCTCAGTTGAGAAACATGAAACACATCGTGGATTGCTTGCATCGCCGATGGCAACTGAAGTTGATAAGCCACTTGACCCACACGTTCCAAGATAGGAAACGGGTCAATATATCAGGGACTAAGCTTTCCACGCTTCCCAAATCTCATGACGCCTTTCATTGGAGATATTTTCACAAAAATAGAATCTCCAGGCTCAAATTGCAATGGTCTTCTACGCCGATCTGCATAGCTTTTCTGTCGACTTTGAGCTGTCAATATTTTCTGCCTGATCAGACGTACCACATCAACACATTGCTGAATCATATCTCATCCTATCAATAGTCGGTCACCAGTCTCAAACCAGTCCAACGGTGTACGACAAGGACGCCCATACAAAGCTTCATACGGTGCCATATCAATACTGGAATGATAACTATTATTATAAGAGAATTCCACCAATTGCAAGTGTTTACTCCACGAACCCTGCCAATCCAGAGAACACGATCACAGCATATCTTCTAATGTCTGAATAGTCCTCTCGGACTGACCATCAGACTGAGGATGATATGCCAAACTAAATGCCAATTCTGTACCCAACGCCTTTTGAAAACTCTGCCAGAAGCCAGAAGTAAAACGCGGGTCACGATCTGACACAATGGATATTGGAATTCCATGCAATGGCACAATCTTTGCAACATAAAGCTCGGCCAATTCCTGAACATTCCACGTCACCTTGATCGGCAACACTCTCGCTGTCTTAGTTAAACGATCAACTAACATCCAGATTCCTTCATAGCCTTGTGACGTGCGGGGTAAACCCACAATAAAATCAGTAGCAACATGATCCCATTTCCACATCAGAATCTCCAAGGGTTGAAGCATCCCTCCAGGCCTTTGATCCTCAGCTTTGACCTGTTGACATGTCACGAAGTTAGCTACATCCCTTTTCATACCTGGCCACCAAAATTGTCTTTTCACATTTTGATACATTTTTGTGATGCCGAGATGAATAACATAACGGGATCCATGCGCCTCACGCAAAATAACACTCCTCAATGAATCATCAGCTGGAACATAAAGTCTACCTCTGAATCTAACCACTGAATCATCACCGAACTCTACATCTGGCATCAACACAATGCGAGATAACTCAGAATCTGCTTGCTGTGTCTCCCTGATCTGCTGATAAATAGCTGGAGTCATCACCAGACTAGCAAGAACAGCTACCATCAGATCACGGGGAATTTTCAATCTGAACGTCTCACAAGGAAACTATTCCCACAACTTCCATTCTCGCATCAACAAATGACTGATCTACACTTTTCTGCTCAGTGCATTAGCCACTACATTCATCTTGCCAGGTTGATAAGATAGAGTAAAATCATAGTCTTTCATATATTCCATCCACCTGCACTGACGAAGATTCAAATCTTTTTGAGAAAACACATATTTCAAGCTTTGATGATCCGTGAAGATCTCAAACTTTTCACCATACAAGTAGTGTCTCCATATTTTCAATGCAAAAATCACCGTCGCCAATTTCAGATCATGAGTGGGATAATTTTCTTTTTGTTGTTTTAATTGCCGGGATGCATAGGCTATGACCTTGCCATGCTGCATAAGCACTGTACCCAAACCCACTCGAGAAGCATCCATACACACAACGAATCCACCCGAGCTAGAAAGCAAAACAAGCACTGGAGAAGTGGTGAGCAGCCTTTTCAACTCATTGAAGCTCTGTTCACACTTATCCGACCACACAAAGGGCACATCTTTACGAGTCAATTTAGTCATCGACGTGGCAATCCGTGTAAAATCTTGAATGAATCTTCTATAATAACCAGCAAGACTCAGAAAACTCTTGATCTCTGTCACAATCTTTGGGCTCTGCCATTGAAGAACAGCTTCAATTTTAACAGGATCAACTGCAACTCCATCGCTAGAAATCACATGGCCTAGAAAATGAACTTCCCGAAGATAAAACTCACATTTGCTGAATTGTGTATAGAGCTCGTGATCTCGCAGAGTCTGCAATACCACTCAAAGATGCTGAACATGTTCTTCTTCAGAAGCCGAATAGACCAAAATGTCATTGACAAAGATCACCACAAATTGGTCCAAATTGGGACGAAACACACAATGCATTAGGTCCATGAACGCTGCTGGAGCATTGGTTAGCCTAAATGGCATGACCAAAAATTCATAATGACCATACCTCGTACTAAAGGCAGTCTTCTCCACATCAGATTCCTTAATCCTCAATTGGTAATAACCAGATCGAAGATCAATCCGTGAAAAACCACTAGCCGACTGAAGTTGGTCAAATAAATCATCAATCCTAGGCAAAGGATATTTATTCTTGACTGTCACTTGATTTAATTGCCTGTAGTCAATACATAGCCTCAGGCTTCCATCTTTCTTTTTCACAAATAAAATAGGAGCACCCCATGGAGAAAAGCTAGGATGAATATAGCCCTTTTCAAGCAATTCTAACAACTGTGCTCTCAATTCTTTCAATTCTGCGGGAGTCATACGGTAAGGTGCCTTTGATAAAGGTGTCGTACTTGGAATTAGTTCAATTATCATCTCAATCTCTCGCTGTGGGGGATAAGCCTGGTAACTCATTAGGAAACACATCAAGAAACTCACAAATCACAGGAATATCACATATCTCCTGCTGTGGTGCCTCAACAGCAACCACGGAAGCAAAGAATCCCTGACAACCTGCATTAAGTAATCTACAGGCTCGAATAGCAGAAATAAGCAAACGAGGAGAACGAGATCGAATACCTTGAAAATAGAATGCCGCTTTCCCAGATGGCTGAAAATAAACTTTCTTTGATTTACAATCAACCACGGCTCCATAACCCTCTAACCAATCCATGCCCAGAATAACATCATAGTCTACAAGCTTCAATGCATATAATCTAGCTGGCAATTGCTGATTTCCAATCACTATAGGAGTCTCATCAAGACAGAAAGGCGTAAACATGAACTCCCCAGAAGGCAATTCAACAACTAATTCACAAGACATCTCTGATGTCGGCTCCTCAATACAAGTAACAAAATCTTCAAAAATACATGAATGAGAAGCACCTGAGTCAAATAAAACACGAGTTGCATGACCATAAATCATAAGAGTACCTTCCACAAGATGAGACGCAACTGCTTCAGAACGAGTCATATGCGTAACTCTCCCTTTCTGCTTCTTACCACCTACCATAGACTGCTGCGATGACGATACTGATGCCTGTGAATACTGCTATGACTGTGATGGTGGTGGAGGACGGAACTGTTGTGGTTGTGAAAACTGAATAGGCTGCTTCGGCCTTAATGGACAATCACGGACCACGTGTCCCACCTGATCACACCGAAAACACACTACGGGCATCGAACACGGTCTACCCAAATGACTACCACCACACCTCGGACATGGTCTCGACTGAATCTCCACTGATCCCTGTCGTTGAAAAGATGAGGGTGCTTATTGTTGCACGGTACTAGAGAAAGCTTGCCGGTCATACTTCTTCTTGGATTTTCTGAACATCCGCTTGAATTTTGATTTCATGGAGGAAGTACCACTGGCAGAAGGAACAGAAGATGGTACCCTCGTCACACTTGGTTGACTACTAGCCTGTTGATGCTGCATACTCTGCTGCATTGGCTCAACTTGGGTTCACCCTCTAGATCATGCCATATCCAATTCTAATGCTACTGCTGCTTGATAAGTCACATCTAACTCTGCCACTCTGGTTGCAATCAGAGGTTGCCTCGGCTCTGGCTTCAAACCCACGTAAAAATTGCTCAGTCTTCAGCCCTTCATCAGCAAGAATATGAGGAGCATACGGACCCAATTCCATAAATTTGTTCCGATACTGCAAGACTGTCATATCACCCTGAGCCAATTCCTTAACTGGTACATTTTGTCCATTCTAAGATAATTTGGACTGTATGTACGCTTGAACGAAGTGACAAACTCCTTCCATGTAATCAGTCGAAGAGGACAGGACTTAAAAGTCACCTCCCACTCCGTGGTCCACCACGCGAGCGCTGCCCCCTGCAACTGAAAAGTAGCTAGCATCACCTTCTCATCTTCATTGCATTCCATAGAAGGGAACACATGCTCGGTTGCATCCAGCCAAACCCTAGCCGCATCTGGATTTGCTTGTCCTACATATGTTGGTGGGTGGAATAAAAGAAATTCCTTCATAACTCGACAATGACCACCTTGAGGCAACAAGTCTTCACCAGTAGTAGGGTCAACACGGCCTTTCCCTTGAACATTCACTCGATGAGGCGAAGTACCGCTCTCTTCCCTTGGAACATCTTGGGCCCGTTAGTTTGGACATGACCTCAGCCTCTCCGTCTAGGCGACATTGAAATCTAAGCTTAAGAAAAGACACAACGAAAGAATCATAAGTAATCACAGAAAAAAACAACCTAAGCCAGCAATAGTGGTACACATGGACTTGTTCTGGACAATTGCAATTTCAATTTCTTATACATTACCCCAACACTGCTCTGATACCAACTGTAACGACCTGGAGATCCGGATACCGATAAATCGATACCAAGAACTCGGAGACGCCACCCAAGAGGCTGATGAGGCCCCATAAGGGTTGGGAGGATTGGTTGAGGAGGTGCATAATGAACTGGAATTACACGCGCACATTATAAAATATTAATTTTAAGCATAAGCGGAAGCAATTTACAATATCAGAGTGATATATTTACATAATAGTCTAGATCCGTACATCACAAGTCCAAACACTATACAGAAGTCAAAATAAACAACTACACGGGGCATACCCCGGTCAAAAGGGAAAGAAAGACAGACAGACCATTGCTGGCACCTATGACCTGCCGTCAAAAGCACGAGAACCACCGGCGGATGGTTGCTGCTGCTCACCTGGAAAGGAAAGGGGTGAGTCTCACAACAAGGACTCAGTAGGGTTCACACAGATCCCTACCTCACAGCTAAACTAAAAAAAAAGCAATTAATAATGCAATGGCATAAGAAAAACAACAAATAATTAAAGATGTACATGTATATGAACAATTAAACATGAGAATCATAATCTACCTGATAGAATAAAATGCAATATTTTCATCATTTCCAAGTGATAGGAGAGAGAAAGGACCACCAGAAAGAAGACCAGACGCGTCCACTGATGACTTATACTGTGTCTCAAGTATCTCTACTAGCCTGGAACGCGACAAGTGAGACACGTAACTATAACCAAGGTCAAGAACTAGTCAGGGTCACACTCGTCAATGCCAGTCCACGCCCCTGACCACGTGTGCACACACAAGCTCAATGCCTTGAGCCAGACCTCTAGCTAGTTTTTCACCCCAGTAGGACGCTACTGCCAAGCAAGGGGGCCCACGAAAACCAGCTTAAAAATCGTACACCGGTACTACCCCACCACCTCTCCCAGGTGGGCTGACACTAAAGGTCATCGGGCTACGACTAGTGATTCCATCATAAGGAAAGAGAAAATAATTCTATTGGAATATAGAAATGTGCCACAATTTGTAAAAATATCTAAACATGGCGAACATATATCATTAAATGCATAATGAAATGAACATGATATAATTGATATGCTATAGGACCAAACGGTCTAACACAGGGCCGCAAGGTTCTGGTAAGCGGTCAAATGCTTGGCCGCTACCCTGGCCCAAACGGTCTTATCCATGACCGCTTAGCCACGAACACTTCATATAATTTAAACTCAAATAAATAGAATAGCAAACGGTCGCACGACTGGCCGCCAAAGGGTGGAAAATGGTCTAGGATGGGGTTGCTAGGCTAACACTGCCTGACTCGGTCAACGAGGCTTAGTGGTCATTTTCTGGGCCGCTAAGGTCCCCAAACGGTCAATCGAAGGACCGCCAAGAAGCTGCAAACGGTCTGGGGTGAGACCGCTAAGGTCCACCGCCTTACAATGGTATAAAAATAGTCTCTGGAATGACCGCAAGCCATCTAGAGATTCCAAAATGTGGGAAACTCAATGGAGTTCCCTCCCAATCGATTCATATCAAGGAGAAAACATTATTAGACCTATTCCTTGCCTTTCCACATCCATTCCACGACATTTTTATATCCAAAAACATAAAACAATGGCCAAGAATGGATTGAAAACACAAATGATGAAGTTCATGCTTTTAAAACATAAATGACAATGTTCGTGCATGTAACTCCCCTATTGGCACGTCAATAGATGGGGAAACAATCCTAATGAGGTAAGGAAGCTATCCCCCTACTTGGTTTAAGATGAAAATTCCGTTCTACGCCCGTTCTATGCGAAGGAACCGCGCTCCACACGTGGGATTTCCCGCCTCCACGCTCCACCGTCGCCTCCACGACGACAGCACCGCTCTACCCATGCCTCGGGCTCGCCAAGGCACCACCTGAACACCCTGCAAAGCCCCCAGGGTGATCAAACCACCGGAGAGCAAAGGAGAGGGGAGGTGCGACCGTGGGAGAGAAAGAGAGAGGGAGAGAGAGGAAATTCCACAAAAAAAAGAATTAGAATGATTTTGTGCTATTTTTTTGTTATAAAACTTTAAATTACAATAAGGCCTTAAAATATGTAAAATTGCATATATGCCTTATCTAGCTTCTGAATGCTTATAAAAATAACCAGGCCCATTAAACTAGGCCCGTTAAGCCCAATAAAAATGGTCTAAACACATGAATTAATTCATTCTTCGCTACCGATAAGAATCCGTTAACTTCCGTGTCCTATAGGCACCCTCTACCTGGGCGCTAATTCCTCCTCTCTTTTTTTAAGAAAACATGGAATTGGCGCCCTGATAGTGGCCACCAATACAGAATGGGTGCACTCTACCTGGGCACTAATTCCTCCTCTCTTTTTTTTGAAAAGAAAACAAGGAATTGGCACCCTGACAGTGGCCACCAATTCAGAATGGGCACCCTCTGCATGGGCGCAAATTCCTTTTTGTCCCAAAAACTGTAGCAACGGCCAGAAAGCTTTAAAAATGAAGATACCAATGGAAGGTGTTGTGTCCCTGTCCCTGTGGTTTTGATGATGTCAATCTTTATGACTCATTCTTTATATAACATTGATGTAACCTTGATGGATTTTGATGATGACAATTTAAATGACTCATTTTAGATATAATTTTGATGCATTCATGAGGCTTTGATGATTATTTTGATATGCATAAACGCTAGTCAACGCAAGAAAGTCAACAGTCAACGTCAACTGACAGCAAGTCAACATCACTGGTCAAATGTGAGTAAGCCTCTGACAGGTAAAGACAATGCTCATCCTAGTCAGATACATGTTCAGGTCAGTACAAACTTCTTAGACTTCCATTTTTTGCATTTCAAGGTCGATGCTAGTTATGACTTCAGTCATACTAAGGTCGATGCTAGTTATGACTTCCGTCATACTAAGGTCGATGCTAGTTATGACTTCAGTCATACATAGTCGATGCTAGTTGCACCTTGTGCATACTAAGGTCGGTGCTAGTTGCATAAAGGGTCGGTGCTAGTGTCATATATCTGTCATATAGAGTCGACGCTAGCAGGAGTTACATGCAAGCTAAGGTCTGTGTTACCTTGAAGTGCCATGCATCCAAGTCTGTGTTAGCACATTATGTCTTAATTAACAGGGTCGGTGTTAGTATGCATGATCCTGCACCTAAGTCTGTGCTAGCTGGTTTTCACTCATACACAAGGTCTATGTTAATTGGTTTGGGTTGTTAACTAGAGTCTGTGCTAGCATGCATAGAGTCTATAGAGTCTGTGCATGTCTTGCTTCAACTGAAGTAAGGTCGGTGCTAGTGTTTTCTTCTACATGTAAAGTCTGTGAAAGTTTTGCCTTGAGCAAAACATGGTCGGTGACCACCCTGTAACCGATCAGTGCATGTTTGCATGTAAGCATACCATTGGAAAGGTCGGTGCATTTTTTTCATTCTGCATATAGGTTTGTGCATTATAGCTAGTCTGTGCACACATGGTCTGTGCATATTTCAAGTCAGTGCACTCTATGCATCAAGGTCGATGCACATGCTAGATTAAGGTCGAAGCACTTATTGTCTTCATGCTACCAAGTCTGTGCATCTTCTGTTATGCTCTAAGGCATTGTGCAGAACATCTGTATGACAAGCCTGATCATATATCTACATTACACTTTTGCTTACGTATAAACCCTCACACGCAATGTGTTTGTTGAAATGCTTCTAATCTGATTGGCAGAACTTAAAGCAGTGCACGTGATCCAAGACTCAATTGTTGGAGCACGTGATCCAAGGCTCATAATTGGAGGAACATTCTCACTGCCACGTGGACCAATGGGGTTTCACTAGGGCATTTTTGCCTCATCCATACAGAGGCTCTGCTATATATAGAGACCACCTCATCCTTCGATGAGGAAATCATCAAGAAAGAAAGGCAGAAGGCTGTAGAAAGCTGAGAAGAAGAGAGAAGAGACAGAGAGTGAAAAGTGAGCCGCCAGAGAGAAGCAGTAGAAGAAAGGGAGTGAGAGCCAAAGTGAAAGAAAGAAGAGAAAGAAGAAGAAGAGAGGAGCATCTAGAGGGCTAGAGGAAGAGTGCAACCAAAGCATTAAATTGCTTATATGTTCGTGTATCAACTCGTAGATCAAATCCAGAGTTCTTGTGCACCTTGGAGCTACATTTGTTTTCCTTTCTATTTTTGTCTTTTCATTTGTTCTCTTTATTTGCTTAGTGTGTTTTTTCGATACTCTGTTTGGAGTTCAGGGTACCTTCTGGGTTTTCAGGAGAAGGGAGAGTGTATCTCCGATTTTCCCTCTGTGGATTCAGAGGAAGAGAGACTTGAGTCTCTGGTTGTGGGTGACTAAGGGTCACTGATGGGTCCCTCCTGTGGATTCAGGAGAAGGGAGACATAGTCTCCGGTTGCGAGTAATGAGAAGTTGCTCGTGGGTTCCCACCGGTTTGGAGGAAGGGAGGATTGGTCCTCCGGTTCTGATCTTGTGGGCTGCAAGGTCAGGGTTCAGATCATGTGAGTTGCAGGATCGGTGTGAGGTATTTGTTTCCCTTAGCTTAAGCTGTTTGGCAGCGGTTGTTTGCAGACTGAGTCTGCTTCTTGCATTTGCAAGGGAAGTCTCACTCTTGTTGGAGTAAGGGGTGGACGTAGGCAGACTGAGGGTCTGGCCGAATCACCTAAAAATATCCTGTCTATCGTGATTTTCTTTGTGCCCTATTCCATATCCTCTACCACCCTTCGCAGGATGTTTCATGAGCGCTATATGTTTGATGTTTGTCTTACTTGATTCATTTATTCTGCTATAGCGTTATTTGTTTTGTGAGTGTGTTTAACATTGCTCCTATCTACTCTCCTTACTTCCTTCACCGAGATAGTTGTCTGCTTGCTGATAAGAAGCTTGAAATGGGGCTTGAGGTTGACAGCGATGTGAAGGAAATTGATTATATTGGCCCTGAAATGATGGAACATGTTGATATGGGGCCTGAGCTTGATGGAATGATGATTGTTGAAATGGAAGTTGATGTTGTTGATTATGTTGAAAAGGAGATGAAAAATTTTGGTGAGATTGGTTCGGAACTGGAAAAGATTGTTTAGGAATTGAGGGATTGACTTGAGTGGATGAACTTGCTTGAGATTTCTAAGAAAAATTCGGGTGATTTCTCTAGCCTGGGTTGTAAGTTTTGGAATATGGGTCATAATTAGGCTTGGAGACTCCCTGCGCCGCAAAAATTTGCTCTTGAATGAATGGGGGAAGTTGGGCCACTGTAGGGCAATCAATGACAGCATGATTTGGGCTTGAACATAAGGTGCAAAGTTCTTGAACGTTAGAATCAAAGAAAGGTTAGTAGAAGGAAGAGAGGGCGCCTGTCTATTCATGGACAAAATCTGATCTAACTTTTGAGCCACTAAATCTACCTTCTCCATCCTTTGCGCCAATAAATCTACTTTATTCAACTTTTGCGCAAGCGCATTAATATCCAACCTATTCTCAGAATCACCTTGTGCTTTTACTTCATAAAGCCTGCCCTTCTTAGACGGTCCAATCATTCTTTCATAAGAAGAGAGTGAAGCATGACTAATTGAATTTTCACTTAACATTTCAAATAAATCATAAGCTTCATCTTCACGTTTACTCATAAAAGCTCCCCCACATGAGGCATCCACCGTCTGTCTATAGTTTTCTGTTAAACCTTCATAAAATGCTTGAACAATTTGCCATCTAGATAGGCCATGATGGGGACATTTTCTCAATAGATCTTTTAACCTATCTCAGGCCTCATGAATTTGTTCCCTAGTATTTTGTGTAAATCCAGTAATGGCCCTTCTCATGGTATTTGTCCTACCAATGGGGTAGAATTTCTTCAAAAACTCTTTTGCATCTCTCCCCATGTATCAATCGTTCTACCCAAGGCTCCCAACCAATATTTTGCTTTGTCCTTAAGGGAGAATGGGAAGAGAGTAAGCTTAAGGGCATCATCTGAGAAATTTTGGATTTTGACAGTGGAGCATATCTAGAGGAACTCATCTAGATGCTTATAAGGATCTTCATTAGGATTTCCATAGAATGAAGGCAACATCTGGATGGTGCTAGATTTAATCTCATAGTGAACCGCCTGGTTCTGAGGTGCTTGAACATAGAATGATGGTTGATATTGGTTTGGCATGAAATAATCCTTCATCTGTTTAGGAGCTTGGTTTTGATTTTGGTCAACCATGAGGTTAGGTTGTTGATGATATCTAGAATGCACTAACCTCTCAATTTCACTAATGGGCCCTAATAAATGTGGGTGTAGGGATCTCCTACCTCGCATATAATGCAAAGGAGCACAAAGGAAGATAAATGTTTTTGGATTTTTTAATTTTTTTAATTTTTGGATTTTTTGTTTTTTTTAATTAATGCCAATGTAACTACAACTATATGAATTATGGATGCAAAAATGATGGGGTTTTTTTTTGTTTTGAAAAAATAATGAACGAATACTAAATGTATGCCTTAAGCACTATATGAATGCAAAATGATGATTTTTTTGAAAAGAAGAATTGGTACGTACTACCAAATTGGTTAACCAGCCAGGGAAGAGGTGGAGATGTGGGAGGCTCCCCCTACTTTTATAGGGTCCTAATTAAATAACCACAATCTCACTAAGGCATTTGCCACTTAACCTCCAGCCTTAGACACCAATATTCCAAAATATTAATAAATCTCAAAATCCCTGTCTTTTTTTTATTTATGGAAAACCTTCTAAGGGCAATCTACCTTCAAGGTGCTTCTTGATACAACCGGCCTGGCGTCCGTGAGGGAATCCACGGGTGTAGGGACTTATGGAGGTCTTGGAGATGAAATTTCAAGTCCAAAGAGATAGAATGCTCAATGAAGTGTCCTTCCAAATCTAAGAAGGGTGTAAAGATCCTAATGCCCTTAAGAAGGGGAAATAGATGAGCAGAGAATTTTTTAAAAAAAATGTTGTAAATGAAGAATGAAACACAAGTCATATGAATGCAAGACAATTGATCAACTAAATGCACAAGATATGATACTAGATGCAACTAAGATGGAGATAACAATGATGGCATGCTAATATGGAGATTTTTTTCTGTGTTTTCTTTTTTTTGAATTTTTTTTTGTTTTGAGAATTTTCAAAAAGATATAAATGAAGATAACTAACTAGCAACTAAAAATACCAAACAATATGTAAAACTACTGAAAAGTGACATCTAAAATCATGTTTTTGGAGTTTTCTGGATTGCTGATTTTTTTCAGATTTTTTTAGAATTTAGAATTTCACAAAACAAAGACCCTTTCCTACGTATACTGACCTTTAGTGACGCGTGAATTTTCTAGAATTTCTGAGTTTTTGCTTTCTACAACAGATTATTTCCTTAGACTTTCAGGTCCGAATTTTTATGATTTTCTAATTTTTTGATTTTTTTATTTTTCTTACAAAATAAAAATTGAAAAATAAGTAAAACTATATACAAATCAAACACAAGGAATTTCTTAACATAAAAAAATAATTTTCTCCCCGGTAACGGCGCCAAAAATTGATGCGCACCGACTAGTGTCATTAAGAAAGTCGTGCCACAATTTCAAAATATTCGTACTCACTCACTTTTAAAGATTGGAAAATCAAATATATAGCGGTAAGTGGAGTCGATCCTACGAGGAGGAAAAATCTTTATTTGAATGAGTCGGGAAAATATCCTTGTACTTTTAAAAATCAACTTTTGAGTGAGATTAAAACTAAGGAAAATAAATTGCATGAAAATACATTAAAGAATATGAGAGGGTTGAAGAAAAGAAATTGGAGGAGATAGAGAGAGGAAAAATCACAATTTGCAAAGATGACTTTTATTGCTATGAAAGTGGAAAGTACAACTTTATGAAAATAGAAAAACTACAACTTGCATAAATAAAGAGAAAGGGAGAAGAAAATTGTAGTCAAGATGAAGAATAGTGTCGCCTCCTTGCCAAGCCTTGGATGAAATCGCTCCGCCTTGGATCCGTCGTCTTAAGAGGATTAATTGTAAGAATATCCGCCAAAGGGATTTTAAGATGAAAATAGAGAAGAGAGAAAAGATAGAAGGGGGAGAAAAGCTTAAAAATCAGAAAATAGGTGTGTGCATGTGTGTGTTTTGAAAAGAAGAAACCGAGAGAGAAAGAGAGGGTTCGGTGGAGACTAAAAAATATACAGTGAAAATAGAAAAAAAAAATTGAAAAATAGAGAGAGATTGAGAAGAGAATATCTTTAGAACAAGAAGGAATTAGGAAAAGTAGAAAATATGAAAGTTGTAGAGGAAGAAGAGACGAAGAATATTGATGAAGAACTAAGAGTTTAAAAATGAGAGGAAGATGGAGAAAGATGCAGATGAATAGAGATAGGTCGTGGATGAATAGTGCAGAAAAACTTAGGACAGCTAGTTAAAAATCAGAGGATATCTTTCAAACCATGAAAAATTAGAAGAATGTGAAGAAAGAGAAGTTGTAGATCTTTGAAAAAAGAGAAACTTTGATGAAAAACACAGATTAAAAAGATGAGTGGAAGAAGGTGAAAAATCGAGAAAACTAGAGTTCTGCAAAACCGGATGAACAGTAAAGACCAAAAGATAGAGTTTTGAAAAACCTAAAATAACTTTAAAAAGGAGAAGAATTAGAGGGAGATGAAGAAGATAAAGTTGCAGAAGATTGAAAATCGAAGAACTTTTCAGAAGAACTTAATTTGAAAATATGAAAGGAAAAGCTTCAAAAGAAATCCCATGGCAGACCTTCCTCTATCCATCCAACCTCTCTACACCATCGGCCAAGGCATCCTTTTTATAATGAACATCAGCGCTTTACACGATCGTGAGTCTCCAGATCCAATCAAAAGCAAGTTTCCAGCAATGCAACCTGACCTAATTAGGCTCCTTTCCAATATTAAAGTCCTCCTTTCATTAAAATATGACTTGGATAAGCTCAAACATGGAAGAACACTTCAATCGGGAGACTCACTGCAATTTATGGGTCTCATCTGAAATAACGTCTTCATCTAGGACGCAATATCTTGAATAGCGACTTGAACAAGGTCGCAATATCCTTTGATTTTCATATTCTGAATTTCTATTAAAATGAATAAGTGACCCTGTGAACGGTCGCAACTTCTAAATAGCGTCTAAAGAGCTGTCGCAACCTCTCTTGAATTTCTAGATTTTTCTGATTTTCTTTAATCCCACAAAAATGAAATAGCGCCTATTTAAATGGTCGCAAAATAAATAGCGACTTTACCATGGTCGTAATTTCCTGAAAATTCATAAAAATACTCAATATTCTTCTTCAAAAAATAAAATGGCATAATTGTGCATTTCCTAAATATTTCTCAAATTACCAATTTGACTCAAAATTGATGATAAAATTATGCAGACTCAGAAAATGATGAGAATTAGAGTTTTGCCTTATTAATGCACAACTAGACTCATTAAATGCTCAAAGATAATGAATGTGATACAAATTATGATATAAAATATTGCACTTATCACTTGGTAGAGCAGTCGGTCTGTGTGCATACTTAGCATTTGATATTGTATCTAGCTGAAATATGGTGAGGTAGTCATTCTGCATTTGCTAATTGATTATCTCTTATCTGCTATTGGAGAGCGCTTAATTTGATGAAATCATCTGAGACTTTAATTCCACAATAGTTTTTTTAACGGGGATTCATTCATCCCCCCCCCTCTGAATCCGTGTCTTGCACCCATATATTCCAACAATTGGTATCAGAGCGGGTCTCTGATTCATCATATCCAACGATCTGCAGAGAATTATGCTATCCTATTTTTAGGTGCATTTCTATTTGTGCTTAGTCTATTGCTTGAATTACTCTTGAACTGATTTTCATGGCTCATCCACCGGTTTTCAATGGCCCAAAATTTAATTCATGGTTTAGTAGTCTGCATAGCTATCTTAAACTGATTGATCCTGATCTGTGAAAGTTAATTTCACAATGTCCTCACAGATTACCAAAGAAAAGGTCTAAATGGACTGACAGTCACAGATCAAGGAATGGAGAAAATCAGAAAGTTTTGGATTTAATGAAAGCAGCTACTGACAAGGCCTTCTATCCTTGCTTTCATGATTGCAGGTCAGCTAAGGACATCCTGAACAAATTGAAGACTGCTTGCCGTGGAAATGAAGACCGATGCATGATGGCTAATGGCAGCAATCATAGCAGCAACCAGAATGAAGAGGAGGACGATGATCAGGTAAACCCCTTTGAAAAATTCTCTCTAGATGACTGGCAGGATGCATATGCTGATTTATTGGAGTCACATGAGATGTTAAGAAAATAACACAAAAAATTGAAAAAGACTATTAGCTTGAATAGTTCTAATTCTTCATGTGAAAACTGTTTAAAATTGAAACTGAAGTCCCGCGATCAATGACACCCAAGAGGGGGGTGAATTGGGTGATTACAAATATTAAGAAAACTTTTGGCCTTTTTAAAATATGTGATATAATGCTAATCAAGAGGTTCAAAACTGTTTGATCACAAATCAGATTTATAAAACTTAATTGATGATGATATGGATTAAGCAAGATATATGTAGATAAATCCGGAACAACAATTTACACTAACACTCATGTAGAATAGAGGTAGAGGAAATGGATCAAATCACACAATTCAAACCACACTGCACAGTGATTTTTAAGGTGGTTCGGATGCAACGACGGCAGTCCTACGTCCACCCCTCACCAAATCCGGTGAGGCTTCACTCGGGGATAAATCCCCAAATGGAGATGACGCTCCAACCACACACGCAGGATGACGCCTGCACACACTCACGGGGACGCGCCCCAATACACACACACACACACAAAGACGAGGTCTCTAACACGATCCAACAGTAGAATCAACAATACATACACACGCTACGACAGATGTAGCACTCCATACACTAAAACGACCGGATCTAAACAGATCCACACACACACACACACGTAGATCTAAGAAGATCTATGCACACACGGGAATGAAGCACGACGACCACATGCAACCACGGATCTGAATTGATCCACACACACACAAATGTTTCTAGATTATAAAGAACACAAACATAAAGCCCAAAACACAAAGACAGTGAAGCACAGTTTAGAAGACTCCTGATTTGGCTTCCACTGAGTGTATGATGTAGAGCTTGGAACGATGCTTCCTGCTTCACTTGAATGGCTTTTGATGGTGCTTGAATGGCCTCGGAGTGGATGTAGAGTTTGTTGCACGGAGTACTATTCACGGCTACAGTACTTTTCCTTCTTCACTTGGATAACATTCCCTTGATCTCTTCTTGAAACCCTTGCTTGCTTCTTGATAGCCTCCCCCTTGATCTCTCTTTGTTGGTTGCTTGCTTCTTCACTTCATAGATACTTGTTGGCTTCAGAAGTACCTTGAATGGGTTGGAGATAGATGAAGAACTTGCTACACGAGGTACTATTCACGGAGCTACAGTATCCTCTTCTTCCTCCTTGGATAGCCTCCCCTTGGATCTCTTGGATGGTTAGGGTTTATGGCTCCAATGAGATGTTTTATAGCCCTTGAATGGTCCATAGACAAGCCCCAGACCAGATCCACAAATCATGGTGTAATTAGGGTCATTGGGATTAAACAAATGGGAAGAAAGACCTTTCCACGCGGTTGAAACACAAAGTCAAACAAGGCTGCATCGGGGCTGGCGGTCGACTTGTAGCTTGGGTCGGTAGACCAGAATTTTACAGTCAAAATAATTTTTGGCTCTGGCAAAATCGGTCAACCGACCCTATGGTGGCGGTCGACCGAAACCTGCAAAAATTCCATCTTTTCGGTTCTGTTAATTCTGGTCGACCGACCAGGGTGTGTTGGTCGACCGAAATGACTCATACCTGCAAAAATGAAGTGTTAGCCTAAGGAAACACATCTATAAGTCAAGAGCTTCATGTCCATATCAATTTCATGCATTTTGGGTTTGGTTTAACTTAGCTTATGCATTAGACCATTTGAGCATTTCTCATTACATGAAATCTCCTGAAACAAGTTCAATGCTCACTCTTGAAGTTAACAGATTAAAGGAATATCGCCCCTATAATCAAAATTTTGTTCCGAGGGCTCCGCCCCCAGAAACCCCCGCAACCTGACCGCGACCTGATGTTGACATGTTTTGTTCTACTCTCTTTCCCTTTAATACCGGCTTGAAAGATCTCTACTCTCCCCTTCTAATAAATCGATATGTAAAATAAAATAGGACAGTAGAAGGAGAACAACATGATGTAAAGAACCGTGATCGCCACCAAGACGCCGTACGTGATGAACACGCCGTGCCTTGGAAAGAGAGAGAAGTACTCGCCTGACCTGCAGCGCTGCGAAGATGTACGGTCCAGGATGAACCGCCTGTAAGATTGACAGTCTTACGATAGACCGTTTAAGAACGCTGCAGAAGATGCAGGAGGTAGCACTCCTGGTAGTTGAATGGCTCAGTCGTGACCACAAGAAGAAGAAGGATGGTCCAGGCTGCACCGCGCGTCTTCTTGAACGGACCGTAGAGAACCGCGCAAGACCACCAAGCCAGAAGTCACAAAGGGTCCAACCTCCACCCTCTCCGGCCGGCCAGAGGGGATGGGCCTCGTGCTAGAGATTGCAGACTCCCTGAACCGGAGGCTTGTATGGACGTGGAAAGCCTCCCTCCTTGGTGCTAGGTCGCTCAAGAATGCGGCAGGGCTTCGCCATCGACCAAAAATCTCCCCCCCTTTTCAAGCCGGCCTTCGGGGTCTATTTATAGAGCACCCGGGATCTTAGCTCGAAATTCGGGTTTAGAAGCATTTTCAGGTCGAGATAATCAAAGAAAAATCATAGATAATCAGATTATCTCCTATCCAATCGAAACGGCACTCAAAATGGTTGATTATTCGCGTAGAAAATGATGGGAGAAGTTATGGATAAAACCACGGATAAAGAGAGAAAATATGTTAAAATTGAGCAATCGAACGGATGAACGGTCTTACGATAGACCGCTCAACTGGTTGTGCGGTCATCTCCTGGCCGTCCAACCCCGTCGGTAGAAATTCAAAATAAATAGAAAACAATCCAAATTATCCACTGAACTGACCGAAACCTTCGCCACTGGACTCTCATAGATGAACGGCTCAGATGAAACTGTTCAAAGGTAGAGTGGCCGACGACAAACCGTTCTAGCCTTGTCGGTGATAAATAGATTAATTGGATAATTATCTGAGAAAACCATCAAGCGCAGGACTCTGAGAGATGAGCGGCTACTATCCGTCCGTTCATCAAGTTGAATGGCTAGGAAAGGACCGGATAAAGCCTTATCAGTGGAACTTCAAAAAATTAACCAAAATATTCCAAAATAGATGGACGGTCCAGAGGCAACCGCACATTGATTGAGCGGCCAGGCATGAACCGTACATGTACATGGGTGTTGAAACTCAAAGAAAAGCCCAATCAACCAAAACCAAGGCCCGTTAAGCCCTGAATCAACTCAGACCTAACCAGGGAGGGAGGCTACCCAAAAAACCGGCCCAAAACATGCCTGAAAATAGCCTCAACAAGTGATGGACAACTCGAGGCATCAACAAATAGGAGTAAGAGGAACGACTCAACTTATCGGCAAAAAATGGGTGTCAACAAATGTCCCTCCTTAACGTCCTCTTTGCAGGGGAGCGAGCGGAGGTGAAGCGAAAGTGACATGGAACATGGAGGTGGAGCAGATACAGCGGAGTGGACCGAAAAAGCGGGCGTTAAGATAAAACGACACCCGTTTTTACCAACAAGCAACATGAATCTTTAGGATTTTGAATAGTATTTCATTTTTATGAATTTTTTTTGACAATATCTCATTTTTTTAGATTTTTGACAATATCTCATTTTTTTGGATTTTTTTTAAAATGCCTCATTCTTTTTTTTTGAATTTTTGATAATCTCTCATTTTTTTAGATTTTTTGAAATAGCAATCTGCAGCACCCAAGACGGGCTTAAACTACTGGCTAGGGATCGTCGTTCCTACCCCTCTCATCAAAGGCTTCCCTTAAGTAGGGCGTGCATGTGATGGTAGCTCACCACAACCAACGGTCTCTAAAGAACGGTGCCCCTACTAAGGCCATACCCGGGATACAACCCAGTCTAAGAGGGAGAAATAGAAGAAAAAAATTAGAGACAAGCTTTATACAGGATGGGAGATATCAGGGTTCGACTTCCTTCTAGGGCACTACCCCTCAAAGAGTAGGTCTGTTGCGTCGGGGCTTTGTGTCTTTGATTTTGAGACCCATATTTATCAGGCATGTATGCGACTGGGCTCATGACGTCCCGCGGGGAACTGTACTGCCGCTCTTGCTATGCCTTTGATTCATAATTTTACATTGATTCGTTTTCTCATTTTGGCAGCCCTTATTGACTAGATATATCATGAAAGCTCACTTTTGAGGGTCAAGACTGGCCCTATGAGACCTCTCTCGTATTAAGGAGCACCTAGGTTAGTCATCTTATCCATCCATCTCTTGCCCCTGCACTTGGCCGAGCAAAGAATAGAAAAGGCCTTCGTGCATACCCAAAGTATGGCCAAAGCAGCAACGGTGTGCCTTAGAGGAATTGGCTATGGCTCACCATGTGGTGTGTGAAAACCCATACTCAAAGGTCACCCTCAACAATCGGGGAAAGAAGTTAGACTCCCAGCGTGGAGCTATCACCAGCCTAAGGATGCTGTAGAAGCTAACTTTTTTATTTGACACAAAGTTAAGATCTAATTAAACAAAGACTTCTAAAGCCACTCAATCATGTTAAAGAATCATGTGCAGAAATAATAGAAATAATAGAAATGAAAGCACGTTCTTGCATAAAATAAAGATACCTTTGCATATCCATGGCGTGGAAACCAGCATCCTGAAGCGATTTCGATCATCGAGCTTTGAGGAGCGCGAGTAGCTTTGCATTCCTTGCTTGCCAAGATAAAGGATGAAAGGAGAGCAAAGGATTGGATTCCTCGACATAGAGGAGTGGCTGACATCATACTGGACAAAGAAGGGATAAAAAGGAAGAGAGACGAGGGCTAGAACTCCTCGTTAAGGCACTGAGGCCCTGATAACAAGAACCAAGTACATAATAACTAGTGATTAACTAAGATCAAGGCGGGCTAAAGCCTCGAAAATAGGAAGAAAAAGGGTGAGAACCCCGAAAGGGTGGGGAGGAAAGAATAGAAAGACAATGAAAAGATAGCTGTGAGGGTAAGGGAGAAAGCGAAAGATCATCCGACGTGGTCGGAGAAGAAGAGTAGCGATCACCCGCGAGGGGCGGGGAAGAAAATGCATGAACACCCGACAAGGTCGGGGAAAAGAAATGAAAATCACCCGACAAAGTTGGGGAAGGATTAGAAAAACAACCCGATAAGGTCGGGGAATGAGCACAAGGAATCCCCAACAGGGCTGGGGAACAATGATGAGAAGCGGAATCCGGACGTATCCGGGGAGAAAAACTACAAGAGGATGCCCCTGGCTCAAGGGAAGAGGAGGACATAGGCCGACGCCTAGGATGGTAAGGATAGGAGAAGATGGTGGAAACATAGTCAGGTGGTGGAAGGTACACCACCCAAGGATAAGAACCGAGCAAAAGAAAAGGCGAATGGACGGAAGAAAGAGAGGAGGAAGTGGACCCCCAAGTGCGCCACTGACATCCCTTAAACTTATGCCATCGCCTCTTCTTAGCAGCAATCTTCTCAAAACAACGCCGCCTGACGTGGACTCGGACCTTTGGGCTTCTTGATCTGTAATACTTTCTCAAATAGCGGGCCCATCTGGCGGATGGCCTGGCCCGGTCATGAATATGCCGCTTCATCGAGACGGTTGCCCCTAGCTGCGCGGTGCTAACCATAGAAGGACATTCCAGAACAGTCAACTCCTTGGGATGAGCATCAGGAGATAGCGGAGTTTTGTCGTTCGGCACTAGAAGCATAAGATTCGGCATCTCCATTTGGCAATCGGGCATGAAGCATAACTCCCTTGCTAAAAGTACTGGACGGAACTGAGGGAGGGTGATGCGCGGCGTTAACGTGGCCGCCTCACCAATAAACCGAGGGAACTTGCATAGGATGTGTAGAATGCCCCTGGTCCATGTAGAAGACACGGCCAATTTCCCCTTGAATGCTGAATTCATTAAACCTTTGGCGGCCGTGTGGGTTAGCACCATCCGGGCAAAAAACTCTTCTGGGCCAGTGCACTGAATAGCAATCAAGCGAGGGGTGATAACAACATCGACAGTGAGTTCTCCGGCGAGCAAAGAGATTTCCACCGACCTCGCTTTTGAAGAAACTGACACCAGTGCATAGGAACTCTTCTTGGCGACCGTCTTCATAAGTGCAGGCTCATTATCCCTATAACAGCCAGGAACCAGGACTTGGACCGGCATGTGGGAAATAACATCCTGGATCTTGAAATGCACGATTGAAACCTGGCTTGGCTCCTTTTCTCCCTGGGGACTATACCTGAGGGGCACCAAAGGTAGCATGTACTTGCTCCGTGAAGTGGGAAGTGGTAGAGGGAGGTTAGAAGGAGGAGGTTTGAAGGGCGCGGGTGGCGATGGTGCAAGTGATGGGGAAATATTGATGATGATGGGCATGGGTGGAGGCAAAGGCAAAAGTGGAGATATGAGTTTAGGGTCGGCCTGGTCGGGCTTAGAGGATGATGGCGAAAGAAGTGGCATCGGTCGCGGGGATGGTTGTGAAGGTGACGAAACAGGGATTATTACGAGGGGAGGTAATGAAAACGGTGGTGAGGGTAATAGGGATAATGGAGAGGGTGATGATGGAGATGTGGCCAATGGGGGTGGTGAAGATGGGGGTGAAGAAGGTGGAGAGGGTGATGTGGGTAATGAAGGTAATGGAGGTGAGGATGGTGACAGTAGTGGTGAGGCGGAGGAATTGGAGGGTCGCGGCTATCACGCCCCGAACCGATAGCAGCGGAACGTGTCATTTACTCGGAACGTGACAGTTAAACAGTCATGTCAATCAGAGCATAGTCATTTCCACAAAACACAATTTGGACAAATAACAAATTTCATTTCAAATATAAGTTCTTTACATATTTGGGCCCATAATAAACGAAAAGACTCAATAAAGAAAAACTACAATGAGACATAAGACGCAAGATAACCAGACTAGACGGTTCATCTAGATGTCAGAGTTCTCTTCACTCTTGCCCTTGCCCATCATGTTCGGTCTCGCCATCACTAAGGTCATTACCTGAAAAACATTGGAAAACGTAGGGTGAGCGAACGCTCAGTAGGACTTAATATCTCATGCTCCAAGCTAGCTTTAAGTCAATTACAGTTTAACATGCTCATGCAGGTCATGCGAGATATAGAAATCGAAAACTATAATAACACGAGATAAATTCAAGAACTAGAAAAAAAATGAGTAAGCAAGATCCTAGATAAACTCGTGAAGAGTACGGACAATGATAATCAAGAGAGTATAGCAAGATCTTAACGAGTACTTTCTCAAGCTAGGTCAAGAGCATTCATGAGGAATTATAACATTCATCTCTCCATGATGAACACTATCACGAGAGCTTCAATGTATCCATTATTGTGACAAGATAATGTGTACTACCATTCGGGATAATTCAAGAACTTTTAGGATGATCGATATAGAAGTAGAACAATTACTTCTACAAGCATTCTATAGCATTTGCCAAGACACTAAGGGAATATCACGACGATATGATAACCCCTCCAATCAGGCAATTCAAGATCTTTTCATGATGAACAATAAGTTGTGGAAAGATGCACTATGATGGCAATTACTCCTGATCATCACTATCATGAGAGCGTTTGCACATCTAGCACTACATAGGATTGGCCAATGCACTAAGGGGAAAATCATGACGATATGACCGCCCCTCATGAAAATAGCACTAGGTAGAATTTGGTCGCACACGTAGGAGTTCTCACGACTGTATGATTGCCCTAAATGCCAATAACCGAGTTGGTGAATGCCAGCACCCGATCATCGTATATCGGTAACGTTTGGACTTTGCCTCGCCCAATAGGGTCAGATCAGGACCCGTAGCATTTAAAATATCATTTTAGTGGGACCCATAGCCCCTGACATTTAGTCTAGACTAATTCCATATTAATGGCCAAGAATTTCAAGGATCAAGTATGTACGAACAATAGGATAGATTTCATTGAACAGAGATTCAAGATAGACCTCGACAAGTCTAGAACAGTAGCACACACAAAAATCGAGAGAATTCGAGAAATCTGGGAGATTGGCGTCTCGTTAGAGTGCCATATATTTAAGAAGTCGCGCCCATAGTGGTGGTCACTCATTCTCTGAACAAAGCATTGAAGAATTGGTGCCTCCACAATACGGTTGCTCTTACACTAAGCGCCCGCCAATAAGGTCACCCCTTCAACATGCTCACGACAGAAAACGGTGATAACCAATGTAGTCGCTAATTAAATGACTAACATGGTTTCAGGGTTCTTGTGGTACAACCAGCTCAGTCGGCCTTGAGGGAATCCAAGGCTACGAGGAGACTTACGGAGGTCCCAATGACTAACTTGCCGGTCCGAAGGAACGAATGTCCGACGGAGGGCTCGTATGTCAGCGAGAGTTGAGGTGTATAACGTGAACCAATCATGAAATGGAGACTTCATCTACGGACATGAGATGAGAGTGCCAAAAGACCCAAGGTATGAGTCATAACCGGAAGAAAACGGCGAGAACATGAATGCGTTAATTATAGAATTTATGTCCATCCAATTCTATAATTAACTAAATTTATATTAATTGACGTCTGTGAGTAGTGTCATTTATTAATTAACATCCACTTGGAGTGACGTTAATTCTATGATTTTTAACTTAATTTATTTAACAAGAATTCACGTCAATATCTACTTAATTGAATAATTTTAAAACATACATTCAAAGACACATTTATTTATATAAAATAATTTAGAAAAATAGAATATATGATAATTAGGAGAAAAATTCAAGGATTCCAAAAATATATTTTTTATAATTTTATGTGGCATAATTTAATAGATATGGATTTTTGAAGATATAATCAGAAATTATATGTATATATATATATATAATAAACCAATTGACGCTATTGCACGATGGCGTCAAAACAATTTGACGACATTTAACATGTCGTCAATTCAAATTGTCTCAATTCTTTACTCTCCACGTTTCTTGACGTAACTACGTCGGAATCGAGCCTATGATATACCGAAATGACGGGCTCAAAAAGCTCTACCTAACTAGATGTTCAAAATAATTTTTCGTTGAGAGATAAGGGATCTTGAGATAGGAGGCACAAAAAATGGTGCAACCACTCTCACTATCTCGGTCTCCACCTAAATAGTACGCCCCTAAATTTTCATGAGCAACGGACACTCCGGCGCCCTTGAATAAATTGTTAAAGTAAAAACTCTATAACTAACTGCTTGTTCACCGTGTAACCAAAACACATAAAATCATGCAGGTAATGCTTGATCATGCAAGGTTTAATCGTTTAATAATTTGGCTTGGGAGATTGCCTACCTCATATGTTGCTTTATCAAGGAAGAAGAAGAACAAAAAAATGACGATGTGTTCTGCAGCAACTCGTTCAATAGCAGAGGAAGAGAATGATGCAAGAAGAAGATCGCTAATCAAAATAGCTGTAGCAATCCTTGTAACAGCAGCCTTCACGTAACTGGGAAGGAGAAAAAAGGTAAGGAGGAAGCCTCGTGCTTCACCCCACCATGCACCATAGTAGCAGCCGCAGTAATGCCCATGCGAACAGGGGAAACAGGAGGAGCTTGGCCTCTTTGTTGCAGCAATGGCAGCAACAGGTGTGCGATGGACGAAGAGAAGTGCTGCAGTGGCAGAAACATAGCGTCTTCCGTCAGCCCATGCAGCAGAGGGTGAGGAAGGGAAGACGAAGACGTCCAGCAGAGCGTCGACATGGTCACGAACGAGCAGCAGCACAACTTTCCCAAACGCAGGCAGCACATAGGGCGCTCGTTCGATGGCCATGGTATTTATAGTGATGAGGGTATTCACATGGGGGTTAAGAATCCTAAACGGGTTGGTTGCCTTACGTAGTCATCTACTATGTTTTACCTTTCCTTCCTGTACTTCTTTCCTAAACAACAGCTGCCACCTTCTCCTATTTGGTTTAGATTTCCCTCGTGCTAATCCTATTTCCTACAGCCGCTTTCCTAGTTTCATTCAAATCCCCATCGAGCAGCTTCTAGTAGGTTTAACGTGAGTAGCCTATTGAGCTTGTTCTTTAACACAAAAAAGGGCTTTGGCTTATTGGTTTAAATGTGAGTTTTTGGTTTAGATAATGGGGCTTTAGTACATGTTTGGGTAAGAGCCCATGCATATGGGCTAAGTGGGTTGGTCAATATATGTATATTTATAAAATTGAGAGCTTAACTAAGGTAGATCTTTATGTGGAGTTTCTATTTATTTGTTTATCATCTTATTAACTTTCACCGTTATCTCGGGTATCAGAGGCGGGTTTAATCCTTAAAAAAAAATCTATATATATTTTATACTTGAATTGTAT
The DNA here is from genome assembly GCA_022559845.1 of Amorphophallus konjac. Lineage (NCBI taxonomy): Eukaryota > Viridiplantae > Streptophyta > Magnoliopsida > Alismatales > Araceae > Amorphophallus > Amorphophallus konjac. The sequence continues at coordinate 466,299,817 of CM040121.1, read as the reverse complement.
TTTTAATTTGAGCCTCAAATAGATAAAAAGATATATTAAAATTTCAATTATTAATTATTTATTTTAGCTATATTTATCAAAAGATATATATATTTTTCATGACTAATATTTATAGTTATTCTCATTTATTTCCTATTTAAATTTTCGGGGCACTACACCCTCCCCCACTTAAAAGAATTTGGTCCCCAAATTCATATGATTTCTTCCAAAATTTGTGGGGTAAAATCACCATATCTAAAACATGTGTTCTAGCTAGATTATCCTCATAGTTGCAAGGCCTGGGTTAGTCCTTAGACCGTGCATTGCATTTATCTCCATTGGGCTCCTTCGGCGGCCATCTTAACCTACAAAATTAGTTTTAAATAAATGATTAATCAAATCTCTTGGTATTTATCTAACGCGGACGTAACTTATTTTATTATTTAACCCAAAGCTCTACCCAAATCTCACGGGATTCCTATAGGATAACTGACAAGGAGAACTCAATCTAGGACTTGGACTTAAGGACCTAGGGATTTAGAAAGCCTAGGCTCTGATACCACCTTCTTTCACGCCTCGAACCGATAGCAGCGGAACGTGTCGTTTGCTCGGAACGTGACAGTTAAGCAGTCATGTCAATCAGAGCATAGTCATTTCCACAAAACACAATTTGGACAAATAACAAATATCATTTCAAATATAAGTTTTTTACATATTCGGGCCCATAATAAACGAAAAGACTCAATAAAGAAAAACTACAATGAGACATAAGATGCAAGATAACCAGACTAGACGGTTCATCTAGATGTCAGAGTTCTCTTCACTCTTGCCCTTGCCCATCATGTTCGGTCTCGCCATCACCAAGGTCATTACTTGAAAAATATTAGAAAACGCAGGGTGAGCGAACGCTCAGTAGGACTTAATATCTCATGCTCCAAGCTAGCTTTAAGTCAATTACAGTTTAACATGCTCATGCAGGTCATGCGAGATAAAGAAATCGAAAACTATAATAACACGAGATAAATTCAAGAACTAGAAAAAAAATGAGTAAGCAAGATCCTAGATAAACTCATGAAGAGTACGGACAATGATAATCAAGAGAGTATAGCAAGATCTTAACGAGTACTTTCTCAAGCAAGGTCAAGAGCATTCATGAGGAATTATAACATTCATCTCTCTATGACGAACACTATCACGAGAGCTTCAATGTATCCATTATTGTGACAAGATAACGTGTACTACCATTGGGGATAATTCAAGAACTTTTAGGATGATCGATATAGAAGTAGAACAATTACTTCTACAAGCATTCTATAGCATTTGCCAAGACACTAAGGGAATATCATGACGATATGATAACCCCTCCAATCAGGCAATTCAAGATCTTTTCATGATGAACAATAAGTTGTGGAAAGATGCACTATGATGGCAATTACTCCTGATCATCACTATCATGAGAGCGTTTGCACATCTAGCACTATATAGGATTGGCCAATGCACTAAGGGGAAAATCACGACGATATGACCGCCCCTCATGGAAAATAGCACTAGGTAGAATTTGGTCGCACACTTAGGAGTTCTCACGACTGTATGATTGCCCCTAAATGCCAATAACGGAGTTGGTGAATGCCAGCACCCGATCATCGTATACCGGTAACGTTTGGACTTTGCCTCGCCCAATAGGGTCAGATCAGAACCCGTAGCATTTAAAATGTCATTTTAGTGGGACCCATAGCCCCTGACATTTAGTCTAGACTAATTCCATATTAATGGCCAAGAATTTCAAGGATCAAGTATGTACGAACAATAGGATAGATTTCATTGAACAGAGATTCAAGATAGACCTCGACAAGTCTAGAACGGTGGCACACAAAAAAATCGAGAGAATTCGAGAAATCTGGGAGATTGGCGTCTCGTTAGAGTGCCATATATTTAAGAAGTCTCGCCCATAGTGGTGGTCACTCATTCTCTAAACAAAGCATTGAAGAATTGGTGCCTCCACAATACGGTTGCTCTTACACTAAGCGCCCGCCAATAAGGTCACCCCTTCAACATTCTCACGACAGAAAATGGTGATAACCAATGTAGTCGCTAATTAAATGACTAACAGGGTTTCAGGGTTCTTGTGGTACAACCAGCTCAGTCGGCCTTGAGGGAATCCAAGACTACGATGAGACTTACTGAGGTCCCAATGACTAACTTGCCGGTCCGAAGGAACGGAATGTCCGACGGAGGGCTCGTATGTCACCGAGAGTTGAGGTGTATAACGTGAACCAATCATGAAACGGGGACTCCATCTACGGACGTGAGATGAGAGTGCCAAAAGACCCAAGGTATGAGTCATAACCGGAAGAAAACGGCGAGAACATGAATGCGTTAATTATAGAATTTATGTCCATCCAATTCTATAATTAACTAAATTTATATTAATTGACGTCTGTGAGTAGTGTCATTTATTAATTAACATCCACTTGGAGTGACGTAATTCTATGATTTTTAACTTAATTTATTTAACAAGAATTCACGTCAATATCTATTTAATTGAATAATTTTAAAACATACATTCAAAGACACATTTATTTATATAAAATAATTTAGAAAAATAGAATATATGATAATTAGGAGAAAAATTCAAGGATTCCAAATATATATTTTTTTATAATTTTATGTGGCATAATTTAATAGATATGGATTTTTGAAGATATAATTAGAAATTATATGTTATATATATAATAAACCAATTGACGCTATTGCACGATGACGTCAAAATAATTTGACGACATTTAACATGTCGTCAATTCAAATTGTCTCAATTCTTTACTCCCCTCGTTTCTCGACGTAACTACGTCGGAATCGAGCCTATGGTATACCGAAATGACGGACTCAAAGATCTCTACCTAACTAGATGTTCAAAATAATTTTTCGTTGAGAGATGGGGGATCTTGAGATAGGAGGCATGAAAAGTGGTGCAACCACTCTCACTACCTCGGTCTCCACCCAAATAGTACGCCCCTAAATTTTCATGAGCAACGGACACTCCGGCGCCCTTGAATAAATTGTTAAAGTAAAAACTCCATAACTAACTGCTTGTTCACCGTGTAACCAAAACACATAAAACCATGCATGTAATGCTTGATCATGCAAGGTTTAATCGTTTAATAATTTGGCTTGGGAGATTGCCTACCTCATACGTTGCTTTATCAAGGAAGAAGAAGAACAAAAAAATGACGATGCGTTCTGCAGCAACTCGTTCAATAACAGAGGAAGAGAATGATGCAGGAAGAAGATTGCTAATCAAAATAGCTGTAGCAATCCTTGTAACAGCAGCCTTCGCGTAACTTGGAAGGAGAAAAAAGGTAAGGAGGAAGCCTCGTGCTTCACCCCACCATGCACCACAATAGTAGCCGCAGTAATGCCCATGCGAACAGGGGAAACCGGAGGAGCTTGGCCTCTTTGCTGCAGCAACGGAAGCAATAGGTGTGCGATGGACGAAGAGAAGTGCTGCAGTGGCAGAAACATAGCGTCTTCCGTCAGCCCATGCAGCAGAGGGTGAGGAAGGGAAGACGAAGACGTCGAGCAGAGCATCGACAAGGTCACGAACGAGCAGCAGTACAACTTTCCCAAACGCAGGCAGCACATAGGGCGCTCGTTCGATGGCCATGGTATTTGGAAAATCTCTACTCTCCCCTTCTAATAAATCGATATGTAAAATAAAATAGGACAGTAGAAGGAGAATAGCATAATGTAAAGAACCGTGATCGCCACCAAGACGCCGTACGTGATGAACACGTCGTGCCTTGGAAAGAGGGAGAAGTACTCGCCTGACCTGCAGCGCTGCGAAGATGTACGGTCTAGGATGAACCGCCTGTAAGATGAACGGTCTTACGATAGACCGTTTAAGAACGCTGTAGAAGATGCGGGAGGTAGCACTCCTGGCAGTTGAATGGCTCGGTCGCAACCGCAGGAAGAAGAAGGACGGTCCAGGCTGCACCGCGCGTCTTCTTGAACGGACCGTAGAGAACCGCGCAAGACCACCAAGCCATTAGTCACAAAGGGTCCAACCTCCACCCTCTCCGGCCGGCCAGAGGGGATGGGCCTCGTGCTAGAGATTGCTGACTCCCTGAACCGGAGGCTTGTATGGACGTGGAAAGCCTCTCTCCTTGGTGCTAGGTCGCTCAAGAAAGCGGCAGGGCTTCGCCGTCGACCAAAAATCTCCCCCCCCCCCCTTTTCAAGCCAGCCTTCGGGGTCTATTTATAGAGCACCCGGGGTCTTAGCTCGAAATTAGGGTTTAGAAACATTTTTAGGTCGAGATAATCAAAGAAAAATCATAGATAATCAGATTATCTCTCATCCAATCAAAATGGCACTCAAAATGGTTGATTATCCGTGGAGAAAATGATGGGAGAAGTTAGGGATAAAACCACGAATAAAGAGAGAAAATATGTTGAAATTGAGCAATCGAACGGATGAACGGTCTTACGATAGACCGCTCAACTGGTTGTGCGGTCATCTCCTGGCCGTCCAACCCCGTCGGTGGAAATTAAAATAAATAGAAAATAATCTAAATGATCCACTGAACTGACCGAAACCTTCGCCACTGGACTCTCATAGATGAACGGCTCAGATGAAACTGTTCAAAGGTAGAGCGGCCGACGACAAACCGTTCTAGCCTTGTCGGTGATAAATAGATTAATTGGATAATTATCTGAGAAAACCATCAAGCGCAGGACTCTGAGAGATGAGCGGCTACTATCCGTCCGTTCATCAAGTTGAATGGCTAGGAAAGGACCGCATAAAGGCTTGTCGGTGGAAATTCAAAAAATTAACCAAAATATTCCAAAATAGATGGACGGTCCAGAGGCAACCGCACATTGATTGAGCGGCCAGGGATGAACCGTACATGTACATGGGTGTTGAAACTCAAAGAAAAGCCCAATCAACCAAAACCAAGGCCCGTTAAGCCCTAAATCAACTCGGACCTAACCAGGGAGGGAGGCTACCCATAAAACCGGCCCAAAACATGTCTGAAAATAGCCTCAACGAGTGATGGACAACTTGAGGCATCAACAAATGGGAGTAAGAGGAATCACTCAACTTATCGACAAAAAATGGGTGTCAACACCTGACTGCGCAGGTCGATCTGTGTGCGAGGGCGCACGATGGCGAGTTTTGCAAGGGCTTGAAACCTCATGAACTAGGTGCATATGAACACTTTGAAACACACATGTTCTGAGATAAGGATCAAGTTCTGGGCTAAGAATCAAGAGATAAAACTCAATCATCCCAAGTAAATTATTCACAAAATAACCTCATGGAACACTTAATAACAAGGAGTGTATAATAGGATAAGAGCCTTACCAATGGTTCTTGACAGTACATGACATATACCACATGTTTTGGATTGTAGAGGAGCAGGGTGCTTATCCACACGTTTGGTTCACCAGGTGACTGCCATGAGTTTGATCCTGCAAGTAAGATAGTCAGGGTTAATACCATGCTTGTTCACATTAAAGAGGTTATGAAATCTCTTGCCTCTTGTAAAACCAATTCAATCAAGCAAGTATCAAGACCATGTACCGTTGCCATTTGTCATCTCAATCATATTTAAATAGGAATGTACACAGTCATCGAGAACATGTGCAATCAACCATAAGTTTAGTTATCATCACTCAATCACACACTAAGTTTAGTTATCATCAAAACCATAACTTAACAAACACAACAATCATCAAAGCCATAACTCAACAGAAACAAACGGTTGATGCTTGTTTATCTGATATCCAAGTGCTTAAGAAACAAATTGGATTGTTAAAGAATGAAAATCAAGAACTTGCAAATGAGATTTCTGAACTTGAAGAAAAACTTAGCTCAACTAATGATGATCAGATTCTCATTAGCAATCATGTTCAGAATGAAAAATTACTGAAGGATCTTGAACATGTTAACACAGATCTAAACAAGCTGAAATCTGAAAATGAATCTTTCAGAGAATTTGTTAAAGAAAATAAAGAAAAATTTGAGAAACTCAAACAGGAGAAGAGCCTGATTGCTGAAGAATTTGATGCTATCAAGTCTGTAAACATAGAGTTATAGAAAAATGTTGAAAAATAGCAAAGAGATCTGAAGGAATTTGAAACTAGAAGAAAGCATGAAATTAACTCAGAGGATCAGGTTCTAATAAATGAGTTAATTTAAAATGATAAATTTAAGGAAGAAAATGAGAAGTTAAAATAGTTGAACTCTGCTATATCTGAAAGGCTTCTCACTTTGGAAAAAGGGAAAACCGTCTGTACAGACGAATCTGAAAAAATTGATGAGCTTAGAAAGGAGATCGATGAATACAAAATTGCTAACAAAGTTTTGAATGAAGTTGTTAATTACAGTGAACAAGAGATTGCAAGTTATGAAATACATATTGCATATCTAGAAAATGAGATTCAGGATTTGAAAAGTTCTTTATCTAAATTTGTTAGTGGGCAAGATAATCTGAACAAATTGCTAGGAACAAAGGTCAACTTTAGAAGGAGGGGTTGGGCTATAACCCTGTAAATAAAAAGAGTTTTGAAAATAAAATTCAAACATCCTTTGTTTCTAGTTCTGCTTCTCACAGTTCTCAGAACCCACCTGTTTTTCAGTTTACGGCTTAGAAAGCTTTAAAACCAATTGAAAAATAAAAGAACAAAAAGGCTCCTGCCACTTCACTGCATGATGTTCAAAATTCATACATGCACACACATGCACATAAGAAAATCATGTCATGTCATTATTGTGGCTTGTATGGTCATTGCATGGATAATTATTTTGCAATGAAGAAAGATGATCTTAATGCAAGTGCAAAGCATGCCAGTAATTCTCATGATAGAAATCATGTATTTAAGCAAAAGAGAACTCATTGTTTTCGATATGGCAAATTAGGACATCTTGCTGCGCACTGTTGGCATGTCCAAGGGAGAGGATTTAATTCTAAATCTGTCAATTTTCCTACAAAGAAAAATGCTTTTGGTAGACATAAATCTGCTTTTAAAGAAAACTCTCTTGCATGTTTTAATTGTGGTAAGCCAGACCATCGTGTCTCTGAATGCTGGTCTGTTAAAAGTAAAGGCAAGTTTCATTCTCATTATGTAAATCCTCATGATAACTAGCATGTTGTGTGTTTCAATTGTGGTAAGCCAGGCCATAGGGCCATTGAGTGCTGGCACACTCAGGGAAAGAAATTTGATTTTAAATCTGGTAAATTCCCTGTAAATCGAAAAACTGTTAATTGCTGGTTGGCCAATAATAAAACACAAAAAGTTCATGTAAACAATAGAACATTTCATGCACATGCACATAAATTCCATGCTAATGATCATGTGCACAAAAAGAAAACAAAACATGTTGTTTCTTGTCATTATTGTGGCCAGGTTGGGCATTCCATGAATGGTTGTTCTCAAATGATTTTTGATGATGTGAAAGCCCAGAGGATGTCAAAGGCACCCATCAAAGGTGATACTAACCATAAAAGACCCAAGAATTCTTGGGTACCAAAGGTGGCAAAATGAGTTTTGGTTACAATTGTGCCTTGGAGCTGAGAAATAAAAGGGGTAAATAAACCAAGGCACCCAAGTTGGTAAAACCCCATTCTTGTATTTTCATGTAACATTTGCACTCTTCATATTGCTCAGTTGAAACTACATATCATGTTAAATCTGACTAGTCAAAATTTTCATGCATACATATTCTTATTTGCTTTAACAATTGCATTGAGCAACATATTTCTCATCTGCATGCATTAATGTTTTGACACTTGATTGTGCACATAGAGAAGGTTAGGAACTCATGAGCATAGTCTGCATAGTTGTGCATATATGTGAATTGCTTATGTCAATTGTCTGCATACACATCTGCTTGACATACAGTCATTAAAAATCTGATACATATAGGACTGATTTGGCACTACATTGTCATGAATGACCATGATGGTATATCAAATGGTAAGCTACTAAAGGGCAGATGAAATATGTCTGGAGATTCTTACTATGTGTGAGGTGGTCCTTTAGACCAAGTCCTCTGCCTGGTACCATGGGTCATGCTACACATAGATCAGTCTAAGTGTCCATGAGCATAACTCATCAAACTCTCTGCATAACTGTCATTGCATATGCTACATTCAGAGTGTCATATATGGCATTCTGTTAAGGGGAGTCAGTGCATTTGCATACATGTGTTGATTGCATTTGATTCATATTGAAAACTCCAAAAAGGTTGATTCAGTGCATTTAGTCAGGGGGAGTTCCTACATTTAATAAGTTACTCATGTGCATTTGTCATCATACATATACTGATTTCAAAATAGATTGCATGCCATCATATGAAAATTCAAAAAGAGTGCCTGACATGAATGCACATGTATTGGTCGAGCTCATGCATTCTAGAATTTGTCTCTCTGCATAGGGTTGCTCAAATGAATAGTAAACCCTAAAAATTTATTGCATTCAGGAATGTTATCTCTTCAGCCTGACACTTTTGCTTGACTGCTCATGCATGCATATAGGGGGAGCATAAATCATGTCTTTAAATTGCATGGCTGCACATCTGTCTACTTCGGTTGAAACATTCTTGCTTATTTCAGTCAACCGGAATCTTCACTGAATAGTCAACGTCTTGCTCATTGTGTTATTTCTACTCCTTCAATAATCTACACAGTCAGCTGGTCTCATCTGCTTTCATCAGCTCTAAAACTCACTTTTGCTCAACATTCTCTTAAAACTGAATCTGTTTGAATTTTGACCCTGCATTTGCTGAGGGGGAGTTTAACTTGAATTACTCCTGTGCTATCTCGTAACACCTAGACAGTATATAAAAAGGCTTAGCTGAAAAGATAGGTCATGCCTATTTGGAAGGTTAACTCTTGCGTGAGTAGATCCTTGGATCCAACCTCCGCCAAGTACTGCTCCTTGTTGTGTTTTTGGCTACCAGTCTGCCTTGTAATTCACATTTCTTATTGATATTAATGATTACTATTTCTGTCACTACACTCTTAAGCTGGTCTATATGATCCTCATTTTCACTGAACATCCTTATTACACATTTCATATCTTCTTGAACCTAATCATTTCATTGCTTGCTCTTGAAAGTCATCATCTTTTGTGCTAGATTATTGGCTGCTCTCAAACTTCCTTGACCTAAAAATTGAGAAGACTTCAATTTGCATATCATGACCATAAATCTGAAAATCTTGTCAATAAGGAATCTTCCATTATACATGATTATGAATGTCTAAAAGATTGAGTTGGTTTAAGTTTTATGTATTACTTAAGTTTGGATTTGAAATTTCTGAAAATATCTAAGTCAGATTTAATAAACCTTAACCAACACTTCCATGTTGTGTCTTTTAGACTCTTCTGAAATCTGAAAACTTTGTATTCATGACTTTTCTTGGTTGAGATGCTGGAAGTAAGTATTGTTTGTAAACATATGAGAATCTGAAATTATCTAAGGGTCAATTTAGTCAGAGCAATGACTTTGGTCACTGAGAAACCATGTCCAAAGGACTGAGTCATGAGGTGCCATAGTTAACTCTGCTGAAAAATGATTAAAAAAAATTGACAGAGCAATGGCTAGCACACTGAGAAATACATCTCACTCATCAAAGAAATGAGTTGCAGTGTATCATGAAGTGTAAATACTATCTCTGTTCTTATGAAGCATGACAGTTAGTCCTTCCAAGTGCTTAGGGATACTGACGTCTAAACAACGTGTATCCTCTAGTTACAAGGGTGTACTAAACTCAATTGCTCATGAAGATTGTTATGAAAATTGTTGTTGAACAAGAGACATATCTAAAAAATATTTGCAAATATATCTCGAAAAGAAACCTTGACAAAATCATTTGTTCTTCTTGTTTGTTTACTCTCAATATTAGTGCTTGTAACTCCTAAAGGAGTCCTTGAAATTAAGTTAGTAAGATGAAAGAAGGTTTTACTAGATGTTAATATGAGGGCTTGGTTCATTTTTATTAAAACTTGACGTCAGATATGAGTATAGAATTTTTTTGAAAAACTGCGTATACATCATATTTAAACTAGGTTGGTCTCTAAAGACTCATTCATAAGCCCTTATAATGGAAGACTCTGAAATATTCTCATCTCCAGATTTATGAAATTGATATCCCATTGAAAACCCTTCTTAACTCATTGGAAATCCAGTTGACATTTCTGTGATCCTTGACTTCAGCTTGCTCTGCTCTCTGATTGTGTATGACTGCCCTTGTGTTTTTGCTGATTTGATTCATTCATCCAGGGGGAGAGTTCTCGAGAGAACATCTTAATGTGCCATTTGTTTCAAGGGGGAGAAATATTTTTTTTATGATCCTTCCTTTTTTTGATGTTGTCAAAGGGGGAGAATTTTTGTGAGTCATTGGTTGGTTATTATTAGTCTTTTGTCATATTGATGCATGCTGCTGTTTTCAGACAAGAGCTTTTCCTTGTTCATATTGGCTTGATCATCATGCTGAATTATTGCAATGACTCATAATATTACCATCATCAAAAAGGGGGAGATTGTTGTGTCCATGTCCCTGTGATTTTGATGATGTCAATCTTTATGACTCATTCTTTATATAACCTTGATGTAACCTTGATGGGTTTTGATGATGACAATTTAAATGACTCATTTTAGATATAATTTTGATGCACTTATAAGACTTTGATGATTGTTCTGATATGCATAAATGCAAGTCAACGAAAGAAAGTCAACAGTCAACGCCAACTGATAGCAAGTCAACATCACTGGTCAAATGTGAGTAAGCCTCTGACAAGTAAAGACAATGCTCATCCTAGTCCGATACATGTTCGGGTAAGTACAGACTTCTCAGACTTCCATTTTGTGCATTTCAAGGTCGATGCTAGTTATGACTTCAGTCATACATAGTCGATGCTAGTTGCACCTTGTACATACTAAGGTCGGTGCTAGTTACATAAAGGGTCGGTGCTAGTGTCATATATCTGTCATATAGAGTCGACGCTAACTGGAGTTACATGCAAGCTAAGGTTTGTGTTACCTTGAAGTGTCATGCATCCAAGTCTGTGTTAGCACATTATGTCTTGATTAACAGGGTCGATGTTAGTATGCATGATCTTGCACCTAAGTCTGTGCTAGCTGGTTTTCACTCATACACAAGGTCTGTGTTAATTGGTTTGGGTTGTTAACTAGAGTCTGTGCTAGCATGCATAGAGTCTATAGAGTCTGTGCATGTCTTGCTTCAACTGAAGTAAGGTCGGTGCTTGCGTTTTCTTCTACATACAAAGTCTGTGCAAGTTTTGCCTTGAGCAAAACACGGTCGATGCACACCCTGTAACTGGTCAGTGCATGTTTGCATGTAAGCATACTATTGGAAAGGTCGGTGCATCTTTTTCATTCTGCATATAGGTCTCTGCATTATAGCTAGTCTATGCACACATGGTCTGTGCATGTTTTAAGTCAGTGCACTCTATGCATCAAGGTCGATGCACATGCTAGATTAAGGTCGTAGCACTTATTGTCTTCATGCTACCAAGTCTGTGCATCTTCTGTTATGCTCTACAGCATTGTGCAGAACACCTGTATGACAAGCCTGATCATATATTTACATTACACTTTTGCTTAAGTATAAACCCTCACACACAATGTGTTCGTTGAAATGCTTCTAATCTGATTGGCAGAACTTAAAGCAGTACACGTGATCCAAGACTCAATTATTGGAGCACGTGATCCAAGACTCATAATTGAAGGAACATTCTCCCTACCACGTGGAACAATGGGGTTTCACTAGGGTGTTTCTGCCTCATCCATACGGAGGCTCTACTATACATAGAGACCACCTCATCCTTCGATGAGGAAATCATCAAGAAAGAAAGAAAGACAGAAGGCTGTAGAAAGCTGAGAAGAAGAGAGAAGAGCCAGAGAGTGAAAAGTGAGCCGCCAGAGAGAAGCAGAAGAAGAAAGGGAGTGAGAGCCAGAGTGAAAGAAAGAAGAGAAAGAAGAAGAAGAGAGGAGCAGCCAAAGGGCAAGAGGAAGAGTGCAACCGAAGCATTAAATTGCTTATATGTTCGTGTATCAACTCGTGGATCAAATCCAAAGTTCTTGTGCTCCTTGGAGCTACATTTGTTTTCCTTTCTATTTTTGTCTTTTCATTTGTTCTCTTTATCTGCTTAGTGTGTTTTTCTGATACTCTGTTTGGAGTTCGGGGTAACTCCTGAGTTTTCAGGAGATGGGAGAGTGTATCTCTGGTTTGCCCTCTGTGGATTCAGAGGAAGAGAGACTTGAGTCTCTGGTTGTGGGTGACTGAGGGTCACTGACGGGTCCCTCTTGTGGATTCATGAGAAGGGAGACATAGTCTCCGGTTGCGAGTAACGGGAATTTACTCGTGGGTTCCCTCCAGTTTGGAGAAAGGGAGGATTGGTCCTCCGGTTCTGATCTTGTGGACTGCAAGGTCAGGGTTCAGATCCTGTGGGTTGCAAGATCGGTGTGAGGGATTTGTTTCCCTCAGGGCAAGCTGTTTGGCAGCGGTTGTTTGCAGACTGAGTCTGCTTCTTGCATTTGCAAGGGAAGCCTCACTCTTGTTGGAGTGACGGGTGGACGTAGGTAGACTGAGGGTCTGGCCGAACCACCTAAAAATATCATGTCTATCGTGGTTTGCTTTGTGCGCTATTCCATATCCTTTACCACCCTTCGAGGAATGTTTCATGAGTGCTATATGTTTGATGTTTGTCTTACTTGATTCATTTATTCTGCTATAGCGTTATTTGTTTTGTGACTGTGCGTAGCATTGCTCCTATCTGCTCTCCTTACTTCCTTCACCGAGATAGTTGTCTGCTTGGTAGAGCAGTCGGTCTGTGTGCGTACTTAGCATTTGATATTGTATCTAGTTGAAATACGGTGAGGTAGTCATTCTGCATTTGCTAATTGATTATCTCTTATCTGCTATTGGAGAGCGCTTAATTTGATGAAGTCATCTGAGACTTTAATTTCGCAATAGTTTTTTAACGGGGATTCATTCACCCCCCCCCCCCCTCAATCCGTGTCTTGCACCCATATATTCCAACAGAAGGAAAGGGCAAAACACTCACAATCACATAACATGGATCATGGCAATCAATAAGAATATGAAATAAAGCATGGCATACTCAAACCTTTTTTTATTTTTATTTTTTATTTTTTAAGAGAAGAAGAAAAAAATAGAATTTCTAAAATCTATCAAATTAATAATCACATGGGGGTTGTGCACGTAGTGCACAAGGGATGAAGATAATGAGAAAAAGTGCTACGCGGATCACAAAGAGGGATGCACCGTGGGTACAAAAGGAGATGGCACACGTGGGTGCCAAGTGGAGAAGGGTAATCAAAGAAAAACAAAATGTGGTCCCACCGTGATCGCCAATTTGTAGATCTATGGAAATCCACTTTAAAAAAGAATAATTAATAATATTCGTAAAAGAAAGGGGAAAGAGATAGAAAAGGGGGACAAAAGAGCTTGTGTGGATGCTAATGGAGTGTGATCGCCAGAGGGGATACCCCAAAAGAATATAACAATGAAGTAAAGGGAGGGATCGCGATATAAATACCATTCAAAGAAGCGGGGAGATTGTGAGTGTGCACCTTCTCTTTCTATCGGCCGGCCGATGAAGAGAGTTTTTCTTGTTGATTACCCTTGCAAAACAAAGAAAACACCAATGAAAAGATATGGATTAGAACCAAGGTGAGTGTAGCATCAAGCTCATAATGAAAATAAATAATGAAACCATGTATAAGAACACACCTTGTTGGTGTTTTGGCTTTAAACCCCTATGCAAAGGGTGGATAAAAATGATGAATGAAGAGGAGGGTGCAAGTGTTACACAAAGGGAGGTGTGCTAGAGTGCACAAGAGGGAGATCTTAATATTGAGATGATAAAAATAAGAAAAGGAGATGAAGAAGAAGATGCATGCAATGCAAAGATTTAAACTATGAATAATAAAAAAAGGGATGAGAAGAGCTTATGGATTTATTTTTCTCCAAGAGGGCTTTAGATCTTCAATGTGCTTCAAGGAAGAAGAGGCTCCAAAGGATGTAGCTTTGAGCATGGGTGGCTCTCTCCTTGAGCCCTTAGTCTGGCAGCACCTCCCCTTAGTTGATTGTTGATGCCTTAAACACAAGGGAGAGAGGGGTCCTATTTATAGGGCCAAAATTTTGAGTTTAATTCAATAGAAAATAGAAAATCAAGTTTTAGCTGGATTTGGAAGAGTATATTCCATGGCCAAGTGTTCCTTCAACCTTAGAAAGTCTTAGGACTCTTTCCCAAGTGGAAAAGGAGTTGAAAACGGAGAAAGAAGAAGGTTCTGCTCAGGTTCAGAATTCTGCAAGAATGGGCGACCACCACAGTGGTCGCTAATTAAAAGAGTGACAGTTCAAAAGGTTGCCAATTCTGAGCCATTTTAGGAAGGACTAGGAATTTTCAAAATTAGAAAATAATTGGCACCCATGCTTCGGTCGCCAATTAGGAATTAATACGAATTTTGGACAGAATTAAAAGCTCAAAATAAGGCAAGGAAATTGACGACTTGTCGTTCGGGCGCTCATTTATGAATTAGCGATCTTTTGGACAGTTGTAGAATCAAAAATAATCTGAATTTGGCTCAAAATAGGAAGAAAATAATTGGCGCCTTCCCTCAAGTCGCCAATTAGGAATTGGCGACCTTCCGGAGTGTCACCAATTCAAAATCTTATAAAATCAGCTCAACTTGGTTAAAAAAGAATGGGCGCCCTCTGGTAGGGCGCCAATTAAGAATGGGCGCCAGTTGATCGCCACCAATTAAAAATCAGGGGAGAAGTAATAGGTGCCCTTTGCTAGGGTGCCAATTAAAGAATTGGTGCCCTTCTGGTCGCCACCAATTTCAAAAGGCCCCGAAAAATTAGATAAAAATCTCAGAAAAATCTGGAAAAATATGTGGGAAAGTTAAAAAAAAGTTGAAAAATCAATAAAAAAATAGAAAATTCACTCAAATGAGTCGATTTAAGGGTCAAATTGGGGTATTGTAATGCGATAGGAGATATGCTCAAAATGATGTCAAATTTGGCATGTCTACATGCACAAAACGGGAGAGGGCCAGTCAAAGTAGCTTGCGAAGCTCAAAGCGATGTATCCTTCCTCTACACGCACAGCAAGAAGTTGGAAATCAGAAGAGCGGACCGCTCTTAGGGGACCACAAACTTTTCTCTCTAATAGGTCAAACCCAGTCATGCCAATTTGAGTAAACGCCCTAGGGGGAGGTTTACACAGACCGGGTTGCCCCAAGGCAACCTAGTCTAGGTAAACCCCCAAAGGGGGAGATTTATGCAAACTAGGATGCCCCCAGGTATCCTACTCCATGTAAACCCCTCCTTTCCGAGGACTAGATAGCAGTTTCTTGAACGCGGCTACCCCATGCCGTGTTCATCAGAGCGCGGTCACTGAGATGACTATGTTCAATCCCGGACTACCCAGCCTCACCCAGTCCGCATAAACCCCCCCTAAAGGGGGGGGGGCGTTTACGCGGACCTGGCTGACCCACATTACCCTGGTCTGCGTAAAGCTCCCATTTTCCCATAAAAATAATAAAAAAATCATTTCTCTCTTCCTGTAGATGCCTAATTTTGGACATCCCATGGACCTCCAGTTAGACCGTCATATAAGTAATGCTATCATTTCCCCGGATTGATTGATTTTCCACTTGACCTATTGGGCCTCGAATCGAGATAAACAAGGGTTGAAGGCCCATGGGCTGGGCGGCCAGGTCGATTGCCGCCCAGGTTTGGCAGACGGCCAGACCTCTGGTCACCTTCTCTTTGAGAACGGCCAATACCCTGGCCGCCTCCTGGCAACCATCAGTCAACACCCCACATCCCACGTTCTCTCGCCCACTTCAAAAGCTCCCCCGTTCGAGCCCAACTTTTCGCCTCATCACCCATGTCTTGGAGGCACATAGCCGAAAGCTACTGGAAGCTCAAACTTGGAACAAAATAATCCAGAGGAGGGACATTCTAAGGGAGGACAATTCGAAAGGGGGGATTCCAAGTTGACAAATTCAGGAGAGAAACGAAGGAGGTCGGATGGAGGGACATTCAGAGCGATTGGAGTACGAAAAGTTCCCAGAGTGAAGGAGAGTTCCCCGATGTGAGAGAAAATCTCCCCCATCACTTAGGAGAGAGGTCTGGATTTTTGACTGGTCTACTTCCCATTTTGTGTTTCGCAGAGGGTGAATGACCATCGACTTGGCTGTCTATGTCACTGGGCGGCCACCCTCTTGGCCGCCTCTTGGTTTGATCTTCTGCTACCATCTTCCTTTTCACTGCATATATCTGTATTGCATTTATCATATCATTGCATACTAGAAAATCTCGTAGAATCCTTGCTATAGAGGTTTTTAAACTAAACAAAAGGGAAGGCGGGAGGTCAAAAGCCTCGGCCATCCCCCCTTCCCAACACCCCTCTAGGTAAAAGCCACCGCTATATCCTTCCATTTCATAGTTTAATTAGAGCACTTACTACACTATTCAGTTCTAACTGGTGTTTTTTTGTGTTTTCATGAGTTTGCTTCTATTTTTCCAGACTTTTGGTACAGTAGACTACGTAGAGCTCTCCGTCCTTGGCCGGCCGAGAATGGATAAGTTGGGACCCCACAAGCTCCCTCCTTGAGGCACCCTCATGTGAACATCTTTCCTGCGGGAATCAGGTAAACTTCCCTGGCGATCACCCCATTGCATTTAATTCTGAATCCATGCATTGTGTACCGTAGATGCTATCGGAACCAGCAACACGTACCTTTTCGGCGCCTACAACCCTCTGGCAATCACGGTGGGGCCCACTACTGCTCACTGTGAGGCCATCGTACTGAAAGCCCAAGGCTAAAGAATCTTCGATTAGTTTAGTTTGTCATTTATGTTCATGCTCTATTTTAGTGTAACTGCATTTGTAGGTAGGAGATGGCCATACTTCTAGCTGCTTAGACCTGTAGGCGGCCCAACCAGTGGCCCCCTTGCCCCTCTATGAGTGGCCAATACCCTGGCTACCTAAGGTTGTGGACGGCCCAACCAGTGGCCGCCTTGTTCACTATGAGCAGCCAATATAATGGTCGCCAAGCCACTGAGGACGACCATCATCCTGGCCACCTAGGCCATGGATAGCCAGCCTTCTGGCCGCCTCCTGCCCAGTTTTTTGTTCCATTTTGTTTTCGTTTTGTATTTTTTTATTATTTGCTTGATGTTTGAGTTTATGTTACAGGTTCGAATACAAGGTAAGGCTTAGGAAGAGCCAGCATGTAACGACCCGCAGTTCAGGATACCGACATACCGATAACATTGATACACCGATACCAAGAACTGGGGAGGCCACCCAAGAGGCTGATGAGGCCCCTGAAGGGTTAGGAAGGGCATGTGTAGAGTACATTGAAGCCACAGAGATATAACAGGGAGCAATTAAATTTCATTAGATTGGATTACTAAAGTAGCAGAAATAAAATTACATTTTCATTAATAATTCGAATAATTACAATTATACACCAGAGTCTAGCCCAAAGGAAAGACAACAAGTCTATCACAGTACAGTCTGACAGAAAAGAAACGTACACAGAAGTCGGGGGAAGCCCGACGCAGGTACGGCTGGCAGCTACAACAGCAAGCGCGCACTCCGCCAGGAACAGCAGAGGCAAACGGCGAAACCCACCTGAAAGGCAGCAGGGGTGAGTCTCAACAGAAACTCAGTAGGGGTCACGCGGATCCCCACTGGAAAACGCACCGAGCAACGGAAGCAACAACAAAAACAGCAGGTGCAGCAAAGCAGGAAAAGCTACACTACAAAGCTGTAAACAGAACAGGTACAGCAGGAGTAGGGAACAGGCAGGAGAGGGGAGCTCAACAACAAAGAAGAGCGAGGCCGTAAACCACGGGACAACGGCCACCGAGGGGAACTCGGCACCCTAAACTACTCCAAACAAAAAGGCAACAGATGGTTAACCCTAAATTCACACAGAAGGGTACACCAGTCTGTCAACCAGCCCAAACAAACAAGGTCTAGACAAGACCTAGACAGACACCAAACAAACATGTACACGAGCGGAAACGCCGTGCACAACGCCCCACACACGATCGGAACATCGTGCGGACAACAAACCACTGACCCCGAGTGCAGCCACGAACGGGCAACTCGCAAAGGCCACAGCGCGCAAGAAAACGCGAAGAGTCACGCGTCACGTGACGGAAGTACCTCCTTACAAAGCCAGCCGCGTCCACTGACGTCTTACGCCGCACCTCAAGTGTCTCACCTACAGTACTGCTGCAACAACAGCAGAGATGTAGACACGAGCTGAACCAAACAGGAACAACACAACAAGTAACTAGTCAGGGTCACGCCCGTCGACGTAAGTCCTCAGTCCCTGACCACGTGTGCACACACTGGCTATAGCCCAAGCCAGCTCCTCTAGCTAGTATTCTCCCTCGATAGGACGCTACCGTTGGCTAGGAGCCCGTGGAACTAGCTACAAACCGCTCATTGGGAACACCCCTCCGCCATCCGCTAGCGGGTTGGCACTCAACAGACCTTAGGGCAACAACAAGTGGAGGCTTCACGCGACACAGAAGCTCAAAACACAAGTGCCGAAGTACAAACGGGCAACCACGCCCCTCAACACGTACTTCGAGGCACCAACTGGCAGCATCGCCACTGCCGACAACTCAGGACAGCAACTAGACCTCCTACGTAACGATCCCGAGTCGAACGACTCAAAGGCAAGATCGTCACAACGGCGGAACAAGCCGCCAATCGGTCTAATCCTAAGCCAACAAAATGACGCTCCGCAGAAGACGACACACGGAGACCAAGGGAAACATCAAGAACCCTCAGCACAGTTGGACACGTAAACCGAGGTAGAACAACACCTCGAAGCATCCAGAAGCAGTGTCTCGGACAGGATAGAACCGCCAAGCCACGCACAAACAAGGTCACACGTCAGCCACTGGGTCACACCGGGTTGACCTGAACCAAACAACAACAGCATACAAGAGTAGGATCAAGAGTCCCACCACAAGTAAGAAGACTCCTGGCTACCTTACAACGTAGTCTTAACCCTCATAGGACGTCAAGAGACATCCACGGGACAACGGGCAGACCACAAGGCCAAGCCAAGACACCCAGAAATCAACGAACGGAAAACCAAGGCACAAAGGAAGTAACACATCAGCCCTAGACCGCTATAAGCAAGTAACGGTCTAGACCATAGCCGTTATTTCCCAAACGACGGACGGACACAGGCCGTCGCTCACACCACCCTGATAACCTACAAACCACGCAAAAGCCAAGTAACGCACAGCTCCAGGCGCGTTACACGCAAACGACGCACGGGGGCTCCACCGTTACTTCCAACGGCACAGCCACCAAGACCAAACGAAGTAACGCACAACGCCAGGCGCGTTACAACAAAACGACGCGGCAGGGGAGGGCCGTCAGAGACAAACGACGCGCAGGGGCCTATCCGTTACTTCCAACGGCATAGCCACCCTCCTCACAGCACAACAGCAATCGACGGTCAGAGGTGAGCGCGTTGCATCACAACGACGCACGGGGGCACATCCGTTACTTCCAATAGGACAGCCACCCAACCTCGGCTAAAACAGAATGTAACGGCCAGGGGCAGGCGCGTTACACTCAAACAACGTACAGGGGCACGACCGCTGGAGGCACCGCCTCAATCAGGTCAAACGTCGGTCAACAGCAAGTAACGGCCAGGACCAGGCGCGTCACTTTCATCTAACGCGCTGGGTCAAGCGCGTTAGACCAACCGACTCAACCCCAAAGCAAAACGACAAAACGAAAGTAACGGCCAGTCACTGGCGCGTTACCCGGGAATGACGCACCACCCTTGGGACGTCACTCACCCAGAAGCAAAAGAGCTAAAACGACTCAGACCAAACGACGGTCAGTCGTAGGGCCGCTAAAGACAAGTAACGGTCGCTGGCATGACCGCTACTTCGGTTACGGCGGGAAAACATAGGAATGGCCGGATCGGCCCGTTCCACGCCCCATTCACGCCGAAACGCAGGGGAAACACACCACAACGACAAAAGACAACATTCAAGGGCCAAAACGCCCACATGCAACCTCAAAAACACTAGATCCGGGCGATTTAGACAAATCCACCCAAAGTGAGTCACCGAGGTTCCCGGGCTTCTACCGGCCTCGAATGAACACCGAATCGCACGAAATCAACGTGGATGGGATCCTAACATCCCAGCGGTCAGTTAGAAACTAACTACGCCACAAATGGTCACCGTTTACCGGCCGACCCTAAAAACCACGAAAATCACGGTTTAGGCAAAACAAGCCCAAACACGCTCGTTTCCTAGCCGAACGCCGTGCAATGGCAGGGAAAACGAAGATGGAGAAGCAAGGATCCGTCACCCTACCTCCACCGAAGAAACCGTACCCCGAAGGGACTAAACCATGCCGAAAACCACTCGCGAACCGATTTCACCGGCTTTGAATCCACCGTTCGGGATCGCGCCAGAATCGATCCGATCCTCGCCCCATCGCGCACCTCGACAGCTCCACGGCCTCGCCAACTCGCCCACGCACGCCTCCGTCTGCAGCCGGAGCCGAAAAGGGGAGAGAACGAGAGAGAACGGGAGAGAGACGGCGGCGGTGAGAAATGAGGAGAGAGAGAGGAAAAAGGAAAGAAATAGAAAGAAATTAGGAAATTTTCCTAATTTCTGAAAATTCCGAAAATGCGCCGAAAATGCACAAATTCAGAAAAATACGCAAAAATAGCCGAAACGACCGGCTCGAAGAGTACATCGTCGCTGTAGCATCCACGAGTTCGAGAATTGACAAACAAACTCACCGTAGGGTTCCGTAACTAGTACGTGAGAAAAACCCACACGGCTCGTCAAACTCAACTCGGAAGCC
Source organism: Amorphophallus konjac (assembly GCA_022559845.1). Lineage (NCBI taxonomy): Eukaryota > Viridiplantae > Streptophyta > Magnoliopsida > Alismatales > Araceae > Amorphophallus > Amorphophallus konjac. Next base: position 466,278,904 of record CM040121.1, on the reverse strand, counting down.
ACAAAAGCGCACCGAAACTCAACGAAACCAATCCAAAACAGATCCGAAAGATCCAACGAAGATCAAACAAGACCTGCAAAAGATCCAGCAAGATCCAGGGCATTACATCCTCCCCTCCTTTAAAGAATTTCGCCCTCGAAATTAAGGACTAACAAAGGAGAAGCAGGGAAGAACAACCCACGACACAAATCTCGAGAAACACAGCTCAGAGGAACACCGTCAGACCACAATTACAGGTACACGCTCTAGCTTCCAAGACAGCAAGTCCACAGCACGAGCATGGCACCAAAGTGAACACATCTGACACCTCCGAAGCAAGGGCAACGTCGTTTACGTCTCACCAGAAATAGAGACACGACAGCCAAGAAACACAACGACAGCACGGCAAGCAGCAGCTTACATAAGGAGACACAGTCCTCACAGCTGACAGCTCGCAACATCATCGGCTCCAGTGCCAAAGGTAACAGGGAACACCTGGCACACAGGACACCAACGACGACAACACACACGGGACCAAAAACACAATTAAGTCAGCACTCAGTCAGATATCGCATCTGATAGAGTCGCAAGCTAACTCCACCAGGAAAAGAGAGCACAACAAGCCAACTGACAAGACAATGGTCCAAGATAAGAACACAAAATCATAAAGAAACAGCGCTTACAAAAACAACACAACGGCAACACCTGTAGGATTCTGGCTCCACACAACACGCAGAACCACGGAACACATCTGCAAGCAGGGTCACAACAAGGCACAAGAACAGCTGAGCACACAACCACAAGAGACAGGTCACGCATCAGACTGCTCGCCAAGAGAAGACCCACAACAACGAAAAAAATGACAACAATGTCGGGGAAAGTAACTCAAGGACTAGCAACATGTCTCAAGAGCACAACACCCCAGAAAGAAATGCAGAGCAAAGGGTACTTAATCAGCAAGGAATGCTGACAAATTCCCCAACACTCACACAATGCCGATGCCAACACAAGAAAATCACAAACAGAGGCACGGCAACAACCAAGTCAAGGCACAGGAAGCCAAGAAGAAGTCACATCGAGAAAGAACGAACCTCTCGACAAACGGGTAACCAACCCACACACTTCCGCTGTACTCTCAACAACGCGCATAGGCAACAGAACAACATCGGTAATCGCATCTCAGCACACACCAGGCATCATCGCAATCAACAAGATCACAATTAACACGCCACGAGCACCGATCTCGCGAACAACCGATTACAAGGAGCCTAAGTGCAACAAAGGAAGAGCACCAGCTTCAGCACAAAGCACAAGGAAAGCATCAATCTCAGTTTACCATCACGTCCTGACACAATAAATGAGCCTTCACAACACATCGGCCGTCAGACACAGCACGACAAATACGGTACACAACAGCTCTTAACACCATCATGGAGTCCAAAGCCAAGCAACCGTACAACAAGGAGCAGATCAGGCTCAAAATAAAGCTATCCACACTTAAGCAGACACAGGACAAGGCAACACTAAGACAGCAATTCCAAGGCAAACCTCGAAAAAGCTTCACCAAGAAGACGAGAAGCAACAAGCTCAACCACAAAAGCTCACCAGGAAGGGAAAATCCTAGGCTCGCTCGAGCAACTTCTCAATCGAGGCAACACGACAATCGAAACAACCAAACAACAATGCATCAGGAGCTACACAACTCAAGCTGGGACAACCAAAGCAACGTAAAAACGTGCATGGCCATCACACCAACGCTAAAGGTCATAAGCCACCTGAGCAAAATACAGAAAACAGCTCGAACAATGCACTGCAGGTTCATGCCAACCGACAAACACTGCCAAGTGCAACACGATCGAGACCAACTTCAAAATCGAACGAAGCACATCGTCACATCCAGACGAGAGCAAAAACCATCTCGTACAGTGCCAACAAAGCACGTACAAGCCCACATACGAAAAGCACCGCGATAAACCATCGCAACACCTACGCCAGCAAGAGACTGTACTGGGCCTAAGGACTCTGGAAACTGCATATCTCGGATTCCCATGTACTTCACACAACAACGCTCTGATAGCTCAGAAAAGAACTCCGAACATCTCAGAACACTGCTCTGATACCAGCTGTAACGACCCGAGTTCAGGATACCGATATACCGATAACATCGATACACCGATATCAAGAACTGGGGAGGCCACCCAAGAGGCTGATGAGGCCCCTGAAGGGTTAGGAGGGCATGTGTAGAGTACATTGAAGCCACAGAGATATAACAGGAGCAATTAAATTTCATTAGATTGGATTGCTAAAGTAGCAGAAATAAAATTACATTTTCATTAATAATTCGAATATTACAATTATACACAGAGTCTAGCCCAAAGGAAAGACAACAAGTCTATCACAGTACAGTCTGACAGAAAAGAAACGTACACAGAAGTCGGGGGAAGCCCGACGCAGGTACGGCTGGCAGCTACAACAGCAAGAGAGCGCTCCACCAGAACAGCAGAGGCAGACGGCGAAACCCACCTGAAAGCAGCAGGGGTGAGTCTCAACAGAAACTCAGTAGGGGTCACGCGGATCCCCACTGGAAAACGCACCGAGCAACGGAAGCAACAACAAAAACAGCAGGTGCAGCAAAGCAGGAAAAGCTACACTACAAAGCTGTAAACAGAACAGGTACAGCAGGAGTAGGGAACAGGCAGGAGAGGGGAGCTCAACAACAAAGAAGAGCGAGGCCGTAAACCACGGGACAACGGCCACCGAGGAGAACTCGGCACCCTAAACTACTCCAAACAAAAAGGCAACAGATGGTTAACCCTAAACTCACACAGAAGGGTACACCAGTCTGTCAACCAGCCCAAACAAACAAGGTCTAGACAAGACCTAGACAGACACCAAACAAACATGTACACGAGCGGAAACGCCGTGCACAACGCCCCACACACGATCAGAACATCGTGCGGACAACAAACCACTGACCCCGAGTGCGGCCACGAACGGGCAACTCGCAAAGGCCACAGCGCGCAAGAAAACGCGAAGAGTCACGCGTGACGTGACGGAAGTACCTCCTTACAAAGCCAGCCGCGTCCACTGACGTCTTACGCCGCATCTCAAGTGTCTCACCTACAGTACCGCTGCAACAACAGCAGAGATGTAGACACGAGCTGAACCAAACAGGAACAACACAACAAGTAACTAGTCAGGGTCACGCCCGTCGACGTAAGTCCTTAGTCCCTGACCACGTGTGCACACACTGGCTATAGCCCAAGCCAGGTCCTCTAGCTAGTATTCTCCCTTGGTAGGACGCTACCGTTGGCTAGGAGCCCGCGGAACTAACTACAAACCGCTCATTGGGAACACCCCTCTGCCATCCGCTAGCGGGTCGGCACTCAACAGACCTTAGGGCAACAACAAGTGGAGGCTTCACACGACACAGAAGCTCAAAACACAAGTGCCGAAGTACAAACGGGCAACCACGCCCCTCAACACGTACTTCGAGGCACCAACTGGCAGCATCGCCACTGCCGACAACTCAGGACAGCAACTAGACCTCCTACGTAACGATCCTGAGTCGAACGACTCAAAGGCAAGATCGTCACAACAGCGGAACAAGCCGCCAATCGGTCTAATCCTAAGCCAAGAAAACGACGCTCCGCAGAAGACGACACACGGAGACCAGAGGGAAACATCAAGAACCCTCAGCACAGCTGGACACGCAAACCGAGGTAGAACAACACCTCGAAGCATCCAGAAGCAGTGTCTCGGACAGGACAGAACCGCCAAGACACGCACAAACAAGGTCACACGTCAGCCACTGGGTCACACCGGGTTGACCTGAACCAAACAACAACAGCATACAAGAGTAGGATCAAGAGTCCCACCACAAGTAAGAAGACTCCTGGCTACCTTACAACGTAGTCTTAACCCTCATAGGACGTCAAGAGACATCCACGGGACAACGGGCAGACCACAAGGCCAAGCCAAGACACCAGAAATCAACGACGGAAAACCAAGGCACAAAGGAAGTAACACATCAGCCCTAGACCGCTACTAAGCAAGTAACGGTCTAGACCATAGCCGTTATTTCCCAAACGACGGACGGACACAGGCCGTCGCTCACACCACCCTGATAACCTACAAACCACGCAAAAGCCAAGTAACGCACAGCTCCAGGCGCGTTACACGCAAACGACGCACGGGGGCTCCACCGTTACTTCCAACGGCACAGCCACCAAGACCAAACGAAGTAACGCACAACGCCAGGCGCGTTACAACAAAACGACGCGGCAGGGGAGGGCCGTCAGAGACAAACGACGCGCAGGGGCCTATCCGTTACTTCCAACGGCATAGCCACCCTCCTCACAGCACAACAGCAATCGACGGTCAGAGGTGAGCGCGTTGCATCACAACGACACACGGGGGCACATCCGTTACTTCCAACGGGACAGCCACCCAACCTCGGCTAAAACAGAATGTAACGGCCAGGGGCAGGCGCGTTACACTCAAACAACGCACAGGGGCACGACCGCTGGAGGCACCGCCTCAATCAGGTCAAACGTCGGTCAACAGCAAGTAACGGCCAGGACCAGGCGCGTCACTTTCATCTAACGCGCTGGGTCAAGCGCGTTAGACCAACCGACTCAACCCCAAAGCAAAACGACAAAACGAAAGTAACGGCCAGTCACTGGCGCGTTACACGGGAATGACGCACCACCCTTGGGCCGTCACTCACCCAGAAGCAAAAGAGCTAAAATGACTCAGACCAAACGACGGTCAGTCGTAGGGCCGCTAAAGACAAGTAACGGTCGCTGGCATGACCGCTACTTCGGTTACGGCGGGAAAACATAGGAATGGCCGGATCGGCCCGTTCCACGCCCCATTCACGCCGAAACGCAGGGGAAACACACCACAACGACAAAAGACAACATTCAAGGGCCAAAACGCCCACATGCAACCTCAAAAACACTAGATCCGGGCGATTTAGACAAATCCACCCAAAGTGAGTCACCGAGGTTCCCGGGCTTCTACCGGCCTCGAATGAACACCGAATCGCACGAAATCAACGTGGATGGGATCCTAACATCCCAGCGGTCAGTTAGAAACTAACTACGCCACAAATGGTCACCGTTTACCGGCCGACCCTAAAAACCACGAAAATCACGGTTTAGGCAAAACAAGCCCAAACACGCTCGTTTCCTAGCCGAACACCGTGCAATGGCAGGGAAAACGAAGATGGAGAAGCAAGGATCCGTCACCCTACCTCCACCGAAGAAACCATACCCCGAAGGGACTAAACCATGCCGAAAACCACTCGCGAACCGATTTCACCGGCTTTGAATCCACCGTTCAGGATCGCGCCAGAATCGATCCGATCCTCGCCCCATCGCGCACCTCGACAGCTCCACGGCCTCGCCAACTCGCCCACGCACTCCTCCGTCTGCAGCCGGAGCCGAAAAGGGGAGAGAACGAGAGAGAACGGGAGAGAGACGGCGGCGGTGAGAAATGAGGAGAGAGAGAGGAAAAGGAAAGAAATAGAAAGAAATTAGGAAATTTTCCTAATTTCTGAAAATTCTGAAAATGCGCCGAAAATGCATAAATTCAGAAAAATACGCAAAAATAGCCGAAACGACCGGCTCGAAGAGTACATCGTTGCTGTAGAATCCACGAGTTCGAGAATTGACAAACAAACTCACCGTAGGGTTCCGTAACTAGTACGTGAGAAAAACCCACACGGCTCGTCAAACTCAACTCAGAAGCCACAAAAGCGCACCGAAACTCAACGAAACCAATCCAAAACAGATCCGAAAGATCCAACGAAGATCAAACAAGACCTGCAAAAGATCCAGCAAGATCCAGGGCATTACACAGCATCACACTGATAGGAACACCCTCTTGTTGGAGATGGACCCTTCTCCCAGGGATTCCCACTCAGGTGTAACCGGTCCTTTCCATTCGAGAATCTCCATAAGTCCTTGCGAATCATGGGTTCCGACACGGTCGCCGAGCAGGCTGTACCAATGGAGTCCCGATATAATCCCTATGGGTTGAGTGAGGATTTTGTTTAGGTTCCCCGGAGCAAGCCTTCGCCTTAGACCTCTCTTTCCTTCTACTGAGAGAACCTTTAAAAACTAAAAAAATAAAAAATCAAATCAAGGCCGAACGAAGTTAAAACTTTGGGGCGTTGCTATGAAAACCGTGGTTGCTATTAGAAATCACAATTCCTCTCAATAATTGGCTTAATTCCAAAGTTGAACCTTAAAATTGGGTAGGATTGTTTCATTAATGGAACACGTGTTTTCAAACCCCTGCTACGAAGAAGAAGTCCTTCCCCAAAGTGATTTTGAACTTCAATTGAACCTTCAATTTAAGATAGAGGATAGTCACCCAAGTGCCTTCATAGACATGTTTTCGGCTTCCGCTAACGAGGCCACCCATCTAGATTCGGTCTCATCTTATAGTGACCAAGATCATGCTAGTCTTAAGCCCCCTACACTATCATCTCGCGAGGACCAAGAACTAATCAATGGTTTGTCCTACTACACTCCTGAAGATTTGGTCACCATGGCTTTTCGAGGGAAAGTTCCAGCTACCCCTCAATTTGCCCATTATTTTACACCGTAAAGGGTCCAAACCCTATTTCAATGGTCCGCTAGTTGGCCCGTTCATGATGTTCCACCTCAATTCAGCAACCCTGTTGCTCCGCAAGGGGTCGCTCAACCCCCAATCCTGCTAGTCTCAACCATTCCCCCGAGAAGGATTGATCCAATCTCCAAACAAGATATTCAAAGCTACGTCCGGAAAGTGATTACCAAAAGCATGCCAGCTGCTTGCCCCTACTCATTGGCGCAATATTGCAAACTCCCCAATGCGTACTTTCTGCCCGGATTTAAAGCTCCAAAATACTAGAAGTACAATGGCACTACTGATCCACACCATCATCTCTCGGGCTTCCTTATGGATTCCCACCAATGGTTGTACGACTGGGTTCTGCTGGTTCATTTGTTCCAAAAGTCCCTCGAGGGCGAGGCCTTGTGCTGGTTCTCCTCTCTCCCGGCTGTCGACCTTATCAATTTTGACATTGTCTCTGAGCGGTTCCTTGCTCACTTCGGACACATGTCTAGCATAGCTCCTACTCTCTTCGATCTAGTCATGGAAAAGATGAAGTCCGATGAGGACTTCATCCAGTTAACAAACCGTTGGAGAATCATGGCCTCTCGGATGGATGTGGTTATCCCCGAGTCTCAAGCAGCCACCATGTTGGTGAACAACGTTACTCCGCAACTTAGGGCTATCCTCATGCTCAATGAGCTCCACACCTTCCCAAAACTATACAATCGAGCTCGAATCGTCCTGGCTCAGATGTAGGATGCCACCCTACCTCCTTTCTTCGAGACCCGCACTAGGGGTCAGAACTCTCTAGCCGTTCTCACCATGGAAGGAGTCACCATAAATGAACAACTGAATGCTCTCGGCCCTCCTTTCCGGCCTAACAATTGCCAAGCTCCACAGTCCAATCAAGCTAGTCCTAATCAAGCTTATACAGGTCCAAAGTCATACTCCGACGTTCCTCCACCACAAAGCTATGCACGGGCTGGTCCTAGACAAGCCTCGTACCTTCCATTGCCCGAATCATTAGGCGATATCTTCTTCGCCATCATGTCCTCCCAAGCTATTTAGCTCCCTCCTTAGAAGGATTGGGTTCACCCTAATGCTGACACTTCCAAGTATTGCCCATACCACCGCACTCCCGGGCATGACATCTATAACTGCTTCTAATTCCAGGACTAGGTGTACGACATGAACGATGAGGGTAGGACCAATTGGGCCGACGTTAAGCTCGCCATTGCTAACCTCAAGAAGCCCAATCGAGATCTAGGCATCATCCAAAATCCATTACTCGCTCACTAACCTAACAAAGATCGATCAAGCTCCAAACAACATGAGAGGGTTAATACCGTCATAGGCTTGGAACCACGCGTTGTCAAGAGAGCCCAGATGTGGGGCATAGAAGGGTCTCCCAAATGGCACGGGTGCTTCGAGGTAGAGGTCGAGGAGCCTTGGTCTGATGTCAACACCTTCACCCAAGGGTCCCAGCCTTGGACATTGATCACACCCCCGTCTTACTCACCGATGCCTCAACCAAGGACTGACAGGGTCCTCTCACTCTGATAACATCTTCACAATCTTCAATTCAAGAGCTAACATTCCCTAAGAGCATAGCGGTAGAGCAAGAATGCCCTTTAGTCTTGCTAAAACCCCCACAGCCTAAAGTGGCCTTTCCCCCTATTCCTACCGCTCCAAGCGAAGAATCGGCTTCCCTCTCATTCATATTCAGGTCCCCTCCTTTGCAACTTATCCGTCCAAAACCCTAGGAGACAAAAGTCCTGAGAGATGTCTCTCTCAACGCTACTCTTTGAAACCACATCATCCCCCCATCTCAAAGGCAACCTCAGCCTGATGAGGGGGAAAATTCTCAAGCTCCTCGGTGGAGTATGATATCCTTCAGCACCTAGACCAGACCCCAGCTAAGGTCTCCATTCTGGAGCTCATCAAAAGCTCCATGTCTCATCAATCCACCCTCCTCCAATTTCTACAAAGGATAACCGTCAATGAGGATCTCCCAGCTAACGGCATGTCCGACGCTATCTTGGCCATGACTCAAGTGTTGGGGTGCTAGTCACGGATTCAAAGGGGGGGTGAATGAATCCCCGTTAAAAAATCTTGCAGAATTTAAAACTTAGAAGGGTTAATCAAATAAAATGACCTTCAAATAGATAGTAATCAAATGAAATCTGTAGAGGAGTTGCAGATATAAACAATACAGATGGACTCAGCTAAGCGCACATAGATAAACTCTTAAACATGATCGTTGTGCTCATTCATATTATGAAATGGGGAAAGAGGAAATGGAAATGACAAAAGCATAAAACCCACTACACAGAGGTTTTAGATGGTTCGGTCTGCTACCACAGACATACCTCCATCCCCCACTCAAACCCTAGTGAGACTTTCTATTGACACACAGCTTAAGACCGTTGATCCACAGCTTCGGGGATAGAAATCCATACAACCGCTGAGCAACACAGCTTGCTATCCGCTGAGCATTATAGCTTGGCTATCTGCTGAGCAATCACAGCTTGCTGTCCGAGGATTCCTCCTCGCCCGCTGAGCAATACAGCTTCGCTCTGCTGATACACAGCTTGGTTTAAGATCGAAGAAAGCAAAGAACAAACTCAAAAGAAAACGCAAAATGAAATAGCTCACGTAGGAGCAAAAACCAGTTCTGGATCTGATCTAAGAACTGAAGATAACTCAGGGCCTCAACCCAAAACTCCTCTCTATCTCTCTTTCTCACTCCCTTTCTCTTTCTCTGCCCACTCTCACTTTCCTTCCTCAGACTTCTCCAAATTTTGATACTCTATTTTTCTTCTCCTTCTTCTTCTTCCTCTTTCAGCAGACTCTCTCTCTCTCTCTCTCTCTCTCTCTCTCTCTCTCTCTCTAAACTCTATCTCAGACCCTTCTCACGAGCTCCGGCTCCTCTTCTAAACTTTTCTTCTTTTCTGCCTCTTCTCACATTTCTTCTGATAGCCCCCTTTTTCATCTTGTTTTGATTTGATCGTAGAAAAGGCATTTTTATAGGGATTTAATCTTGGGGTCCCACGAGCTCACGCGTTGGGCGTGTGAAGGGCTCGTTCCAGTCTTTTCAAGGATGTCCACGTGTCAAGATCAGACATTAAGATGATCCACGTGGTAGGTTATCCAAGGTATCCTCCTGCCTTGATTCACGTGCCACTTATCGGCTTCACACAAGTTCCACGTGCAGTCAACCTCTATATAGCCCAGGTGTTTGAGCATATGCTAGTTAATCCTTGATGAGTTGGTTTAACCTGTCCGATTAACATTAGAGATTATTAGCATAGGGATCAACATAGGGCTTATGAAGATAATTATTTGAAGAATGGAATCTCAGATCTTCATAAGTTCAGACAATAATGTTTAAACATGATGCATTAAGCTTAATGATGCACAGATAGACCTGTCAAGAAAGATGCATAGACATTATATGCACTAAACTAAAAATGTGCATCGACCTTCCTAATGCACAAGGAAAATGTGCATCAACCTTATATGCATAAGACTAAAATGAGCATCGACCTTAGTTAGCCTAAAGCAAAACATGCATCGACCTTAGTTAGCCTAAAGCAAAGTATGCATCGACCTTAGTCAGCCTAAGGCAAAACATGCATCGACCTTAGTTGGCCTAAAGCAAAGCATGCATCGACCTTAGTCAGCCTAAAGCAAAACATTCATCAACCTTAAAGTTCAAATATGCAGTGTGCATCGACCTGTGTCAGAATCATGCATCGACCTGGTGAGCTATTATGCAATGTGATGTACCGACCTGATGAAGAAACAATGAAAATGTGCATTGACCTTAGCTGAAAACGACTGAATATGCATCGACCTCAGATTTGACACTTAGACAATAAAGAACAGGTTTGTTCAATATGAAGGTACTTATGCAATTCAGTCTTAACATGATTCATAGACTGTCGTTATCAAAACCAGGGTTCTAACACTCTCCCCCTTTTTGATAATGACAACTATGAGTCATGTAAGTTAGCACAAGGTAAAGAGAATACACACATTCACTGAAAGATGCATTCAACCATAAGTCTGCACAAAATTTCAAAAACAGCCAATGTTTTCAATCATTCAAGATCAGATGCAGACATGACACACATAACACTCATTCAAAACACAAATGTGACATATGTCATTTCTATGTGCAATGAAAAACATGAACTGAACTGATGTTTGACTGAAACATCACAGCACACACAAGGGTTTAAAAGAAACAAGAGCTTGTCTTTCTTCATTAACAACATTCAGAAGCAACCAAAGAAGAAATATATTCATAAGTACAGACTTCATCATTCTCTTCCAATCATCCTCATATCTCATATCTCCCCCATACAGACAACTTCCCAAACTTGGAAATATGTTCAGAATATGTCTCCCCCCTTTGTCATTAGCAAAAAGTAGGGTGAGAACTTTAAATATCAGCTGGACTGGTTCTGCTTGAGCTTGCACCTCTTGACCTGGCCCTTCTGATGGGTGTTCTGCTGGAGCTACCCATTAGAGGTACTACCATTGGAAAGGAGTTACAAATCCTATCCACTTTAGTTCCCAGAGCTGCAAATTTGGTCATCATTGTCTGATCATTCTGGCGAACTTGTTCTTGAAGCTCCTTTACAGTGGAGGTGAGATCCACAAACCAAGATTGAAACATGGTACACATGTTTTCTATTTGAGATGTCTGCTGGGTGTGAATTCCAGCCATTGAGGTGGAGGTACTGGTAGCTTGAGAAGTCACCGCATCTTTGAAACTGTCAGCTAACTGCCAAACTTGTGCTTGAACAATTTTTAGTTTCTTATAAGTATTTCCAAGTTCTATAAAACTTCCATGTACTTCACCAGATATGGTATTAATTCTCTGATTCAGATTCTGCTAGTCTTGTCTGAACAAGTTCACCTGATGTTTTACATGTTCTAGCTCTATCTTGACATCATAAGAATGGACAAGAGTCTGAGTAAGTTTTATATATGATGTAGCCTGAGTGTCTATGAGATTACCCAAAATTTCTCCTGTCTTGTGACATACTTTCAGTACGGAATCCAAAATGCCATGCAATCTCTCATCAGATTTGTACTTATCATATATAAACTTCATCCACTGACTGTCCACAGTCTGTTCCAAATGGAGCATCCTTGCATCCAGTCTATGAATAGTGGAATTTAGATGCATGAACTATGCATTCATCATTCTGCTCTGGTTCATCAGGAGGTTTGTCAGTGTGAGAAACATTTCAACAATTTTTGGTCCTGTGCTGGGTCCAGCAGAGCTGAAATCTTGAAATTCTGGTGGTATAAATGGTTGTTCAAGAGACAATGGTGGCTGAATTCCTAATGCAGTTATTGGCCCATGATAAGGACCATAGTAAATGGCAAGACCTAGAAATTCATTTTGTGGAGCTTCAACCTCAAGTTCTTGAACTTCTTGAGGTAGCTCTTCCTGAACCTCTTCTACCCTTTGCTCTTCTTGTAGCTCTTCCTGTCTTTGCTGATCATTGCTCTTTTCAGTTTGGTCAACTGATCTTTACTACTACTGCTGCCCAAGTTGCTCAATAAGCTCATCAATGTGCTGATCTAATTGTTGTAAGAACTGATCATCCAATTCCTGTTCTTACAGTTCATGAAGTTCTTGTTGATGTTGAACTATCTCCATTTGTTGCACTTCATGAACTCCTTCATCGACTACTTCCATGTCACCTATATCATGTACATGCTGATCAGGTACCTGTTCATCCTCAACAATTACTGGATGAATCTCTTCTTGAAGCTCTGGAACATAATCTTCCAATACCTATTGAGCTTCTTGTTTTGGATGTGCTTCCACTTCTGTCTCAACAAGTGGTGGTTGTTGTTCTTGTTGCACTGTCTCTTCCATCTCAATAATAGGTAACTGTTGCTCCTGTTCAGCTTGTTCAACCTGCTGCTGTTGTCCTTGTTCTGCCTGTTGTTGTTTATCTATTGCTTGAAACTGACTCTTTTCCACTGGTGGGACCCCTTTTTCTGCTTGCTGTTCTGCCATAATCATTGTAGGTTGATCAACTTGATCCTTTACTTGACTGATTCTAGATGATTTCAGCTTCAAAAAGGTGGTAATGAACTCCCTGTTATAAACATTCACCTTAGGGATTTCTTTAAATGTCTCGTCCTCTAAAGAGATGTTTACTTTCTTGAAAATGGCAGTCAGGTGGGCACTATAAGGAAGATATCTCTTAGAGTCTTTGCATGTGCCCATAATCTGAATAATTAAATGTGGCAGACAGATTTTGATGTTCTTGAACATGCAGAAAAATATAAATCTTTGAGACTCAGACAATCTCCCTCTTCCTCCAGCTTGTGGAGTAATAATAGTAGTCAACATGTGGTGTATTAATCTCTTTAGAGGGGAAAACATATTGGCGTTGAAATAAGTCAACTTTGTCTACTTTTTGTCACTGGGGTTACAAGGCATGTCAGTCAGAATGGAGTAGGCCTCATGCTTATCATACTCAAAAACGCCTTCTACCACCCCATCTTCAGGAACTCTAAAGACTTTATGAAGAAAATGCTTGGTAATCTCAATCCTGACTCCTTTAACAAGAGATGTAATCCTAGAATGGTTTGAATCAAACCTCAGATTCTTATAAAATTCAGTGACCAATCTAGTGATACGTGCAGCGAAAAGTGAGATAGAAGGGGGGATGAATAGCTCACTCCCAAAATTTGATAAACTCAGACACGATTAATCAACCCCTTCAATTGCAGTGAAGAAGACCTCGGAGACATGCAACTATGATGACAAGTAAAAGGAATGAGATCGAGAAAGCAATCCACAATGAAGCAATGTGTCAAGTAGATGGAGAGCAGCACAACGTAAACAAGTAAACCTCAGAAGAGACAGGTAATTTTTTAGGTGGTTCGATTGCTATCCGCAATCTACGTCCACCCCTTACTCAAGAGAGTAAGGTTTCCTTGCAATATTATATCGCACACAGCAGACTCAGTCTGCAACAACCGCTGCCTAACAGCTTGCCCTGAGGAACAGCCTCCTCAGTCTTCTGATCGACCAGAAGAAAAACACTGGAGAACCAATCTCCCTTCCTTTGCACGCAGCAATGGGAACCCTGTGCGGTTACTCCCAAGTAACTCACACAACCAGAGGATCAACCTCTCTTCCTCCACGACAATGGAGGGAAATTGGAGAACCTCTCCCTTCCTCCGAACAGTGGAGGGTAACAGAATGGAATGAAAGTACAAGAAACTTGAAAACAAAAATGATCGATGAACGACAATTTTCACATAAAACAAAAGCAATATAGCCTTCGTAGAAGCAAAAGTTCACATTCACAATCTCTTCTCTCTCTCTCAGAAGTTTTTCTCTCAGCTCTGGATGGAGTGGGTAGTCTCTGGTTTTCTCTCTTGATCCACTACTCTCACGCTGCTCTTCTTTTCTCACTGTTCCATCCTCTCCCCCTCGAACCCTTTCCTCAGCATATATATATATGTCTGAGCTAGATCCTTGGGTGTGTGGATACCACGTTTCACGCCTGAAAGGTTGGGGTACGTGTGGGAATATTCTGGACCTCTATCTACCTCGAATCACATGCCATCTTCCTGGTGAATTGCACAGACAAACTGTCAAAGAAGAAATAGTCATTTTGTCCCACACACTTAGCACAATTCATATTAGTGTAAGGAATAAGAAACCAGAAACTGCACTGAGTAGTAATTCCCAAATCAACTGTTGCAGTGAATTTATTTTGCCAGAGAGAAAAGTTTGCACCGAGTCAAAGAAATAATCATTGACTATGACGGGCAAGAAAAACACCGATATGGAATGAAACAGAAGTTGCACCAGCCCACTTTAGCTATTTACAAGACTTGCACCGAGTCTAATAGACCTGATGCATGAACTGCACCGACCTCGTTGCAACAGAGAATCGAATAGGCTAGATTATGCACTGAACATGATCTTGTTTTAAGCAAGGCATGCACCGAGTTGTGTTCCAATCCCTTTGACTAATCAAGGTTTGCACCGAGATGCATTAGCACTGAAAAGACAATGATAGATGCAAGTCAAAGCTTGCACCGAGATGGATTTGCACTGAGGTGTAGGAATGACCAGCCTGACCAAGGCATTCTGGTCAAGAATTGCACCAACCTCAAAAGGTGAGCTGCAGAGACATGATATGCACGGACCTTAGAGGACACGACCTAGAGAAATGCATAGAGACAACATATGAACCTGATCAAGGACTTGCACCGAGGCAAGCACTTTATGTAAGAGATGCAGAACTTGCACTGAACTTAATATGCCTTAACAGAGAACGAGAACATGTAATGCACAGACCTAAATCATGCTATAAACACAGACCTCCTTCATGCTTAGAAACAAGGAAATACACCGTATAAAGACAAATTGATCTATAGTCAAAAAGAATTGATTTATAGTGTGAGACATCATCAAAACTGTAGGGATGCAATAATCTCCCCCTTTTTGATGATGGCAACACTATGAATCAAGCAATGTCAGGGCATTAAGCACAATCGAGAGCAAGCCAATCATGTAGACAAACCAGAGAGCCTTTTCTAGAAACACATCTTCTGAACCTCTTCTCTCTCCAAATACGCTCTCCCCACTACTCACTCTCAGATGACCTCTTCACAGTAGCAAGACCTCTCTCAGATGTTCTCATATGTTGCATGACCTCTCTTTTGTAGCAAGACCTCTCTCAGATGTTCTCAGATGTTGCATGACCTCTCTCTCCCCCTTTGACATCATCAAAAGGAAATGAAAGATATAAGAAATTACTGGAGACATGAGGGAGAAGTACAGTGGCTTCTTAGTGTAGAAAGACTCAAGAGCATATCTTAAGAGAATAAGTGAGGTGCTAAACTCAAGAGAAGATTCTTGAACTCTGGTAATCAATAGAGAAGTAGAATGAGAGGAAAGTGTATCCACATACAGGGTATATGATGTAGAGCAGGGATGAACAAGTGTGGCAAGACATTGCTTAACAAAACAATAATACTTAGTAGACGACAAGAGACAAAAGCAGAGAAGGTGTTCTCATGGTGTTGAAGACAAGCATTCTAGTAATTTGTACTAAGATAAGGGATATTATAGAGATTTTTAATAAGACCAATGAGTAAGTTGGTAAATCACACTTTTGACATTAGGGAGACACCTTGATCAGAGGCCTGAATCTCCAGTTACTCGATGTGAGTACCTCATTACCTCTCCTTTTTAGAGAACAGAGTTAGTAACTGTGGCTTTTTACGTGAGGAAACACCTTGATCAGATGCCAGAGTCCCCAATTACTCACCACCTTGTCACCATTGCTTTGTAATGATCAGAAGCACAAATTTGTTTAGCAGAGATTGCTCTTCCCCCTTTTTTTTTGAATTTTACACCTCATGACATGGGAATTACTTCACTTCATTGATGAAGCTCCCAGTTTCTCAGTGATCACTATGTTTATTTGGTTGATCCCTTATATTGTGGAGATGAAGTGATTGAAGATAATACCAGAAGGACTGTTTCTTTGAAATGAATCTTGAAGTCTAGATTTCGAGTTGTTTTGGACAGAAGTCAAGACATATAGGTGTTAGCCTAAACCGGAATCATTTACAATGTAGGAAGATATACTTCGAACACTTAATCCAAATCTCTGATGGACTACTAGAGGAAAGATTCTAGCAGGACTTTAGTAACACAGACTTATAGACTTAAGAGATGAGTGAGATTCTACTATCTGAGAGAGAACCGCACTCATTCAATCATGAGAACCAGCAATGACACACATCTGTTCAATCTTTTGAATCAGTCAAAATTCACTAACTGCCCAGCTCCCCTTCAACCGATGCACTAAAGGAATTTAATCAGCAGACTCTCAGGACTCCCCCTCATTGATAGGACAGGCTTCTCATACAAACTCTTGCCAAGATAAAACAATTCAATATCAGGAGATTAGCAATTAAGATAATTTAAATAAGCCTAATTCTCTCATGAATGTGGTGAATTTGTCATTGTCCAGAGGCTTGGTGAAGATATCAGCAATTTGATTAGCAGTGCCTACATGAAACAACTCAAAGGTGTTTTTAGAAACCTCATCTCTTATGAAATGATGCCTTATTTCTATGTGTTTGGTGCGGGAATGCAAGACAGGGTTCTTGGCTAGATTGATGGCACTGGTATTATCACAGTAAATGGGTGTGCACCCCAGGTCTACTTGATAGTCCTAAAGCTGGTGTTTAATCCAAATGACTTGTGTACCATAACTCCTTGCAGCCACGTACTCAGCCTCTGCAGTGGAGAGGGCCACAGAATGTTATTTCTTGGAACCCCAAGATACTAAACACCCACCTAGAAATTCACAGTGACCACTAGTGCTTTTTCTATCTAGTTTACACCCGGCATAATCTGCATCTGTGTATGCAACTAAATCTAGTGTGTGTGATGCAGGAAACTATAAACCAAGGGTGTGTGTAGCAGATAGATATCTGAAAATTCTTTTCACTGCAGCTAAATGCAATTCAGTGGGTCTAGATTGATACCTTGCACACATTCCTACACTGAACTGTATATCAGGTCTTGAAGTTGTCAAATAAAGTAGAGATCCAATCATACCTCGATAGAGCTTGGCATCTACTTCTTTACTTGTCTCATCTGCATCCAATGAGGTATTGGTATCCATTGGTGTTGTAATGTGCTTCAAGTTGGTCATGCCAAACCTGTTGAGAATGTCCAATGTGTACTTGGTCTGGTTAATGAAGTATCCATCCTCTAACTGTTGTACCAGCAAGCCAAGAAAATACTTTAATTCACCTACCAAACTCATTTCAAAATCCGCAGACATCAACTTAGAAAATTCATTACATAGTTCAGAGCTAGTTGACCCAAAGACAATATCATCTACATATACCTGAACTATGATGAGGTCTTTATTTGAGTTCTTGGAAAATAAAGTTTGATCCACCTTACCTCTGTGGTAGCCCTTGATGATTAGAAATTCTGTCAGTCTTTCATACCATACTCGAGGAGCCTGCTTTAGACCGTACATGGCTTTATTCAATCTGAAAACTTGGTCAGGTTTAGTGGAGAATTTAAAACCGAGGGGCTGTTCAACAAAAACTTCTTCTTTGATAATTCAATTTAAGAACGCACTTTTCACATCCATTTGTTAGAGTTTTATATTTTTGGAGCATGCAAATGCTAACAATATTCTTATAGCTTCCATTTTAGCAACAGGTGCATAGGACTCATCGAAGTCAACTCCAAATTCCTGACAGTAGCCCTTGGCTACTAGTCTGGCTTTATTTCTAGAAATGATTCCATCTTCATTCATTTTATTCTTAAACACCCACTTAGTTTCTATGATATTAGTATTTTCTGGTCTTGGAACTAGCTCCCAGACATTATTTCTCTCAAACTGACCTAACTCCTCACTCATAGCATTAACCCATGATTGATCACTTAAGGCCTCTTCTACTGATTTGGGTTCAATTTGTGAGACCAAAGCAATTAGGTCTTGATTATGAACATTCCTAAAGTGAGACCTAGTTCTAAGGGGATCTTCAAGATTGCCTAGGATGTTATCTATTGGGTGATCTTTCAAGAATCTTATATTTATTGAAGACTCACCGGTTTCAACTGGCCCTACCTGGTTAGGAGTATCTGATGTTTCATTCGGCTGAACCTGCTCTTCTTCTTTATCTTCTAGGAATTCTCCATCGTGCCTGGAATCCCTGTTAGCATCTTCAAAGTTAGCAGCATCTTTTGTTTCACCAAAAATGATATGTGGAGACTCTTCAACTTTCTGATCAGTTATGTTAAAGACCCTATATGCTCTTTGTAGATCCTAAGAAATCCACTTAGAATAAAAATAATGAAAGAATATGCATAAAAGGGATAAAAGGGTATAAGCACATGGTGCTAAAGGGAAGTGTGATCGCCAGAGACGCGAGGCCTCAAAAATATGACAATAACAATATGGAGGGATCGCGAAAAATACCTTGAAAGCGCGGGTGATGTGAGTGCTCCTTTCTCTTCCAATCGGCCGGCCGATGAAGAGAGTTCTTCTCGATTTGATTACCCTTGCAAAACAATCAAAGACAACACCAATAAAGATTGGAATTAGTTATCAAGGTGAGTGTAGCATCAAGTCCTTAATAAAAATATGAGCATGAAAGTATGTGCAAGAACACACCTTAAGGGTGGTTGCCCTTAAACCCCTATGCAAAAGGGTATGGAAATATATGATGAACGATATGTAAAATAAGTGAATGAAAAGAGTGCAATAGATGCACTGTGAGAAATTCCCAACGTGATTGAGAATATGGAGTTAACAGTAAAGAGATGCAAGATGCATATATGCGTATGAACTATGCCATGAAATAAAACAAAAGAAGGGAGATGGAGATAAGAAGATGTTGGTATTCTCCTTGGCCTTGATACGCGATGGGGAGGAAGCTTCTGTATGGATGATAATTGATGCGCAGGAGTCTTCTCCTTCAGCCAGAACCATCAGCAGTAGCCTGTAAAAAAAACAAGAATCGGAATCGAATTAACAGAGCCGTAAGAGCTCTATTAATAGGGTTGAAGGGAAGATAAGAACGGGCAAGAGTCCATCACGGGAAGGGTTAAGTTCCCAATCGAGGAAGTGACCAAACAAAGCAGAGACTCTCTGGGAAAAGGCTACATTCGTTTAGAACACAAAGGGAAAAACACGACCTAGACAAGGGTGTCAATTCAAGAATTGACGACCTACTAGAGGGCTTTATTTAAAAACACGCCTAAGACCAAGGCGTTAATTACTTTACTTGTGAAAGACGTCTGAATGTGAGACGTTAATTAAAAATATTCAAAACAGGACTATTTTCCATTTCTCAATATTATTTTCTCATTTTTTAGGTGGAGGTGCATTACACTGTGCTGATTCCAATGACTATTTTTACGAATTTTTCTGACACCCGGAAGGCCACCAAATCACCTCTCAAAGGGGGTTGAAAATAATATTAAAATATTCAATTTGAAAGTGACGCCCTCACATATGTCGTGATTTCCAATTTTTTATTTTTTTATTTTATTAAAAATCAAAATAACGTCTCTTGTTAAGTCGTTAATTCATAAAAAAGTCTGAAAAAGCCTCAGAAAAATACAGAAAAATAAGAAAATGAGAGGAATTGACGCCTAATGGAAGTGGCGTCAATTTTTAAGAAACGCCCAAGGCTAAGTCGTTATTTAAAAGACGCCCCACGTCAAGTCGTTAATTCCAGAAAATTCATAAAAATAGAGAAAAATATCCAGAAAATCCAGAAAAATCCAGGAAAATAGGAAAAAAAGAAAAGGGAGAAAAAAGGGAGAAATCTAAGAAAAGTGAGAAAAATCACTCAAACAAAGTTAATTTGAGGGTCAAATTGGGGCATTACAAGGCAATATGAGATGCACTCACAGTAACGTCAATTTTGGCGTGTCTACAGTTGCCCCGCCTTGGCGTCTGCTTTGCAAGGGGGCAGAGCAAACTGAAAAGTAGATGCCAAGGTGTGATGAGACACGTAATCAACATCACTTGATGAGAATGAAATCAAAAGCTCGAGATGAAGCAATCTCGGAAAATTCAATGAAATCAACGATGTTTGGATAAGAGGAGGAGTGTGCACGCGGGCACGAAGGAGATAAAGAAGATGATCAACTTCCAGCGCGGTGGAAGTACCCCAGGTCACAAACCTGTAGGTTTCACCATTGGGGAGCGGTTACCAGCCAATGTGGACGTGCTGCAGCCAAGGTGGATCAAAGTAAAAGGATTGAGATAAGATGATAGAAATCCAAATAAGGAGCTTTCGAGAAAATGACCCAAAACAGCGACAAAATGAACTGAGGACACAATTCGGCATGGAATATCTCATATCTGGAAAGATTAAGATCAATTTGACTCTCCAAATCAGCTTATCAGAATGATTTTCCAAAATTGTTTATTCAAATTCCTACATGAATGCATGCTGGGTTAAAAGGGAAAAGTTAAAACATATGAAAATATAAGATAATCAAGGATAATATTGTTAAACTGTCCAGACTGGGTCAAGAAACCGATTCTGCGAGCTGATACTAAGCCGAAGCCCGTTTATCCGTGCACCAACTCGCAAAAGGGAACCATCGTCCCCAGTCTTGGACGGCTCAACGGCCTATCCGTATGACTAAGATGCCTTTGGAATCGTCATCGTTTTTGATGGAGGGGAACTCAAATCCCAGATTTACCAAAGTCACAAGGTCCTTGATATAATCTAGTAGCGTATGTAACATATAGTAGAATGCATACAGGGGGATGGTGAAGCAATAAGCATGGGGGAACTGAAAAATGAGGTGCAAGCACCGTGGGGCTTGGATGATGATGCCCAGTCGGCGGGACTAAGAGCTTCTTATCCTGCGCTCAAAGATGTCATTAACCAAGATATAATGAAGATATCAAGCAATGAATGAGGCATTTAAGCATAGCAAGCATAGCATGAATGGATTTCAAGCATGAATAAGTAATCATAACATAGACATTAAAGCAATCAAAGCTTGGTATGGATCATATCATTCAAACATGTATTAGCAAAGCATGTTTAGCATGAATTAGCATGGGTTAAATCATAGCATTGCAAAGCATCATTATTTGTTGTTTGTCATGAGGATGACAATCTTGGCATGGAAATAATCAGAGAAGCTGGCTCTTGAATGAATGGAGTGATGCACAGAGCAGCAGAGATAATCAGATTGACGTGAATAATCAGAGTGATACCCCAGGTGGCAGGGATGATCAGATCGAAGTGCCCATGGCGACAAGAGTGATCAGCAGGAGTTGATTAAAAAGATTTGGAGATGAATAATCAGAGTAATGCCTAGTATAGAGAATGATAATCATGAGTAATGATATTGGGAAGAATCAAGAGATTGACAACGGTGAATGGAGAGGACTCATCCCGTGCTCTTGGTCCTTGCAAAGTTGTTGTTCCTGCAAAACACCATCAGACAATATAATGCCATTTTTTTTTTTGGATTTTTTTTTTGAAATGTGCAAATTTTTATGAGTTTTGAAAAAGATATTCAAATTTTTATGGATTTTGGAAAATATTTCAATTTTTATGAATCTTGGAAGAAATATCTGATTTTTTGTTTGATTTTGCTCCGGAAATATTCAAATTTTTTGTTGATTTTGACTTAGACATTGTTATTACAGCATCAAATGGTATTTTTGAACCACTGGCTAGGGGTCCTTGTTCCTTCCCCTTTCGCTAAAATTACCCAAAGCCGAGCGTGCATTGAAGGGTGGCGCCCTATAACTGACTGCCCTTGATTAACGGTGCTCCTACCAAGGCCATACCTGAGAAACATTCGATCTTGGAGGGAGAAGAGAAGAACAATTGTGACAAGCTTTATACAGGATGAGAGATGTCAGGATTTGAATTCCTTCCAAGGTGTTTCCCCTCAAAGAGGTAGTCTGTTGTGCCGGGGCTTTTGTGCCTTTGATTTTTAGACCCTTGACATGCATACGACCAGGGTTTTCCCTGCGGGGACTTTGCCACTCTTGACATGCCATAATTCATAATTTTGCTTTTATCAAAATTTTGACTTGACTTTCATAATAGCCCTTTTGGCGAGATGTACATCATGAAAACTTATATGAAAACTCATATTGATTTTGGGTCAAGACTGCCCCTATTTGAGACTCCTCTCGTATTAGGGATTACCGAGGTTGGTCATCTCATCTGTCAACCTCTTGTCCCTGCATTCGGCCGAGTAAAGAAGAGAAAAGA
Organism: Amorphophallus konjac; assembly: GCA_022559845.1. Lineage (NCBI taxonomy): Eukaryota > Viridiplantae > Streptophyta > Magnoliopsida > Alismatales > Araceae > Amorphophallus > Amorphophallus konjac. Next base: position 466,256,518 of record CM040121.1, on the reverse strand, counting down.
CTTTCAGATATACTCATGGCATGGCCAAAGTAGGGACGGTGTTTACCCAAAGGAGCCGGCTAAGGACGCCGTGAAGTGTGTGAAATGCCCAGCTGAAGGTTACTCTTAACAAGCAGGGAGAGAACGTTGAATTCCCAGCGTGGGGTTTTTATTACCAAAGGTGCTGCAAAAACAAGCCTAAAAGACTATTTTGAGAATGATTTAGTAAAGATAAAGATTCGACCTAGGATAAAGGTCTTGACTACCAATCTTAATCTTGTTAAGAAGTACTTTATTTTGAAAATCATCATTAAGCAATGAGATAATGATATCATGAAATGAGTACTTACGCCAATATGTTACCATGCAACTTTTGTAGAACCAGCTGTCAGAGGCGAGGTTGATCATCGTGGGATAGTCCTCTTTGGCAGTAAAAATGATTAGAAGCAAAGGGTTTGAAAGTGGCTTAACAAGAAGGAGTGGTGCCAAGACCAGACTCAGACGAATAAGGAAAAAAAGGAAGAGAGGCGAGGGCTAGAACTCCCTCACTAAGGTGTGGAGACCCTGATCACATGAAAGGTCTACAGAAGAAGCGGAGAATTAGAAGGAGGAGTGAGGACTAAAGCCTCGAAAGCAGTGAGAGAATGGGCAGATGCCCAAAGCAGTGGATGTGGAAGAAGTTGGGTCGGACCCAGGATTAGGGGGAATCAAAAGAAGAAATTGATAGATGGAAAGAGGCAGATCCGGAGGGTCCGGAGGTTGTGGAGGAGAATCCTGATAAGAGGAATCCGGGGGCTCCGGAGGGATAAAATATCGAGGGACGCGGTGCCCTGGGAAGAAATAGGGAAAAAGATGATGGAAAAGGAAGAAGAAAATGAAGGATGTGATATCCTGGAAGAGTAGAAAGATGAATCGGAAGAAAGATGGATGGTCCGGAGGTTCCGGGGGAAGAAGATAGAAAAGGGCGTGATGCCCTGGGAGAAAGTCTGGAGGTTCCGGAGGAAGAAGACGGAAAGGGGCACGATGCCCAGGGAGAATCAATAAGAAGCCCAGAAGATCCGGACTTGAGGGTGTGCAAGGGCGCGATGCCCAAAGAACGAGATCTGGAGGTTCCGGAGGAGGAAGATACCATGGGACGCGATGCCCAGGGAGGACGGGAGAGAAATTCGGGGAGTCCGGATGCAATGGTTGGAAAGGGGAGCGATGCCCTGAGGAAAGATTGGAGAGGGTGCAATGCCCGGGCAGTGTAAGGGGACCCGCAGATCCTGAGGATGAAGATGAATAAGATGGGAAATGCGGAAGATCCGGAGGTTCCGCAAGGCGGGGAAGATACGGGTCTGGAAACCCGAGAAAGAAGAAGTGCAAATGTATGCGGATGCAATGCAACAGATGCAATGAATGCATGAAATGCAAAGAATGTGAAGAATACGAGGGATGAGAGGATGAGATCCTCCTCTTCGCCTGTGGAGTGGCCCATGAAAAATCGATGATAGATGTGAATGTGGGTGAAGTTGAATAGAAGGTGGAAGGTCCCTTAGTGGAAGCATGTCTACCCCTCCACGGCAGCAAAAGTGTACAACCGGATAAAATCAAAGTCTGTGATGAAGCTTTAACAATCACTGCCAACTCCCTTGGAGGGTGAAGAGTGACAATGTGAGAGAATTGGAAAATTAGAGCGTGAAGCATTGTCATATCTAAGGATTGTGGTGTTTGAAAAGTGTTAAACAAAGCGGGCGTTCGCCCCTTGTATGAAATAGAAGGTTCCAGATTGAAGGATAGGAACAAGGGGTGCCCTGTTTGGCCCTTGGACATAGACTTATACGGCATCAACGCTTGGCATTCTCTTCTGGCGAGCAGCGGCGGGGGCTTGGCCTCTTCGACCATTCTTGGCACAACAACTCGGATTGGCATTCGATAAATAAGTTCTTGCATCTTGAACATCATGGCCGCGGATAAATCTTTCTTTTCCGGCTCTTGATCATCTTCATCACACGTACTTACAGAAGGACACCCGTTCCGAGTAGTAAAGGGGGGTGAAGCGGGGGCGGAAGGTTCCATAGATGGTGGAGGTATAATGGAAGGTGTTGGAGAAAGGGTGAGTGGAAATGGCGGTTCAAACACGTCGAGCTTCTCCCTTTGCTCGGAAGTAGTCGGGGTTGGCTCGAGTGCAAAAAGGGGTGAATCCTGCTCAAGATTAGCCACGGGTAAGGGTGAAGGGTTAAGGGTTAAGTAGTGGAATAGGAGTGGCTAGGTCATGGGTTAAAGGTATAATGGAGGGCCGAGGTGGCGGTAATAGGAGGTTAGATGATGAAGTGGAGGCTAATGGTATAGCAGGTGGAGGTTTAGCGGAGGCCGGTGCTGTGGAGGCTGATGGTATAGCAGGAGGTGTAAAAGTATCAGGTTTGGTCCGGAGGAAATGCCGGATGGGGCGAGTGGTGTCTGGGGTAGGAGACATGTCTTGGTGCGCCGACATGGGTGATTGGAGTATTGATCCCTCGTCATAACACCAATAAGTCTTAGAAGCGGGGGTTATATTAAGGACGATGGCATCGTCTTGAGCAGGGGGTTCATCCAGTGGTAGCGGAGGGAGAGGAAAACGAAGAAAACTCGGAAGGGATGCCTGCAGAGCTTCATCATCATGTGCCGTCTTGAATTCTTCAATTGCCGGTTCTTCATTATTGAGTTCAAGTGGATGCCATGGTGGAGATGTATTAGTAGGTGGTGGAATGTAATGGTATTGCAGATGATGTGGTGAATGCAAGTGTGAATGCGTAGGCGGAGGCGGAGGGCCATATGAATGAACGGGGTGAATGGGTGGAGGATGGACAGCGTCCACTTGAACGTTGAAATCTGCCGGCTCTTGCTTGCTTGAACTGTCGATGCCGTAGCCGTCTCTCCTATCCTTACAATCTTTCTCCATCTTTGTAATGTCATTTAGAGCCGCATAAAGAGGATTGACTGGAGTAGGAGGAGCGGGCCGTGGGCTCGTAACCCTCTTTAATTGTTCCTCCAACAAAGTGACTTTGTCGAGAAGAGTTCGTTGGAGGGGTGTGACTTGAGCAACAGAGGGTCGGCAGGGCCTTGAAGGAGGGGCCGCACAAAAAGGCCGTGGAAGGGTATTAATGGGATGACCCATAGAAGAACCTGGATGGGCCGGGTTGCAAGGAATAAATGGGCCTTGGGGCCGTGGTGGAGGAGGAATAAAAGGAGGCGGGTGACGGGCCACCCGAATAGGGGTAGGTGTGGACGAAGGAGGCGGGTATTGGACCACCCGAGGAGAAGTGTGAATAGGAGGAGATGGGTGATGGGCTACCCGGGTAGGAATGTGAATAGAGAAGGGAAGTGGGTGATGGGCCACCCGCGTAGGATTGGAAGGAGGATGAGGGGAATGAGGTGCACCCTCAACAACGGCCTTAAGGGCTTGGATTTGTTGAGGGGTGAGATGATCTAATGCATGCAAGATCTGGGAGACCTTCTCATCTTCGGGAGGAGACGGTCCCGTAGGAGTAGTGGCTCGCGATTGAGGCGAGGGACCATGGGATTGGATATTGCCCATGGGTGGGGCAAAACCGTGAAGATGAGGGCGTGGTCCCTTTAAAAGATTATGGTGAGAGTTGTGATGAATATGTTGAAATTGAAGGGAATAAGATGTGCTAGGTTGATCACCCTCATGAACATTAATTGAGTTAAACATGTTGACTTTCTTATCAAGGTATCCCAAACAATTCAATGTGCAATCAAAACAGCTCACATAGATAGCAAACAAGCTAGGATGGGGTTACCTTTGATTTCTTTTATTTGAACCTTGGCAAATTAATTGATTTTGTGAAAATTGATGTGATCACTCAAGGGGGGAACCTAGTTTCAAATGTGGTTTTCTCCGATGCCAACTAGGAACACTCTCTCACCATGCATAGGCCAACTAAACCCGGGACTTCAAAGGTACAACCTGCCCAGCGTCCGTGAGGGAATCCACGGGTGCGGGGACTTATGGAGGCTTGGTTTAGAAATTTCCGGTTCAATGAGACGGAGTGCTCAATGGAGGGTCCTTCCTTCACCAAGAGGGTGGTGTGACTCCTAAAAGTGTGGGGAGAGGAGGTCTCCCAAACCAATGCAAGGATGAATGCAGCAGACAGTATCAAGCAGATAACAACACAGAACAAAATGACGACCTGGGAAAGGTCGCTATATCAATAAATAGCGTCTGAGCGTCAGTCGCTAGTCACTGTGAATAGTGCAAGCAGAGCAAAATAGCGCCTTAGGGTGAGGCGCTTTCTCTAGAATGGACGCCCGGGAGCAGGGGCGTCAAATGGCAGTAATCAGCACGAATAAATAATGATAATAAAAATGACACCTTACAGTAAGGCGCTATTCAAGTGAAAGACGCCTTGATGTGAGGCGTTATACTGATAAAAGACGCCTCTGAGAGGGGCGTTAATTACTTCAATACTTCAACGGCCATAGGGCTCAAACAGTGGAAAATACCGACAGAAATGAAAAACACTCACAATCTCAGTATAAGAATCATGGCAATCAAACATGACAAGGGATATAGCATGCTCATCATTTTTTTTAAAAAAAAAGAGATGGATAAATGGAATTTCTAAAAACCTATCAAACTGACAAATCACATAGGGAGAGTGCTACATGGAGCACAAAGGGAGACGCACCGTGGGTGCAAAAGGGGAGATGGCACACGTGGGTGCCCAAGGGGAAAGGGTAATCAAAAGAAAAATGAAAGGGGTCCCACCGTGATCGCCAATTTGTAGATCCTAAGAAATCCACTTAGAACAATTAAAAAAAATAAAAGAATAAGCATGCACGAGGTGCAAAATAGGAGATGTGATCGCCAGAGACGCGAGGGCCTCAAAGAATATAATCAATAATAATATGGAGGAGGGATCGCGAAAAATACCTTGAAAGCGCGGGTGATGTGAGTGCTCCTTTCTCTTCCAATCGGCCGGCCGATGAAGAGAGTTCTTCTCGATTTGATTACCCTTGCAAAATAATCAAAGACAACACCAATAAAGATTAGAATTAGAAATCAAGGTGAGTGTAGCATCAAGTCCTTAATAAAAATATGAGCATGAAAGTATGTGCAAGAACACACCTTAAGGGTGGTTGCCCTTAAACCCCTATGCAAAAGGGTATGGAAATATATGATGAATGATATGTAAAATAAGTGAATGAAAAGAGTGCAATAGATGCACTGTGAGAAATTCCCAACGTGATTGAGAATATGGAGTTAACAGTAAAGAGATGCAAGATGCATATATGCATATGAACTATGCCATGAAATAAAACAAAAGAAGGGAGATGGAGATAAGAAGATGCTGGTATTCTCCTTGGCCTTGATACGCGATGGGGAGGAAGCTTCTGTATGGATGATAATTGATGCGCAGGAGTCTTCTCCTTCAGCCAGAACTAGCGGCAGCAGCCTGTAAAAAAAAACAAGAATCGGAATCGAATTAACAAAGCCGTAAGAGCTCTATTAATAGGGTTGAAGGGAAGATAAGAACAGGCAAGAGTCCATCACGGGAAGGGTTAAGTTCCCAATCGAGGAAGTGACCAAACAAAGCAGGGACTCTCTGGGAAAGGGCTGCGTTCGTTTAGAACACAAAGGGAAAAACACGACCTAGATAAGGGCGTCAATTCAAGAATTGACGACCTACTAGAGGGCTTTATTTAAAAACACGCCTAAGACCAAGGCGTTAATTCCTTTACTTGTGAAAGACGTCTGAATGTGAGGCGTTAATTAAAAATATTCAAAACAGGGCTATTTTTCATTTCTTAATATTATTTTCTCATTTTTTAGGTGGAGGTGCATTACACTGTGCTGATTCCAATGACTATTTTTACGAATTTTTCTGACACCCGGAAGGCCACCAAATCACCTCTCAAAGGGGGTTAAAAATAATATTAAAATATTCAATTTGAAAGTGACGCCCTCACATATGTCGTGATTTCTAATTTTTTATTTTTTTATTTTATTAAAAATCAAAATAACGTCTCTTGTTAAGTCGTTAATTCATAAAAAAATCTGAAAAAGCCTCAGAAAAATCCAGAAAAATAGGAAAATGAGAGGAATTGACGCCTAATGGAAGTGGCGTCAATTTTTAAGAAACGCCCAAGGCTAAGTCGTTATTTAAAAGACGCCCCACGTCAAGTCGTTAATTTCGGAAAATTCATAAAAATAGAGAAAAATATCCAAAAAAATCTAGGAAAATAGGAAAAAAAAGAAAAGGGAGAAAAAAGAGAGAAATCCAAGAAAATTGAGAAAAACCACTCAAACAAAGTTAATTTGAGGGTCAAATTGGGGCATTACAAGGCAATATGAGATGCACTCACAGTAACGTCAATTTTGGCGTGTCTACACTCTTGACACTTCAGAGTATCCTAAAAATGTTCCTAGACAGCTTTTAGCATCAAACTTATCTAAGTCTTTCTTGTCATTATTATGGATAAAGCATTCAGCACCAAAAATCCTGAAATGAGCCAAGTTTGGTTTCTTACCTTTCAATAGCTCATAGGGGGTTTTCTTGTGAATTGGTCTTACCATGGCCCTGTTGATTGTATAAGTTGTTGTATTGGCCGCCTCTGCCCAAAACTTTCTTGGTAGTTGACTCTCAATCCACATGGTTCGGGCCATCTCAACAATGGTTCGATTTCTTCTCTCCACAATTCCATTCTGCTCTGGTATCCTAGGAGAAGAGAACTTGTGTGTTAGTCCTTCACTTTCACAAAGGTCAGAAAATATGGATTTTTCAAATTCACCTCCATGGTCAGATTGAATTGAATAAATCTTATGTTTTCCTTCTTGTTTGAACTTATTGAAAAATTGTTTGAATTTTTGAAAAGCATCATTTTTGTTGGCTAAGAAAAAGATCCATGAAAATCTAGAGTGGTCATCAATGATCACGCAACCAAACCTACTACCATTGAGACTCTGAGTTTTAGTAGGATCGAAGAGATCCATATGAAGAAGTTCCATTGGTCTAGAAGACAATGGCTCAGATCTTAGTTTGAAGGACTTCCTGGTCTATTTGCCTAAAGCACATGCATCACATATTTTTGAAATTGAATTAAACTTGATTTTAGGCATGCCTCTGACTAAATCATGCTTGATCAATTTATTCAAAGTAGAAAAGCTAGCATGGCCAAAACGTCTATGCCAATCAAAAGCATCACTTTCAGAGTTAGCAGATAAGCAGAGGTTAGATTCAGACTCAACATCTAAGTCTACCATGTAGACATTATTGGTCATGTTTGCTACAAACTTAACATGATCAGAATTTATTTCAAAGATTTTGCATGAGTTGTTGTCAAACACAACCCTGTGACCCTTGTCACATAATTGACTAATGCTAATCAGATTGTGTTGAAGACCTTCCACAAGTAAGACTTTCTCAATAGAGTTAGTGGAGGACTTACCAACTGTGCCAACCCCAATGATCTTACCTCTGTTCTTTTCTCCGAACTTGACCAGACCCCCTACCTTCATTTCTAACTTGCTGAACTTGGATCGGTCTCCTATCATGTGCCTGGAGCAGCCACTGTCAAGGTACCATTTGTTGTTCTGAGCTGCCAGGCAGACCTACACAAATGAAATCAAACAATGTGGTTTGGAACCCAAGATAAGTTGGGTCCAAAGACATCATTCAAATCTTTAAGCATATGTTTAGGAATCCAGAGTAGTTTGAACTTATTTTTCTCTTGCATCTTAACTTCGGGTCTATTAAAATTGTGACCTGAATTATGTCCAGCTAGTCTGGAGAATTGAAATCTATTCCAGTTATTAGGCTTCTCATCCCTGGAGTATCTTCTGTGCGTTTGTTGATTAACAAATTTTTGAGTTTGAGTGTTATTTCTCCAGTAACTGTTGTTCGGACCCATTCTTTTATAGTAGTTCCAGCTTTTATTCGGATACATTTGCCCAATCCAGCTACCATTTCTGTTCTAGTGAATGGGCTTAGAGAAATTTTTCACAAAGTTCATTTCTGTTTTAGATGGTCATCCAGCATTGTTTGTTGAATTTTCCTTTGGACATTGAATGTTTTGATTGCTGTTTGAACTGGATGGTGTGTCCAACTTTTCTTTTCCCTTCTCTAGGCAGAAGGTAGTGGTCTTGAACTTAAAGGGTCTCTTGTTAGTTAGATTATAGCCTAAACCCTCCTTGTTGAAATTAACCCTTGTTCCCAGTATAGAATCCAGATTTGTTTTTCCTTGAACACTTTTTTCTAAGACCTTTTGTTTGCCTTCCAGCTCTCTTTGCAAAGACTCGCAATTTTTTAGGAGTTCACTGTTCACTTTCTTAACAGCTTCATACTTCTTTGTGATCACACTATTCTCATTCAGACTTTCTTCAAATTTAATCTTGAGTTCGTTGAGCTGTGTGTGAACTTCCTGGTTCTCTGATTTGTGCTTTTTATTTTCCTTTTTCAGAGAAGTCATTTCTTCTAATTCTTCCTTTAACTTCTGATTTTTCTCACTGATTTGAGTTTGTTCTTCAATATTAGCATTTAATTTTCTCTTCAGAACCCTATGCTCTTTACTCAGAGAATTGAACTTATCTAACAGTTCAGCATAGGCATCTTCCCAATCATCAATAAAAAAATTCTCAAAGATATTTGTTACCTCCACTTCGCTGTTTGCCATCAAGCAAATTCCTTCTTCTTCCTCCTATGAGGAATTGGCTTCCAGATTTTCTTCCTCATCGCTCCATGTGCAGACCATCGCTTGTGGCTTCTTCTTCTGCACCTTCGAGCTCTTCTTCTGAAGATCAGGGTAGTCCCCTTTCATATTGTAGATATATTTTCTTCTTCGAATCCGTTTCTTCCCAAATGTCTCCCCGAACGTCTATCCTACCACCTCCACATGAGGAACAAGTAAAGGCAGAGGAAAAAGGGAAGTGTAACAAACCGTGATCGCCACCAAAGCGCCGAACGTGATGAACACGCCGTGCTTTGGAAAGAGGGAGAGACACTCGCCTGACTGCAGCACAGGGAAGATGAATGGTTTATGGAGAAGCGCCTATAGGATGTACGGCCTTACGATAGACCGCCTAAGGACGCTGCAGAAGATGCAGGATGAAGGACTACTGGGAGTTGAACAGCTCTGTAGCGACCGCAGGAAGAAGATGGACGGCCCAGCCTACGCCGCACGTCTTCTAGAACGGACCGTGTAGAACCGCGCAAGACCACCGAGCCAGAAGTCCAAAGGGGTCCAACCTCCACCCTCTCCAGCCGGCCAGAGGGGATGGGCCTCATGCTAAGGATTGCTGATCTGCAAAAGCAATGTAAAAACACACAGAAATAACCTAGATTAGAACTGAATGATGTAGTATATGTCAAAATAACAAGGAATGAATGTGACTAAGTGGAAAGGGGGATACCTGGGGGATTTTAAACCCCTAGGGTGGCAAAAACGTGGGTGGATGTGTGCATGGTGATGAGAATGAAGAAGAACGTAGAGAGAAAGCAATGCATGCAATGAAAAGTGACGAAATCAACCAAACATAAAAGACTCAAGACTCGACTACTCCATGAACCAGAGACTTATATGGACGTAGAAAGCCTCCCTCCTTGGTGCTAGGTCGCTCAAGAGTGCGGCAGGGCTTCGTCGTCGACCAAAAATCTTCCCCCCTTTTCAAGTCCGGCCTTCAGGGTCTATTTATAGAGCCTAGAATGCCAGCCCCAAAATTAGGGTTTCCAGTGGATATTAATCCGAGATATCAAAAGATAAAGCGAAGATAATATCCTCAGCTTTCGTTAGGATCAAATCTCATCCGATTTGGTTGAGAATCCACGGAGAAAATCGAGGACAAAGTTGAGGGTTTAACCACGGATAAAAGAGATAAAATCTGTTAAAATTCAACAATGGACGAGATGAACGGTCTTACGATAGACCGCTCAATTGGATGGGTGGCCATATTATGGCCGTCCAACCCCGTCGGTGGAAATTCAAAATGAATTATTAATAATCCAAATTATTTGTTGAACTGACCGAAACATTCGCCGTTGGACTCTCAGAGATAAACGGCTCAGATGAGACCGTTGAAACGAAGAGCGGCCAAAGACAAACCGTTCTAGTCCTGTCGGTGGAAAATCAAAATAAATAAGATAATTTGATAATTATCTGAAAGCCAGCAACGTTTAGGACTCTGGAGAAATGAGCGGTCACCATCAGTTCGTTCATCAAGTTGAACGGCTAGGGGAGGGCCGCATAAAAGCTTGTCGGTGGAAATTCAGAAAATTAACTAAAATGCTCCAAAATATATGAACGGTCCACAGTCAACCGCACATGAGTTGAGCGGTCATGGATGAACCGTGCATGCATATGGATGCTTGAAACTTATAGAAAAACCCAATCAACCAGAACCAAGGCCCGTTAAGCCCTGGATCAATTTGGACCTAACCAAGGAGGGAGGCAACCCATAAAATTGTCCCAAAACATGCCGGAAAATAGCCCCAACAAGTGATGGACAACTCGAGGCATCAACAAATGGGAGTAAGAAAAACGACTCAACTTATCGGCATAAAACGGGTGTCAACAGATGCCCCTCCTTAACGTCCTCTTTGCAGGGGAGCGAGCGGAGGCGAAGCGGAAGTGACATGGAACATGGAGATGGAGCGGAAATGCAGCGGAGTGGACCGGGAAAGCGGGCGTTAAGGTAAAACGACACCCGTTTTTACCAACAAGCGATAAGAATCTTTCGGCAAACTCTGAACCAAACGCAAGGAATGACTAAACCAAAAGTGACACCAGTCTGGAGGAACTAAACTAAAATAAATCGACAAGACCAACCTCATGGAGGACAGAATCCCGCGGTCCAATGAGGAGGCCACAAAAGCAGGTAGTAAAAGTAAAGGAAATAGGTTAAAGCTCCAGACGAGGACCTCTCAATCAACCAAACCAAGCGAATCGACCAAAGAGAACCTTCCAACTCAGAGTGGAATTAGTTCCTCTTACCCAAAATATTAAACGCACAGCTAACCATCACTGATGGGACATTCTTCAAGCAAACCATGGGACATGAAAGCTCAAAGATGCGTATGATGCATGTTGGGCTAAACTAAAAAAGAAATCGTTAAAACAAATGCAAAGAAAGATTAAAATATAAAATACTCGAGAATAATATTGCTAGCTGGGAAAATCAGAGTCAAGATACTATCCGCAACCACAGCGTGCAGAATAGAACCATCCTCCCCGTGACATCCCAACCTAACGGCCTATCCGATGATTAAACACGTGAACCTGGATCATCATCATTTTTGTTAAAGGGGAACATCAGATCCTGGAACACGTAGATAACCAACTGGTTCTTCAGATAATATAATATAGTACCATATAATAATGTAATAAGGGTGACAAGGATAGAAGGCCATACCTGACTTACCTGTGTAGGCGAAACGGCAAGTGAAATTTTTGGATGTTGCACACAAATTTGTTAACAATATTTGCAACAATTCATCAAAATTCATCAATTGAACATCAAGTGCAGATTATAGGGAGTCAAACCACTTTAAACATGAACGGTCATGGGCCAACCGCCCAAAGAAGAACGGTTATGGGCGAACTGTATATATCATAGAATTCGAACCGACTTAAAAATTTACCGTTGACGACAAACGGTCAGATGGCAACCGCCCAAACCAAGGACGGTCTATGGCTAGACCGCACATCCTCTGCAACTTTGAAAAAAAACAAACCCTTCGTCTCCCTCCTCCGTAACCGACGGTGGAGGAGAATGAAGGGGGAAAGCCCCATTCTCACACTCCCACTCTCAATCTCTCAAACTCCCTCACTCCCCATCTTGCCTATTGCCACCATGACGAGGACAAAGCACCAGGCCTCCCGCCCTGGGGCGAGCGGAGGCGATGACGACACACCACCGTCGACGACGACGGCGGCCATGGAACCGAAGGCGACGGTGACGCCCACCACCGAGACACCATCGGTGGCTACAATCGGGGAGGAGACGACCGCGATCGTCGTGGCAGAGGCACAGGAGGCGGAGGAGACCGAGGCACCACCGGCGGCGGCAAGGGTGGCGAGGCCAGCGAGGGACCCCGAGGTAGGTCCCCCCCCCCCCCGCCCTTAACCCATTTTCTTTGATTTTAATGGATGCATGTTAGTTCTAGGGGGGGTTTAGGGGGGATTAGAGGCTTAGGGGCCGGTTTGGGGGGCCATGGTGGCCTGCCCGCCGGTGGGGAACCGCCACTGTCGTCGGGGAAGATGACGGTGGGGCGATTGAACAGAAACCGCAGAAACCCAGACACGCGGCCCACATCGGACCGCCCAAACTCATACGGCCCAGGAACGACCGTTCAAACGAATGAAACATTAGGACCGAGGCAAACAAAGATGGTAGGGAGAAGACCGCACAAATGACGAACGGGCCCAATCTGGCCGTTCAAAACCTGAACCCCAGAAAACTATACGGTCTATATCAGACCGTCCATTAGGATAAATGGTCCATTGAGGACCGTTCAAATTACAGACAAGACAAATGATGATTTTGTTTTATTGATGAGATGAAAATGAATTATCTAATTGCCTAAAATGATTTACGAAATGAATGGATGAAAATGAATGAATGCAGGGGAAGCGCAGGACCCGCACCTCCTGGCTGCAGGTCCGCGCAGTGTACTTAGCACTGCCAGACTTCCAGAGGGAGCGGTTGGCTGCCACGGGGTTCGCCCCATTCCTGAGCATTGAGGTGTGTCGATTCGACGCAGCTCTGCTCTACACCCTGCACGACGGCTGGGACCCAGTGAGTCGGACGTTCCTTTTACCGTGGGGGCATATGGTCCCCATGCCAGAGGACGTGGCCAGGCTCACTGGCCTTCGGGTGCACGGGTCACCGGTTAGCGGGACTACCTTTCCCGACTATCGGGCAATGGCTCGGGAGTTGTTGGGCCTTGAGCTACGGCGCCCCGAGAGGCAGTCAACTCTCCTTCCCCGGGCTGGTCTCCAGGACAACCTGGGCTTGTGGCGGGCAGGTGTTGCAGTCGGGGAGCGACCGTAGGATCACTTGCAGCGGTTGATAGAGCTGGAGCGGCCGAGAGTTGCAGCAGGACCGGGAGCGGAGGCAGATCGAGTTTTGCGGCGGTTCCTGATGTTGCTGTTTGGATGGCTTCTCTTCTCCACACGAGTCGATGTGATGAGCTACCGCTTCCTCCCCTTCTTCCAGGAGCTCGAGCATGTTGGGGACTACGCCTGGGGAGCAGCAGTCCTCGCGTTCCTCTTCGACACCCTCAATTCGACAGCTCGTCGGACGATGCTCGGGGGCTTCTCCCCCTTACTCCAGGTACGACTTCTACCTTAGACTTAATTATGCAATTCTATATGCTTCCTAAATGCTGACATGGTGCTGTGATGTAGGTGTGGGCCTACGTACGCCTACATGGGCTGGGCAGAGGCGAGGAGACCCGTCCCGGGCTCCTGCCGATCGCACGGAGGTGGACAGCACCTCGGGAGATGGCGGCTCTCCGGAGACAGATCTGGGAGCTGCAGGATGACCTCGACTCGCTACCCTTCGCCTTGGTATGCTTCTAAACTCAGACTCTTTAATTAAATGCGATTCTTATATGATGCTGATGCGACTTTCTACTTCTTGCAGGTACGGTGGACACCTTACGCAGAGGAGGGCCAGGAGGTCAGCCTTGGGTGGTCGACGCCCTTGCCTTCGCCGGACGAGATGCGTGGCTTCACTGCGTGAATGTGGTGGAGCCACTGCACTACAGGTTGGTGATGAGGACCATCGGGGTTTATCAGCCCGCGGTGGAGTTCCCGGGGCCTGAGAAGGCGGGGGAGCGAGTGATGAGGACTACCCGGGGCCTAGCGGCAGCTTTTGATTGGTCGACGAGGAACTCTGCGCAAGTGGCCGACTGGACAGCTCTGGGGCGAGTGGTGACCGCCCGAGCGGAGAGCGACTCGGTGTACTATACTGCGTACGCCAGACACTACCGAGAGCAGGTGTTCCAGGGTGCCCACCGACCGGTACGACTTCTAAACTCAACCTCTATCTATTATGCTTATGGTTCCTATATGATGCACTGACACTTGGACTTCTAAATGTAGATTGACCCTGCGGGACGACTGACGGAGTTATAGGGACTCCTACACGCCACCATCAGGGAGCGGGACAAGGCCCGGCAGGCCCTGGCCTTACTGGTGAGTTTGCTAAACCCTAAACTCTCTAAACTATGCAAATGCTTAAGATTATGATTATGCATGTGACTGACCTAGAGTTTTGGATGCAGCGCGCCGAGGGTACCTAGCGACAGGGGGCTGATGCTCTTTCTTCTTCTTCTACCCAGACTCCTGCAGATCGGACTGAGCGGGAGGCCCACTTCACTAGGATGGTAGCGCGGGCCAAGGCGGCCGAGGTGGCGCTCACCGAGAGGGTACGCAAATCACTACACTTTCCCTTTGTCATTTATGCTTATGATATGTATGAAAATGCAATTGACTGATAATGATATGTGCATGCAGATGTCCGAGCTGACCCGCCTTAGGACCGAGCTAGAGCAGAGCCGGGTAGCGGCTCAGGAGGAGGTGGCCCGTGTGCGGGAGGAGGCAGCACAGAGCCGACCAGCAGATGCGCTGGAGACGGCGCTTTTACGGGCTGAGTTGGAGCGACTTCGAGCCAGCGCGGTCGAGGCGGACCGCTACCAGGCTGAGACGGAGTGACTTCGAGCCAGTGCGACCGAGGCAGAGCGCTACCGGGCCGAGGCGGAGTGTTACCGGACTGAGGCAGAGCAGGCCTGGTTATAGGTTGCCAGGTTGGAGGGCAAGGTGGAAGGCAGGAGAGAGGTGAGTTGGGAGCGCAGCCGAGCGACCCCGAGTGGTAGCCATGGCACTCATGGCTCTATTAGGAGTTACTTCACAGGTTCCTTCGGCCACCGGAGGAATGAGGAGGAGGAGCGACGCCGGCGACGGTGTGACGAGGCGACCTCAGCGATGCCTCCCCCAAAGAGGCACGAGGGCGGTGGAGACAGTGACGGGGGCCAGGGAGAGGGACAGGCTTGACTTTGTGCTTGGCCCGACTTTTGTACATGATGTGATATGATAGTGATATGCATGCTTCTGTTTTAATTTTGTGTGAATGAATGAATGTATGAATGAATGAATGGATGAATGCGACTACTGACTCGAAACGAGTACGTGAGAGACGACGATTATGGGTGAGGCATGACTATGAGTGAGGCGCGACAGACCGCGAGTGAGACAGGGGGACGCCGACTCTGAGTGAGAGAGAGAGAGAGAGATGAGTGTCGTCAAATGAGTGAGGTGAGAGACGCCAAATGAGTGAAATGAGGGACATCAAATGAGTGAGATGAGGGCGCCAAATGAGTGAGATGAGAGACGGCAAATGAATGAAATGAGAGATGCAAATGAGGGAGATGACGCCAAATGAGTGAAAGGCAGAATGCCAAATGAGTGAAATGAGAGACGCCAAAATGAGTGAGATGAGGGCGCCAAATGAGTGAGATGAGGGGCAGCACGACTTACTAGTTGGGCAGGTTGACAAAGGGCTCCGGATCCGATGAACGGTTCTCAGTGGGCCGCTCAAAGCGGTATACGGTCTGTGGCAGACCGTTCCAAAGAGAATAGAACGGTTGAATATTAACTGTGCGGAGTAATGAACGGTTTACCATGGGCCGGATAACAATAAGAATGGTCTAGACTAGGCCGCTTAAGTTCTTGCCCTCGGGTTCTTTGGAGGATGATAAACGGTTGTTCACGGACTGCTCAAGAGGATTGTCGGTCTATCGTAAGACTATCCAAATGGGTATCCTACGAATTTGGAGGGGACTCTCCTGGGGAGTCCTCAACCCGAGGGTAAAACACTTTGAACCTATCCAAACCTCATCTTAACCCGCCCTAGACTTATCCAACCCCAATCTCAAGAGGCCTAGGCTTCCTAACAAGCCCTATAAGTGGGAGGGGATCCTAAATTCGTAGTTCACACACCTTCCCCCTTCTAAGCCTTGAAACCTTTGATATTCATCACCAAATCATCATGAAGAGGGCCCTAGAGGGGAGTTCTATGGAGGGAGCATCTTTTGAAGGGCCAAAGCTGACCAGGAAAGAGCGGGAAGTGCTCCAATGACTAACTGCGATCCCGCGACATCTGAGCTCGAGCCCTATGAGAGAGGTAAGTTAATCATGAGTTTATTCAATTCAATTCTCTTTCATTTACTTACATGCTTTTCCTTCCTCTCTTTCTTCCCACCTCAGCTTCTTCCTGGCGCGAGGCGGTATTCCACCTTGAAGTGGCTGGCTCCCATGGTCCGCGCCTTGCCCCTAGGAGTGACATCCATCCTGAGATCTTGGCACTTGCAACCTCTCCTAGAGTTAGGTCAAAACTACTCAAAGCTTTCCCTTGATTGGCACAGCATCTCAGCCTTAGTTGAAATTTGGCATCCTCAAACCCATACATTCATCTTCCCATCGTTCGAGGTCACTATCCTGCTAGAGGAGGTAGAGACCTACTTCTCTTTACCCAGGTCCCAGGCGGGAGGGGAAGACTTAGTGTGCCACACTGTTGGCCCCATAGACCCTAGGCTTATCTTGGGAGGGTTCATACCAGACAGCAGGGAGGTCCACACCTTCGTAGGCCCACGTCAGATTCACCTTCTTCCTCTCAGCCAGTGGGTAGTGGAGCATTGCAAGAACAAGTGTGGGTGGGATGAAGCCATAGCGAAGGCTACGTCCATTTGCTTGTGCAGGGCCATCTTGTTTCCTTTAGTTGACCACGTTCTAGAGATGCCCCTTCTTAGTACCATCAGTGGCTTATGGTAGGGACTTTCCATCTCCCAGGCCATCCTTGCTTACTTGTACGAGGGCCTTACTTCAGCGGCCTTAGGAGGTCCTCTGTTTGGCTCTATGATCCTTCTAGAGTGTTGGATGGGTGCTAGGATGAAATTCATCTATAGGGAGGATGTCACTTCGGCTAGCAGGATCTTCGGGAGCCACCACCTCTTCTTCATAGGTGGCGCGTTCGGATTCTCTCCGCAGGTAGAGTGCAGGACAGCTGAGATGAAGACCAGGGATGAGTGGCGATTGTACATCAACAGATTGCCCCTGGATCGATTCGTGATGCACCCGGGCTTCCTCCGTGACAGCACTGTCAGAGTTCCCAGGAGGCCAGGCTTAGACTTGAGGCTCGTGAGGGACACCGCACTAGCGATGTACAGCCCGCACCGGTGCTACCAACAGGTTGGACTACCCCGGACAGTTCTACTAGCACTACCCCATCTTCCCGCACTACAGGCGAGGAGGATTGGTACAGAGGAGGACGAGCAGGCAGTTAGGAGTGCCTTGATCATGTGGGAGGTGAGTAGGGTGCTTACCCTACCAGCAGAGGTTGCAGAGACCCCGGCGACGCGCCAGGCCTATGTTAGAGAGCTGAGAGAGATACGTCCCCGCGGGGATGCCCAGCGGAGGACTGAGTGATTTTCTTTTGTTTTCATGATGATGATGTTGGATAGGACTTATGCTTGAAAAGCTTGATATATGAGATGAATAAAATTGATGATTGGATTGCGTTTGAGTTTTGTTTAGTTCATGATGTGATTGCATAGGTTGGGATAAGACTTTAACATTCACACGGTCACGAGTCAACTGCGCTTTTCAGCTTCAACCTGTCCCTGCACACATACAAATATAGAAAATAGATTAAATCTGTTTTAGGCTTAACCCCTTGCCTATAACAAGTTAGGAAATGACCAGCTCTTGATTTTTGGTCAAGGGGATAAGCCTTATTAAATAGGCAAATAACACATGTCAAATGAATGCTATGGATGCTATGAATGCAAATCAAGAAAATCTTTTTGGAAGTTTTGAAAATATTTGATTTTTATTTAGATTTCAAATTTTTTGATTTTGTTTTGGGTTTTAAACATATTTGATTTTTTTTAGATTTTAAACTATTTTATTTTTTGTTAAGTTTTAAAATATCTGTTTTTTTTTGTTTTGAAATATTTGATTTTTTTGAGTTTTGAAATATCTGATTTTTTTGAGTTTTAAAATATCTGATTTTTTTTTTAGTTTTAAATATCTGATTTTTTTTTTGAGTTTTGAAACCAGCTTAGACCTGATGACAGGGAACCTCCCATCTCACTAGGCCCCCCCCCCCCCCGGGCTTAACGTGCAATATAAAGGACCGCCCGTAGCCGGTGCTAACCTTGCTTTGACGGTGCCTCTACCGAGGCCATACCCGGGGTAGGATCCATTCCTTGGAAAATAAAACAGACTTAGCAGGAAAGCTGGCGGTAGGTATAGAGGTTTTTAAGGCTTGAGTTCTTCTCATGACACCCCTTTTTCAAAGAATTTGGTCTGTTGCGCCGGGGCTTTATGTCCATTCTCGAACCTACTTCCGCTCTAGGCACGCATATGATCGGGCTCATAACGTCCCGCGGGGAAACTGTACTGCCACTCTTGTCGTGCCTAGTTCTGTTATTTGGGGACTTTCAAACTTTTTTCAGAGCTGCGAGCTTTGAGTGAGCTTTTAGCCTTGATTTTTGCCCCTTTTTCTCATTCCTTCCTTCCTTTTCTTTTTTTGTTCTTTTACGGAATAAGGTCATAATGGACTGCCCCTATTTGAGACCTCTTTTATTGGGGGGGTCTAGATCGGTTCTCACCCCCTTATTCACCCCTTTGCCCCTATTTTCAGCCGAGAGAGAAGGAAAAACAAGGACTTTCACCTTTCCTGAAGCATGGCCAAGGGAGAAACGGCGTTTATGCAAAAGAACGAAACCGACCCACGAGGGGTTGTGTAGTGTGTGGAATGTTGAACCGGGGATTTCCTTTCGTGATCAAGTGAAGGTGCACCCCGCCACCAAGTCGTTGCTGGTTCGACCCTATGGATGAAAGCATTTTAAATATAGCCCATTCCACGGATTTGGTAATTCTTCACCGTCCGCGTTGATTAAACGATACGCATTACCCGGATAGGCTTCCTTAATTACATACGGCCCTTCCCAGTTAGGTTGCAGCTTACACCTGGGACCTGCTGACCTGACAAATTTGCGCTTCAAAACCATATTACCCACTTAGAATTTTCGTTCGATAACCTTCTTTTGAAAATACCACGAGACACGCTTTTGATAAACCGAAACATGATTGGCCGCGTTAAGCCTCTTCTCATCTAAGAGTTCCAGTTGGACTAGCAACGCCTCTCGACGCTCGTCGAGATTAAGTTCTTTATCCAGCTGCACCCTTAGGGAAGGGATCAGGATCTCGTACGGGAGTACCGCCTCCATCCCATAGGTGAGAGCAAAAGGAGTTTGCTTCGTGGGAGTGCCGACGGAGGTGCGATAAGCCCATAGAGCCTCTACCAGTTTATCGGCCCAATCAGCAAATTTGTGTGATTCGCATGTTTTCTTGATAATTTTAAGAAGGGTTTTGTTCGTGGCCTCAGCCTGGCCATTACCTTGGGGGTAGTATGGTGATGAATGATGCAATGATATATTAAACTTCTTACAGAGGTCCTGGAGTTCTTGAGAAATGAATTAAGGCCCGTTGTCGGTGACGATATCACTTGGCACTCCAAACCGCGAGATGATATTCTTCATGATGAAGTGGCATACTGTGGTGGCTTTGATTTCGGCATAGGCTTCTGCTTCCGCCCACTTGGTGAAATACTTCGTAGCCGTCAGGATGAAGGACTTCTGCTTGACTGCGGAATTCGGGTCACCGAGAGGTCTGATGATATCAAAGGCCCACATGGAAAATGGCCAAGGAGCAGAAAGAGGATGGAGAGAAGAAGCAGGAGCATGGATCTTGTCAGCATGGAGCTGGCATTGAAGACACCTACGGACATAGGTGGAACAATCTTCTTCTAGGGTTGGCCAGTAATAGCCTTGCCTAAGAATTCTCTTCGCCAACGCCTGCCCATTTACATGCCCTCCACACTCACTGGAGTGAGCTGCTTCTACCACCTTCCAAGCCTCATCGTCATCTAGGCATCTCATTAGAACTCCATTGAGAGCTCGCCTATACAATTCTCCAGCAACAATCGTGTATCTTACGGCGACTCTTCTAATGGCCTTTCGTTGCTCGGCATTTGCCGTCTCCGGGAATGAGCCATCCCTACAATACTGCTCAATCTCATAATACCACGGCAATTCTTCTTCTTCTATGATCTCCTCAAGCTCAGTTAATGAAACTTCTTTCACCTCTTCCCTTTCTGCCTTCCTTTCTACAGATTTCCTAAGGTTATCGAACCAGGGATCCTGAAGAGAGGGAACGTCTAACCGCTGGACCACAATGGTCTCAGTGGCACGACTGAGGGGGAATGAAAGAGAAGAAGCTAGTGATGCAAGGGCGTCAGCCAAAATGTTCTGAGAACGAGGAGTGTGAATATAGATACGCTTCCGGAACTGCCTAGCCAAGAGCGTGACCAGATCTTGATAGGGCTTAAGCTTAGGGTCACGGGTGTGGTAAGTTGACAGAACTTGACGCAGCACCAACTGAGAGTCTCCTATGATGTTAAGGTATCGTGCGCCCATGATATAGGCGTGCTTCAGACCGGCAAGGAGAGCCTCATACTCGGCTATATTATTCGTGACAGGAAATGAGAGTTGATAAGCGATAGGGATGGTTACCCCTTCCGGAGTAAGGAGAACGGCGCCAATTCCACTGCCCTGGGAATTGAGAGCACCATCAAAATGGAGAGACCAAAATGGAAGACGAGTGATTATAGCCAAGTGTTCATCAGGGAACTCATCCTGGATTGAATCAGTGCGAGGGATGGGAGAATGAGCGAGATGCTCAGCAATGGCGTATCCCTTGATCGCTTTCTGGACAACGAAGGTGATGTCGAATTGGGAAAGAAAGCTCTGCCAGCGAGCTAATCGGCTAGAAAGGATAGGTTTTTCTAAAAGATAACGAATGGGGTCCATTCTAGAGATCAGCCTAACTTCGTAGGCAAGGAAATAATGTTTAAGCTTCTGAGCTACCCATACTAGCGCTGCACAGGTCTTCTCCATGGCAGTATACTTGGATTCAGCAGGATTAAACAACCTAGAAAGGTAGTATGCTGCCCTTTCCCTTCCCTCATCATCTACCTGAGCTAGAACAGCTCCTAGGGAGTCCTCAATCACAGAAATGTATAGGATCATGGGTTTCCCAGGGACGGGTGGTTGCAGAACCGGGGGATTAGAAAGATAAACCTTAAGCTCCTTATAGGCCTTTTGGCATTGTTCATTCCATTCAAACTTTGCGCCCGCCTTTAATAATTCATAAAATGGGTGACATCTTTGTGAGTGTTGAGATATGAATCTCCTGATGAATTGTAGACGCCCAATCAAGCCTTGAAGTTCAGTGATGTTCTTAGGCGGTGGCATTTCCATAACGGCCTTCGCTTTATTCGGATCGAGCTGAATCCCCCGTTTACTAACTATAAACCCTAGTAACTTCCCTGATACAACTCCAAACACGCATTTCTTTGGATTCATCTTTAACTTATATTCCCTAGCCCTTTACAACACTTTGGTTAGAATGGCGGGGTGTTCTTCTTGAGACCTCGACTTTACCAAGATATCATCCACGTAAGCTTCTAAATAGACATGCATCATGTCCTGGAAGATAGCCATCATTGCCCTCTGATAAGTAGCACCTGCATTCTTTAATCCAAATGGCATAACAACATAACAATATGTGCCCCAGGGCGTGGTGAACGAGGTCTTCTCTTGATCCTCAGGAGCCAGACGGATTTGGTTATATCCAGAATAACCATCCATAAACGAGAGGGCTTCATACCCAACTGTGTTATCTACCAATACATCAATGTGAGGAAGCGGGAAATCGTCCTTCGGACATGCCTTATTTAAGTCCCTGAAATCGATACAAATCTGAATTTTGCCATCCTTTTTCATTACCGGGACTATGTTGGCCACCCACTGCGGATATAAAACAACTCTAATGAACCTGGCCTTATGCAATTTGTCGACTTCTTCCTTAATTCTCAAGGCCATCTGTGGGTGGAATCTTCTTGCTTTCTGCTTAACGGGTGTTGCCCCTGGTTTAAGAATCAATCGATGTTCAACTAGCGTGGGGTCAAGACCCGGCATGTCCTCATAGGACTAGGCAAAGGAATCGATATACTCCCTTAAAACCTTGGTGAGCTCTTCTTCAACCTGAGGAGGGAGATTAGCAGAAATAAATATGGGTCTGGGGTCCTCCTCGGTCCCAAGATTAATTTCCTTAGTGGGTTCATCCACTGCCGAGGATGGTTCGTCAAACCTCTTCAAACCTTTCGCGTACAAATCAGCAGTGTCATCCACCTCACTTCCCTCATCATCAGCTGGGTCCTTCTCATTCAAAATTTCATATACCCCTAATCCGTCATTGCTCCACTCCCCGTCTAATTCCTCATCATCTTCCAAGACAATCGCGGTCTCTACAAATTCTAGGCACCTAAGGAGGGCGTGGCATCTCTAGGCCAAATCTTGCAAAAACCTATCAGGGACGGATTTAGGATGGCGCGCCACAAGGTGCGCTGCAGATGTGGACGGACTGACTAGACTCGAACTAGACTCTACCCCAACTAACTCTACTAACCTAGGAGACTCTGCACACTGTACATCTAACCTAGGAGAGAGGAAATCTACCAGAAAAGAAACAGGGGTCTTACACCCCTGGGGATCTAAGCAAAGCACAATGTAATCTTCCACTGAAACCTCCGTTTTGAAATTGGCATTTTTTTTGGAGGCCGGAGGAGATCACGTAACACGAGGAAGAGGATGGAGGAGGAGGGAGTTGCATGGGAAATAATTCAGGGAATATGCAATCAAAGAATGGATCAGAGGAGGAAAACCACATCTCGTGGAGTTGAGCACCGGGGGGAGGAGTAAATAAGGTTGAAAGATCAATAGGCGGGCAGCGCCCGCAAGCACAGGGAACAAATAAAATTCCAGGTGGTCTCTCCGCGAAGTACGGGTCGACCAGGATTGGAGGGGAACGGGGGACAAACCCCAATTTTTGAAACCAAGAGGCAAGACAGGACGGGGACACAGAATAAGTAGTGATAGAGATCCCCACTTCCCGTGGCCCCTGGAGGACCAGTTGCATTGGAGGACGCTTCACCAGCTACGTCTCCTTCTTCTTCGGACGGACTTCCCTCTTGCTGAACAACTTTTCAAAACAACCAGCAAAATCTTCCATATCACCCACCAATCCCTTCAACGGCGGCGGTGGGTCAGGATCATCACCTGCGGCATCAACTTTCGTATCAGAACTGGGTGACGGCTTCTTCAAAGTGCCGGGCTACAATGGGCCTTTTACAAAATGCTGTCGATAGTCCCATGTTAACGGTCCGGAGTCTCCAAGTATCGACATTGCGGAATCACGGTAACCGAGGCCTCGGCGGCCCATCTTCCTGCCTTTAGGGATGGGGTTGGTCCGGCCCTACAATTGTGCGCCGAGACCCAGGCCCGGCTGATAGCCCAGTTTCAGAATCATGTGCCACCCTTTGGAATCTCTCATCTTGGACTTCATCTTGACATTTGTTGGCGCAGTGGCGGGCTTGCGTGATGCATATGCCCATGAATGATTCAAGTCCATAACTGACAGAACTGGCCTATTGGTCGGCCATAATGTAGGAAGAATCTTGGCAGCTATCGCGTCAACATTCTGGACCGTGGAAATGCTCTGCACCTTGACCACCCGCCCCTGGAATGGGAATTTCAAACACTGGTGGGCAGTCGAGGGCACGGCGTTCAGGCTGTTTATCCATGGATGACCCAGAATAGCTTTGAACATTGGGTCTATGTCCAATACATAAAATTCCACGTCCATAACCAAGGGCCCTAGCTCGGCCTGTACGATCACGACCCCGTGACAAGCACGCCTGGAGTTGTCATATGCTGCTATGGTGGTGGGCGTTGGCTTGAGCATATCCTCTGAAATGTTGCAGGCACGGAGGGTACTTAATGGGCACACGTTTATCGACGCCCCTGTGTCCACAAGGGCAGACTCCACGGCCACTTTGTTCAGAGAGATGGTAATACACAGCGGCATCTGCCGTGCCTCAGGGGGCGCTAGCTCTGACTCGGAGAATGAAATAGAAGGCCCCTTTGTAATGGATGCCAACGCTGTCGGCAAACTATCTACTGCCACATCCTCGCTCACCATAACCTTCTGTAGGAAAGTTCTCAAAGCATCCTGGTGTAGCGGCGACCTTTTGATCAATTCCAAAACTGAAATCTTGGCCGACATCCGGTCCAAGTGCTGCAATAGGTCATACTTCGTGCCTGGCATGGGGTCTACTTCTTCTGTTTCTGTGTGGGGAGGGAACTTGGAGGTTGGGTGCAGACACACCAGAGGAAGGAAAAACTCTTTGGAATGGACGCCCGCTCCGAAGGGCGCAATGTGGTGCCGACACGGCCTGAGATGGGCCCCCGCTTGGCCCAGTGGGGTAGGTGGAAGGCATAGAAATGGGGGTGAGGATGGCGGGAGTTGGTCCAATGGGCCCTGGTGAAGGGGAGATGGGCGAATGGTTAAGCGGAGGGGTGATGATGGAGGGTATGGTGGGTGGTGGCGAAAGGATAGGCGGTGAGGATGGGAATGCAACGGGCCTGATGGGTGATGCGGAGGAAATAATGGGTGGAGTGGCAGTCAGAACGGCGGGCCTGAGAATGGAGGGGATAGCAGGTGCGGGGGAATGGTTGTGGTGGAAGGCCAAAAGGTGTGCGGGGGTCTCATCATCAAAAGTCATTGGGGGCTGGGTGCTGAACAATGTTTACTTGGGCCGGTGCCGGTGCTGGTGGCTGCTGTTGTTGCTGAGGAGCGGGTTGATGGATTGGCATGGGATTCTGATGGATTCCGAGGTCCTGTTGCTGCTGCTGTTGTTGGGGTTGCTGTTGCTACTATTGCTGGGGCGCCGCCTGCTGCGGCCTGGCTTGTCTCTTCCTCTGCTTGATGTCTTCGATCAGCTGGTGCATCTGGGCCCAATCAATCCTATGGCCCTCGTGTAAATCATACACCAGATCTCTGAACTGATAGCACCGCTCTATTGTGTGCCCAGGCTGCCGATGATATATGCAATATCGGGACTGATCGGCGGTCGGATTCCAATTCTGACGCTCTGGGGGCAGTTGAATATCACCAGTATACATCAAAGCAGAGAAAATATCGGGCAAAGTCTGAGGAAGAGGAGGGTAATGGGTCCTCTTTGGGCTCGGTCGAGCTGGTCCATAAGCGGCAGGTGGAGGAACATTATTATATTATGGCGGCCGCTGAGGCTGTTGGGGTGGTGGTGGTTGTTGTTGCGGGTATTGAGGAACCTGGAAAGTAGGTTGGGGAACTTGTGGAGCGGCGAATTGGGGGTTGCGTGGAGGCTGCGGGAAGCGAGGTGGAGCGGCTTGGTGGGGGAACTGAATAGCATGGACCTGCTCATTGATATGTACTCTCTCAGTAACAGGGCCCTGGGATTTTCTAGCGATTTTGGGTTTCTGGGCTTCAAATAGGGAATGAATAGGGGAGTCTTTGAACTGGGTTTGTATGAACCAAGCTCTACTGTATAACTGGTGCATATTCGAAACATCATTCATTGCCAAGATATTTCTGAATGTTGGTGTGGCATTGGAGATCAACAATTTAACTTTTTCCTCTTCTGAGATTTGCCCGGGCACACGTGAGGCCATCTGCCTCCATCGATCTGCATAGGTTGCAAAGTCCTCTTCCTGCTTCATCTTTTCTGCTACCAGGTCGGTGAAGGAATACTTGGGACCGACCCGATCTTGGAATCTCTGGATGAACATCTCCTTGACGGTCTTGAAATTCTCGGCCTCCTCCATAGGCAAAGTATAAAACCATTCCAGGGCGACCCCTTCCAATGATCGGCGAAATAAATAAGCCATAAGGCGATCGTCATGCTGGAACTGTGCTGACTCGTAAAGAAACTCCCGAACATGAATGAACGGGTTGCCATTCCCGTCATATTTCGGTACACGGGGAGCTCGGATTAAGGAGGAAAACGAATGTCCCTGAAGTTAGGAATAGGGACGTCAGCCAAAGATTGCGGGCCAACCCGCTTGTGGAGGAGGTCAATTTGTTGCTGCATAGCAGCCCATTTATCAAGAATTTCTCGTTCTCGGGATGGAGGAGAAGGAGCTGGAGGAGCAGTACCGGGATATGTAACCAAAGGAAAATCCGACTGAGGGGGTAGCCCGTAAGATGGATAATGGGCCAGGGAAGGGCCCACATCCACATGAGCCAGCTGGGTGGCCCCTGGTTGCCACCGAGTGAAGTCTGCCGGGGCTACAAGGGCCTGCGGCGATGGAGAAACAGCGACATAAGGATCAATGTAAGGAACGGAGGGGATTTGAGACTTCCCCTTATCAAGCGACTGATGGGCCGAGGTAGAAGCCTGGCCCATTTCCATGCTAGAGTAGCGAAGGATCTGAGGACGGATAGGAGTAAGGTCAATGGGGGCCACAGAAGTGGTCCCAGCAACAGAAGATGTGGTAGCAGTAGCATTCGTGCCACGAGAAGGAGCTGAAATCGGGGCGTCGGCCCCCTGCAAGGCTTGCCGGATGAGATGGAGCTGGGTAGGGTCCAGCTGGGCCATCATATTGAGCATTTGATTGGCCAGATTCTGATTGGACGGATTTGAAAGAGAGGGTTGGGAACCCTCGCCAAGAATGGTCGGGAGTGGAGGGGCAGTCCCCTCTCCTCCCTGCAGATGGGTGACCCGAGGTGGGTCCTCAAGAAGGCCGCGAGGAAGAGAATCCTCGTGAGACTGAGAGAAATCGTATGACGACATGGGGGATGATGAATCGAACAAAGGATTGAAGTAAGAATGGAAATAAGGACTGACCCTAGGGGATGATCCTGAAGGAAAGAAACAACCCCACATACACTAAACAACTAAGACCAGGGCAAACAATCCTAACCAACCAAATCAACAAAGCAAACAACAAGCATGCAATGGAAGGAAGAGATGAGAGGAGAATCACCCAATTAGACAATCAAGTTATTAAATGATGCCCGTCAAATTCTTATGAGTTCCTCTTTGAACCTTAGCGGGTTAATCAAAATATAATTTCACTCAACCACTAGGTGCCTAACTAGGGTAGGAAATGAGGAACTGTGTGATTGTATAGGGATCTCTCACTCGCGGATGCAAACCCTAAACTGGGGGTGGATATGGTACAACCTGCCCGGCGTCTGTGTGGGAATCCACGGCTCACGGGGGCTTACAGAGGTCCTCAGCAAGGTCCCTAGTCGGCTCCAAGGAATATGGAGACGAGAGGAAACCCTACCTCGGTAGGAATGCAACTACTATGAAAAAAGATGGATGCTCCTATGCACACCAGAGTGCATGCAAAATCTAGCCTAGCAACTATCAAACAATGGTCAATCAAATATATAAGCAATAAAAGTAATGATGCAACAATGGTAGGGGAGCAGGGGGAGATCAATAACTAGCACCAAAGCTGATAAATATCATGGAATATGGCCATCAAAATGAGCAATGAGTGCACTGCAGCACCAGAAGGACGGTCTGTCTACGACCACTCAAAAGGACAGACGGTCTGTAGAGGACCGTATAAGCCAAGGAGCAACAGGGCGACAGAACAACTGTAGAAGTAATCACAAAACGTTGGAAATATAGGACAGTAGAGATGAGGCACGTACCAGAAAAATGGTCTGTAACCAGCCGCGTAATCTCTGGGACGGACCTCCAGCAGCCGTGCACCTACAGTTAAAACACCCAGAAGCGTACCTGTGCCAGAGAGATGAACGGCCAGAGACAGGCCGTGCAGGAGTATGGACGGTTGATAGGACGCCGTCTAGGACAGGACGCTGGAGGAGAACTGGCGCTGTTCGCAGGGGAAGGACGGTGGATGATCAGCCGCCCCAGCGAATGGACGGCTCTGGGGGAACCGCGCACGTTTCAGAAGGCAGAAAACGCTCCCGACCTGCAATCACTCCAAGAAGAAAACTAAACAACAAAAGAGGGGTCAGCAACTCACAAGCATGATGGGCAGTAGGTGTCCCACCGTGATCGCCACAAAAGAAGGGTGTAGATATATTTTCTTCTCCCAAATCCGTTTCTTCCCAAATGTCTCCCAAACGTCTATCCTACCACCTCCACATGAGGAACAAGTAAAGGCAGAGGAAAAAGGGAAGTGTAACAAACCGTGATCGCCACCAAAGCGCCGAACGTGATGAACACGCCGTGCTTTGGAAAGAGGGAGAGACACTCACCTGACTGCAACGCTGGGAAGATAAACAGTTTATGGAGAACTGCCTATAGGATGTACGGTCTTACGATAGACCGCCTAAGGACGCTGCAGAAGATGCGGGATGAAGGACTTCTGGAGTTGAACGGCTCTGTAGCGACCGCAGGAAGAAGATGGACGGCCCAGCCTGCGCCGCACGTCTTCTTGAACGGACCGTGTAGAACCGCGCAAGACCACCGAGCCAGAAGTCCAAAGGGGTCCAACCTCCACCTTCTCCAGCCGGCCAGAGGGGATGGGCCTCGTGCTAAGGATTGCTGACCTGCAAAAGCAATGTAAAAACACACAGAAACAACCTAGATTAGAACTGAATGTGTAGTATATGTCAAAATAACAAGGAATGAACGTGACTAAGTTGAAAGGGGGATACCTGGGGGATTTTAAACCCCTAGGGTGGCAAAAACGTGGGTGGATGTGTGCATGGTGATGAGAATGAAGAAGAACGTAGAGAGAAAG
Source organism: Amorphophallus konjac (assembly GCA_022559845.1). Taxonomy (NCBI): domain Eukaryota; kingdom Viridiplantae; phylum Streptophyta; class Magnoliopsida; order Alismatales; family Araceae; genus Amorphophallus; species Amorphophallus konjac. Next base: position 466,227,827 of record CM040121.1, on the reverse strand, counting down.
CAATGCATGCAATGAAAAGTGACGAAATCAACCAAACATAAAAGACTCAAGACTCGACTACTCCCTGAACCGGAGGCTTGTATGGACGTAGAAAGCCTCCCTCCTTGGTGCTAGGTCACTCAAGAGTGCGGCAGGGCTTCGTCGTCGACCAAAAATCTTCCCCCCCTTTCAAGCCCGGCCTTAGGGTCTATTTATAGAGCCTAGAATGCCAGCCCCGAAATTAGGGTTTCCAGTGGATATTAATCCGAGATATCAAAAGATAAAGCGAAGATAATATCCTTAGCTTTCGTTAGGATCAAATCTCATCCGATTTGGTTGAGAATCCACGGAGAAAATCGAGGACAAAGTTGAGGGTTTAACCACGGATAAAAGAGATAAAATCTGTTAAAATTCAACAATGGACGAGATGAACGGTCTTACGATAGACCGCTCAACTGGATGGGCGGCCATATTCTGGCCGTCCAACCCCGTCGGTGGAAATTCAAAATGAATTATTAATATTCCAATTTATCCGTTGAACTGACCGAAACATTCGCTGTTGGACTCTTAGAGATAAACGGCTCAGATGAGACCGTTCAAACGAAGAGCGGCCAAAGACAAACCGTTATAGTCCAGTCGGTGGAAAATCAAAATAAATAAGATAATTAGATAATTATCTGAAAGCCAGTGACGTTTAGGACTCTGGAGAAGTGAGCGGTCACCATCAGTCCGTTCATCAAGTTGAACGGCTAGGGGAGGGCCGCATAAAAGCTTGTCGGTGGAAATTCAGAAAATTAACTAAAATGCTCCAAAATATATGAACGGTCCACAGTCAACCGCACGAGTTGAGCGGTCATGGATGAACCGTGCATGCATGTGGACGCTTGAAACTTATAGAAAAGCCCAATCAACCAGAACCAAGGCCCGTTAAGCCCTGGATCAATTTGGACCTAACCAAGGAGGGAGGCAACCCATAAAATTGGCCCAAAACATGCCTGAAAATAGCCCCAACGGGTGATGGACAACTTGAGACATCAACAAATGGGAGTAAGAAAAATGACTCAACTTATCGGCATAAAACGGGTGTCAACACATATGTCCAGGTTTCCTGCAATGAAAACATGTAATTTTCTGGGTGCTCCTATTCTTATCATTGCTGAAATCAAAATTCTTACCAGAGGGGTATGACCTCTTCCTTCTGAAGGTCTTTCCCTTAGTCCTTAAGAATTTTCTGAATTGTTGAGTGAGCATTGCTTGCTCCTCCTAGTCAAGGTCTGACAGTCCGTCAGACTCGCAGCTACTACTCCCGCTGCTGCTACTTCCCTTTTGCGGGACACCTTGAGGGCAATATTCTTGCCCTTCCTGTCACTTCCTTCACCATTCCTTTTAAATGTCATCTCATACGTCATAAGGGATCCTATGAGTTCGGTGACTGTCATTGTCGACAGATCCCTAGACTCCTCTATCACAATGGCCTTAGTGTGCCATGTAGGGGTTAGATATCTAAGTATCTTCCTGACTATATCTCCCTCGGCTATCTCTTTCCCAAACCCCTTAAGACTATTCGTGATCAGTGACAGTCTGGCATACATCTCAGTTATGGTCTCCTCTGATTTCATCTTAAACATCTCATATTCAGAGGTGAAGAGATTTACCTTCATTGCTTTCACTTGAGGTGTACCTTCGTATATTAGACCCAACTCGTCCCACATTTTCTTGGCCATCTTGCAAGCTGAGATGCGGGCGTATTCGTCTGGGTGTACCGCACATTGGATGATGTTCAGGGCCATCCAGTTGAGTGATGAGAGCTTGACTTGATCATCTGTCCACGAGTCCTCGTTCGATGGCAGATCGTATGGCCCTATAGTGATCACCCTCCACAGCTTGTGGCCCTGCGCCCTAATGAATACTTCCATCCTGTTTTTCCAGAAAAGATAATTGTTACCATCAAAGAATGGAGGGCGGCTGATAGATTGTCCCTCAGCCATGAAGCTTCGAGAACCATTAGGACTACCCTGACCGTTGGCCCACATGATGAAAACTTGCTCTGATACCAAATGATACGCGCAGCGGAAAGTGAGATAGAAGGGGGGATGAATAGCTCACTCCCAAAATTTGATAAACTCAGACATGATTTATCAACCCCTTAAATTACAGTGAAGAAGACCTCGAAGATAGGCAACTATGATGACTAGTAAAAGGAATGAGATCGAGAAAGCAATCCACAATGAAGCAATGTGTCAAGTAGATGGAGAGCAGCACAACGTAAACAAGCAAATCACAGAAGAGACAGGTAATTTTTTAGGTGGTTCGATTGCTATCCGCAATCTACGTCCACCCCTTACTCAAGAGAGTAAGGTTTCCTTGCAATATTATATCACACATAGTAGACTCAGTCTGCAACAACCGCTGCCTAACAGCTTGCACTGAGGAACAGCCTCCTTAGTCTTCTGATCGACCAGAAGAAAAACACTGGAGAACCAATCTCCCTTCCTTTGCACGCAGCAATGGGAACCCTGTGCGGTTACTCCCAAGTAACTCACACAACCAGAGGATCAACCTCTCTTCCTCCACGACAATGGAGGGAAACTGGAGAACCTCTCCCTTCCTCCAAACAGTGGAGGGTAACAGAACGGAATGAAAGTAAAGGAAACTTGAAAACAAAAACGATTGATGAACGACAATTTTCACAGAAAACAAAAGCAATATAGCTTTTGTAGAAGCAGAAGTTCACATTCACAATCTGTTCTCTCTCTCTCAGAAGTTTTTCTCTCAGCTCTGGATTGAGTGGGTAGTCTCTGGTTTTCTCTCTTGATCCACTGCTCTCACGCTGCTCTTCTTTTCTCATTGTTCTATCCTCTCCCCCTCGAACCCTTTCCTCAGCATATATATATATATATATATGTCTGAGCCAGATCCTTGGGCGTGTGGATACCACGTTTCCCGCCTGAAAGGTTGGGGTACGTGTGGGAATATTATGGACCTCTATCTACCTCGGATCACGTGCCATCTTCCTGGTGAATTGCACAGACAAACTGTCAAAGAAGAAATAGTCATTTTGTCACACACACTTAGCATAATTCGTATTAGTGTAAGGAATAAGAAACCAGAAACTGCACTGAGTAGTAATTCCCAAATCAACTATTGCAGTGAATTTTTTTTGCCAGAGAGAAAAGTTTGCACCGAGTCAAAGAAATAAACATTGACTTTGACGGGCAAGAAAAACACCGAAATGGAATGAAACAGAAGTTCCACCAGCCCACTTTAGCTATTTACAGGACTTGCACCGAGTCTAATAGACCTGATGCATGAACTGCACCGACCTCGTTGCAACAGAGAATCGAATAGGCTAGATTATGCACTGAACATGATCTTGTTTTAAGCAAGGCATGCACCGAGTTGTGTTCCAATCCCTTTGACTAATCAAGGTTTGCACCGAGATGCATTAGCACTGGAAAGAGAACGATAGATGTAAGTCAAAGCTTGCACCGAGATGGATTTGCACTAAGGTGTAGGAACGACCAGCCTGACCAAGGCATTCTGGTCAAGAATTGCACCGACCTCAAAAGGTGAGCTGCAGAGACATGATATGCACGGACCTTAGAGGACACGACCTAGAGAAATGCATAGAGACAACATATGAACCTGATCAAGGACTTGCACCGAGGCAAGCACTTTATGTAAGAGATGTAGAACTTGCACTGAACTTAATATGCCTTAAACAGAGAACAAGAACATGTAATGCACGGACCTAAATCATGCTATAAACACAGACCTCCTTCATGATTAGAAACAAGGAAATACACCGTATAAAGACAAATTGAACTATAGTCAAAAACAATTGATTTATAGTTTGAGACATCATCAAAACCGTAGGGATGCAACATCTAGGGTAATAGTGTCTGTGTTTCCCCATGAACTTTTTCCATTTCTGAAATTTTATCAAATCCAAAAGATTTGGAAACTCAGCAAGCATTTTATGATTGTGGAAGTCCACGCACCGAGGAAAAATGATTCTGCCGGTCTCAAGCACGGACTCGGCTTGCATAGAGGACCTTACAGAGTCATCCTCTTCTTCAGATTCACTGTAAACTGACTCTACGACAGAAGTCCGGGGCCACTTAGATGGAGCTTTAGAAGCCTTTCCTTTTCTTTTAGCAGATTTCTCTTTGCCTAAAGTAGAGATGGCACCTTGATCATGTACCGACACCGTTCTTCTTTCCTCGTGAGAAGCTTCTACTGCTTTCACGGACACAATATCCTCCGGTTGCTGCTCCTCCACTTCCTTCGTCTTCCCCTTGCTCTTGGCGACCGGAGACGACATGATGGTTACGATGAAGAGTGAGAGACGAAGAGTAGTAGGACGGTTAGATACAATGTAGAGAAGGAAAATGGAGACCAAAGGTGGAGCGGACAGGGTTACAGAGGGGACGAGGTAGCACAGACGACTGGTGTGCGTCGTTGTGGAAAGAGACCTCGACCTAGAAGATGTGAGTGCAAAGTGAGGAAGGCTTTGAAAAATAGGGTTGAGTTTTATAACTTGATTTCTGCCGACTTTACCAATTTCAACAGTCTATTCCCAAACTACCCTTCACTTTCAATTATAATGCCTTTCTTCACATTTATATGGCTTTCAGCATATGAGGATTATATCTTACTTTGTAAAACTTCTGAAATTAATCCTCTAAAGCAAAATCAATGGAAATAAAACCATCTAAACACGGTACAATGCCCAGTTAGAAAACCATTAATCTTACTTATCATTTTCATTAGACAAAACTGATTTAAATCTGTCTTATATTGAACTTAAAAATAGTTTTTAGTTTCTGAACGAAGATCTCAGAGTCAACCATATTAATTTATTTGTTTACTGGTTTGAGCATTCTAGTATAACTACACCTTTTTACACAAGGAGACATGTTGATTAAACACCAGAATCCCTGGTTACTCAGTGCAATCTACCTTTATGCTTCAAATTATGAACAGAGATAACATTTTTTATCATGACATGACCTCTAAATTTCATTAATATAGAGGGTCAGTTTCTCAAAAATATATGCCATTGCTCTGCCTTTTCCTCAATATAATAAAATGGCGTATTCCCTGGTCTTATAACAAATTGAACAAAAAACATAATTTAAGAACAGTATAAGAGCATGATCTTCTACCAGATTGCCTGATTACTTACAATTTTCAGATTTCTGGAGAACAACAGAACAATTCCAAATTTAGAATGTTTTATGACCATTGAAGATACACTCAAGGATAATCTAGAACAATTAAGATAGGATTTAATCTTCATAAACAGAAAATCATGTTTCTGTGAAGTCCAGCAAATTTCTTTTAGGATCTGGGTGGTCTTAGAAATCAACCATTGAGGGTTAATAAAGTTGACAGATTTCAAGTCTTTTACTCCCCCTGAGTGATAGATTCTTATGACAGACTTGTCATAGAACTCAGATAAGAAAATGAAGAAGAGTGATGGAGTCAACAGTTAAAGGTAGAAGGGTAGAACACCACGTTTAAGCAAGGGTAATACTTAGGACAGATTTGCACACAACCAGCCTCACTTGCATTTAATCAGACATCAGCCTTCTATATAGGGTAGAGCAACATTCAACAACCAGCTTAACTAAGTAGTGCATTAGCCAAGAACTATCTCAACAACAGCACAGCACATTTCATAAACTGACCAATGAACACAGTTCCCAGCAGCACTTCAACCATCATTAACAGCCCATGACTAAATACTGACAACCAGCAGCAACCCAAGAATTTTACAAGCTAAGCTTAGCTCCCCCTCACTATGTGCAGTGATTTCAATCAGACACCAATTCCTTTTTCTCATTGACACAGTGGTATGATAATGAAATGCACATTTTAATTTTAGCACTATATGCAGATTTGACCCTTGGTACTTGGCGGAGAACATAGGTCCTAGGGACCACTTCATGCATAGTAAAAGCTTCCAGGCATACTTTATCTACCCTTGGGCAAATACCATTTGGTATACCATTGGGTCAATCAATGATATGCATTTATAAATGACTAATATGAATGACTAATAACTGATACACATGAATTCTAACATGGAGATCCTCATGTGAAGCATACATGTGGCAGATGATCAAGTTTTCAGCACAGATTGCGAAATAGCATTCATGGATTCAGTTCAGCCAGACATGCAGTAACTCAAGAAGAATTATTCAAGCAACAAACAATTAGAGTGGGGTTTAACTGACCTTTATGTGCCTTGAATTTTATTTAGCCCTTTATTTCCTACCATCAAGGCACACCTGCAAACAAAGATCAATTTGTATATCTAGGAACCCAAGAACTCTTGGGTCCTGTCAGATGAGTTACACCTCTAGCAGGTGTACTCCAATCATTCAAATCATCAAATTTCATGATTGAACATTTTCTCATGACATGCCCCACATTCCCACAATAATGACATGACATAAATGCATTCATGTTCTTCTTAGATGCATAATTGGAATAATTTTGTGGGAGGGCATTAGCTCTGCCTTTTCTGTCATGAAACATGGAATTTCTTCTCATATGCCAATAGTCCTGAACTGTATGGCCAATTCTTTTTCAGTTGACACAATGAGGCCTTTTATTTGAAGTCAAATTTGGCCTTCTTTGTTCATTAAAGCTTCTTTGGGTTTTTAATCTAGCATTCTTAAGAAACCAGCAGTCATGCATCATATGCCCAATTCTTTTATAATGAAAGCATTGAATGTTCTTTTTCTGCACAACATGATTGTTGCCCTTTTTAACTTCATTCAGTTTCTTAGATGCATTCATGTCATCAGCTATCATTACTTGACAGTCATCCATAACATGACCTGCCCTACCACAATAATGACATGACCCATTCTGTTTGTGTGCATGTGAATGAATGGGAGAATTGTGAACAACATGCGCTGAACTACCAGAGTTCACAAAATTAGTAGAATCCACAACAACAGCATAAACATTTTTGTTTTTATTCTGATTCATAATCGTTTTCTATTTTTCACCTATTTTTAGATTTATTTTCAGATTTGTGAGCAGTAAACTGAAAGATAGATGAAGAGGATGGTTTGGATGCCTCAAAATAGCTCATAAAAGTAGTAAGCTCTTTATTTTCAGACAGCTTCTCATGGACTGGATTGTAAGTCCTTATTTCTGGAAACTCACTTTAGTTCCAAGAATTTTATCCAAGTTATCCTTTCCCTTAACAAATTTAGACAAAGAATTTCTTAGGTCTTGATTTCAGATTTTAGAGATACAATGTCAACCTCATAACAAGCAATGTTAGATTCACATATAATTATTTGTTGATGTAACACATCATTCAATCTTTTGAGTGTATTAATTTCCTATCTCAATTTCTGTTCACTGCTAGTTTTATTTTCATTCATGACACATTTTCCTTTTTCAATAGCCAACCATTTTTCTGACATGACAGTGTTCAAGACCATGAGCTTTTTGTTCCGTTCCTTGAGATTTTCATTTTCCTTTACCAACTTCTCAATTTCTTCATCATGTTTTTCACTACTAGATATTAAGTCCAGTCTTTCAATCAGTTTCTCCTCTCTCTGTTCAAATTCTAGTTTCTCATCCAACAGATTTTTGGTTTCTTCCTTGAGAGAGTCAATCAATTTTATCTGCCATTCATTATCAAGATGAAGATATTCATTTATTTCTTTTAGAAGAGGACAGTTATTGCAGGCTGACTTTTCATTGCTCTTCTAAAGTTCAACATTCTCAAGTTTCAGTTTACCTACTTCAGATTTCACCTTATTTAGCTCTTGCAATTTCATTAGAAGTTCATCATTTTTTACTTTCAGATCTTCAATCTCTTCATTTTCTTCAAGATGTTTTCTATGCGTTTGGTTTTGAGACTTCAATTCATTTAATTCCAGTTGAATGGTTCCAAAATATTCCAATTGTTTTCTCAGATAAATATTTTCACTTTTCAGAGTTTTAAGATTGTCATTCTCTAGGCAGGTATTCATACTATCATTCAATTTCTCTTCTAGTTCAAAAATTTTGTTTACAAATTCTTGATTTTCATTTTTCAGTAAATAATTTTGTTTCTTATGCATATGAACATCAGACAAGCATTTATCATAAGATCGCTTTAGACTCAAACAATTTTCACAGGAAGAATTTGGACTGTTTTGATCAATTTTATTTTTCAATTTTTTATGTTCAGATTTAAGTTTCTTATATCTGTTAGACAGTTCTTCATGCATCATTACAAGTTCATCAAAAGAAATCTCTTCAAATCCAGAGCTTACCTGAGACGTTGTCTCAATCATTTGATCACTGTTGTGATCGCTCCGGTTGGCCATCAGGCATCTTTCTTCTTGTTTCTCATGAGCAGCGATTATAGTATCCAGAATTTATTTTCCAGAAGTGCACCTACGAATAGAAGGAAACATATCAGTATCAACTGTAGCCTTCAGGATATTAAGGATTGTGATATTATCACGGTTCCTCAAATTGTCCTCATTAGACCACCTGATTTGATCATGAGGTAGTTTATGTGGGCCATTAGATACAAGATTCCATAGATTAGAGTCAATGGAATTCATGTAAGTGCGTAAGCCGCCTAGTCATCTGCTAAACTTAGAACCATCGAAAACCAGAAGATACGTCATTAAAGACACTTGTCAAACAGATTCAGAGCAATGAGCAAAGCACCAAAATACAGTAGGATCCTCTGCAGATCGTTGGATCTGGATAATCAGAGACCCGCTCTGATACCAATTGTTGGGGTGCTACTCATGGATTCAAAGGGGGGGTGAATGAATCCCCATTAAAAAATCTTGCGGAATTTAAAACTTAGAAGGGTTAATCAAATAAAATGACCTTCAAACAGATAGTAATCAAATGAAATCTGTAGAGGAGTTGCAGATATAAACAATACATATGGACTCAGCAAAGCACACACAGATAAACTCTTAAACGTGATCGTTGTGCTCATTCATCCTGTGAAATGGGGAAAGAGGGAATGGAAATGACAAAAGCATAAAACCCACTACACAGAAGTTTTAGATGGTTTGGTCTGCTACCACAGACCTACATCCATCCCCCACTCAAACCCGAGTGAGGCTTTCTGCTGACACATAGCTTAAGACCGCTGATCCACAGCTTTGGGGATAGAAATCCCTACAACCGTTGAGCAACACAGCTTGCTATCCGCTGAGCATTATAGCTCGCCTATTCGCTGAGCATTACAGCTTGGCTATCCGAGGATTCCTCCTCGCTCGCTGAGCAATACAGCTTTGCTCTGCTGATACATAGCTTGGATGAAGATAGAAGAAAGCAAAGAAAAAACTCAAAAGAAAACGTAAAACGAAATAGCTCACGCAGGAGCAAAAACCAGTTCTGGATCTGATCCAAGAACTAAAGATAACTCAGGGCCTCAACCCAAAACTTCTCTCTATCTCTCTTTCTCACTCCCTTTCTCTTTCTCTGCCCACTCTCACTTTTCTTCCTCGGACTTCTCCAAATTCCGATACTCTGTTTTTCTTCTCCTTCTTCTTCTTCCTCTTTCAGCAGACTCTCTCTCTCTCTCTGAACTCTATCTCAGACCCTTCTCACAAGCTCCGACTCCTCTTCTGAACTCTTCTTCTTTTCTGCCTCTTCTCACTTTTCTTCTGATAGCCCCCTTTTTCGTCTTGTTTTGATTTGATCGTAGAAAAGGCATTTTTATAGGGCTTTAATCTTGGGGTCCCACGAGCTCACGTGTTGGGTGTGTGAAGGGCTCGCTCTAGTCTTTCCAGGGATGTCCACGTGTCACGATCAGACATTAAGATGATCCACATGGCAGGTTATCTAGGGTATCCTCCCGCCTTGATTCACGTGCCACTTATCGACTTCACACAAGTTCCACGTACAGTCAACCTCTATATAGCCCAGGTGTTTGAGCATATGCCAGTTAATCCTTGATGAGTTGGTTTAACCTGTCAGATTAACATTAGAGATTATTAGCAGAGGGATCAACATAGGGCTTATGAAGATAATTATTTGAAGAATGGAATCTCAGATCTTCATAAGTTCAGACAATAATGTTTAAACACGATGCATTAAGCTTAATGATGCACATATAGACCTGTCAAGAAAGATGCACAGACATTATATCCACTAAACTAAAAATGTGCATCGACCTTCCTAATGCACAAGGAAAATGTGCATCGACCTTATATGCATAAGACTAAAATGAGCATCGACCTTAGTTAGCCTAAAGCAAAACATACATCGACCTTAGTTAGCCTAAAGTAAAACATGCATCGACCTTAGTCAGACTAAAGTAAAACATGCATCGACCTTAGTGGGCCTAAAGCAAAACATGCATCGACCTTAGTTAGCCTAAAGCAAAACATGCATCGACCTTAGTCAGCCTAAAGCAAAACATTCATCGACCTTAAAGTTCAAATATGCAGTGTGCATCGACCTGTGTCAGAATCATGCATCGACCTGATGAGCTATTATGCAATGTGATGTACCGACCTGATGAAGAAGACAATGAAAATGTGCATTGACCTTAGCTGAAAATGACTGAATATGCATCGACCTCAGATTTGACACTTAGACAACAAAGAACATGTTTGTTCCATATGAAGGTACTTATGCAATTCAGTCTTAACATGATTCATAGACTGTCATTATCAAAACCAGGGTTCCAACATCAAGGCCCTTCCATCTCTTTCTCCGACAAAGACCTGGCTTTGCCTGAGAGCAGGTCACTCCCATTGTAATATCCTACAAATTTACAGTTTAGTATTTTATTTATTTAATAAGAAAAGTTGATTATATCTAAAATTTTAAATTATTAGTCTATTTAAATGTATTTAAGTCATGGTAAAGAAATTAATTATAAGGAAAAAAAAGATATTTAGAGGTTAATGAAAAAAAGAAAAGTGGTTTAAAAGTTAAAGAAAAGTGAAGAAAGAAAAAATAATAATAAACAAAGTTTAAAATAAAATTTTGTAGGAGGCTAATCATTTTATAACAAGAAGTAAGAAGGTTAAATAAAAGAATAGGTCAAAAACGTAAAAAAAATAATAAAGAGGTCAAAAATGAAAAAAAATAATATATAAAAAAATGGGAAGTCGGCAGGGCACCGCCCCCGCCCCCGCCCCCGCCCCCTTAGACTGTCGCGATTGCGGTAGTCATATATATAAAAAAAATTAGTTTTTATTTGTTAAACCTACTTAGTTTAAAGCTCATTCTTCTTTAAGTCAAAATCCACATGTCTTATACATAAAAAAAAAGAAAGATGAGGGTTAGTCAAAAGATTAGGCTGAGTGGGGTTGGTGGAGGTTTGAAGGTCAAAATTATAATTAAATAACATTGAATTAAAGAATTAATCTCCACCCTTGATTAAATGGAGGGTTAAGATGGATTAGAAGAAAACCCCTATAAATAGCACCATAGGGGGCTTCATTTGTTCTTCTTGGGAGCTGAGTACGTGAGGAGTAGAAGGAGAAGGCTGGAAGGCTGATTAGGGAGTTGTTAATACGTCATTAAGATAAAGATTAAGCTTGTATCCCCTTAATTAGCATGGATTAACATGTTTAGAATGATTTAGGATATGTAATTAACATCTTTAGATATAGCTAAATCCAGATATCCTTACTTCACCATAGTTGATCATAGAGTAGTCGAATTTCCATGACATCATTAAGTCAAAGCATGTGATTAAGGGTATAATCAAGTGATTAATACATTGTAATTAACAACGGTGTTTGATAAATTGAGAAAAGTTTCAGAATCATGAGATCTCATGTTTTAAGTCCCCTATAAAAATTTTCATGTCTGATTCAATTTATTTTTACGTTTCTGAATATTTTAATATTATCTTAAAGGTGTTCAATTATACTAAAATATTAAAAGGATGATATTAAATCATCTAAAATTGTAGGAATGCATCTTACTATAAATCCCATGTATATAAAAAATTTCATGATTTATGGATCACGATATTTATTTTAATGAATTTTCATACATGATAAAATATATAAATAATTATATAGAAATTATAGAAATTAGAGATCATGTTCACAAAAATCTTACAATTTTATAGAAAGGTTATTACGTTAATTTTGTTGTATTCTGAAAATACCAATGACTATTGATGTATGTAAGTGATCTTATATAATTTTTGATATTTTATTAGAGGTATAAAATTATGGGATAAATAGAAATACTATATGAAAATTCTTAAAACTTTACCATAAGACTAAAATACATGTTAGAACTAAGTGATGAAAATTTCATCTTAGTCTGATAACAGAATCGTTACTGGTATAATTACCAATGTTTAAGTAAATAATTAGAAAATTAAATAAATATAAATATTCTATGAAAAATAATGAGAAAATTACAGAACTGACATATGATAAGTATAAGTTAGTTCACAGTATATTTTAGTCATTTTAAGTATTCTGAATTATTTGCTCCATTTAAGAGCTATTATTGTAAATTATTATAAAATTTAGAAACTGATACAAAATTTTAGAAATTAGACATACTGAATGAAAAATAATAAAAATTTTTATATATGATACTTATGACTGGAAGAACGCTCTGTAAAATTTTAGTAATTTTATGATCATTTTGGTTATATTTAGTTGATTTATCACTCATGTTGTATTTTTGTTATTCTATTAAAATATTACAAATACTGTGTGAAAAATAGTTAAAATTTTTTAAAAATATTGTTTCTATTATGAATGATTGTTTTCTGCTATGAATGATGGTTTGAAAAGGTATGGTTATTTTTAGTGTACTTTGGATAAATTTCGTTAATTTTTCATGCATAGGAAAATTTATACAATTCTAGAAAAATTCAAATTTCTACATGAAAATTTATGAAAACTTTTATGTGTAATGTTATATGTAAATGTGATATACAGTAAAAATTTGATGAATTTCAGAACATCGTTACTAAATTTAGTCAATATATGATATATTTTGAAATACATGTAATTCTAGACAAATTCAAATTACTGCATGAAAATTTATGAAAAATTTTCTGTGTAATGTTACATGTAAATGTGATATGCAGTAAAAATTTAATGATCTCCAGAACATGGTAGATAAATTTAGTCAATTTATAATTCGTGTGGGAGTATAAGTGATTCTAAAATAAAAAATATAATTACTGACTAAAAAGTGATGGAAATTTTCTGCATTCATTATTTCTATAAATGTGTTGTTTTTCTGAAATTTCAATGGACTCTTAGTTTTGAGAACATAATTATAAATTTTGATATATAAATGGAGAATAAATAATCTTGAAAAATTATATATACTATCTGGAAAATGATGACAAATTTTTGTTTTGATCATTCCTGTAAATGTGTTGATTTCCTAAAATTTCACTGCATTATGAGGTCTGTAAACAGAATTAGTAAATTTTTGGATATATATATGTCATTATATTTAAATAAGTTGAGAATTTCATAAAAAGGAAAAAGATTTTCAGTATTAGTATATTAATATTCACAGCATGAATTTTGAGTGGCATATGTCCATTTCATATAAGTTACATACTGTTAGTACTGCCAAATGGACACTGCCACCATAGGGGGAGACTGGAACCAAACTATAGAAATGCCCTTATGGGGAGGTTCATACTGTACTGGCCCCGAGGGTAATGGGGATTGAAATCTTGGAGGTGGACAAGTACCACTGGTTATGGTGGAGAGGACTTCTCCCGGTTCTGCGTAGTAAGTAAGACTCATCACTATTTACCTAGGTGATCGAGTACCGACTGACTGTCCTTCTATGTGTGGTTTGGGCACTGTGTCTAACTAGTTATATCATTGTTATTACTTATTGAATTGAAATTGAAACTATTGTTTACTAAACTGAAATTGAAACGACTGCTACTGTTTACTGAGTCATTATTCAAATGACTATTACTGCTTACTGAGTCATTATTGAAATGACTACTATTGTTTACTGAATTGAAACGACTGCTACTGTTTACTAAATCATTATTATAATCACTATTACTGCTCACTGAATTGAAATTGGAATTACTGTTACTGTTTATTGAGTCATTATTATAAATGGCTATTACTGCTTATTGAACTGATATTGAAACTGTTGTTACTGTGCACTGAATTGATATTGGAATGATTGTTACTGCCTACTATTACTGCTCATTGAACCGATAGTGAAATTAGTATTACTGTCTACTGAATTATTATTGCATGTTACTGTTATTACACTGTAATTGTTTATATTTATAAATGATGAATTATCATTTACTTTGTAATTGATGGATTAAATTTTTAATATACATGTTGTAAAATGTTAATAGCATGACTTATGATCATAAAAATTGAGATTGGGTTAAATGTATTAACCTCATGTGTTATCTAATTGAAATTATGCCTAAGAATAAATTATGAAATGAAATACCGTAAATCACTTTGGATGTGTTTATACATGTTATGATTGGGGACTATGCTAGTCTCTTACTGGGTCTATTCGTAGACTCACACCGTTGAACATTTTCAGGAGAAGCGAGGAGTGATCTCGCAGTATTCTGATCGGGGCTTGGAGTTACTACGAGTCGTTATCTTAGGTAGTTGTGTTATGAGATATGTTAGTATGTTAGAAAAAAAATATGTGTGAAATTTTGGTTATGTAGTAAATGACTTATATAAGTTGTTAATCTATATTTCGATATATGTGGATGAATTCATTTGAATGTAAGCTGATGATTCGAGCATTTTCATTTCCTCTGTAATGATATCTCAATGTTTATGTAAAAATTCTCAACCATAATGTACCGTTTGGGTTGTCCCACTGTGACGCTCCGATTGAAATCCGATGTGAGTCTTTACGACTGGACCGGGTCTTCGAGTCGGGGTGTTACAGAGAATGGTATCAGAGCCCACGGTTGAGAATCTACATAAATAGTCATCAGTTTAATCCACATTCCTAAAAGACATGAACTAGTAGGTTGTTATGACGAAAACTTAGTCGTATAATTACATTTTAGACCATGGTAGGAGGGGTGACCTTAAAGGAGAGATTTCAGCGGATGCCTCCATCCTCTTTTAAGGGGGAGAGTCAGCCAATCATGATTGAAAAACTGGCTCCGCGAAATCGAAATGATTTGTTGGGTCATCCGATGTGTGGATGAGGATAAGACTAGTCTGGCGGCGTTCATGCTATAGGAGAGAGCAGACGTATGGTGGATGCCTGTGCTAAGGAATTAACCCGACAAACTAGGGCATGATATTTATTGGGAAGAATTCTGACTACTATTCACGGCAAAGTACATACCAGAGCATGTGCAAGACAAGATGGAGCAATATTTTCTGGCCCTAACTCAAGGGTCGAAGACCGTGCTCGAGTATGAGTCTGAGTTCACAGAATTATCAAAGTATGCACCGCACATTGTTACGGATGAAATGATGAAGGTGAAGAAGTTTGTGGTAGGACTACGATCGTCGCTTCAGACCCGTCTAATTGCACTGGATCTTGCTTCGATGGAGGCGGCCCTTGGCGCGACATGTCGTCAAGAGAGCGACATGAAATTATATCAAGAGGAGAAGAAAACTTCAACAAAGAGACTATCAGCACTATTTTACCGGTATGACAAAGGCAAAAGAGTGATGGAGAATCTGTCGCGATCATTCGTGATAGGAAAGATGACGCCACCAGCAAGAGGCAACGATAAACCAGGATGTAAGCACTGCGGCAAGCGACATGGCGGGGAAGAATGCTAGATCGCCACCGGCAAGTGTCTTCGTTATGGCGAGAAATGCCACATGATCCGAGATTATCCAGCCTGTAGCAGCTCGTCCAGTAGCAGCAGTAGCAGCTCCAGTAACAGCGAGACCAGCAGTAGCGGGACCCACAAGGAGACCTCGAGCGCCAGCTCGGGTGTTTGCGTTAGCTAGAGAGGATGCTGAGCGGGCGGAAGATCTCACAGAAGATACTGTGGAAGAACTTCTCGCATGAGGATGTCACGTGGGAACCAAAGGAATGAGATGAAGAAGAGGTACCCTACATTGTCGATAGGTGATCTAACCCCAAACTTCGAGGACAGAGTTTTCTTTAAGGGGGAGAGGGTGTAATGCCCTACAAATTACAGTTTAGTATTTTATTTATTTAATAAGAAAAGTTGATTATATCTAAAATTTTAAATTATTAGTCTATTTAAATGTATTTAAGTCATGGTAAAGAAATTAATTATAAGGAAAAGAAAGATATTTAGAGGTTAATGAAAAAAAGAAAAGTGGTTTAAAAGTTAAAGAAAAGTGAAGAAAGAAAAAATAATAATAAACAAAGTTTAAAATAAAATTTTGTAGGAGGCTAATCGTTTTATAACAAGAAGTAAGGAGGTTAAATAAAAGAATAGGTCAAAAACGTTAAAAAAATAAAGAGGTCAAAAATAAAAAAATAAAAAAATGGGAAGTCGGTAGGGGCGGCCGCCCCCGCGCGCGGGAGCGGGCGCCGCCTCCGCCTCCGCCCCCTTTGACTGCCGCGATTGCGGTAGTCATATATATAAAAAAAAAATTAGTTTTTATTTGTTAAACCTACTTAGTTTAAAGCTCATTCTTCTTTAAGTCAAATCCACATGTCTTATACATAAAAAAGAAAAAGAAAAATGAGGGTTAGTCAAAAGATTAGGCTGAGTGGGGTTGGTGGAGGTTTGAAGGTCAAAATTATAATTAAATAACATTGAATTAAAGAATTAATCTCCACCCTTGATTAAATGAAGGGTTAAGATGGATTAAGAGAAAATCCCTATAAATAGCACCATAGGGGGCTTCATTTGTTCTTCTTGGGAGTTGAGTATGTGAGGAGAAGAAGGAGAAGGCTGGAAGGCTGATTAGGGAGTTGTTAATACGTCATTAAGGTAAGTGATTAAGCTTTTATCCCCTTAATTAGCATGGATTAACATGTTTAGAATGATTTAAGGTATGTAATTAATATCTTTAGATATAGCTAAATCAAGATATCCTTACTTCACCATGGTTGATCATAGAGTAGTCGAATTTCCATGACATCATTAAGTTAAAGTATGTGATTAAGGGTATAATCAAGTGATTAATACATTGTAATTAACAACGGTGTTTGATAAATTGAGAAACGTTCCAGAATCATGAGATCTAATGTTTTAAGTCCTCTGTAAAAATTTTCATGTCTGATTCAATTTATTTTTACGTTTATAAATATTTTAATATTATCTTAAAGGTGTTCAATTATACTAAAACATTAAAGTGATGATATTAAATCATCTCAAATTGTAGGAATGCATCTTACTATGAATCCCATGTTTAGAAAAATTTTCATGATTTATGGATCATGATATTTATTTTAATGAATTTTCATACATGATAAAATATATAAATAATTATATAGAAATTATAGAAATTAGAGATCATGTTCACAAAAATCTTAACATTTCACAGAAAAGTTCTTACGTTATGTTTGTTGTATTATGAAAATACCAATAATTATTGATGTATGTAAGTGATATTACATAATTGTTGATATTTTATTAGAGGTATGAAATTATGGGATAAATAGAAATACTATATGAAAATTCTTGAAACTTTACCATAAGACTAAAATAGATGTTATAACGAAGTGATGAAAATTTTATCTTAGTCTTATAACAGAATCTTTACTGGTATAATTACCAATGTTTAAGTAAATAATTAAAAATTTAAATAAATATAAATATTCTGTGAAAAATACTGATAAAATTATAGAACTGACATATGATAAATATAAGTTAGTTCACAGTATAGTTTAGTCATTTTAAGTATTCTGGATAATTTTCTCCATTTAAAAGCTATTATTGTAAATTATTATAAAATTTAGAAACTGATACAAAATTTCAGAAATTAGACATACTGAATGAAAAATGATGAAAGTTTTTATATATGATACTTATGACCGTAAGAATGATCTGTAAAATTTTAGTAATTTCCTGATCATTTTGGTTATATTTAGTTGATTTATCACTCATGTTGTATTTTTGTTATTCTATTAAAATATTACAAATACAGAGTGAAAAATAATTAAGAGTTTTCAAAAATGATGTTTCTATTATGAATGATTATTTTATACTATGAATGATGGTTTGAAAAGTTATGGTTATTTTTAATGTACTTTGGATAAATTTCGTTGATTTTTCATCCATAGGAAAATTTATACAATTCTAGAAAATTTCAAATTTCTGCATGAAAATTTATGAAAACTTTTATGTGTAATGTTATATGTAAATGTGATATACATTAAAAAGTTGATGAATTTCAGAACATCGTAACTAAATTTAGTCAATATATGATATATTTTGAAATACATGTAATTCTAGAAAAATTCAAATTACTGCATGAAAATTTATGAACAATTTTATGTGTAATGTTACATGTAAATTTGATATGCAGTAAAAATTCAATGATCTCCAGAACATGGTAGATAAATTTAGTCAATTTATGATTCGTGTGGGAGTATAAGTAATTCTGAAAAAAAATATAATTACTGACTAAAAAGTGATGGAAATTTTTTGCATTGATCATTTCTATAAATGTGTTGTTTTTCTGAAATTTTAATGGACTCTTAGTTTTGAGAACATAATTATAAATTTTGATATATAAATGGAGAATAAATAATCTTGGAAAATTGTATATACTGTCTGGAAAATGATGACAAATTTCTGTTTTGATCATTCCTGTAAATGTGTTGATTTCCTGAAATTTCACTGCATTATGATGTCGGTAAACAGAATTAGTAAATTTTTGGATATATATATGTCATTATATTTAAATAAGTTAGAGAATTTCAGAAAAAGAAAAAGGATTTTCAGTATTGGTATATTAATATTCACAGCATGAATTTTGAGTGACATGTGACCATTTCATATAAGTTATATATATATATTTTTACCACACTGTTAGTACTGCCAAATGGACACTGCCACCATAGGGGGAGATTGGAACCAAACTATAGAAATGCCCCTATAGGGAGGTTCACACTGTACTAGCCCCGAGGGTAACGGGGATTGAAATCTTAGAGGTGGACAAGTACCACTGGTTAAGGTGGAGAGGACTTCTCCCGGTTCTGCGCAGTAACCAAGACTCATCACTATTTACCTAGGTGATCGAGTACCGGCTGACTGTCCTTCTATGAGTGGTTTGGGCACTGTGTCTGGCTAGTTGTATCATTGTTATTACTTATTGAATTGAAATTGAAACTACTGTTTACTGAGCTGAAATTGAAACGACTGCTACTATTTACTGAGTCATTATTCAAAGGACTATTACTGCTTACTGAGTCATTATTGAAATGACTACTACTGTTTACTGAACTGAAACGACAACTACTGTTTACTAAATCATTATTATAATCACTATTACTGCTCACTGAATTGAAATTGGAATTACTGTTACTGTTTATTGAGTCATTATTATAATGGCTATTACTGCTTATTGAACTGATATTGAAACTGTTGTTACTGTGCACTGAATTGATATTGGAATGACTGTTACTGCCTACTATTACTTGCTCATTGAACCGATAGTGAAATTAGTATTACTGTCTACTGAATTGTTATTGCATGTTACTGTTATTACACTATAATTGTTTATATTTATAAATGATGAATTATCATTTACTTTGTAATTGATGGAATAAAGTTTTAATGTACATGTTGTAAAATGTTAATAGCATGACTTATGATCATAAAAATTGAGATTGGGTTAAATGTATTAACCTCATGTGTTATCTAATTGAAATTATGCCTAAGAATAAATTATGAAATGAAATACCGTAAATCACTTTGGATGTGTTTATACATGTTATGATTGGGGACTATGCTAGTCTCTTACTGGGTCTATTCGTAGACTCACCTCGTTGAACATTTTCAAGAGAAGCGGTAGAAGAAGAGAGGAGTGATCTCGCAGTATTCTGATTGGGGTTTGGAGTTACTACGAGTCGTTATCTTAGGTAGTTGTGTTATGAGATATGTTAGTATGTTAGAAAAAAAAATATGTGTGAAATTTTGGTTATGTAGTAAATGACTTATATAAGTTGTTAATCTATATTTCGATGTATGTAGATGAATTCATTTGAATGTAAGCTGATGATTCGAGCATTTTCATTTCCGCTGTAATGATATCTCAATGTTTATGTAAAAATTATCAACCATAATGTATCGTTTGGGTTGTCCCACTGTGACGCTCCGATCGAAATCCGACGTGGGTCTTTACGACTAGACCGGGTCTTCGAGTCGGGGCGTTACACCCATTGTGCCTCACTGTCACCCCCAACGGAGATTCCACCTTAATCGACATGGGAGCATCAATCAATGTGTGTCCCATGAAGATTATTGAAAAGATTGGGTTACGTGAAGAGAACCTAGAGGAGGTGTGCAGCACAATCTCTGCATACGATAATTCTACAAGATGTGCCAAAGGAAAGGTAACCCTGCAGCTCGGTCTTTGTCCAGTGGTTGTGTTTTCGGACTTCTTAATCCTCGATGTTGACCCGACATAGAAAGCCATCCTGGGGCGACCCTGGATTGAGCAATCTTTGGGGATCCCATGTGTAGATTATGAAAATCCACAAAGCTTGAAATAAGATAATAATAATGAAAAAGATAATAATAATAATAATAATAAGGGGAAAGGGAGCATGTAGATTCTAAAAGTGGAGTGTGATCGCCAGAGACACGGAGGCCTTGAAGGAATATAACAGTAAAGAAAAGGAGGTGATCGCGATATAAATACCTTTAAATGCAAGAGTGATCGTAAGTGCTACCTTCTCTTCCAATCCGCCAGTAGATGAAGAGAGCTTCTCTTTGGATTACCCTTGCAAAAATAAATAAACAACCAACAAAAGATATGAATTAGAAATTGAAGGTGCGTAGCATCAAATTCTTAATAGAAATAAACATGAAATCATGATTAAGAACACACCTTGTTGGTGTTTTACCTTAAACCCCTATGCAAAAGGGTAAGATGAAAATATGATGGTGATGAGAGAGAGGGTGCAAGTGTTGCAATATGGAAATCTCAATATGATTGAGATAAGAATGAATAGAAGAAAAGAAAAACATGATGCTTAAATTAATTCTAATGAAGTAAAAGAAAGAGATAAAAGAGGGGATATGGTTTATTGATTTTCTCCAATGAAGTGCTTCAAGATCTTCAATGTTCTTTAAAGAGGAAGGAGCTCCAATTGGATGCAGCTTTGAGCTTAGGGAGACTCATTCTCCCTTCTTAGCTCCTCTTTCCAGCAGAGCTTTCCCAAGGATCAGAAAATTCAGCCTTCAACACTTATGGGAGAAGGGTCCTATTTATAGAGTTAAAAATTCAGAGGTTTAATTCCCTCAAAATTTAAAATAAGGTTCTAATGGGATTTGGAGAGGGAAATCCTTCCTCCAAGTGTCCTTGTTGCCTTAGAAAGTCATAAGAACCCTTTCCCAAATCAAAAAGGTGATCAAAATGAGGAAGGGAAGGGCTGGTTCATGGATCAGATTTCTAGAAGAATTCACGTCCAACCTAGTGGTCGTGAATTAAATACGCGTCAACGCAAAGAGGCGCCAATTGGAATTCAAATATGGCAAGTTTAGAAATTACCAAAATTGGAAAAGAATTCGTGTCCATATAGTAAAACATAAATTAAGAATAATACGAATTTTGGTAGGAACTAAAAGTTAAAAATAAGGAAATGGAATTCACGTCTACTACTCTGGACGCCAATTTAAGAATATGAGGCCCCATGAACAGACGCGGATTTGAAGAATTGGCGACTTGGTGGCAGATGTGATTTTCTGTGAACACGGTCGTCTGGTCAACCGCGATGTAATGAACGCGGTCGCCCTGTCGACCACGACCTCAAAAGATCCCAGAAATTGGCGTCTAGGGTGGCTGACACCAATTCTTTAAAATGGCATCCAAGGTGTTGGCGTGAATTAAATGGCGTCCACTGGGAGAGATGTTAATTCAAAAGGGCCCCGAAAAATTAGAGAAAAATATTGAAAAAATCTAGAAAAATAGGGGAAAATAGAGAAAAGTTGGATAATCAAGGAAATAAGGAAAATCACTCAAATATGTCGATTTGAGGGACAATTTTGGACATTATAGGACGATAGAAGATGTACTCAAAATGATGTCAATTTTGGCCTGTCTACAGCTGCCCTGTCTTGGCGTCTACTTTGCAAGAGAGCAACACGGAGTGGAATGAAAATGGAACGAAATGAAGTGAAGTGTAGAGAAGTGTAATGAAATGGAGTGAAATGAGAGTAAACTGAAAAGTAGATGGCAATGTGTGATGAGACACGCGATCAACACCACTTGATAAGAATTGTTCCAAAATTCACGATGAAGCAATCTTGAGAAGGTTCAATGAAATCAATAATTTGTTTGGATCTAGGAAGGAAAAGTAATAAAGATGTGCACACGGTGCACGAAGGAGAGGAAAAAAAATAGATCAACTTCCAACATCGGGGAAGTAAACCTATAGGTTTTACCATTGGAGAGTGGTTACCAGCTAATGTGGACGTGCTGCAGCCAAGGTAGATTTAAGGAGAAGATTGAATGAGAGGATAGAGATCCAAATAAAGGAGTTTTCAAGGAAACAGCCCAAAATGGCAACAAGGCGAATCGAGGACTCAATTCGGAATGGAATATCTCATATCATGAAAATTAATAATCAATTGAGTCTCAAAATGACTTATAAGAGGGATTTTCCAAAGTTAAATCAAGGTCCTACATGAATGCATACTGAGTTTAAAGAGAAAATTAAAATAAATTAAAATAGAAAATAATCAAGGATAATATT
Source organism: Amorphophallus konjac (assembly GCA_022559845.1). Taxonomy (NCBI): domain Eukaryota; kingdom Viridiplantae; phylum Streptophyta; class Magnoliopsida; order Alismatales; family Araceae; genus Amorphophallus; species Amorphophallus konjac. The sequence continues at coordinate 466,205,024 of CM040121.1, read as the reverse complement.
GTTAAGCTATCCAGACTGAGTCAAGACACCGATTTCATAAGTTGATACTAAGCCTAAGCCCGTTTATCAGTGCACCAATTCACAAAAGGGAACCATCATCTCCAGTCTTAGATGGCTCAACGGCCTATCCGTGCGACTAAGATTCCTCTGAAATTATCATTATTTTTTATGAAGGAGAACTCAAATTTCAGATTTATCAAAGCCACAAGGTCCTTGATATAATCTAATAGTATAGATAACATATAGTAAAAATGCATATAATGAAGATGGTGAAGGTAATAAGCATGTTGGGATTAAGAAATGCAGTGCAATCACCGTAGGACCTGGATGATGCCCGGACGGTGGGACCAAAGAGTTTCTTTCTTGTGCTCAAAATTTGTAGCCAAGATATCATGAAATATAACAAGCAATGAATTAATGCAATTTAAGCATAGCATGAGAAGCATAGTATGGATAGCATCAAAGCATTAAACATGAAAAGCATCATTGTTTGTTGTTATGTTTAAACCATGAGGATGAAAACTTGGTTGATCATAAGATTTGTACTTGAAGGATCAAAGTGATGCCCAGGGTGCTCGGGATAATCAGGTAAAGTTAGCAGGAGTGACTTAGGAAGATTGAGAGATGATAACCAATGATACCCAGAATGGCAAATCATGAGGATAGTGAACAATGTTGAGAACATAGGGAAGAATCGAAAAATTGATGTAAGTGGAAGGAGAGGACTAATCCTGTGTTCTTGGTCATTCTTACAAAAGTTATCTCTATATGACACCATCTGAACAAACAGTTAGTGAAAATATAATTTTTTTTGAGAATATGTATTTTTTTATGGATTTTGAAGATATTCACATTTTTATGAAATTTTTTTGTTTGGATTTTAGATTTTGAAAATTTTTAGATTTTTGGTTTAGACATTACTAATTGCAACACCAAGGGTAGTTTAAACCACTGGCTAGGGGTCCTTGTTCCATCCTCTTTGGCTAATAACTGTCCAAAACAAGGCGTGTATTGAAGGTGGCACCCTATAACCGGCTGCCCCTGGTCAAGGGTGCCCCTACTAAGGCCATACACAAGAAATATGATCGGACTGAAATGTGCGTCGTTAAACACAATGGCCATCAATCTAAAATTTATTTACTGAACTCGTAATAAAAATAAATAACGTAGTATTAAGGTGAGTCCGGGTCGATCCCACGAGGAGGTTAGAATTTTAAAATTGAAAACTTTGTATTTTGAAAAGAGAAAATTTATGGAATGCTTTTTTTATGTTGAAATTTCAAGATTGTGTAAATGTAAATTTACCTAAAGAAATTTAGAGGATCTAAATAGAGAAATATAGAGAGAGAAAGGAAGAAGAAATAGAAGGTGAAGAAAGAGAAAATACTAGAGAGAGAAAATAACACTGGACTAATTTTATTACTCAAAAATTAAACATTTACAAATTGATAAGAAGAATAAAAATTACAACCCCAAATAAAATCTAGCTAAATTAAAAATATAGAAATAAGGTGAATGGGATAGCCAGAAGAAATGTAGAAACGTCGTTGCCCACTCCTTTGAGCCTTGGAGAGCCGCCCAACCCAGTGTGGATGCCGTTGGGAGAGAGCTTTAAGGAAGGGAGATTTTTGAGAGAGAACAATAAAAAAAATAGAAAGAGAGATATTGAGAGGAGGGTGTGAGAGATAAATAAAATAAAATAAAATAAAATTAAACGAGAGAGTGTGTGCGTGGGTGTGGGAGGTAGAGAGAGAAGATGAGAGTGGGAGAGAAATAAGGGACGGAGGGGGGTCGATGCTGAGAGAGAGAAAGAGAGAAAAGAGAGATGGTGAGAATAGAAAGGGGATTAGATGGTGAGAGAGAGGAGGCCCGCGGTGGGAGGAGAGTGAGACAGAGGGAGCGGGGGTGAGAGGAGGTGAGAGAAACGGGGGGTTGACGTGGTTGAAGTCACCGTTGCGGGCGTGTGTGCGAGTGTGAGAGGCTAGACAAAGAGAGAAAGGGGGGGCAGACGCAGTGTGGTGACGACGTCGGCGCTGGATGGAGGGGCTGAGACGCGGTGGAGAGTGGCTCGCGGGGGAGGTCTGTGCCACCGTGCCGTGTGAGGGCTGCACGGCGGGTTAGCAGAGGTGAGAAGACGCCGACGTTGCTGGCGGAGGGGGGAGTGGGAATGGCAGACGTGGCCGGTGCTGGTAGTCAGACGTGGAGGGAAGGCCGCCAGTGCTTGTGTGGTGTCGAAGGGGGAGAGAGAACAGAGGGAAGGGTGATGGTGGAGAGGGGCTTGGTGCATGCGGTGAGAGAGACCGGGAGAGAGAGAGAGGGAGAGTGCAGAGAGGGAGGGGAGAGCCTTGACGAGGTGTGTGTGTGAAGTGTGGAGGAAGTGAGAGATAGATGGGGTGAGGTGGTGTTGCAGGCGAAGGGGGCTCGTGACGGTGAGAGGGCTGCCGCCCGGTTGTCGGTAGGAAAGAGGGACGTGGCCGAGGGGGAGAAGAGGTGGTTGGACGGCATGGGAGGATGCTATGGGAGAGCCTGTGGCACTTGCGTTAAACGGGTAAGAACGAATGGGGGTGAGTGAGGAAGAAGAGAGGGAGAGCAGCAAGTGGCTACATAGGTGGCCGCGGCCGGTGGTGGGAGTGAGAATCGGAAGAGAGGGAGAGCGGTAGAGGTATGTAGGGAGAGGAGACGGGAGGTTAGAGAGTGAAGCAGAGAAAGGGAGACGGGGGTGTGTAGGAGAGGGATAGGAGAGACGACCAGGGGGGTTACGCGTTAGGAGAGGGGGTTGCAGAAGAGGCCGCGGTGGCTGCTGGTTAGAGAGAGAAAGAGAGAAAGAGAGAAAGAGAGAGAGAGAGAGAGAGAGATAGTAAGTGTGAGAGGGAAGGAGAGAGAGAGGAAACCGATGGGTGAGGGTGAGGGTGAGAAGAGGAGAAAGAAGAGGATTAGAGAGAGAGTGTGTGGGCGCTAAGAGAGTTGAGGAGAGAGAGAGCCTAAAAATAACTATGTGTGTATGTTTTTTTAAGAGAGAAAGGAAGAGAGATGCCAGGGGGGAAGAGGGTGTGATTTTATAAGGGGAAGGGATGGGATAGCATCAATTATCATTCTCTTTCCATAATTCCTTCTATTATTTTTGGTCCACCTCCATTCCCATGCCCATACTCTTGTCATTATCACACCGAAAGTGTTGTCAGTGATATAATTCCTTCCACTGTAGCCTCCTATTCACATGCACAAATTATACTTGGGCCCCTCAAAAATATAACAAAGAAGTTTATATCTAGCCCCTTCAAAAATAATCATCACACAATAATTTTATCAAGATTTATTTATATAATTTTTTATTTATTTAACCATTTCTCAAGTCTCATTAATTACAATAAAAAAATTCATTTTATGTGAGATCGAGATTATCACGTAAAAATTGTATAATTACCTTCATTAAAGTCTAAACAATGATGTGTGATATAAATAAGTATGAACAAATAGGCGCTTATCAAAACACTCGGTCTTGGAGGGAGAAGAAAAGAAAATTGGAGATAAGCCTGATATGAGTTAAGAAGATATTGAGTTTAACTTCCTTCCATGGCACAACCCCTAGAGAGTCGGTCTGTTGTGCCATGACTTTCTGTCATATCATCGAACCTTAATTCTCTTTTAGGCACGTATATGACCGAGCTCATGACATTCCGTAGGGAACTGTATTGCCCTCTTGCCATCCCATATTCTTTATTTTTTTTCATCATTTTGTTCTTTTTGTCCTTTGGACTTTGGTAAATATTGAAATTGAGTATTGAAACTGAGAATAAGGTCTTAATAGACTGCCCCTATTTGAGACTTCTTCTTGTCGGGGTGTGCTTAGGTTAGTTGTCTTTGCCCAGACTACCATTTCTCTCATATTTCGGCCGAGTAAAGAAAAAAAAAATATCACGTGCCCTCGAGCATTGTGACGACCCGGGATCTGAGTACCAGAAAGGAACCGGCGCGTCTCGAATCTCGGCCCGTCAACCCACGAGCCCGAAGACTCGGAAGGGTAAAAAGGGATGGTGTGGGAGCACAAGAGAAGCTAAAGCAACTACAGAGATAGCACAATAATCTAAAATAAAATGCACAGCATAATATAAATAAATAAACTGCTACAAGGTCCACAGAGTCTCATGTCCAAATAAAGTATAGTCAACAGAAAGAAAAGGTACAACTACACGGGACATCCCCCAGTGTACAACTACACGGGGCATCCCCCGGCTCTGGCAGACTGGCGACTAACCTTGGCTAGAAGAACCACGCTAAAACTCGGCCGCACCTCTCGACGACCCCGCCTCACCTGAAAAGCAGGGGTGAGCCTCATTTCATTGGCCCAGTAGGGATCCCCCAGACCCCCACCGCACAATGAGAAAAACAGCTGTAAAGTGCGAGCAACCACGGGAGGTAACACCACCTAGCAGAAGTACGGTAGAACCACACGCTGAAGCAGATAAACAGAAAAGCCGCCTACTCTACAGTACCGCACCACAAAACCTCGGTCTGATAAAACTCGAGTCTATACCTGCCAGCAAACAGGAGCACCACCCACTAGAAGAACGACCGGATGCGTCCTCTGACGTCTTACACCGCGTCACAAGTGTCTAGCTACAACGCCCTGGGCGCGAGACTCAGACACACACAGTAACCAGTACCATAAAACAAGGACTAGATGAGGTCGCGCTCGTCAGTGCAGGTCCGAGACCCTCAGCCCCATGTGCACACTCAGACCATACGCCCTAGGTCTGTCCTATAGCTGGTAATCCCCCCTAAGCCTGGACTCGGCTGTACGCGGGGGCCCTACGGTAGCCAGCCTACTCACCGTCTCTCTCGGGTCAGCCGCTCCACCACTCCCGGGTGGGTCAGCACCGCGTGCCGTAAGAAGGCTACGACTAGTGGACGTGTCACCGGAGGTGAGACTCGACTCACGGAAACCACCGACTAACACACTAACACAGACTCTCGGTAACCAAACAGTAGGTATGGATGTCGGGGACACGAATGAGGTCCGACCGTCCCTCAAGTCACGCGGCACCCCTACCAAGGTAACTGATTCTCCGGGGACCCCCGAGCGCCCCTGTGGCTCTCACTGGGTGCCCACGGCAACCCTCGGGCCACACGCCACAACAGGATCCAAGACTCGCTCCACCGGAGGTACAATTACCAAAAGGAACGCGGCTCGGGGAGGGGGATTACTGCGCGAGGGACCCAGGACGCGACACTGTCGCGCTATGGTCCCCTAGCGCGACCCCTGAAGAACGCGCTAGCAGAAGCTAGCGCGTTCTCCAAGAAGGTGCTAGCCTAAGCTACCGCGTTCATCAAGAACACGCTAGGAAAGGATAGCACGTTCTCCAAGAATGCGCTACCTGCCCCAGGCGCGACATGAACCGCCATACTCTTCGTCTTCTCGGATGAACGCGCTAGGACGACACAGCGCGTTCAAACAGAACGCGCCCCTGGTACCTAGCGCGACAACGGGCCGAGCCCGGTTCGTGAAATACGTCCGAAAATCTGAAAACCACGCCCATTCACCCCCCCTGGTGAAGGGAAAACAAAGGGAAATCATCCCCCATACGTCCTAGCATGCATCTAGAGCCCCAAAACGATCAAAAAACCCCAAAAATCATTAGATCCGGCGCTCAAACCCCAAGCATGGAAATAACCCTCCCGACATGAATCTAGCCCCTCTCGGCCTCTCCATGGCCTAGAAATCACGGGGAACGCTGTAAAGAGGGCAAGGATCTGTCCCCCTACCTCAATGAAGCTTGAAATCCGCCGGGAAGTCACCGATCTTCAAATCTAGCTCGAACACGAACTCCACCCACGCGCCACGAAGAGGGCACCGCCGCGATCCTCTCGCCGCCGCCGTCGTCACCGCGACGTCACCGTCGTCCGCCACCCGTCGCCAGAGGAGGAAGGGCGTCGCGAGGTCCAACGGGCAAGAAGGGGGAGGAGGTGACCGTTGCGCTCACGGGGAGGAAAGAAGAAAGAAGAAAATGAGAAGAAAAAGGAAAAAGAAAAGGGCTATAAATAGAAAATCTGGAAAATGCCAAAAATACCGAAAAATAGAAAAATACATATTCTCGATCCTCGAGACGTACCGATCGCAATGGTACCACTCTCGCCTAGGTGAACGACCCGGTTCACCTGCAACGAGGTTCCGAAGGAATTACCGAAACACACACCGGCAATCGGAAAACACGCGCGGGAAAGCTGCGGACGCACTCCGAGCCTCCGAAACAACTCCAGATCGCACCGATCCGAACACGAAAGATGTCTGAAATAAAATTTCGGATACAACGGAGCCAGATGCTCCGAGAAACCAGATCCGAGACCCAAAAAGAAGGATCCAAAAAACTCGGGACATCACAGCCCTCCCCCCTTAAATGAATTTCATCCTCGAAATTAAGGACAGGGCACAGGGACATGGAGGAAGACTCACCCGAATAAATAAGGATACAGCTGCCGCATCTCATCCTCACGCTCCCACGACGCCTCACCACCAGAGTGACGCTGCCAGACCACCTGAACCAGTGGAATAACCTTGCTCCGCAGGCGCTGCTCACGCCGATCCTCAATACGGACATGGTACTCTGGAAGGGACAAGTCTGGGGTCACCTCAGGCCAAATGGCATCCTCTAGAACATGGGAATCATCAGGCATATACCTCTGAAGCATAGACACGTGAAACACATCATGCACAGAAGATAGCTCCGAGGGTAACTGTAACTGATAGGTAACCTCACCGGGGACTCAGCTTCCCATGCCTGCCGAAGCGCATCACACCCTTCATGGGAGAAACTCGTAAAAACACCCGATCACCTACAGTAAAACTGAGGGGTCACCTCCTCTGATCAGCATAGCTCTTCTACCGGCTCTGCGTAGCCAACATCTTCTGCCGGATCAGATGCACCACCTCAGTGCACTGCTACACCAAATCCGGTCCTGTCAGGATACGCTCTCCCACTTCAAACCAATCAAGCAGAGTCTGACAAGGTCGCCCGTACAACGCCTCGTACGGTGCCATACGAATGCTTGAATGATAGCCATTGTTGTAGGTAAACTCCACTAACGGTAAGTGGTGGATCCAACTCCCTTGCCACTCCAGGCAACATGACCTCAACATGTCCTCCAAGGTCTAGATGGTCCTCTCAGACTGACCGTCCGACTGAGGATGATACGCCGAGCTAAATGTCAAATCGGTGCCTAGAGCCTTCTGGAAGCTCCTCCAGAATCCAGAAGTGAAGCAGGGATCACGATCAGACACAATGGAGATGGGAACTCCATGCAACGGAACGATCCGCTCCACATACAAACAAGCCAAACGATGCATGCTCCAACTGACCTTGACCGACAGCAACCGTGCCGTCTTCGTCAGTCTATCCACCAGCACCCAAATACTATCCTGCCCACTAGATGTCCTCGGCAACCCCACCACGAAATCAGTGGTCACATGGTCCCACTTCTACGCAGGAATATCCAAGGGCTGAAGTGTACCCCCCGGTCACTGGTGCTCAGCCTTCACCTGCTGACAGATCAGACACCTCGCCATGAACTCCGCAACATCTCTCTTCATACCCGGCCACCAAAATTGCCTCTTCAGGTTCTGGTACATCTTCGCCGATCCGGGGTGCACGGCATACCGGCTCCCATGAGCCTCTCGCAACACCGCACGTCTCGTCTGCTCCTCGGCTAGGACGTACAACCTACCTCGGAACCTCACGGCTCCATCCTCACCAAACTCCACCTCGGCCAATGACAAAATCCGGGGTAGCTCGGGGTCCGCATGCTGAGCCTCAGTCACCTAACGACGAATAGCTGGCGTGACAGTCAAGCTCGCAAGAACAGCCGAACCCTGATCCCGAGGGATCTTGAGCCTAAAAGTCATGGCCGGAACCTGCTCCCATAACCTCTACTTCCTTAACAACATCTGACTGACCATCACCTTCTTGCTCAAGGCATCAGCCACGACATTCATCTTGCCAGGCTGATACGACAGAGTAAAATCATAATCTTTCATGTACTCCATCCATCTCCTCTGCCTGAGGTTAAGATCCTTATGGGTAAACACGTACCTCAAACTCTGATGGTCAGTGAACATCTCAAACTTCTCACCATACAGATAGTGCCTCCAGATCTTCAGAGCGAAAATCACCGCCGCCAACTCAAGATCATGAGTAGGGTAGTTCTCCTCATGTGGCTTCAACTGCCGAGATGCATACGCCACAACTCCATCGTGCTGCATCAGCACAGCACCCAAACCTACCCTGGAAGCGTCTGTACACACCACAAAGCCTCCCGATCCGAAGGCAACACCAACACTGGAGCAGTCGTGAGTAATCTCTTCAGCTCCATGAAGCTCTGCTCACACTCCTCCGTCCAGACGAACGGCACATCCTTCCGCGTAAGCCTGGTCATCGGGGCCGCAATACGAGAAAAATGCTGGATGAACCTCCGATAATAGCCTGCGAGCCCCAAAAAGCTCCAAATCTCCGTGACCGAACTCGGCCTCGGCCACTGCACCACAGCCTCGACCTTAGCCGGGTCCACGGAAACACCATCACCAGAAATCATGTGCCCCAAAAACTGCACCTCACGGAGCCAAAACTCACACTTGCTGAGCTTGGCATACAACTGGTGGTCATGAAGGGTCTGTAACACCACTCTCAAATAATGCACATGCTCCTCGGCAGACCGTGAATACACAAGGATATCATCCACAAACACGACCACGAACTGGTCTAGATATGGATGGAACACCCTATGCATCAAATCCATAAATACTGCGGGGGCATTGGTGAGCCCAAAAGGCATCACCAAGAACTCATAATGCCCATACCTTGAGCGAAACGTCATCTTCTCCACATCAGACTCTCGAATCCGCAGCTGGTGATAACCCGATCTCAAATCAATCCGTGAAAACACCCGGGCCGACTGAAGCTGATCAAACAAGTCATCAATCTGAGGCAACAGATACTTGTTCTTAACAGTCGCCTGGTTCAACTGCCGGTATTCGATGCACAGCCTCAAACTACCATCCTTCTTCTTCGCAAACAACACCGGCGCACCCCAAGGGGAGAAGCTAGGACGAATGTACCCCTTGGCCAGCAACTCCTGCAATTGCGCCCTCAGCTCTCTTAACTCCGCCGGCGCCATACGGTAAGGGGCCTTCGACATAGGCGCCGTACCGGGTACCACCTCAATCACGAAGTCAATCTCTCGCTGCGGTAGCAACCCTGGCAACTCCTCGGGAAAAACATCAGAAAACTCACACACAACCGGGATGTCCTCCACGTCCGGACACTGCCGATCGACCAAAACCACAGAAGCGAGAAAACCTTGACAACCCGTGTCAAGCAGTCTACGAGCCCTAATAGCCGAAATAAGAAAACGGGAGGAGGAAGACCAGATACCTTGAAAATAAAAGGTGGGTCCACGAAGCTGCCAGAAGTAGACCCTCTTCGAGCCGCAATCCACCAAGGCATGATGGGCCTCAAGCCAATCCATGCCCAAAATCACATCAAAGTCTGAAGCGGAAATGCATAAAGCCTGGCCGGTAAGTTCCGCCCATCCACCCACACAGGCACCTTCTCAAAGAAGTACGGGGTGAGCATGAAGTCACCGGTAGGCAACTCCACTGCCAGATCACATGACACCTCAATCGCCGACTCCTCGGCACTCTGAGCAAACTCCTCCGAAATTAACGAATGAGATGCATCGGAATCGAACAAAACTCAAGCCGCGCAACCAAAAATTGGAATAGTACCTTCCACCAACTGGGACGCCTCAGCCTCTGCTCTGGTAATGTGGGTAACTCTGCCTCGGGCTCTCTGCCTCCCAGTGGTAGCTGACCGAGTCAACTGAGGATACTGACCCTGCTGCTGGTACTACTGCGGCTGCGACGACATCTGCTGGGGCTGAAACTGTTGCTGCTGCTGGAACTCGTGCGGCTTATGCGGTCTCTGCGGATAGTCACGCGTCATATACCCTGGCTAGTCACACCTAAAGCAAATCACGGGCGCCGTGCACTGCCTGCCTGGATGAGAATCACCGCACCGAGGACACCCGCCCTAAGAACCACTCACTGAACCCTGATGCTGGAACTGGGTAGGCTGCTGAACACTACCCACTGACTGATGCGCCTGATCTCCGCGACCACGGCGCCTCCTGCCAAAACCAGCCTCCTTGAGCAACTTCTTGAGCTTCGATCCCAGAGATGACGAATCTACTGCCGACGCCCCGGACGGGGACGTCCCTGAACCACCTGCTGAAATCTGGATAGAACTCTGCTGCTACACGGACGCTGACTGACCAAAACTCGTCTGCATCTGGCCCGCACTACCCTGACCTCGAACCTTCTGCATGTCTCTCTCCAATGCCAATGCTGCTCTGCAAGCCGCATCCACGTTGGTCAACCCTCACGCAAGCAAAGGATGCCTCAGCTCCAACCTCAGACCCCTAATAAACTGATCGGTCCGCACCATCTCATCCACCACAATATGCGGTGCATAACGGCCCAACTTGACGAACCTGGACCTGTACTGCACCACAGTCATGTCACCCTGGACCAGGTCTAAAAACTCATGCAGCTTCTGTGACCTGAGAAAAGACGGACAAAAAGCACGCTCGAAAGCCGGGATGAACTCCTGCCACATGATCTGCCGAAGGGGATGAGACTGGAACACTGCTCCCCACTCTGACGTCCACCAAGTCCGGGCTGGCCCCTGCAATCGATACGTAGCCAACACCACCTTCTCTTCCACAGGACACTCCATCGAACTGAACACTCGCTCCATGTCATCTAACCACTCTCTGGCCACCTCTGAATCTGGCTGCCCGCTGAAAGTGGATGGGCTGATACTGCAAGAAATCTCTCAGCGCGCGGTTACCCCGAGAGGATGAGCCCTCATCAGCATCACCGCCCTGCTGCTGTTGCGGCAGCTACTGATACCGCTGCTGCTGAATAACATACTGGTACATGCCCCAGAAGAACTCCTCTGGTCCAGGAACACTCGCCCCCTCAGCTGCATCTGCTGGGAGCTCTGCTCTGCTCTACCCTTCCTGGCCCCCACCCGACTCTCCCTGCTAGGAACGAGTCGCTCTCCTGGGTGCCATAACACCAGCTAACAAAATAATCAACGACGTTAACAAAAACACGCGGAGCCCTACGCCAGTCGCCAACTGTACAGGACATTCATGGACCTTTAGACCGCTGCAATTATTTCAAGTTCTGATATACCTCCACAACCTACGCTCTGATACCAACTGTGACGACCCGGGATCCGAGTACCGGAAAGGAACCGACGCGTCTCGAATCTCGGCCCGCCAACTCACGAGCCCGAAGACTCGGAAGGGTAAAAAGGGATGGTGTGGGAGCACAAGAGAAGCTGAAGCAACTACAGAGATAGCGCACTAATATAAAATAAAATGCACAGCATAATATAAATAAATAAACTGCTACAAGGTCCACAGAGTCTCATGTCCAAATAAAGTACAGTCAACAGAAAGAAAAAGTACAACTACACGGGGCATCCCCCGGCGTACAACTACATGGGGCATTTCCCAGCTCTGGCAGACTGGCGACTAACCCTGGCTAGAAGAACCACGCTGAAACTCGGCCGCACCTCTCGACGACCCCGCCTCACCTGAAAAGCAGGGGTGAGCCTCATTTCATTGGCCCAGTAGGGATCCCCCGGACCCCCACCACACAACGAGAAAAATGGCTGTAAAGTGCGAGCAACCACGGGAGGTAACACCACCTAGCAGAAGTACGGTAGAACCACACGCTGAAGTAGATAAACGAAAAAGCCACCTGCTCTACAGTACCGCACCACAAAACCTCGGTCCGACAAAACTCGAGTCTATACTTGCCAGCAAACAGGAGCACCACCCACTAGAAGAACGACCGGATGTGTCCCCTGACGTCTTACACCGCGTCACAAGTGTCTAGCTACAACGCCCTGGGCGCGAGACTCAGACACACACAGTAACCAGTACCATAAAACAAGGACTAGATGAGGTCGCGCTCGTCAGCGCGGGTCCGAGACCCTCAGCCCCATGTGCACACTCAGACCATACGCCCTAGGTCTATCCTCTAGCTGGTAATCCCCCCTAAGCCTGGACTCGGCTGTACGCGGGGGCCCTACGGTAGCCAGCCTACTCACCGTCTCTCTCGGGTCAATCGCTCCACCACTCCCGGGTGGGTCAGCACCGCGTGCCGTAAGAAGGCTACGACTAGTGGACGTGTCACCGGAGGTGAGACTCGACTCACGGAAACCACCGACTAACACACTAACACAGACTCTCGGTAACCAAACAGTAGGTACGGATGCCAGGGACACGCACGAGGTCCGACCGTCCCTCAAGTCACGCGGCACCCCTACCAAGGTAACTGATTCGCCGGGGACCCCCGGGCGCCCCTGTGGCTCTCACTGGGTGCCCACGGCAACCCTCGGGCTACACGCCACAACCGGATCGAAGACTCGCTCCACCGGAGGTACAATTACCAAAAGGAACGCGGCTCGGGGAGGGGGATTAACGCGCTAGGGACCCAGGGCGCGACACTGTCGCGCTATGGTCCCCTAGCGCGACCCCTGAAGAACGCGCTAGCAGAAGCTAGTGCGTTCTCCAAGAAGGCGCTAGCCTAAGCTAGCGCGTTCATCAAGAACACGCTAGGAAAGGATAGCGCGTTCTCCAAGAACATGCTACCTGCCCCAGGCGTGACATGAACCGCCATACTATTCGTCTTCCCGGACGAACGCGCTAGGATGACACAACGCGTTCAAACAGAACGCGCCCCTGGTACCTAGCGCGACAACGGGCCGAGCCCGGTTCGCGAAATACGTCTGGAAATATGAAAACCACGCCCATTCACCCCCCCTGGTGAAGGGAAAACAAAGGGAAATCATCCCCCAGACGTCCTAGCATGCATCTAGAGCCCCAAAACGATCAAAAAACCCCAAAAATCATTAGATCCGGTGCTCAAACCCCAAGCATGGAAATAACCCTCCTGGCATGAATCTAGCCCCTCTCGGCCTCTCCGCGGCCTAGAAATCACGGGGAACGCTGTAAAGAGGGCAAGGATCCATCCCCTTACCTCAATGAAGCTCGAAATCCACCGGTAAGTCACCGATCTTCAAATCTAGCTCGAACACGAACTCCACCCACGCGCCAGGAAGATGGCACCGCCGCTATCCTCTCGCTGCTGCCGTCGTCACCGCGCCATCGCCGTCGTCCGCCACCTGTCACCGGAGGAGGAAGGGGCGTCGCGAGGTCCAACGGGCAAGAAGGGGGAGGAGGTTACCGTTGCGCTCACGGGGAGGAAAGAAGAAAGAAGAAATGGAGAAGAAAAAGGAAAAAGAAAAGGGCTATAAATAGAAAATCCAGAAAATGCCAAAAATACCAAAAAATAGAAAAATGCATATTCTCGATCCTCGGGACGCACCGATCACAACGGTACCACTCTCGCCTAGGTGAACGACCTGGTTCACCCGTAACGAGGTTCCGAAGGAATTTCCGAAACACACACCGGCAATCGAAAAACACGCGCAGGGAAGCTGCGAACGCACTCAGGGCCTCCGAAACAACTTCGGATCGCACCGATCCGAACACGAAAGATGTCCGAAACAAAATTTCAGACACAATGGAGCCAGATGCTCCGAGAAACCAGATCCGGGACCCAAAAAGAAGGATCCAAAAAATTTGGGACATCACAAGCATGGCCCAAGTAGCAACGGTGTTTACCAAGGGAGACAGCTAAGGGCACCGTGAGGTGTGTGCGGTGCCCATACTTAGCATTACCCTTAATGAGCAGGGAGGGAATGTTGAACTCCCAGCGCGGATTTCTCATTGCCTAAAATGCTGCATTAGCAAGCTAAAACTCAAATTTTTTGTGTGTTTTTTTTACATTGACTTAAATAAAGACCTTAGACTAGGCCTACACTACCACCCTTAATCATGTTAAGAAGCACTTCATTTTTTTTAAATATGTGTGAATGAGGTAACGAAACATAAGAATGCATATTTAAGCAATGGAATTACCTTGCAACCCTATTGTAGAAGCAGCTGCCGGAGGTGATTTTGGTTCAACATGAGAGTTACCTTCCTCATTTGGCAAATAAAAGATAGGGAGGCAAAGATTTGAAGTGGCTTAACATGAAGGAGTGGTGCCAAGATCAGACTCAGATGAATAAGGAGAAAAGGAAAAGAGGTGAGGGATAGAACTCCCTCAATAAGGTGTAGAAACCTTGATCACATGAAAGATTTACAGAAACAAGGAAATTAATGGGAGGAGTGAGGGCTAAAGCCTCGAAAGCAGTGGGAGAATGGACAAATGCCCAGAGAAATCGATATGGGAGAAATCAGGTCGGACTCGGGATCGGCAAGAATCAGGAGAATGAATTGACATATTGAAAGTGGCGGATCCGGAGGGTCCGGAGGCAGAGGATGAGAATCATGGTGGGAAGGATCCGTAGGTTCCGAAGGAATAAAATGATGAGGGATGCAATGCCCAATGAAAATATATGGAAAAAGACGGTTCCAGAGGTCCTGGATGAAGAGAATGGCAAGAAAAGCGATACCCTGAAAAAATAGGAGGATGAATGGGAAGAAATGAAAGAGGTCCAAGGGCTCCGGAGGTAGAAAGTAGGAAGGGACATGATGCCCTAAAAGAATGGATTGTGAATCCGGAGGTTCCGGAGACAAAGATGGATCAGAAGCAGCATGGAGAGGATCCGGATGTTCCGGAAGATGGGGAAGTTGGGGGCCTAAGGACCCGGGAGGGAGGAATGAATATAAATACATATGCATATGCATGAGATGCAAGAAATGCAAGGAAAGCAAGGATGAAAGCCGCTTTCCCACCCAATGGGCAGCCCATAAACGGAAATTGGCAATCAGTAGAAGCATGGATGGAAAGGAATAGGGGGTGAATGGATTGGTGGAAGGTCCCTCAACATAAGAATGCCCGCCCCTCAACGGCCAATGACGTGTCTGGGCAGATGGCTCAATTGGTGGAATTAATACCCATAAGTTCTCATCTAACGAAACTTCAACAACTGTATAATCCAAAGTAAGCGGTAACTCTCTTGGCACGTAGTCACCGTGAAAGTTTGGGAGTTTCGCTTGCAACGTGGGAATCTTGGCATAAACTAGTTTCTTGAATGATAACTCCCATGGCAGGCGAGGAGCGTCAATATGTGGGAGTTGGAATTTTGGCATGGGAAGCTTCATATTGCTTATGGCTCTTGGAATATTTTCTTTAAAAACACTTGGTAACATGGGCACATGTCCCTTGCATGGAAGTAAAGACGGAGTAGCCTTAACATTGAAGACTTCTAGCAAGGGATGCTCCGACCCGCCCTGGAGCATGAACATCATCTCCTTGGCAGTAGAATGTGTCATTACAATACTTGAGAAGAACCACTTCTCTTTGCTAGGTACTTGCACTATAACGGAACAAGGGGTAATGAGAGCTTCTGAAACATTTTTACCAATGAGCAATGTTACTTTGATAATCTTGGCCTTGAGCCTTAATGGCATCAATTATTGACATTTTTGCTTGGTGAGTGCTGTCAGAGACTTGATCTTCTCAAAGATGCCCAGTATAAGAACACGAATCGGCATTCGGCAAATAAAATCTTGAATCTTGAAAGGCATAACCGTAACCAAATTCTTCTTGCCCGGCTCCCGAGAGTCATCTTCGGCACACATATTTATGGAGGTACACCCACTCCGAGGGGTGATGGAGGAAGGTGAGATGGAAGTGGTAGGCTTAGTGGATGATGCAGGTTCGATGGAGGGCGTTGTCAGAAGGGTAGGTGGAGGTTCAAACACGGCGAGCTTCATCCCTTGTTCGGGAGAAGACGGGGTTGGCTCGAGTGCAAAAATAAGTGGACCCTACTCAGGGTCAGCCACAGGGTCAGGTAAAGGGTTGAGTGAAGAATTAGGGATGGTTGGATGTGGGATCACATGGATAACGAAAGACTTAAATAGTGGTGATGGAGGGTTAATTAATTGGGAAAGAGGAGAAGTGGTGGAAGGCACAGGAGGCTTGGTGGAGGTTAACGGCATGGTAGTTGGAGGTATGGATGAAGGATGAATGACAGTAGGTTTAATACGGATGAAGCGTCTAGTTTTGGTGGGTCATAAGGGTTTTGGTGTTGGAAGAGGTTGGGTACAGGGTTCCTGGTGTATCGATGTGGGCTGTTGAAGTATCGACTCATCATCAAAGCACCAGGTGGTTTCAGAAGTGGGGGTAAGGATGGTGGCATCATCCTGAGCAGGGGGTTCTTGTGGTGGTGGTGGAAGAGGAAAGTGAAGGATACTCAGAGCAAGTGTATCTTGTAAAGTTTTATCATGTACCCGTTGACACCCATTTTCAGCCTGCAAGTTGAGTTCTTTCTCTTATCTGTCTCTTGTGATGTCCCGAATTATCCATTATTTTGGGGTCTTCCTTGATCATATTTCGAGCCCATTTCAGTTCATTTCCCAGCCCATGGAGCCTTGGAGGCAATTTTCCTTGATTCCCTCGCGTTCCGGTCTATTTTCATAGTCGCGATCAGGGCCAAACTACATTTCTAGCAATTTTGGTCGACCAATGTTAAGTTTGGTCGACCTAAAGCTTAGTTCGGTCGATCGATTCTTGAACATCGGTCGAGCGATTTAGGTCATGTTGGCCACTAGTCGTGGTCTTCTAGGGGATCGCGATCATCAGATCGTGGTCCACTGGAAGACCACGTTCTCCCATTTTCTTTTTATTTTTTATTTTTCTGTCGCCCTAGTCGCGGCCTGATGGGCGACGGCTGTTGGGTCCCGTAGTGTAGGAAGATGGATCTAGAGGGGGGGTGAATACATCCCTCTATAAAAATGGTGACCAATTAAAACTCTCAACGACTCTACTCTGCGGAAGTTAAACACAACCTCGCTATCTGAAGATATATGAAAGATTAACAATAAGCCTATCGTGAGATCTGGTTAGACACTGATACAACCAGCAGGAAAACAAGCAAAGTGTGTGTGATTAAGACGATCCCGTATGTGTGAACACAAATATCATATAGCAATTTAAGTGCACAACGTTCAACCAGTGAATGTGCAGTGTGTGTAGAATGAACCTGTGATTGAGGTAGATGATAAGGAAACAATCGTACAGATCAAACCACAAGACACGGGGATTTTTAAGGTGGTTCGGGACCACGATGGGCTTCCTACATCCACCCCCCACCAAACTGGTTAGACTTCCACTTGTTGGTGAAGCCAGCACAGGGAAAACTCCCCAACACAGAGCAAAGCTCCACAATACATGCAGGTCAAGCTTGCTCACACACACGGGGACAAGCCCCAACACACACACATTAGGATGAACCCCAAATCTACCTAGATCTGAAATCCAATGGCACACACACACACACACACACAAATGCTCAAGCACCTTGAGCCTGTGCAACAATTGCACAGATACACACACGCTTGTTCTTCAACAGATGATGCTTCCTCTTCTCAATCTCTCTACAACTTCTTCTTCTTCTTCTTCTTCTCTCTTCTTCTGGACGAACTCAGCAACCCTTTGAATGTGTTCTTCCTTGCAAATACCGTTCGTCCTGATCACAGTAATCTTGATCAAATTTTTCTGGCTCAGCAGCTCTTGATCTTGCTCTCTCGTTCTTCTCAGCTCTTCACGCAGCTCTCTCTTTTTCAGCTCTTGTCTCACTCTTTTTCAGCTCTCAATCTTGCTCAAATGTTTTCTCAGCTCTTAATCCGACTCTCCACATTTCTTCACAAAGAAGACATATATAGATCATGAATGCCAAATTTGAAAAACTTCTCACTTCGAACTCTTTTGGAAGGAAAGATGTAGAACAGGGGCTCCGAAAATTATCTAGATAATAAAGCTTGAATTTCCTATTTTTCCATTTGACCACGTGGCAGGAGGGAATATTCTTCTCACTAGGAACCTCTAGGAACTTGCCATATGTCCTAGGATTGAGTGCCAAGTGATTGGCCTTCGAACACAAAGTGTGAAGTTTCCTTTTCACACAGGCCTGGTTATATTTTAGCCTTACCAAGCAATTTTATAGCCTTATCACACATTTGTCTCCCTTAGACACTTATTATTCACCCTTAGCCATGTATGATCGTCTTCGTTTCTCTTCTTTCACACTTTTTGCCTTACGGCCCATTTTGTACCCATACAAGGCTATTATTCACCCTTATAGCCTATTTGTCAGCCATAGGGACTTATTTTTCACCCTTAGCCCATAAGACCCATCGCCTTTCCCTTCATTTGCTGTTTTGCGAACTTCAACATGCATAGAGTCGACTCCATAAACATGTTGAGTCGACTCCGCTTCTTGGCTTTTCAACCGTTTAGCCTTATCACATATTTTTCAACCTTCCGAATCTATTATACACCCTTAACTCTTATTTGTTGGCCTTAGCTAGTCATTTGTCACCCTTATCGCCCTGAGCCGTCGTCTTTGCCATGATTGCCTGCTTTGCGAGCCGTCACCTTTGTCAGCCCGGTCACCTATTGGTCACCTCTATTTGCCCTTTTGTCACCCGTAGCAAGTATTTGTCACCTATGTTCAACGTTTATTCTCCTCGAGCTTGACTGCATGAACTTGACCTTGACTTTGACCTCTTGATTGGAATTTAGTTGACTTAAGTTAATTTGAATACAGATGAAGTTGACTGAAGTCAATTTCACTAGATTTGACTTTGACTAAAAGTCAACATTGACTAGATCACTGTAGCTAGTCTTGAGGTTTACTGGATTTGACTTTGTTTTAGAATGGACTTGGCCCTTCTTCTTTTTGCCCTGTTCAACATTTGTCAGCACTGTAAGACTTCACATATGAAGTCAAGTGAGATAATCAATGAATGTAAAATGTAAGGTAAGCTCGTTAAACAAATTCACATCATTAAGAACTGAAATCAAAAGCATCAAAAGCTCAAAAGCCTTATGAACTTCAACCTTGAAGAATAGCATTGAAACATGGCTACATTCATCATCAAAGGCACACATATAGAAAGCAACATTCATCAGCAAAAACATACATTCACAAAGTTTAGTTATCATCAAAATCCACATCACAATCTATATGCAAGACACACAACAATCTCCCCCTTTTTGATGATGACAAATTTTATGACACAAAACCACAAAACATTTTCTCCCACTTTTGACATAATCAAAAAGTGGTGAATGTTGAGATAATACAAGGGTCAACAGAGTAGCTTGAGATGCAGATGTAGCAATTGTTACGATCAGGAATTTCAGTAAGTGTAACAATATGAGAATCAACCATTAGCCTTAAAGCTAAGGTACGAGCTTATGAAAGATAGCAAGGATGATGTTATCACAAAGCTCAGTAAAATCTTAGGTTTTCTTTGATTGTCAAGTTTTTAGTTTTCTTTGTGAGTGCATGGAACTAGATACAGCTAGGTGAAATACACATGCATATGATGTGTGAACCACACAGGCATATAGTTGAGTCAATACAACCAAACTGTTCATGTGTAACATCTGGAGGATTGTGCAATCATATAGGAGAATTAAGTAAAAGTTAATGTAATCATTCAATTTTCTGAATACATATTAAATCAAATTATCATATGTGTAAGTGAGTAACAAGAAAATGGGTTTTAGACATATGGATAACCAGATTTTTAGTTCAACACAAGAGATATTACCCAGACTGCACTTTATTTTGAGAGCAGCGTATTGGAGGCTTCGCTCTGCCTCAATCAATTTTCAACAGAATTTTTCTATCTCAAAATTTTTCATAATAACCATAGAAACAATATAATTTCTCTTAGAGTGATTAGGTTTAGTCTACTCCTTTTTACGCGAGGAGACACATGGAGCACATGCCAGACTCCCCGGTTACTCAGAACATTAATCATCTCACCTCTTTTTGAACAGAGATACTCTAGTACAATACTTTTCAGAAATGAACCACATCACGTCTCAGGTGACGTGCATCCAATTTACTCAGTGAGACTGAGCATTACTCTGCCTTTCAATTTATCAAAACTTTTCATACTGAGGCAGGCGATTTTTTCCTCAACCGCCTCTTTATCAATCATACAGCAAATTTAACATCTCGAGAGTATTGAAGAGAAACTCTATATCCTTATATTAACACTCATTTTCACATTTAGTGCATGAAGTGTGCGAATTTGATTTAACATGTATATCAAAATTTTCTTGAATACATGACATTGCAGCTCCCCCTATGTAAATGCACTTATTAAAAATTTTCTCCCCCTGAGTGTGTGACATGATACACACCAGTGATGACTCAAATGTAACATTATTTACCAAGAGAGTGTAAGGTCTTAGAAATTCCAAGAAAGAGGTTATAGCATATATTAACATGCAAGCACATAATGAGAATATGCAGAATGCAATGCACAAAACAACATGGGTGCAGAATGTAACCTAGATGCCAAATGCAAGTTTTGAGTTTTCATTTTAATGAATTGAATACACCAAATGCATGACTTCTAATGCATGCAGCTTATAACCTATATGAGAATGCAATGCATGATGCAAAAGTTTGATTTATACTTCTAAGATAGCATCCAGTTTAGAACTCCCCCTTACCAGGAGTATCAAAAATATTTAACAAGAATTCAGACATGATTAATGATGTACAAAGCACCCCATTGTGTTTTCAGACATTCACAATCAAAAACATCCAGCAAGCGAAATATGCAAACATGTAATCGAGTCCAATTGCTTTCAGAAACTGTTCAAAACAAACTTTCAATAACATTTCAGAAGTTCACTTTCATATTGATGCATATCAGTTTAAAATACCATTCACAAGTGACCAATTGATTTTTCTGAGTTCTGGTACAAGGCGGGGAACTTAGGTCTGAAGATCACCTCACGCATAGTGAGAGTTTTCAGGTGGACGTAATCCACCCTTCCACTACACACCATTTTATATACCAGATACTCCAAATAACTTCACATTAGCACATGCAATTCCAATTATAAGGACATTCAAAAAGCCACACCAATTTTTCATGAAGGAGACTAAGCTTAAAAAAATAGCTTAAGCATATAAGATAGCGGAAATAATCTAAAACTGACCAAATTTCTTATAGTCAAAGCTTATCATTAGGACAATCTCATCTAGTACCAAACATTCCAGCAAATTTTATTTCCATACTTTTGCCTTGAGAGACCTTTGTATTCCTCGATATCATCATTGGCCTCGAGGCATTCCTACAACAAAGTTCTCAATTAACAGTTTTGGATACCCAAGCCTTGTTGGGTCCCTTGGATTTAGCAGCACCTTTGGGAGGTGCTCTCCATAATTTTTGAGCATGGTAATCATCATTTTTCATCAAACTGCAATTATCCATAAGGTGACCCAAATTACCACAGTAATGACAACGTTTTGACCATTTCATAGATTTTTTGTAAACATGAGCATTAAACTTCTGTGATCTAGCAGAATTGGTTTCATTATTAACATGAAAATGTGTCATGTGTACTTTCCAACATTGTGACACATTGTGTCCTGACTTTCCATAGGAATGACAATGACCATAAGAGTTTGTTTTCATTTGAAGGTTTTCTTCGTTCATTGAACACAGTTTTATTTTTGTATACATGGAAGCTATTCTTTTTCATGATCTTATGTTCATGCTTCATGTGTCCATATTCTCTACAATTTAAACAAGAAACACTTTTTCTTCTTTTGGAAACAAATTTATTTCCACATGTTTTCAAATCATCATTTTTTAATATGTAACAATCATGCATAATATGGCCACATTTATCACAATAAAAATAGCTGACATTTGAACCTTTTCTCGTGTGATCATGCTTCATCTGACTCTTATGAGCATCAACCTTTTTCTTTTGATTCTTAGGATCGTTTTGATGTTTCGATGGAGGATCAATTTTCTTGGTCCTTGATTGAGTCTGAGATTCAGAATTTGGTTTGTTAACAGAAAGGGCATTTGAAACATTGGAAGAACTGGAGGCATGCATAAATGAGGTTTGAGTTTTCAGACCAAAAGTTTTTTTCTTAGTGGGTTCATACCCAAGACCTTCCCGTTGGAAATTCACTTTGGTCCCCAATATCTAGCCAAAGAATTATTCAAATCAGAAATTTTAGCTTCAAGAGATGAAACATGCAATTCATAACTAGCAATCTGATCTTCACATGAATTAACTTTCTGATTCAGTATTTCATTAACACTTTTAAAGCTTTCTATATCTTGTTTCAACAGATTCACATTTTTAGATTCATTAACTTCCACAGTTTTTCCTTTTTCAAGAGCTAAGAACCTTTCAGACATGGTTGTGTTCAACTGTTTCAACTTTTCATTTTCAGATTTCAATAGTGTGTTTTCCTTCTCAATTTTATCAAAGTTTTTCAAACAGCTTTCAATCAATGAATTCTGAATCAATATAGCACTGTATTCCTTTTTATGTTATTCATTCTTAACTTGTCCATTGATTAAGATTTGATCATCATTTTTTGACTTCAATTTATCTCTCAAAACAGTCTCTGTTTGCTCCAATTCAGCAATTTTGACAACCGGATCTTTGTTTTCATTCCTCAAAGAACCAATTAGTTCCTTGTTTATTTCTTCATCTAGCAAACAAGCATCATAAGATTGTTTCAATTGAAAATAATTTTCACAGGAAAACTTTGAATTATTCTGTCAATTTCCTTTTTCAACTTTTTGTATTCAGACTTTATTTTTCTATAGCTATCAGACAATTCTTCATAGAGGTTCATCAACTCATTAAACGAAATTTCTTTAGAATCAGAACTTACCTGAGTTGAGGTATCATCCTACTGATCACTACTGTGATCACTTTTATTTACCATCAGTCATGTGTCCTCCTTTTTCCCATAAATGGCCATGCATTTTTCCAGTATCGCTTTACTTGTGCTGCACATAGAGATAGAAGGAAGGATGTTAGTGACAATAGTAGCTTACATTAACTTTAAGGCTCTAAGATTATCACTGTTCTTTGATCTGTGATCAATAGTCCATTTGAGCACATTCTTAGGCAATTTCTGTGGACCTTTATAAATGAGGTTCCACAAGTTCGGATTTACAGATTTGACAAATGTGCACATATTTCTTAACCAGGAATAAAAGTCAGTACAATTGAATACCGGTGGAGAAGCCATGAAAATCAATTAAGAGAAAATGAACTAAAATGACAAAGCACTAAAAACAACTAGATCTACTCTGCAGATGGTTAGATCTGATCAATCAGAGACCTGCTCTGATACCAATTGTTGGGTCCCGTAGTGCAGGAAGATGGATCTAGAGGGGGGTGAATAGATCCCTCTATAAAAATGGTGACCAATTAAAACTCTCAATGACTCCACTCTGTGGAAGCTAAACACAACCTCGCTAACTGAAGATATATGAAAGATTAACAATAAGCCTATCGTGAGATCTGGTTAGACACTGATACAACCAGTAGGCAAACAAGCAAAGTGTGTGTGATTAAGACGACCCCGTATGTGTGAACACAAATATGATATAGCAATTTAAGTGCACAACGTTCAACCAGTGAATGTGCAGTGTGTGTAGAATGAACCTGTGATTAAGCTAGATGATAAGGAAACAATCGTACAAATCAAACCACAAGGCACGGGGATTTTTAAGGTGATTCGGGACCATGACGGGCTCCCTATGTCCACCCCTCACCAAACTGGTGAGGCTTCCACTTGCTGGTAAAACCAGCACGGGGAAAACTCCCCAACACGGAGCAATGCTCCACAATACACGCAAGTCAAGCCTGCTCACACACACGGGGACAAGCCCTAACACACACACACTGGGATGAACCCCAAACCTCCCTGGATCTAAAATCCAGCTGCACACACACACAAACGCTCAAGCACCTTGAGCCTGTGCAACAATTGCACAGATACACACACGAGTATGATGTTCAAAATTCAGAGCGAAGAAACAGATAGACATGATTTCTAATGAGAATAAAATGACTTAAACAAGAAAACTCTCTAAATCAAAAGATGGATCCCCTGATCAGTAGTAGGCGAGCTTCTCCTTCGATCACTCTTCTTCCTTCTTCTCTTGTTCTTCAACAGATGATGCTTCCTCTTCTCAATCTCTCTGTAGCGTCTTCTTCTTCTTCTCTCTTCTTCTGGAAGAACTCAGCAACCCTTTGAATGTGCTCTTCCTTGCATATACCATTCGTCCTGATTATAGTAATCTTGAACAAATTTCTCTGGCTCAGTAGCTCTTGATCTTCCTCTCTTGTTCTTCTCAGTTCTTCACGCAGCTCTCTCTTTTTCAGCTCTCATTTCTTCTGAGCTCTTCACGTAGCTCTCTCTTTTTTAGCACTCATTTCTCTTCACGCAGCTCACTCTTTTTCAGCTCTCGTCTCACTCTTTTTCATCTCTCAATCTTGCTCAAATGTTCTTCTCAGCTCTTAATCCTGCTCACCACATTTCTTCACAAATAAGACATATATATATAGATCAGGAACGCCAAATTTGAAAAACTTCTCACTTCGAACTCTTTTGGCGGGAAAGATGTAGAATAGGGGCTCCAAAAATCATATGGATAATAAAGCTTGAATTTCCTATTTTTCCATTTGACCACATGGCAGGAGGGAATATTCTTCGCACCAGGAACCTCGAGGAACTTGCCAGATGTCCTAGGATTGAGTGCCAAGTGATTGGCCTTCGAAAACAAAGTGTAAAGTTTCCTTTTCACACAGGCCTAGTTATATTTTAGCCTTACCAAGCTATTTTATAGCCTTATTGCACATTTGTCTCCCTTAGACACATATTATTCACCCTTAGCCACATATGACCATCGTTGTTTCTCTTCTTTCACACCTTTTGCCTTACGGCCCATTTTGTACCCATACAAGGCTATTATTCACCCTTATAGCCTATTTGTCAGCCATAGGGACTTATTTTTCACCCTTAGCCCATAAGACCCATCACCTTTCCCTTCATTTGCTGCTTTGCGAACTTCAACATGCATAGAGTCGACTCCAGAAACATGTTGAGTCGACTCCGCTTCTTGGCTTTTCAACCGTTTAGCCTTATCACATATTTTTCAGCCTTCCAAATCTATTATACACCCTTAACTCTTATTTGTTGGCCTTAGCTAGTCATTTGTCACCCTTATCACCCTGAGCCGTCGTCTTTGCCTTGATTGCCTGCTTTGCGAGCCATCGCCTTTGTCAGCCCGATCACCTATTGGTCACCTCTATTTGCCCATTTGTCACCCGTAGCAAGTATTTGTCACCTATGTTCAACGTTTGTTCTCCTCGAGCTTGACTGCATGAACTTGACCTTGACTTTGACCTCTTGATTGGAATTTAGTTGACTTAAGTTAATTTGAATACATATGAAGTTGACTGAAGTTAGTTTCACTAGATTTGACTTTGACTAAAACTCAACATTGACTAGATCACTGTAGCTAGTCTTGAGGTTTACTGGATTTGACTTTGTTTTAGAACGGACTTGGCCCTTCTTCTTTTTGCCATCTTCAACGTTTGTCAGCACTGTAAGACTTCACATATGAAGTCAAGTGAGATAATCAATGAATGTAAAATATAAGGTAAACTCGTTAAACAAATTCACATCATTAAGAATTGAAATCAAAGGCATCAAAAAGCTCAAAAGCCTCATGAACTTCAACCTTGAAGAATAGCGTTGAAACATGGTTGCATTCATCATCAAAGGCACACATACAGAAAGCAACATTCATCAGCAAAAACATACATTCACAAAGTTTAGTTATCATCAAAATCCACATCATAATCCAAATGCAAGACACACAACAACCGCGATCACCAGAATACGGTCTCCCACCAGACCGTGTTCTGCCTCTTCTTCCGGGTGCATTGACTCATCATCCTCTGTGCGTCGACTCCATTCTTTGGGACTTGCCAGGTCGCAGTTCTTGCACGACCGCATTCTGGAGGTCACAATCGCGTGACTGACTGCGTTCTGGTTGCAGAGTCCTGACTATTCCAGGCTCCGTTTTCTCCGGTTGAGGACGCTTGGGAGTCCTAGTTCACGCCGTTTTCAGCAAGGATGGGGTGCCACCTCGATTATTATCCATTCTAGGGATATTATCCCACTATTATCTTGCATATTTATCCTCCAAAACCTGATTTTCTGGTGTTTATCTCTTAAATTCAAGATAGGGTTTTCTAGGATCTATAAATAGCTCCTTTGCTCCATGGGCGCGAGGGAGGGGTGCTTTCTGATCCGGGGCGAAGCCATGCTGCACCGTCGAGTCTCCTCTTTGACCCCGGGCCATCCAGGGAAGTGTTAGCCTTTGCCCTCTTCCTCTTAGTTTCCTCGCTCTTTCTCCTATTCTATGCACTCCTTCTGCACTATTTTCACACAGTTTCCTGCTTTGTTTTTCTGCACGTTGCTGCACATTCTTGCAATTTTACATCATGATTTCATTGCTATTCTCTACGTTTTAAATCATCCTTTCACTCATAATCATTACACAACATACACACCTATTATTTTGTCCCTTCCACAGGGGTTAAAAACCCTCCTCGGTGCGTTACTCCCCCTTTCCTTCATGTTGATTTCTGCATACGGGATGGATGCTACGCATGCACATCTAATGGGTTTTTCTCCTTTGTGTTGATTTGTTTCACAGGAAGGCAAGCTCGAACGTGAGGCCCTTGCTCTCTGGCCAGGTGGAAGGCAAGAAGGTGCAATCCACGAGGTTTCCCGCATCCTTTCTTCAAGCGCGATCACGTTGTTGTGATTGTCCTTTGACCACATTTTCTCTCCCCTTTCCAAGGTAGGCAACATGTCCTTCTAGGTTTCCATATTCTTTTCCTACTGGTAGCCTTGGTGGCGATCACGATACATTCTCTATTTCTTCATCGCCCCTTTTCCCCTTCATATTATTGCATGCTTATATGCTTATTGTTCTTAGTTCGGGGCGGATTATCTATCTACATCCTGGTTCATTTGTTCATCTTCATCGCCCCTTCCCCCCATTCTGTTACAATATTGTATGCTTATGCATATTGTTATTTGTTCAGGGGTTGGATTAATTATCAACAGTACCGTCTCTAATTCTTCATAATCAGATTCAAATGGATGCCGTGGCATAGGTGTATGGATGGGTGGTGGAGCGTGGCGGTATTGGATATGGATGTGGAGGCGATGGGTCATATGAATGAACGAGATGGATGGGTGGTGGGCAGACGGCGTCCATTTAATCATTGAAGCTCATCAAATCATCTTGCTCACTCATGTTTGTGATGCCATTTTCAGTTCTTCTCTTCTTCCAGTCTTTATCCATTTTAGTTATTTCATTCATGAAAGTGTGGAGAGGATTGACTTGAGGAGAAGGAGGCCGCGGACTTGAGACCCTCTTCAATTGTTCCTCCATCTTAGTGATCTTGTCAATAAGAACTTGTTGGAGGGGACTCACTTGCGAGACGGAGGGTTGGCCTTGGGACCCCAGAGGGGCTTGATATGAAGGCCGTGGCGCGTGGAGGGGTTGACCCACAAAAGGACCCTGTTGGACCAGGGTGCAAGGAGCATATTGTCCTCGGGGCCATGGGGGAGGATGAATGGAAGAAGGTGGGTGATGGGAAACCCGAGGGGAAGCAGAAGGAGGATGAGAAGAAAAAACTACACCCTCAACAAAAGCCTTAAGTGCTTAGATTTGTTGAGAGGTGAGATGATCTAATGCATGAAAGACTTGGGAGACCTTCTCATCATGTAGAGGAGATGGTTCCGGGGAGTAGCGGCTCGCGATCGATGCGAGGGACCATGAAATCGGGAATTGCCCAAGGGGTGGGCAAAAACATGGGAATTAGGATGGAATCCCTTATAAAAGTTGTGATGAGGACCATAAACTTGAGGGTTATAAGATGTGTTAGGTTGATCATCCTCATGATTATGTATATGATCAGATATGTTAATTTGATTACCAAAGTGAAACATTATGCAAGGCAAACAATAATTCAATCAAATGAAGTTGCAAGGATATCAAACAAACACTTGGTTTTAGTTAAACCTCAAGATTTATATAATTCACTCAAGGCAGGAACCTAGTTTCAATATGTTTTACTTCGATGTCAACTAGGTTGATTCTCACCACGTTTATGTTGTGCCCCTGGCCCCTGTGGCTTGTGGTTTTGATGATTGGCTTTAGGGGTTTGTGATGATTGGTTTTAATGTGAGTTAATCACTGTGAATCACCATGTTTTTATTCAGTCATTCTATATTCAGTCATTCTTATATTCAGTCTGTCTTTCAAATGTTCATTCAGTCTTTCATATGTTCAGTCAGTTTATCTGCTTACACTGTGAGTCATTGCATTTGAAGTTCAGACTGTTTATCTGCTGCATAAAGCATTCATAACCAGTTATAGAGTCTGCACATTTGCATCAGGCAGCAAGTGTGTACAACGCCCTGTGTAGGCACGACAAGTCCATACACTGGTTGCACATTGCACAGTTGCAGGCACTTCTAAGTCTACACATCGTGTAGCTTGCTGGCATAGTCTGTACACTCATCTGTCTGCATGTGTCACCAAGTCCACACATTGCATCATGTGTTTCTTCATGAAGTCTATACATTGGCATGCTGCATCTCTTGAAGTATGTACATCCTCTTCAAGCATCTCAAAGTCTATACATCGCTTGGAGTTCTTTCAAGTCTATACATTGCTGAGCGTCTCACTGACTATCTCATGCAAGTCTATACATCCTGCACCGTCTCATGCAGCATCTCAAGTCAAGTCCATACATAGTTCATCAGCACTTAGAAGTCTGTACATCGGTCCATCTTGTTCAGCGTCTTAGTGCATTTAAAGTCTGTACAGCGTCCGTCTCAGCCAGCGTCTCATGCTGCATCTTAGGCAAGTCTATACATCGCCTTCAGACTTTCAAGTCTATACATTCCATGATCTTCCAAGTATGTACATCCACAGTGTGACTTCAAAGTCTGAACATTGTCTCACTCCGTCAAAGTCCATACATTTGTCTTCTCTTCAAAGTCAGTACATTGGCGTTGGGCATCAAAGTATATACATCTCCTTCTGCAAGCTTTATTGCAAGTCAGTACATCGGTTTGATATCAACAAGTCTGTACATTGGGTTCAACTCTCCAAGTCTGTACAGCCACACTCAATAGGTAAAGTCTATACACTCTTCAGCTGGAACTGTGCAAGTCTGTACATCGTTACTTGCCAAAGTTTGTACATTGGCATCTGTTCCTACGTTGCACTTCTAAGTCTGCACATTGGGTTCTTTACCTACGTTCATCTTTGAAGTCTGAACATTGGAAGTTTTACCTACGTTGCACTTCAAAGTCTATACACTCGCTGTCCTCCATTGTTTCAAGTCTGTACAGCCTTTCCATTGGAAAGTCTATACATTGGTCGTTGAATGATCTTCAAGTCTATACAGACCTAGACTCGCTCAAGTCTGTACATCGGCCTGCTATCTTTGACAAAGTCTTCACATCGCGAAGTCTATACACTCAACTCCTTCACACTTCAACAAAGTCTGTACAGCGGCTGTCTTCACATAGGAAGTATGTACAGCCGTTCACCTCGTGAAGTCTAGACATTTGATGTGAATGGTCTTGAAGCATTTAGGAAGTCTGTACTTTGGTCTGCTTTGCATTGCATGAAGTATGTACATTGCACTGTAGCTACATTGTTTCAACTGAAGTCTGCACATCAGCCTGCATGATTTCAAAGTATGTACATTGCACAGCATGCATCAACTCCAAGTAGGTACATCGTCTGTTCATGAAGTATATACATTGCTACAGTAACGTAAGTTTATACATCGTCCATCTCATGCATTGTCTTAGGCCAAGTCTATACAGTGAATTGTCTCATTCAGCGTCTCATATGCACATTTGAGTCAAAGTCTGTACATCCCAAGTCTGTACACTGAGGACGCTTGTTAGCCTTCAAGGTCTATACATTGTCTATAGTGCATCCAGCAAGTCTATTCATTGGAGTGTCTTGTTCAGCGTCTCATGGTAAAGTCTGCACATTCTATTGTTCAACGTCTGCATGCATTACATTAGTTTGTACACTGCATCGTCTCAACTTGCGTCTCACTGAGCATCCATTCACAGTAAAGTCTATACAGACTTCATCGTCTTAGGGTACGTCTCATGCTTTTGCCAAAGTCTATACAGTCTGTTGCAGTGTTACACTATTTGCCTCACTCTAAGTCTACACACTCGTGAGTGTCTCATCAAGTCCATACACTGGCCTTGAGCTGAAGTCTACACAGTGCCTCAGGCTGAGCAAGTCCATACATTGGCTGTTGTCCTTCAGAGTCTGTACATTGCAGTGAGTTGAAGGTTGCCTAAGTCTGTACAGCCGTTGGCTTCTTATGTGAAGTCCATACATTGAGTAAAGTCTATACAGTCATTGCTTGCGTCGCCTTACACGACTAAGTCTGTACAGAGTTTGCATTGCATCTCATGAAGTCTACACATTGGTAAAGCTAGTGCATGCATTGTTCATCACCTGTCTTGTTCACTACGTCGACGCTGACACTGGATGCGTTGACGCATTGGCCAGTTGCCAAGGGCCTGAGCATC
The DNA here is from genome assembly GCA_022559845.1 of Amorphophallus konjac. Taxonomy (NCBI): domain Eukaryota; kingdom Viridiplantae; phylum Streptophyta; class Magnoliopsida; order Alismatales; family Araceae; genus Amorphophallus; species Amorphophallus konjac. The sequence continues at coordinate 466,174,422 of CM040121.1, read as the reverse complement.
TCGCTTGAGGAGCTGAGGCGACGCTGCACGTTGGAAGCGTTGATGCCTTGGGCTGATGTCCAAAGGTGTCTTGATTAACATCAAGTCTGTACAGCATGAAGTCTGTACATTGGCTTTTGTCTTGAATAGAAGGCCTTAGTCTACACACTCTTCTGTTATCATAATACACTCTTCAGCAAGTATATACACTAAGCACGCATGAAGACTGCTAAGTCTATACACTCCCTCACTCTGTACACACTTGCTATATTGATTTCTGAAGTCTATACAATACTTTGCATTCACAGAGTCTGTACAGGTTGTTCAGACTTAAACTGATGACTTATCTGATTCTATCTCTGACAGGGATTCTTACCGAGATTGATGACCTGGCTCGTGATCCCAGGAGGACGAGGTATGCAGATGCTGACACGTGGATGAAGCTGCCTCGGATCTGGCAAATTCTTTGGGTGGGAAAACGTGGAAGCCACACGCCCAGGAGCTACTGCTGCTGCTGCTATATATATGAGTCTTCTTCCACTGAAGGAGACTGATCGAAAGAAAAAGGAGAAAAGTCTATACATCCAGTCTGAGAGCAGCAGAGAGTATTCGATCCAGAGAAGAGAAGAGATAGAGAGAGCCTGCGAAAGAAGAAGAAAAGAAAGAGAAGAAGAGCAGAAGGAGAAGAAGAGTAAGAGAGAGTTAGAGAGCTCGTGAGGGTTAAGAGAAAAAGAAAGTGAGAGAGAAGAGAAGAGGAAGAAGAAGCTTCATCTGAAGACTAGTTCCTACTGGACCGTGGATCAGATCCAGGCTAGTCAGCTCCGTTGAGAGCCACATCTGTGTTTTCATCTTTACAGCCTTCTGATTGCTGTGTTATTTTTGTTTATTGTTTTCCTTTGTTTTCTGATTACCTTTGTACTTCCGATCCTCTGGACTGAGGTCGGGTCCCTCCTGGTCTGGAGGAAGAGAGGTCTGCGACCTCTAGTTTCCAAGTGGCTGGGAGTCACTTGGATGTCCCTCCGGTTGGGAGGAAGAGGGGAGGCTGTTCCCCTGGTCAAGCTGTGTGGCAGCAACTGTTTGTAGACTGAGTCTGCTTGGTTCTAGCGTTTGCTAGTGAAGCCTCACTCCGGTTGGGAGTGAGGGGTGGATGTAGGTCTGGAGGACCGAACCACCTAAAAATCTCTTGTGCAGTGATCTGATTGTTTGCTTTGCTTCCGCTAGATGCTTGAATAGGCGCGCTCCAAGTGTTTGTATTTGAGTTGAATCGAATTGGTTCTATTTTGTGTCTATCTCTAGCATCCTATTTTTTATTTGGCCATTATTCATAGAGGGATACATTCACCCCCCCTCTGTATCCGGGCCTAGCACCCTAACAGTTGGTATCAGAGCGGGTGTCTGCATACAAGGTCCAACGACCTGCAGATCGATCTTGCAGTCTTAGGTGCTAATTTGTTTTAGTGCATCAATATTCTTGTTGCATTGAATCTATCGGCTATCTGTTTCAATGGCTTGTCCACCCGTCTTTAGTGGTTCTGATTTCAACCAGTGGCACAGTGCTTTACGTAATTATGTTAAATCTGTTGATCCAGACCTGTGGAAAGTGATTTCACATGGTCCTCATGAATTACCAAAGAAAAGGTCCAAATGGACTGACAGTCACGAATCAATGTATGAGGAGAATCAGACAGCTATAAATCTGATGAAAGCAGCCACTGACAAAACCTTTCACTCATGTTTCCTTGATTGCAGATCTGCAAGGGATATGTTAGAGATGATGAAGAGAGCCGGGAAAGGAAATCAAACAAGGTGCATGATGGCCAATAGAAGAAATCAAAGTGGCAGCGATCAAGGCAGCAATCAAACTGAAGAAGATGATGATGATGAGGTAAATCTCTTCGAGAATTTTTCTCTAGAAGATTGGGCGAATGCATATGCTGAATTATTTGAATATCATGAACTGTTAAGAAAATAGTATAAAAAATTGAAGAAGGGTACTGGTTTAGATAGTTCAAGCTCTCCTTGTAGAAATTGTGTTGAATTGAAAAATATTCATGATGCCTGTATGTCTGATTTTCAAATATTGAAGAAACAAGTCTCATTATTGAAAATCGAAAATCAAGATCATATAAATGTGATATCTGAACTCAAAGAAAAATTCAACTCAGATAATGATAATCAGACTCTTGTTGACTATCATGACCAGTATGAAAAATTGCTGAAAAACTTTGAAAGTGTGAACTCAGATTTAAACAAGCTGAAATCTGAAAATGATTCTCTGAGAATATCTACTAATAAAAATGATAAAAATTTGAGAAACTTGAGCAGGAGAAAAACTTGCTTGCTGAAAAACTTGAAGCAATCAAATCTGTGAATGTGGAATTACAGAAAAACATTGAAAATAAGGAAAAAGATTTGAAGGAATTCAAGGCTGGAAGAAAACTTGAAACTAATTTAGAAGATCAGCTTCTAATAAATGAATTGGTTCAGAATGACAAACTTAAGCAAGAAAATGAGAAATTGAAAATGCTGAACTCCACTATGTCTGAGAGACTTCTAGCTTTAGAAAGAGGTAAAAGTGTTTGCTTTGAAGATTCTGATAAACTGAGCAATCTGGAAAATGAAATTGAGAAATATAAAACTGCTAACAAAGTTTTGAATGAAGCTATGAATTGCAGTGAGCAAGAGATTGCCAATTATGAGTTACAAATCACCTCTTTAGAAAATGAAATCCAAGACTTAAAGAACTCTCTGTCAAAGTTTGTAAGTGGACAAGAAAATCTGGACAGGTTGTTAGGAGTTAAGGTCAATACTCAAAGGGAAGGGTTAGGCTACAACAATGTCAATAAAAAGGCTTTTGAAAACAAGCTGACAACATCTTTATCAAAGCATCAGATGTAGCCACCACCTCAGAAAATAAACAACCAAATGTTCAGAAAAATCAGAAACAAACTGAAAAGTTAAAAAAGGTTGATGGATCCAAGCTGAAAACTGTTTTCATTAAAATCTCTAAACAGGAAAAGCTTTCTACTTCATCCCCAATTCAGTACAAGGCTAAGAAAACAGGAAAAGAGGATAAAAATCAGAAAAGGACTGTAAATCAGAAAATAAATGAAAAGGGTTCATCAGTGTTTGCTGATCACAATCCTCACACACACTCACATGCATCTAAAAAGGAGATTATCTATCATTACTGTCATAAAGCTGGACATCTGATGCATGAGTGTAAGTTGATGGAGAAGGATGATAAGAATGCTAGGAGATATCATGATAAAAACCCTTCATCTTAGAAAAGGAGAATTGAGTGCTTTCATTGTGGTAAACTAGGACACAAAATTTCACAATGCTTTAATTGTGGAAAATTAGGTCATAAGAGATTTGAATGCTGGCTGAATGCTGGTAAGAAAAGTTCTAATTCATGCTTTCACTGTGGCAAGATGGGGCACATTGCAGCCCACTGTTGGCATGCTCAGGGTAGACAATTCAATTCTAAAACTGTTAAACTCCCTGCAAATGGAAATGTTTTTGGAAGTAATATTTTTAGACGCAAGCACAATGAGTGCTTCAAATGTGGAAGTATGGCCATACAGTCAAGGACTGTTGGCATATTCAGGGTAGAAATATGAATCTCAAACATGCTAAATTCCCTATAAGATAATTTGCAAAACTTTCATGTTATAACTGTGGGAAGCCAGGTCACAGGGCTGCAACCTGTTGGCTGGCAGGATATCAAAACCAAACTGGTTTTGGCAAACAGAATTTTTATTCTGTTAACAAGAAATCTTATGCTTATGCACATAGAATTCATGCTAACAAGAATGTGCATAAATCAGATCTGAAAACTGCTCCTAGAAATGTGCTGAGAAAACCTGCTAGGAGTAATACTACTTTGTCAGGACCCAAGACTTCTTGGGCACCTGTTTGTGCAAAATAACATTGCTATGCAGGTGTGCCTTGGGATTGGAATAAAAAGGGGTAATGATCCAAGGCACTCAAGAAGAAAACCCCATACTGAACTTTTCAGGTAAACTTCCTGCTCCTCTTGCTTTTAGTTTTAATGCATAGCAAGTTAAATCTATTTTTGCATTTTCATTCATCATCTGCCATGTGCATTATTTTCTGATCATGCATTTGCTGAGAGTTCTGTGCAAATATCAGATTAAAAAGGGTTGTCAGTATCAAATGCATACATAGGCTAATTGCAATTGCTTGATAATTCTGTTATGCATAAACTCTGAAAATAAATTGCATTTCGAATTTTTGAAAAATCTGAACTGCTTATGAGTGTGACTTGAAACTTGTGTGTTGCAATAGCTCACTGAAATTCTGAATTGCATATAGGACTGCATGTTGAATAATTATGCATGACCTCAATGGTATATAAATGGTAAGGTACCAAAAGGCAGGGAGGTCTGTCTGGAGGTTCTTACTATGTGTGAGGTGGTCTTTTAGACCAAGTGCTCCGCCTAGTACCATGGGTCACCTTGCTGATTAGGACAGTCTGAATGTGCATGAATCATTTGGTATCATATGTTCAGTTTCCAGTGTAAACATTGCATATTTTCAAGGGGAGTTAGTTGCATATCCTTGCATAGCATTCAATGTGAGTCTTTGCATGTCCCTGCATACATATAGTGCATTGCATTTCCTTATATTGAAAAAGCCAAAAAGAGAGTTTGAAGCATATTGTGAGGGGGAGTCAATGCATTACATATAGGTTGTCAAATGCATACATGTGTCAGAACTCATTGCATATCCTTTCTTACTGATTTTGTTGACAAACCTTAATCATATTCTGAAAACTTTGAGCTTCACAATCTCTCTTGACAATTGGTATTTCTCCTATCAATTGGTATCATTTGGGTTCAGAATTCCATCAATCCTTCATGAAGATTTCAATAGGCTATCTCGATCATAAATCTGAAAACTTTGAACTAGAAATCTTCTATTATACAGTTTTATGAATGTCTGAAATAACTCATGTGGTTTAAGTTTAATGTTCATGGAGTTTGACTTTAAAATCTCTTAAAAATATCTGAAGATTGTTTAATAAATCTTAACCATTTGTTTCATGCTGTGTCTTGTAAAAAATTTCTGAAATCTACACTTTTGAATACATGACTTTAATTGGTTAAGTACATGAAACTATTATTGATTTGAAGCAAATGAATGTCTCTGAAATGTCTAAAGGGATATATCTATCAAAGCAATGACATTGGTCACTGAGAAACACAAGTCCAAAGGACTGTGTCATGAGGTGCCTTGGTTAACTCTACATACAATTCATTGAAAATCAGGCAGAGCAATGGCATGCACACTGAGAAATACAACTCACTCATTAAAAAATGATTTGTAGTGTGTCATGATGTGTAAATGTTAACTCTGTTCACATAAAGCTTGATAGTTAGTCACACTAAGAGCTTAGGGATATTGGCCTCTAATCAAGGTATATCCTCTAGTTACAATGTGTGCACTGAACTAGAGTACTCGTAAAATTTGTAGCAAGAAAATTGTTGAACAAATTGAAATATCTGAATATTGATGCAAAAATCAAATTGCTACAACCCTAGATAAAATCATATGACTTCATAATTGCTTGATTTCAATACTGATGCATGTAATTCCGAAAGAAGTCAATAAATTTGATTGTGTAAGAGAAAGGGAGTTTTATCAAGATAAATATGAGGGCTTGGTTCATCTTTATTAAACCATGGTTTTAGATATCAATACAGAATTTTATTGATAAACTCTGCATACATCAAGTTTAAACCATGCTGTTCAATAAAGCCCATTCATAAGCCCTTATAATAGAAGACTTTGAAAACTTATGTTTTGGATTTATGAGATTGCTATCTCTCTGAAAATCTGACTGAAGTTATTGAGATTGGAGCTTCTTTGAAAATCTGCTACTTGAAACTCTTCTGATCAATATCATTGATTCATTGACCTGAACCTCTCCCTGTTATCCATCTGATAAGATTCCACTTATTGAGGGGGAGCTTCCATTTCATATGCATCATGCTGCATAGAAACTCTTAAAGGGGGAGCATTGTGTTCTTGCATTCATATTTCTAGGGGGAGCTCTTACCTTTTGGTATCCCTTTCTGCATCTGCATTCATATTGATTATCTCAAAGGGGGGAGATCTTTGCCAAAGGGGGAGAATTTTATTCAATCATTGCATGCTGGTTTGCTTTCACTTCTCAAACTATTTTCTTTTTGATGAAGTCAAAGGGGGAGAATAGTTTGAGTCATCAAAATGACTTTAATAAGAATGTCTTACATCATCAGAATGACTCACTGTGTACTGTTGCCATCATCAAAAAGGGGGAGACTATTGTGCCCCTGGCCCCTGTGGCTTGTGATTTTGATGATTGGCTTTAGGGGTTTGTGATGATTGGTTTAATGTGAGTTAATCACTGTGAGTCACCATGTTTTTATTCAGTCATTCTATATTCAGTCATTCTTATATTCAGTCTGTCTTTCAAATGTTCATTCAGTCTTTCATATGTTAGTCAGTTTATCTGCTTACACTGTGAGTCATTGCATTTGAAGTTCATACCGTTTATCTGCTGCATAAAGCATTCATAACCAGTTATAGAGTCTGCACATTTGCATCAGGCAGCAAGTGTGTACAACGCCCTGTGTAGGCACGACAAGTCCATACACTGGTTGCACATTGCACAGCTGCAGGCACTTCTAAGTCTACACATCGTGTAGCTTGCTGGCATAGTCTGTACACTCATTTGTCTGCATGTGTCACCAAGTCCACACATTGCATCATGTGTTTCTTCATGAAGTCTATACATTGGCATGCTGCATCTCTTGAAGTATGTACATCCTCTTCAAGCATCTCAAAGTCTATACATCACTTGGAGTTCTTTCAAGTCTATACATTGCTGAGCGTCTCACTGACTGTCTCATGCAAGTCTATACATCCTGCACCGTCTCATGCAGCATCTCAAGCCAAGTCCATACATAGTTCATCAGCACTTAGAAGTCTGTACATTGGTCCGTCTTGTTCAGCGTCTTAGTGCATTTAAAGTCTGTACAGCGTCCGTCTCAGCCAGCGTCTCATGCTACATCTTAGGCAAGTCTATACATCGCCTTCAGACTTTCAAGTCTATACATTCCATGATCTTCCAAGTATGTACATCCACAGTGTGACTTCAAAGTCTGAACATTGTCTCACTCCGTCAAAGTCCATACATTTGTCTTCTCTTCAAAGTCAGTACGTTGGCGTTGGGCATCAAAGTATATACATCGCCTTCTGCAAGCTTTATTGCAAGTCAGTACATCGGTTTGATATCAACAAGTCTGTACATTGGGTTCAACTCTCCAAGTCTGTACAGCCACACTCAATAGGTAAAGTCTATACACTCTTCAGCTGGAACTGTGCAAGTCTGTACATCGTTACTTGCCAAAGTTTGTACATTGGCATCTGTTCCTACGTTGCACTTCCAAGTCTGCACATTGGGTTCTTTACCTACGTTCATCTTTGAAGTCTGAACATTGGAAGTTTTACCTACGTTGCACTTCAAAGTCTATACACTCGCTGTCCTCCATTGTTTCAAGTCTGTACAGCCTTTCCATTGGAAAGTCTATACATTGGTCGTTGAATGATCTTCAAGTCTATACAGACCTAGACTCGCTCAAGTCTGTACATCGTCCTGCTATCTTTGACAAAGTCTTCACATCGCGAAGTCTATACACTCAACTCCTTCACACTTCAACAAAGTCTGTACAGCGGCTGTTTTCACATAGGAAGTATGTACAGCCGTTCACCTCGTGAAGTCTAGACATTTGATGTGCATGGTCTTGAAGCATTTAGGAAGTCTGTACTTTGGTCAGCTTTGCATTGCATGAAGTATGTACATTGCACTGTAGCTACATTGTTTCAACTGAAGTCTGCACATCAGCCTGCATGATTTCAAAGTATGTACATTGCACAGCATGCATCAACTCCAAGTAGGTACATCGTCTGTTCATGAAGTATATACATTGCTACAGTAACGCAAGTTTATACATCGTCCGTCTCATGCATTGTCTTAGGCCAAGTCTATACAGTGAATTGTCTCATTCAGCGTCTCATATGCACATTTGAGTCAAAGTCTATACAGCCCAAGTCTGTACACTGAGGACGCTTGTTAGCCTTCAAGGTCTATACATTGTCTACAGTGCATCCAGCAAGTCTATTCATTGGAGTGTCTTGTTCAGCGTCTCATGGCAAAGTCTGCACATTCTATTGTTCAACGTCTGCATGCATTACATTAGTTTGTACACTGCATCGTCTCAACTTGCGTCTCACTGAGCATCCATTCACAGTAAAGTCTATACAGGCTTCATCGTCTTAGGGTACGTCTCATGCTTTTGCCAAAGTCTATACAGTCTGTTGCAGTGTTACACTATTTGCCTCACTCTAAGTCTACACACTCGTGAGTGTCTCATCAAGTCCATACACTAGCCTTGAGCTGAAGTCTACACAGTGCCTCAGGCTGAGCAAGTCCATACATTGGCTGTTGTCCTTCAGAGTCTGTACATCGCAGTGAGTTGAAGGTTGCCTAAGTCTGTACAGCCGTTGGCTTCTTATGTGAAGTCCATACATTGAGTAAAGTCTATACAGCCATTGCTTGCATCGCCTTACACGACCAAGTCTGTACAGAGTTTGCATTGCATCTCATGAAGTCTACACATTGGTAAAGCTAGTGCATGCATTGTTCATCACCTGTCTTGTTCACTGCGTCGACGCTGACACTGGATGCGTTGACGCATTGGCCAGTTGCCAAGGGCCTCAGCATCTCGCTTGAGGAGCTGAGGCGACGCTGCACGTTGGAAGCGTTGACGCCTTGGGCTGATGTCCAAAGGTGTCTTGATTAACATCAAGTCTGTACAGCATGAAGTCTGTACATTGGCTTTTGTCTTGAACAGAAGGCCTTAGTCTACACACTCTTCTGTTATCATAATACACTCTTCAGCAAGTATATACACTGAGCACGCATGAAGACTACTAAGTCTATACACTCCCTCACTCTGTACACACTTGCTATATTGATTTCTGAAGTCTATACAATGCTTTGCATTCACAGAGTCTGTACAGGTTGTTCAGACTTAAACTGATGACTTATCAAAAGAAAAAGGAGAAAAGTCTATACATCCAGTCTGAGAGCAGCAGAGAGTATTCGATCCAGAGAAGAGAATAGATAGAGAGAGCCTGCGAAAGAAGAAGAAAAGAAAGAGAAGAAGAGCAGAAGGAGAAGAAGAGTAAGAGAGAGTTAGAGAGCTCGTGAGGGTTAAGAGAAAAAGAAAGTGAGAGAGAAGAGAAGAGGAAGAAGAAGCTTCATCTGAAGACTAGTTCCTACTGGACCGTGGATCAGATCCAGGCCAGTCAGCTCCGTTGAGAGCCACATCTGTGTTTTCATCTTTACAGCCTTCTGATTGTTGTGTTATTTTCGTTTATTGTTTTCTTTTGTTTTCTGATCACCTTTGTACTTCCGATCCTCTGGACTGAGGTCGGGTCCCTCCTGGTCTGGAGGAAGAGAGGTATGCGACCTCTAGTTTCCAAGTGGCTGGGAGTCACTTGGATGTCCCTCCGGTTGGGAGGAAGAGGGGAGGCTGTTCCCCTGGTCAAGCTGTGTGGCAGCAACTGTTTGCAGACTGAGTCTGCTTGGTTCTAGCGTTTGCTAGTGAAGCCTCACTCCGGTTGGGAGTGAGGGGTGGATGTAGGTCTGGAGGACCGAACCACCTAAAAATCTCTTGTGCAGTGATCTGATTGTTTGCTTTGCTTCCGCTAGATGCTTGAATAGGCGCGCTCCAAGTGTTTGTATTTGAGTTGAATCGAATTGGTTCTATTCTGTGTCTATCTCTAGCATCCCATTTTTTATTTGGCCATTATTCATAGAGGGATACATTCACCCCCCCTCTGTATCCGGGCCTAGCACCCTAACAGTTTAGGCCAACTAAACCTAGGGAACTTCAAAGGTATAACCTGCCCAGTGATCGAAGAGGGAATCCTTCGATGTCGGGGACTTACGGACGCCTTGGTTAAGGAAATTCCAATCCAATGAGAGGTGTTCTCAATTGGAGGGTCCTTCCTTCACTAAGAGAGGGGTATAATCTCCTAAAAGTGTGGGGAGAGGTGGTCTCCCAAGCCAAAAATGCCCTAAGAATGCAGAACTAATGCAAAACAAAAGTAAAATACATGTATGAACAGTAATATGCCAAATGAATGCAAAACAGGCAGAACAAGGAGGTTCTGTGAAAATAGAGGAATTCGCATCCAGTATAGTGGGCGCCAATTTTAGAAATTGGCGTCCACTGCCTTGGATGCTAATTTTTTCTTTTTTTTTTTTACAGAACCAGAATGCAGTTGCCTTGAACATCGCATTTAGAAGAACGCGGTACTATACACAACTGCGTTCAGGCCCTGTTCAATGGCCAGAAAGGTACAGAAATGACAAAAAACCGATGGAAAATCAAAGTAACACACTTACGAAGGCATGAAAATCATGGCAATCAACTAAAAATAGAGAACATGCATCCAACCTTTTTTATTTATTTTTTAATTTTCAAAAATCACAAACTAGTGATCAGGAGGGAGGTGTGTGTTGTGCATGTGTGGAACATGCTTGATTCTATTGTTTTGATGATGTCCAACTATGAATCATTATTGTCCTTTTGGAAATGATTCAACTATGTTTGAACGTGCATAACCATGGTTTTGATGCTAACATGCAATGCTCTCCAAGAAAAGACTCATGCTTCATCTAGTCTTGATAGAATTTTTATTGGATGTTAATCAACTTTCATAACATTCCAAATGAGTCTTAATCCCCTCATGACTTGAGCACACAAGCTCTTTGAAAGTCTGCAAAAGAAGCTAGTAGCAATTTTAGCAAGTCTTAGAACATTTCAATCAACAAGCAGCAGGGCAAGGTTGAATTCTAGGCACATAAATGAAAAGGAACAAGAGCTAACCAAGGTTGAAATAAGCTCAGGATGCCAAGGCATAGGAATGCATAGAAACCTAGAAAGGGACTACCAAAAGAAAGAAAAACCTCATGATCAAGGCTGCGTCGACCTCTTCTCTCAAATGGAAGAATGACTAAAAGATTTCTGAAGCTGCGTCAACTCGAGGTAACCATTGCATCGACTCCATTGCTCACAAAGCAAAGAAAAGCCCAAATGGCACTCAGGCTGCGTCGACCCCAAGTCCTTACTGCGTCGACTCCAAAAGCACCTCCAGGAAGTCTTCAAGAAGCCTTCATTGCTGCGTCGACCTCATCATTGTGATGCGTCGACCTCATGAGCTTCAGCAGTAATCAGACGGTTGTTCATCATCAGTTGTGTCGACACAATGAAGTGGCTACGTCGACTCCAAGCGTTTTCCAAGAAGTTGTCTCAATTGCATCTCAACAGATGTGCCGACCCCGTGCTCTCAGGGTGTCAACGCAGGGGGCCTCCTAGAAGCAGTTGTAAACACCCTTCGCCAAGGTAGTGTCGACGCACTCCCCATCCTACGTCGACGCATCAGAACCCCTTCAAGCTTTTATCTCTCAAACCTACAACATGTTCTGAGATTATCCAGGGAATAGAAAATACCGACGTAAACCTCCAAAAACACACTTTTTGAGGTCTGGAAAAGGTTCCTAGGATAGTGGGTTGTCCTCTTCATCATGAGGCTTCAGCACAACTTTTTGGGAGAAGCTTTTTGGTAGATACCAGATTTAGGAAAGGTCAGCTTTCCTGGTACTATACCTTTTGGTCATAACCAATGGGATTTTAGTCCAAGGAAGGTACCTAGGATAGAGATCTGTCCATGTCTGCCACAGCCAATGAGGAGATAGATTTGGTAGAGCCCCTTATCCAAGAAGCATCATTTCTTTCCAACAATTCAAGTGGGAGGATCTTGGAGGGAAATTTGTATGCCTCTGCTGGACCAATCAGATTATAGAACTAAGTAGAGCTGAAGAGAAGAAATATCATATTCCCTTCCTTGGCCAATCAAATTGTAGTCTAGGAAAACTATTTTTACTCTTGCTTTCATGTGATGGACCAGTCAAGGAAGAAGGTCAATGGTCAAAGAAGTCCTTTGAATTCCAACCAATTGTATTGCAGGATTCTAGAGGGAAATGGTTCTACCTAGCTCTTCTATATATACCTGAAGCTTCTGATGAAGAAGCCGCTACTGCCCTTGAAGAGAGCCAACATCCCTTGAGCCTCCAAGCAAAATTATGTGAAGAGAAGAAAAAGGAAGTGTGAGCAGCCCAGCAACTGGCCGACCCAGTCCAGTGCTGTAGAAGAAAAGAGAGAAGAAGAGAAGCCTTGAGAGAGAGCAGCCCTACAGAAGATTGAGCTGAAGGAAGACCCTTGATATGAGAACAGCCCAATTTTACAGCTTCATGATTTATATCTGAAGCTACATCTGGTTCTTCTTCTATTTTCGTTTTGTGTTTCTGAAAGTAATCGTTGATGTGTGTCCGGTGCTCTTGTTAGAGACTGGAAGTGTTTTGGGTGGTGTAACAGCCGTGTGTGTCTTGGGGAGTTGTCCCCGTCTTTTTGCTGCAATTGCAACGTATTTCTTTTCTTTGTTTGTGTATGGTGGGGGGGGGGGAGGGGGTTCGTCCCCGTGAGGAGCTTGCTCCTCGTGTGTGTGTGTGTGTGTGTGTGTGTGTGTGTGTGTGTGTGTGTGTGTGTGTGTGTGTGTGTGTGTGTGTGTGTGTGTGTGTGTGTGTGTGTGTGTGTGTGTGTGTGTGTGTGTGTGTGTGTGTTGGGGCGTCGTCCCTGTGTGGTGTTGCGTTTGCAGCATGTGGTAAAGTCTCACCGGGTTTGGTGAGGGATGGACGTAGGTCTACGGGTTTGCAGACTGAACCACCTTAAAAATCCCCTGTACAGTTGTTTGTGCTTGTGCATTTGATCCCTTTCTTCTACTCCCACTCAAAGGAACGCAAGTATTTCAGAGTTGCACTCATTCGATTTTTACTACACGGTCTTATGTGTTTAGTTCTAAGTTGCATTTGCATACTCTAGTTGCTTGTTGCACACTTCCACACAAGCACTAGTATTCTTCATAGGCTTGGGGCAAGTCATAATTTGTTTAGTGTGCTGTGCTCATATCTTGTAAGGGTTTGCTTGAATCCGGTTCTGCACAACTTGCTAGTAACACTTGTGTTCCACCTTGCTTACAGACCAGACTGTACTTCATCTAGCAACCGGATTAGAGTGAGAGAGTTTTTAATTGGGCATGATTATTGAAAGGATATATTCACCCCCCTCCCCTCTAGATCCCATTACCGTACCCAACAGTGTGCACATGGTGCACGAGGGATAAAAAGAAGGAAAAGGAAAAGGAGAGTGCTACGTGGAGCACAAGGGGAGATGCACCATGGCTAAAAAAAGGAGGGGCACACGTGGGTGCCAAAGAAAAGGGTAATCAAAGAAATAGCAAAAGGGGTCCCACCGTGATCGCCAATTTGTAGAATATAAAAATTCACAAAGATTTAAATAAGATAAAAATAATGAAAAAGATAATAATAATAAGAAGGCGAAAGGGGATCATGTAGATGCTAAAAGTGGAGTGTGATCGCCAGAGACACGCGGGCCTCGAAGGAATATAACAATAAAGAAAAGGAGATGATCGCGATATAAATAGCTTTAAATGCGGGAGAGATCATGAGTGCTACCTTCTCTTTCAATCGATCGGCCGATAAAGAGAGCTTCCCTTTGGATTACCCTTGCAAAAATAAATAGATATGGATTAGAAATTGAAGGTGCATAGCATCAAATTCTTACTAGAAATAAACATGAAATCATGATTAAGAACGCACCTTGTTGGTGTTTAGCCTTAAACCCCTATGCAAAAGGGTAAGATGAAAATATGATGATGATGTGAGGGAGGGTGCAAGTGTTGCACTATGGAAATCTCAATATGATTGAGATGAGAATGAATAAAAGAAAAAAAAATATGATGCATGAATTAATTCTAATGAAGTAAAATAAAGAGATAAAAGAGGGGATATGGTATATTGATTTTCTCCAAAGAAGTGCTTCAAGATCTTCAATGTTCTTCAAAGAGGAAGGAGCTCCAATTGGATGTAGCTTTGAGCTTAGGGGAGACTCCTTCCCTTCTTAACTCCTCCTTCCAGCAGAGCTTCCCCAAGGATCAGAAAATTCAGCCTTCAACACTTATGGGAGAAGGGTCCTATTTATAGAGTTGAAAATTCTGAGGTTTAATTCCCTTAAAAATATAAAATAAGGTTCTAATGGGATTTGAGAGGGGAATCCTTCCTCCAAGTGTCCTTGTTGCCTTAGAAAGCCATAGTGATGGGGACATCTCCCGCCACTTCATCTTTTTTCAGGCCTCGATGATCGCCGATGACGTATAGTCTTGTTCGCCACTTTATTTCGAGTCATATGATGTATTTTTCATTTTCTTATGTCAGTCTTATTGATGGGAATCAACTCCGGGCACGCACATTTTATTTTTGTATTTATGTCTTTTTGTTTGTATTTATACCCTTGGCTAATTGGGTTTGCAATTGTAAGGCTTTATAAGCCAAAGGGTTAGTCTTTAAAGTCTTTGGGTTTCTATGTAATATGCCAGTGGGTCCAGTAGGGTCCCCCACCCTCTTTCTCATTGGTCCACCAAGGTTCTAGGGCCCATGTGGGGCTAGTTCAAAGTCCAAAATTGGACTTGGGCCATGGGGGGACAAAAAAATGAAAATTCAAATTTGGGTACCCCATAGTCAAGGAGGCGCCCCCCATTTAGTATATTATATTACATGTTGTATTTTTATTTAATGTGGCCATTTGACCACATGGGAGATTAATGCGTTATACCCCATTTGCCCCTCCCAAATCCTAGATCTAGGGATACGTTTAGTCTTTTTTACATTTATATAAATCCCATGTAATTTCCATTTTGATAGAATTAATGATGAAAATTGAATGAAATTTGCCATGGGCGCCCCTCTCTCTCTCTCTCTCTCTCTCTCTCTAGCTCTCTCTTGTTCTTGCTTGTTCTTCCTCTTTACCCTCTAGATCCAGGGTGTGAAGCCCTCAATATTGGAGTGAATCCAATTTCTAGGTTCCCTCTGGAGTGTGAATCTCCACCACCACCGTTCGTGCCACCGTCGGAGCCGCCATCAAGCCGCCACAAGCCGCCATCCCTCCTGCTGTCCAGAACTCCGAGTTCAAAAATAGCAAGCTGAAGAAGAGGTCGGTTCTCCCAGATCCAGCTCTGATCGAGCTGCGATTTTGAGAGCTTGTTCCTCTCTCTGTTAGCTTTCCAGCAATATAGATTTTGCCCCATTCAGATCCCGTTTCGTATTTTTCCCTCTATTTCCATTCCACCCCTGATAGTCTATCCATCAGCAGATCTGCAGGATAGAAGTCTTTTCTTTGATTTCTCCCGCACCCTTATACATCTTCAGAAAATCCCCAAAAATTCATGCGTGTTCCTCACTTTCCTATCTTCCACCCATAATTTTTTTAGGGTCTAGATCTATCGTATTCCTATCGGTCAAAATTCATTTTCAGATAGATCTCAGTCTATCTTGTGTGTCTGTAATTCTGATTCAGAAAAAAGACATTGTTACAGTCTTTTTCATTTTCAATCCATTCACTTGATGGATCTAAAAATATTATATGTTGTAGCCCTCTGAGTCCTCTATCCTTCGGTACCAAGTTTGCTTTGATCCGACATCGGATCTGGCCGCAGAAATTCTTCTCGTGGAGGTGCGCAGTTAAGATCCGAGGACATGCCAGCAGCTCAGTCCGAGATTTAATTCCTCAGAAAATACGACGGCTCACCTTCAGCGATCGCCGCTCCTGGAGGTCGATCGACAACCCACCAGAAGCGTCCCCTTCAGTCTCCGCAGCAAGGAGTCGACCGGAAGCCGCCGTCCCAGTTGCTGACTTCCCTTGCTGTACCGAGTTGGAACAGCACCGAGTCGGAACCGAGTCGGACCAGCAACCCCTCTCCGGCCCAAATTGCTGCCCGTCATCCCGAGTTCGCTACTCTCGGACCCCATATTGTAGCCCTTTACCTCCCTGCGTAGAGTGGGTGATAAATTCATTTATGTAATTACTGTAATATTTGTACACCGGGAGTACGAGTTCGGCCGGGGTCGTCTTCCCCACGCCCGGCGCGTGGAGGTATCGTGTCCGCTCCTCTCTTCGCATTTTGCTCAGTTCGTGTATTTCTATATGCCGCTGCTTGAGTGTTAGAATACCTAGCTCGTTCCAAATTTTATCACTGCTACGAGAGTGAGTGAGAGCGCGACCCGTCCCGTGACTCGATCCGAGAACGGAAGAGCTGAGTACCCTTGCCTCATTGCCAGTTCCTCAACCACGCAGATCCCACGTTTCCCTCGCTAGGGATGTCCACGAGCGAGAGTCCCAGGTTTGCTGTCCGTCCCACATCAAATTGGTATCAGAGCGAAGGTTGAGTCTAGGGTAGTCTTTGCTTGAAAATAAAACAAAAAAAGAGTCTAAGTCTAAGTCGGTCCAAGGTTGCATTTGCATTCCTTTATTCGGTATATCAAAAGGTGTTGCCCGAACGTTAGGTTACGTCTATCGGGAAGGTCGCACATTTACGAGAGAGGATCTTCGGATCCCGTAACTCCGCCAAGTATTATCTATTGGTTAAGTCTAGGTTTGTAGTCGAGTCAGCATTCCAACTTTGCAACGCATTTTAGGGCCGTGTCTAGTGTCTTATCACCAACAGTCGGCATGGCCATCTTATAGCTCCCCGTGTCCCATGGATCCCCAAAAGCCCACATCTTATGCGTGGTGGCGATACACCCAAAGATGGGAGGCCCAACCCCACCACCTCCATAGGCCCGAAGCCTGGGACTTCTATGGCTCCAAAGTCCCGAGCAACTATCTAGAGTGGGAAGCCGCTATGGACACAAACTTTGAGTGTTACATTATGTCCGATGCCATGCAAGTTGACTTATCCACAAGGTGACTTTTTTACGAAGCCATCGAAACATGGAGGGACATAGAATACTTGAAGGAAATTAGGAGGCAATGGCCCATAGAGTCGTGGCGAGAGATGAAGGGTGAGCTTAGAAGGGTCTACCTACCCAGCCGACTCACCTCCAACAGACCCCCCCCAATCACCTCCAACCAAGTGGATCATAGTCGGAGGCAAAGAGCCCCGCATGTCGATGAGCCTAAACCCACGACTAGGCCGAGAGTCCATGAGCGAGTCCACCACGATGCCCCTACTCCAACCCCCACCATTGCCGAACTTTTCAAAACCATTTCGGATCGGTTGGATAGGATGTGTACTCAAATTGACGGATTCCTGCCTGAGCCTCCCAACCTGGTGCCACCCCAAGGACCTCTTCCCCTCAAGGAGGACACCCCTTCCCCACCCATGAGAGCTCCATTGCCACCACCCTCACCTTCTGATCTTTATTCGGAGCCACCTCATTTGGAGCCGCCTCAGTCGGAGCCACCCGTGTTTCTAACGGAAAGCTTTTCATCACCGAGCCACTACTTAGTTGGCTCAAGATAAGCTTGATCCATAGAGTATTATGCTATCCATCCATGGACCCCACACTACCATTAGTGCCGGTCAACTCATTTCATACCACATTCCGGTCTACTCACCATGTTGATACATTGGATGACCTTCTTAAGGGATTAGACCGACAGTTGAAGTTGACACACTTAATGGCCCTAGGCTTCGACCGACCCACAGGTCGTAGCTTCACCCATCCCGCTTTGGGGTCCATTACCTCCATGTACACCGTGGGTCATGTCACCACGGAGGTTCTTTTGTTCCTCCCCATGCCGGCCGAGCCTAACTACATTCCCTTTATCCCGAGGGAGGAACCATATCTTCTATACACTGTCCCATCTACCACGATGGATGAAGGTGACCATTTACACCTTCATGAATTTCAAACATGGGACTATGTAATGGAGGAACCTGCCACGAGGGATCACACATTCTTTGATCCATTCGACCCCTTCCCTAGTGGGCCTCGTGACCCATCACTTCCTTTATACCTTGTCAGGGAAGTCCACTACCACACCCCTTCCCTATAGGCCAGTTCACCTACACTCAGCCAGGGGACCGTTCCACGGTCATCATATAGGGGTAAGAAAGAAGGTGAATTCGGCACTCCTAGCCCTCCCAAACCTCCCAAACACAAAGGGCAGCCGCATGCTAGGGACATACTAGGATGTCTAGGAGTCCCCCATTCTGTCAACCACCGATTGCATCTAGTGTATGCATGGCACACATTCGGATGTCCTGGTCCACCATTGCATGTGTATGGGTCGGACTAACACTAGGTTTGTTTAGGGTCATGTGTGAGTCCGTGTTTTTCTTTATTTTTGTCAAGATTGTCGAGTGCATAGTGAGTCTGCATACATCGAGTCGATCTTTTGTACGCTCGCGTTGTCAGTCCCTTTCGAGTGCGAGGCAAGTCGGATCTAATGCGTACATTGTAGACTTGCCGAAATTTGGGATCGGCTCTACCTCAACATATCGGATCTAGTCACATAAAGGGACCCAGCGGTGATTCCTAGTGAGTCTTCAAGCCGCCTCCTCCCCTTTGATCAGGGTTTGTCGGCCCGGTCGACCCGGCCGACCCGGTCTCGGCTTGGGTCGGGTCGGGTCGCTCTCGTCTCGGTCCGACCCGGTCCGTCTCCTTCTAAAACATCACTTTATATATATATATAATATAAAATAATATAATAAAATAGAAAAACACACATTATATATAAAATATAATATAATATAATATTAAAATAATGGGCCGACCCGGTGGCGACCCACAGCCCGGCCGACCCGGTCCCAGCCTGGGTCGGGTCGGGTCGTGCGAGTCGGTGCGAGACGCACCGGGTCGGCAAACCCTGCCTTTGAGAGTGACCCTACCCCGGAGTGTCCACCACTAGCCTCATTCCCATAGCAGCATGTGCATATCGAATATATACGGGATGAGCAGGTGACGAATACTTGGAGTGGAGTGTACTCCACACTTCCAGGTTCAGTGACGGATCCGCAGGAGACACGAATAGCCGCACCCCTTACTCGACGGGGTCGAGTTCTTCCCACCCGGGGAGAATTGATGGGAATCACCTCCGGGCACGTACATTTTATTTTTGTATTAATGTCCTTTTGTTTGTATTTATACCCTTGGCTAATTGGGTTTGCAATTGTAAGGCTTTATAAGCCAAAGGGTTAGTCTTTAAAGTCTTTGGGTTTCTATGTAATATGTTAGTGGGTCCAGTAGGGTCTCCCACCCTCTTTCTCATTGGTCCACCTAGGTTCTAGGGCCCATGTGGGGCTAGTTCAAAGTCCAAAATTAGACTTGGACCATGGGGGGACAAAAAAATGAAAATTCAAATTTGGGTACCCCATAGTCAAGGGGGCGCCCCCCATTTAATATATTATATTACATGTTGTATTTTTATTTAATGTGGCCATTTGACCACAAGGGGGATTAATGTGTTATACCCCATTTGCCCCTCTCAAATCCTAGATCTAGGGATAGGTTTAGTCTTTTTTACATTTCTATAAATCCCATGTAATTTCCATTTTGATAGAATTAATGATGAAAAATTGAATGAAATTTGCCATGGGCGCCCCCCTCTCTCTCTAGCTCTCTCTTGTTCTTGCTTGTTCTTCCTCTTTACCCTCTAGATATAGGGTGTGAAGCCCTCAACATTGGAGTGAATCTAATTTCTATCTTCCCACTGGAGTGTGAAGCTCCACCACCACCGTTCGTGCTGCCGTCGGAGCCGCCATCAAGCCGCCACAAGCCGCCATCCCTCCTGCTGTCCAGAACTCTGAGTTCCAAAATAGCAAGCTGAAGAAGAGGCCGGTTCTCCCAGCTCCCAGCTCTGATCGACCTGAGATTTTGAGAGCTTGTTCCTCTCTTTGTTAGAATTCCAGCAATATAAATTTTGCCCCATTCAAATCTACTTTGATATTTTTCCCGCTATTTCCATTCAACCCCTGACAGTCTGCCCATCAGCAGATCTGTAGGATAGGAGTCTTTTCTTCAATTTTTACCGCCCCCTTATACATCTCCAGAAAATCCCCAAAAATTCATGTGTGTTCCTCACTTTCATATCTTCCACCCATAATTTTTCTAGGGTTTAGATCTATCGTCTTCCTGTCGGTCAAAATTCGTTTTCAGATAGATCTCAGTCTATCCTGTGTGTCTGTAATTCTGAGACAGAAAAATGGTAGTGTTATAGTCATTTTTATTTTCAATCCATTCACTTGATGGATTTGAAAAATTTATATGTTTTAGCCCCTTGAGTCCTCTATCCGTCGGTACCAAGTTTGCATCGATCCGACATCGGATCTGGCCGTAGAAATTCTTCTTGTGGAGGCGCGCAGTTCAGATCCGAGGACAAGTCAGCAACTCAGTCCGAGAGTTAATTCCTCAGAAAATACGCTGGCTCACCTTCGCTCCTGGAGGTCGATCGGCAACCCACCAGAAGCGTCCCCTTCAGTCGCCGCAGCAAGGAGTAGACCGGAAGCCGCCATCCCAGTTGCTGAGTTCCCTTGCTGTACCGAGTTGGAACAATACCGAGTCGGAACCGAGTCGGACCAGCAGCCCGTCTCTGGCCCAAATTGCTACCTGTCAACCCGAGTTCGCTACTCTAGGACCCCATATTATAGCGCTTTACCTCCCTACGTGGAGTGCGCGATAAATTTATTTATGTAATTATTGTAATATTTGTACACCGAGAGTACGAGTTCGGCCGGGGCCGCCTTCCCCACGCCCGGCGCGTGGAGGTATCGTGTCTGCTCCTCTCTTCGCATTTTGCTCAGTTCGTATATTTCTATATGTCGCTGCTTGAGTGTTAGAATACCTAGCTCGTTCTAAATTTTATCACTGTTGCGAGAGGGAGTGAGAGCGTGACCCATCCCGTGACTCGATCCTAGCACGGAAGAGCCGAGTACCCTTGACTCATTGCCGATTCCTCACCCGCACAGATCCCGCATTTCCCTCGCTAGGGACGTCCGCGCGCTAGAGTCCCAGGTTCGCTGTCCGTCCCGCATCACTTATCATGTAATTTCCCTTTTATTTCAGTCATGTACCTAGGTTACCAAGTTATTTACCTATGTTTAGAGTCAAATGGGCCTCTAGTCAATCAATTGGGCCCATTGAACCACCCTTGGACATGCTTGGTCTTTAGTGTAAATGTCAAGGGTATTATGGTCATGTAAAATGTTGGGTTCCTATAAATAGGACCCAACCCCCCCATGAGTTGGTTAATGAATATTTGCTGCATTTTTAGATAATTAAACTTAAGTGTTCATTTGGTGAGAAGCCAAGTGTGAGGGTGAGAAGCCCTAGGGTGAGAAGTCCATACCCCAACCCCCTCTCTCTCTCTCTCTCTTGCCCCATTTTCTCTCTCCTCCACTTTCTCTCTCTAAAACCTACGCCCCCTTTTCTCTCCTCTCACCTCCACATCACCCTCCACCTCAGCCATCACCCTCCACCTCATCTAAAGACCATTCAACTCCCTAGAGAACCATTACTACCCTCATTAACTCCACCCTCTCCCTAGGCACCCTTTCATTCTCCCAAGCCACCCTTCCACCATCCCAAGAGAGAATCCCTCTCCCCAAGCCACCCTTTCACTCCCCAACACAACCCTTCCCATCCCCAAGGCCCCATTAACCACCCCCATTAATCCAAATTCAAACCTTGGGAGAGAATCACCCCCCTAGCCCATTGTACCCTTTCCCTCTCCCCTCCCAATCCAGTTCACAGCTCCCCCTCCCACCACCTTCTAGACCCCCTTCCAGCCCCCATTCTCCCCCTCCCTCATCTTGCTTCACCCCCTCCCAGGCCCCCTCACAGCCAGGGGTCGCCCCCACACCCATCCACCCCATTTCCCCTCCCATCTACCCCCATTTTCCATCCCTCATCTCCGATGTCAGCCAGAGACAGCAGCTGCAGAGTTTCATCCAGTTGCAGAACCAACCAGGACATCTTCACGAGGCTTAAGGAGGCATACCATATACCGGTGGAATCGTCGTCTTGTCAGCTTCGTAGCCGAGGTGGTCCCGTCTTCATCCGCGCTCAGAGCTGCCAGGAGGAGCTATTCTCGCTAGATTGTGCATTCTGTCCCCAGCAGACAGCCAGAGGTGATTTGCAGAAGCTCCCACGACCAGCTTAGAGGGATTCCTGGCGCAATCTTCAGAGGGGTACGACCCTGGCAAGTCCTCTTCACGTCCCAGGAAGAACTAGGCCGTTCACCCACCGGAGCACCCAGTTCCGATCGTCTTCCTCAGCTCGCGCTGACTGCACTCGCTAGAATCAGGTCGGACACCTTCTCACTTATTTCTCTCCAGCGCTCTACTCCGACCTCGTCTGGGGTTCCCAAAGAAGACTCTCCCATGGTCGTGTCGACACCAACTTCGCCCTCATCAGAGTACGGAGGTGCTCGGGGCAAGGTTATCTTTAGGAGTATGCAGTTCTAGGATTGCCAGGGCCACACCAGTCCACCCCGGTTCTCAGAGCTGCCTCGACTTCACCCGAACGGCCTCCAAATTCTACTGCGCATTCCAGAACCAGTCCAGAACATTTTGGCACTGGTCCCGCCCTCAACAGCGACCGGAGGAGCTCTTGGTTGCATCGACTCCCTATCTGGCCGATCCAGTTCAGACAGAACCAGAGGTGATTAGGAATCCGGTCTCGCAGCAACCCCTCTCCATCTCCAGACGGCCCCAGGATCCTCCCTCCAGCTGATACCTCATCCCCAGATGATTTACTGCTAGCCCCGCCGTCTACAGCACCCAGAAGTGTTCACGGTGACTCCGCATCCGACTTGCTATCCCAGTAGAACTGACTTCGGGACAAATCTGAATTCCGTTTAATCCCCACCCGCCTGGCCGGCTTAAAGCCCCTCCCTACGTGGAGGTGGTGTTGAGTGTAACCTACCATTCCCCACCCCTTGTCCACCCCTCCTGGGAGAGTCATAGTGATGTAATTAACCTATCTCAGGTCAAAGCGACACTGGCGCAGCGTGTGGGAGGTGAACCCACGCTTCCCCGCTCGCCCCCGTCTCCGACCGGGGCCAATTTCTTCAAACTGGCTGAGTAAGCTCTCAACCCTTGCTTCTCCATGTGCTTGTTTATTCAATATTCGTCAATTGCTCCACTGGTTAAGAGAGAGAGCGCCCGGTCCTGAAGCACCACCGCCTTCGAGTGACCGCCGTGGGGGTAAGTGAGTGAACCTCGTGCCCTTCGGCACACTGTCGGCCCTTTGATTCGGGCACTTCTACCCAAGGGGAGTTCGACCTAAACCTTGCTGGCCCTCCACCAGCAAGGGTCCAGCCCCATCCCCTCGACTTGGTATCCCCGAGTCACCCCGGGTTGAGTGTGTGTGCTGTGAGAGCGCCTGCCTACGTGAATTCGATAAACTTGTGATTGTGCTTGCGGTTGTAGGTCCAAAAGGTATCGGTCTAGTGGATGCCATCCCCAAGGTGGTGTCATGTCAAATTGATATCAGAGCAAGTTTTAGACTTGTCTCTATTAAGTCTAGTCCTACGGCCATTGCATTGGAGTCATCCGTCCATCCATTAACCCGTGTCTTCCCCTTCCCCGCCCAAAACCATGTACCTCACTGGGCACCCCGATGAATACCTCTTTGTCGGACTGGAGTTACCCCATTTCGATGGGTCCCACAACCCTCACACATATAGGGAATGAGAGACCTCCATGGACATATACTTCCACCATTATTACATGTCTGAGGAAAGGAAGGTGCGCGTCGCCAAGGAGACCCTCGGTCCCCTCGGTAAGGAAGAATTGCGAAACCTTGAGGGTTAAGGAGTGTTAGGTGGCAAGATCCCATTCCCACATGGGAAGACATGAAGACCAAACTTAGGAAGGTTTATGCACCCCGACCCTCTCCCCCCTACAAGGCTAGCCATAATCCAAGGAGCCCGACAACACTCCAATCCCCACCTGGCCCGCCTAAGGCCACTCACATGGCTCAATCGCCATGGCTCTCTACCCACCCTACCCCAACCACCACCTCAACACCTTACCACCTAACCCTCACCACCACCAACTCTCCCCAAAACTAAGGGCGACCCACTTCCACCCCTCCACAGTCGGCTGATCCCAAGGGCAAGAGACCCCTAACCGACCCGGTCCCTCCCATGAAGGCTCCAGCACCTAACCCAAGTAAAAGTACCTCATCGTAGCCTACCAATCCATCCCCCACCATCACAAGGGTCACCCCTAGTGGGGCAATCGCAGGTAGTGGTAAACAACAATATTTTAGGTGCCAAGGCTTTGGACACTACGCAGGACAGTGCCCCTTAAGAGGATTGTCTAGCTTAAGCGTAGAGGAGGTAGTTTCCCCTCCCCAAAGTAAACTTGAGAGTGTGATTGAGGTGCATGAGGCCACCCTTGAATGGTAGGAAGAATATGAGGCACAATGCAATAACCCGGGCCCAGAAATCCCCATCCCACCCATTAAGCTACAGTTAGGTGCAGTTAGGTGTATCCACATCCAAGCCTGAGAAGATGATTGGTCTAGAATCCCGACTCTCCCCACCTTTGCCAAAGCAAGCCAGATAATCATAGGGGAATCTCCAGCCCATTGGTTAAAGAAATGTCCAAACTTGGGAAGCCCAAGCCCACTTTGCCCGCTCCAGGAGCACCACTCCCAAGTAGTGCCTATTAACTCCTTTCACACCACATTCCAATCCTACTATGAGGTAGAGACTTTGGATGATCTTATCAAGGGCCTAGAATGGTAACTTGAGCTGACTAGAATGTTGGCTCTGGGAATCGACAGACCTAAGAGGCTTGACCTCATTCACCTATGTGTCGGGTCCATCACCTCAGTCTGCACTGTGGGTTGCTACACTAGTGACCTCCTTTTACTCCTCCCTACACCCGAGGAACCCGACCTTATCCATAATCTAGAACTTGTTGTCTCGGGTAGGAAGCCGATCCATCCCATTGAGGCTAATGTCCCACCGCCCTTTGCACTTAGGGAGGACCAAACATACATTTGGGATCTTATGACTAGGCCGATCCAATTTGAGGATTTAAGTGAGACACACATCCCCAAAGTCCCAAGGTTCCTTGATCCTTTTGACCCATTCCCTTGGGAACTCCAATGCCAACGTGTCCCCTTTCCTTCCCTCACCATTATCTACTCTCCATCCTTTCCCAAAGCCCATTACTTGAGGCCCAAGCAGGCCCTTACCTATAGCTTCCCCGCCACTACATCCCTAGTGAACCCCGAACCCTTCCCTTGGGACGAGCCACACCCACCAATCACACCCTTCATTTTTCCCACTGGAGAGGTCCCAACTTACATTGGGAAATTTATGGAATGGGCTTTCTCGATCCAAGGAATTGATGACACCCACTTCGCCAAGAACCTAACCAAACTTGATCCATTTGATCCCTCCACATGAGAACTCGGGTACCCAAGTGACCCCTCCGTGATTTTTACTACTCACTACTTCCTACCTCCTCCCACCAAGATGGATCAAGTCCACCTCTTCCAAGACTTGGTACACATAAGGGAAGCCATGGCCATGGGCAACATACACCTCGGGAATGAGGAAGCACCCCACCCCAAGATTTCCACCTTCCTGGACCCCTTTGATCCTTACAAGTGGAAACTCAAAGGCCAACCCACACCTCGGCACATAGAAGTTGTCTCCTGGATAGGGATGCATATGTCTTGGCATATCCCATCATTCGGTCGGGTTAGTGAGTCAAGTCATCCCATATATGTCACCCATACTTTGAGTTTGATGCATGATTGGTCCATATTCGGGTATAACGGCCCTCCCCCATTCATCACCTCCCACAAAAGCAACCTTGTGCATGATAGGAACATACATGGATGTCTGGGTCCCCCGACATTTGCCAAACCCTTGCATGATAGAGCTACATTTGGATGTCCCGGCCCCCCAATCTTCAAAACCCTTGATAGGAAGTCTAGACATGCTAGGTCCACTTTTGGTTGTCCAGGACCCCCATTACCCACTAGAAAGTCAGCATTCATAATGTTGCATGATAACCTTTGCAAGCACATCAGCAAGAGCAATGAAATTTACAAGAGGCAGGCCGACTCGCACCGGTGCCACCAAAAAGTCCAAGTGGGTGATTCCGGGATGGTGAGGAATGAGAGGCTCTCCCCTGGAGCCATCTCAAAATTGAAACCTTGTGGGGTTGGTCCCTTCACGGTTCTGAGGTGCAACGGCACGAACGCTTATGAGTTAGACCTCCTTGAGGAGTACGGAGTTAGCCCCACTTTCATTGTGGCAGACCTTGTGACATACAAGGGCCCCACGGTGGTACCTAGCGAGGATATCAAGCCCACTTCTTCCCTTGAGAGAGCACCCACCCCCATGAGCACACCATCAGCCCGAAGAGCCCGACATGAGCAAATTGAGAGAATATTGGATGAACAGGTCACCACTGCCAGGAGCAAGGTGTCTGAGTGTTACCTAGCTAGGTGGAAGGAATGGCCTCCTTCGGAAGACTTGTGGGGGGACCTACTGCAGCACTGTCAGAGCAGGGAGGACCCTTACTCGACAGAGTCAAGTTCTCCGCACCTTGGGGGTATGATGGGGATATCTCCCGCCACTTCATCTTTTTCCAGGCCCCGATGATGGCCGATGGCGTATAGTCTTGTTCGCCACTTTATTTCGAGTCATATGATGTATTTTTCATTTTCTTATGTGAGTCTTATCATGTAATTTTCCTTTCATTTTAGTCCTGTACTTAGGTTAGCAAGTTATTTACCTATATTTAGAGTCAAATGGGCCTCTAGTCCATCAATTGGGCCCATTAAACCACCCTTGGACATGCTTGGTCTTTAGTGTAAATGTCAAGGGTATTATGGTCATGTAAAATGTTGGGTTCCTATAAATAGGACCCAACCCCCCCATGAGTTAGTTAATGAATATTTGCTGCATTTTTAGAAATTCAATCTTGAGTGTTCAGTTGGTGAGAATCCAAGTGTGAGGGTGAGAAGCCCATACCCCAACCCCCCTCTCTCTCTCTCCTGTGCCATTTTCTCTCTCCTTCACTTTCTCTCTCTAAAACCTACGCCCCCTTCTCTCTCCTCTCCCCCCCACATCACCCTCCACCTCAGCCATCATCAGCCACCTAAGCCCTATGTACCACCTCACCAAGCCACATCACCCTTGACCCCTCAAATCCCTCCCACTCTCATTACTACCCCATTAATACCACAGCCCCCTAGACACCTCTCCACTCTCCAACACAACCCTTCCACTTCCCAAGCACCCTTTCACACTCCCAAGACACCTCTTCACTTCTCCTAGGCCACCATTGATCACCCACTATTAAACCAAATTCAAATTCAACCAACCCCTCCCCTAGGCCAACCTGCGCCCTCCCTCTCTCCCACTCCACCCCAGGCCGCACCCCTGTCCTCCACCTGCTAGCTTCGCCCCCAGCAGCTCATCTCCCTCTTCCCTCACCCTGGTTTGACCCTCCCCTGGTCCCCTCTCAACCAGGCTTCACCCCTGACCCATCCCCTCCCTTGTTCCCCCTCTCATTCCCCCATCATCATCCTCAATCTCCACCGACCACCCAAGTAGATTCGCAGCAGCAGAGTACCAACAAGTTGCAGTGCCACCCACGACCGTTCCAGCCACAAGGTTCTAGGTTGCCTACCATATACTGGAGGTTTCGTCTCCGAGTCAGCTTCGCAGCAAGTGCTCATCCACCCTCAGACGACATTGAAGCAGCCCAGAGGATTGATTCTCGCAGACCTGCGCAAGTCATCTCCAACAGACAACCTGAAGCTTAGTGTAGAAGCCCTCATGGCCACCCTGGTGTGATTCTCAGCTCTCCTATCGGAAAATGACATCCTCATCAAGTCCTCTACACGTCCCAGGAAGAAGTAAGCCAATCGCCCACCGGAGCACCCCGTTCCGGCCATTTTTCCCAGAGCGCGCAGGCTGCTCCGCCAGATCCAGGTTGGACCTCTTCCTATTCCTCTATTTACCACGCCCAACTCCGACCTCGGTTGGAGTCCCCGTCCGTTCCAGTGTGAATCCAACTCACCCACTGTCGCTTCAACGCCAATCTCGCCCCCATCGGAACTCGGAGTAGCCCGTGGCGCCATCTACATCAGGCAGTTACCCTGTTGGACAAGACAGGCGTCACATAGGACCAGCCTGATCCCGGAGCTCCAGCGGCCCAACTCGGTCTCCGGACTGTACCAAATTTCTCTGGCGTTCTCCCTTGCCACCCAGGGAAGTTTCTGCACTGGTCTCACCTCCGCCGGAGTTCGGAGGAGTTCGTGGCGCTTCCGACATTGGCATGCTATCCTGCGAGTTTGGTCTGGGCAGAACCGAACATCGGCTCATTCCCCATCCCCCGCCTGGTCAGGTGAAAGCCCCTCCCTGCGTGGAGGTAGTGTTTGAATGCACTAGATCATCCCCACCCCTTGTCCATCCCTCCTGCGAGAGACGTAGTGCTGTACCCTATTAATTTTCAGATCAAGGGACACCAACGCAGCGTACGGGAGGTGAACTCACGCTTCCCCGCTCGCCCTCGTCTCCGACTGGGGTCAGTTTCTTCAAACCGGCCGTGGTAAGCTCTCAACCCTTGCTTCTAATTTGTGCTTGTTCCTTTAATATTCGACGTTTGCTCCATCGGTCAAGAGAGAGAGTGCCCAGTCCCGAGGCTCCACCGCCTTCGAGCGACTGCTGTGGGGGTAAGTGAGCGAACCCCGTGCCCTTAGGCACACTGCCTGTTCATTGAATTGGGCACCCGTACCCAAGGGGAGGTTAACCTTAGCCCGGCTGGCCCTCTAAAAGCAAGGGTCCCATCCCACACACTTGACTCGGTATCCTCGAGTCACCCCCGTGCTGAGTGTGCGTGTCGTGCGAGCGTCCGCCGACGGTATTCGCGTAGTATTGCGGTTGTGTTTGCGTAATTAGGTTCGAGGAACATCGGTCTAGTTGCTTCCATCCCTAGCTTGTGCCACATCACATAGGAACCCTTTCCCAAGTCGAAAAGGAGATCAAAATGAGGAAGGGAAGGGCTGGTTCTCGGATCGGATTTCTTGAAGAATTCGTGTCCAACCCAGTGGTCGCGAATTTAATATGCGTCAATGCAAAGAGGCGCCAATTGGAATTCAAATGTGGCAAGTTTAAAAATTACCAAAATTGGAAAAGAATTCACATCCATCTGGTAAGACGCGAATTAAGAATAATACGAATCTTGGTAGGAATTAAAAGCTGAAAATAAGAAAATGGAATTTACGTCCACTGCTCTGGACGCCAATTTAAGAATACGCGGCCATGTAAACAGATGCGGATTTGAAGAATTAGCGACTTGGTGGCAGATGTGATTTTCTGTGAACGCGGTCTTCGGGTCGACCGCGATCTAATGAACGCGGTCGCCCTATCGACCGCGACCTCAAAGGATCCCAGAAATTTCAGAAATTGGCGTCTGGGGTGGATAACACAAATTCTTTAAAATGGCATTCATGGTGCTGACATGAATTAAATGGCATCCACTGGGAGAGACGTTAATTCAAAAGGGCCCCGAAAAATTGGAGAAAAATATTAGAAAAATCTAAAAAAATATGAAAAAATAGAGGAAAGTTGGATAATCAAGGAAATAAGGAAAGCCACTCAAATAAGTCGATTTGAGGGTCAATTTGGGACATTATAAGAAGATAGGAGATGTACTCAAAATAATATCAATTTTGGCATGTCTACACCATCCACTGCCCATTAATGCTTTAAATTCCCTTATAACGGGAGGGTGATTAAGATCAAGAGCATCCCACTAGTCGAAACTCTAAATTGATACAAGAAATATGAAGTGATCTAGAAGGGGAGGGGATGAATAGATCACTGTTTTCAACCGATTAAAAATTACTGAAGAATGATTCACTTAAAACAAGCAATCTCGGAGTTGAACCCACAAAAACGCAGTGCGGACAATTGCTCGAGTGGATAGAAGGCACACCACAAAGTCACCACAGACAATCACACGAGTACCCAGAGGTTTTTAAGGTGGTTCGGTCAGACCTCCAGTCTGCCTACGTCCGCCCCTCACTTCAAATCGAAGTGAGGCTTTCACTAGCACCTGCTAGCAAAGCAGACTCAGTCTGCGACAACGGCTGATTCACAGCTTCACCAGGGGAACACCCTCCCCTCTTCCTCCACACCCGGAGGGAACCCTAAGGATGCCAAGTCCCTAGAAACCAGGAAACAATTTCCTCTTCCTCCAACCGGAGGGAACACTAGTGATCTGTAGTCACTAGAGTCAGAGACCAAGGTCTCTCTTCCTCTGAAGCCCAGAGGGAACACCTCTTCTACGAGAGGGAACAATACTGCAACCTCTGTTGCAAGTGTACCAGAGAGAACACGTCTCTCTCTTCCCCTGAACACCAGGAGGTAACACAGAGAACTTTCAATCAAGAAAGAAAAATAGATAAAAATGAAAACAAGAAAGAAGGAAGCCAAATTTCAGAAACTGGAAACAATGTAGCTCAAACTGAGCAGCAGACTTCGGATTTGATCCGTAAGTCAATACCCATCTTCTGATCACTCTTCTGCTCTCTCTTCTCTCTCAACTGGAACACTCTAGTTTCTCAGGGAGGCTCTTTCTCTTCTGCTCTCACTCAAATTTTTTTACTGTAACCTCGGAGCTCCTCGTTTTTGGTAGACAGTGAGGCAGTGCTTTTATAAGCGATCAGGAGGGTGCATGCAAGGCGTGTGCTTCCCGCGCTCGATCCAGAACCTTCTTGCCACGTGCCCTTATAGCATTGGTGATGTGGGATGGACACGGGAGACGACACTATTAGGTGCCACCCTCGGACTCTAGATGAAGACGCGACCAGCAGCACACACCAGGGAGACACTAAGCCCGACACTACGAGCTCCTAGTGGCAAAACGTCGCTAACAGAAGTGGAAGCTCACTCGTCGTCCCAAGCGAGGGAAAGCGCGGACCGTGCGCGGTTAAGGAACCGGCGGAGGTCAAGGGTAGTCCGACTCAACTTCCGGACTCGATCGAGTCGCGGGACGGGTCACTCTCACTCTCACAGCGGTGACATGGACACACTGACAAGTACCTACACTCTCGTCAGCGGCCTAAGACCGTATACTAGCTAAGCAATGTAATGCCAAGGAGTTAAGACCTTTACCTCCATGCACCCGGCGTGGCGAAGACAACCCCGGCCGAATCACGGACTCCCGGTTAAACAATATCACAGCAATACAAAGATTTGACCCACTCCACGTAGGGAGGTAAAAGGTCACATGTGGAGCCCGGGAATCACGCAACTCGAGTTGACGGGCAGCATCTTGATGTCGCCCGGCGGTGCCGAACTCCGCGTTTTCGTGCTTTCCGAATGGCGGGTTCTGCGGGCCCGCGGGGCCCACGGATGGCGCTGTCCTCCGGATCTGCGGGGGTGGGACCCACGATGATGGGGGACCCCTGGTGGCGCACCTCCACGGACGGTGGTCGGCCGGGAACACCGATCGGGGGTCGATCGGTCCCGATTCCCAAGTCTTGAAGTTGCTGCCCACGGAGTTTGGTTGCTGTTTTCAGGCGCGCGCTCCGGCGAAAACGGCCTCTGCGGTCAGCCCCGTCGCCGGAATGTGACGAAACCAGCGCCGTTGGAAAGAGGATTCAAAATCCTTCAATCTAGGGCCAGTGGACCTTTCTGAACCTGGGCGGACCGGGGCTTTAACAATTTTCCAATCCTCTGCTCCACAGCTCCCGAAATATCAGATCAGCACATCAGTTTCCTGTAAATGGCCGTTGACTGCCTACTTACAGTTAGATTCAATCTTCTAGCTCTTCTTCAAAGTTGTAGGGTATCAAACCACGGAACTGGGACTATTTTTGGAATTTGATTTAGAGGTGGTGGTGATTTACTATGATTTTTGGGGTGACTGGTGGTCGGATCTGGGAACAGGAGGATAGAACTGTAGATGGGACTGAGAACGATTTTTAGAAAATACGAGATGGGTGAATGAAAAATTAAGACAAATTGTGGATGAAGGGGTGGATGAATGGAACCCCCAGTAAAATTGGGCGAACCAACAAAACTCAAAAAGTGGACCTAAGACATGAAATTCAGGGCGGGGATGAATCTGGACAGAACTCTAGCAGAACCGAAATGGAAGAGTGGACGAAAATCAAAAAAATATGAAACGAAATCTGAATGGCAAACTAAAATTTTGGGGATGTCCTTGACACCTCTGGAACATCCACTAAAATCCCCAGATGTATCTGAGCTCGTGGCTGAGACAAGAAATTCGTGGAAGCTTCTGTGGTACTACGCAGGCAGAACTCCGTTGATGGCGAAGGCGGTGCGGTGGCGGCTCGTGGCGACGGCGGCGGCCACCGGAACTGATAGGGTGGAGTCTCACCACCAGAAGGAAGCCTTCACAGCTTCAAGGGGGAGAGGGAGAGGAGAAGGGGGCGCACCAAGGCTGTAGCTTCAAGCTTTTCTTCAATTCAAATGGCATTAATTCTCCAAAATGAAAAATACAAGCTTAAATAGGTTACATCTCACATCCATCCACAACCGTAGGATCTAGGAGTGGGAGATGAAGGGCTGGGATGGCATGAGACACACACACACAAAAACAAATAAAAAATAAGGGGAGGGGGGCGGCCTATTGACTATGGTGGCAAGGGGGGGACAAGTTGGTAGCCACCTTGGACTTTGAAGTCCACTTGTCTCCCATGTGCCTTTTACCATTCAAACTTCTAGATGCCTCCATTTGACATGTTGACTGACCCCACATGGGGCCCATGGGCTGAGGTGGATCAATGGGAGGGGCCTGGGGGGTCCCGTGGGGCCCAGGGTCCCATTTTGCAAATAAGCCCCTCGTACACTCATAATTACATACCGAATACAATGAAATAAACACAAATTACACACATATAAAGGCTAACTAAATATGATAAATGCCGGGACTCAAGGCGGAGTCTCCAAGCTGTCTCCGAGCCAGATGGACGCTGAGGTGGCTCGAGTCGTGCTCCGTGTGCGGTACCGGTGGCTCGGCGTGTCGCGCCGCTCAACTGCTCGGGTGTCCGCACCAATTCTCCCCGGGTGGGAGAAACTCGACCCTGTCGAGTAAGGGTCTGCATCGCTCCTGTATCGCTCCAGAAGGTCCGGATCGATCCGCTGCAACTCGCCATGTGTGATCCATGAGTCCTCAGTAGTAGGCCGTCCTCTCAATCGCACTAGGTAGCGCGGGTAAGATCCACTCCTAGTAACTGTCACTTGCTCGTTCAGTATACGATCTATATGCTCACGCTGCCGTGAAAAAGGGGCTGGAGGTGGAAGTGGACACTCAGGTGTGGGATCACTCTCAAGGGGAGGAGATGGCTCAAAAGGCTCACTAGGGATCACCGCTGGGTCCCTATATGCAACAAGATCCGATACATTGAAGGTAGAGCTTATACCATATTCCTCGGGCAAGTCCACAACATACGCATTGGATCCAACGCGTTTCAACACTCTAAAGGGACCGGCTCCGCGAGCTTGCAACTTCTTAACGGTTCCAGAGGGAAACCGTTCAGGTCTTACCCTGATCATGACGTATTCGCCCTCGTGGAACTCTCAGTGGTGTCGGTGGGCATCGGCTAACTCCTTGTACCGTGCATTGCTGGCCTCAATGTGACGACGGATGTCGTCATGCAAACTCCTAACATGCCTAGCAAACGACTCGGCCGACTCCGACACTCTAGCATGGATAGGCATGGGGATAAGGTCAACGGGTTTCCTAGGCCTACGACCTGTGACAATCTCAAATAGACTCATGCCGGTAGAACTATTCACCGAATCATTGTATGCAAACTCAGCCATAGGTAAAATGAGATCCCAATCCCCAATGCGGTCCTTAACTAGACACCTCAAAAGATCTCCCAGACTCCTATTGACCACCTCGGTCTGACCGTCTGTCTGGGGATGATATGCAGTGGAAAACTTGAGGTGAGTACCCATCATATGCCATAGTGTCTTCCAAAAGTAAGAAGTGAATCTAACATCACGGTCAGACACTATAGTGCGAGGCAACCCGAACTTGCACACCACATGAGTAAGGAATAGGCGGGCTACCCTAGAAGCATCCGAAGTCTTCGAGCAAGGGATAAAGAGGGCCATCTTAGAGAAACGGTCAACCACCACATAGACCAAATCATGCTTCCTGGAGGTACGTGGCAATCCCAAAACAAAGTCCATACTAACATCCTGCCACGGGGCATCAGGCACGGGTAGAGGCGTATAAAGGCCCGAGCTTTGCTTCTTCATCTTGGCCGTAGCACATGTACAGCACTGAGCCACGATGTTAGCAACATCGCGCTTCAAGCTCGGCCAATAAAATCGATGCTCCACTGCCTCAATAGTCTTGTTTCGACCAAAGTGGCCGGCTAGACCTCCCGCATGTAGTTCCCACACTAAGAAATCTCGAACCAAAGTTCGGGGAACACATAGCCTGCTACCTCGAAAGAGGTAACCCTCCTGAAGCACATACTCATCAAGGTCTCTCGAGGGTCCGGCCTGGAGAGTGGTAAAAATCTGACCGAAGTCAGGACAATCGACATAGGCCTCCTTCATCTTCTCTAACCCTATGACCTCGGTACTCATGGTGGTAAGCAAACATGCTCGCCGACTCAAGGCATCAGCCACCTTGTTCTCCACTCAAGCCTTATGTTTCAGCACAAAGGTGAACTGCTGGAGATACTCGACCCAACGACTATGACGCGAGTTAAGCTTCTTTTGCGAATGGAGGTACCTCAATGCCTCGTGGTCGGAGTATAGGACAAACTCCTGATGTAAAAGATAGTGCCTCCAATGCCTAAGAGCCTGAACAACTGCGTAGAATTCTTTATCATACGTGGAATATCGCAGTTTCGCGTCATTCAGCTTCTCGCTGAAATATGCGATCGGGTGGGACTCCTGACTCAAAACTTCTCCAATCCCAACACCCGACGCATCACAAGAGACCTCAAACACCTTCGAAAAATCAGGCAATCGAAGGATAGGTGTCTGGGTCATGCGCTCCTTGATATCCTTGAAGGCGGCAGATGCGGCCTTCATCCATACAAATGTGCCCTTCCGGATGCAATCCGTGATCGGGGCGGTGACGGAGCTAAATCCGCGGATGAAGCGACGGTAGAACGTCGCAAGGCCATGAAAGCTGC
Organism: Amorphophallus konjac; assembly: GCA_022559845.1. NCBI lineage: Eukaryota > Viridiplantae > Streptophyta > Magnoliopsida > Alismatales > Araceae > Amorphophallus > Amorphophallus konjac. Next base: position 466,139,267 of record CM040121.1, on the reverse strand, counting down.
GGACATCATGAACCGTACGGGGTTCCGGCCACTCAACAATGGCCCGGACCTTCTCCGGATCGGCGGAGACCCCAGTACTAGACACAATGAAACCCAAGAAGGTAAGCTGAGGTGTCATGAAGGCACACTTCTGTGGGTTCGCAAACAGTTGCTCTCGCCGAAGAAGTAGACAGACCTGCCGAAGGTGGTCTAAGTGGTCCCCTGTGGTGCGGCTATAGATAAGGATATCATCAAAATACACCACTACAAAGACTCCAATGAAAGGTCGAAGGACCTGAGTCATGAGCCGCATGAAAGTGCTAGGGGCATTGGTCAACCCAAAAGGCATGACCAACCACTCATATAGACCGTCCTTGGTCTTAAATGCGGTCTTCCACTCATCACCTGGCCTAATCCTCACCTGATGGTAGCCACTCTTAAGATCGATCTTTGAAAAGATAGTGGCACCTGCCATCATGTCCAGCATGTCATCAAGGCGGGGAATAGGGAACCTGTACTTCACGGTGATCGTGTTGATGGCACAACTATCAATGCACATTCTCCACGTGCCATCCTTCTTCCGGGCGAGTAATGCAGGTACAGCACATGGACTCATGCTGTCCCGGACAGATCCTCTCTGCACAAGCTCATCGACCTGCCGTTTAAGCTCGGCATGCTCCGTGGGGCTCATTCGATAATGAGGAAAGTTGGGCAAAGAAGAGCCCGGAACAAGGTCGATGGCATGCTGAATATCCCGCATGGGTGGGAGTCCCTCGGGAAGCTCATCGGGAAAAATATCAGCAAACTCCTGCAGAATAGGAACAACCTCGGGTGGGAGCTCACCCTCGGAGTCCCGCTCCACCTCTCGGACCGTAATGGCAAACACCGGACAGCCCTGACTAAGCTCCTGCTCCATTTCCCGGGAGCTAATCATCATCATTCTCCTCGTCGAGGGCTCTCTTGGGCCAGAGGTAACGGTCATAGTCCGAGCTGGGGATGGGGTACTGGGCCCGGGTACGGAAGGCTTTGGAGTACTAGGGCCAGTAGGACCCCTGACTGACGGGCTCCTGGGCCGAACGGGGTGGAGGGTGACCCGCTAGCCATCGTGGTCGAAGGTACAGGTGTTCGACCGACCATGGAGTGTGGCATCTCGGTCGAATAACCACGGCCTACCAAGAATGATACTTCCCACTTCCATGGGGAGAACATCACACCAGATCTCATCACGGTAGGAGTGGAGCTGCAGCGGGACCAAGCACCGCAGCCTGACCGAAATGGAAGTGATATCCACCCATGATACCTGATAGGGACAAGGATGGTCTACGGGTGTGAGACCAAGACGAACGACAGCGTTCGTGGAGATTGCATTGATACAACTCCCGCTATCGATGACCACCTTGCAAATTTGCTTTCCCAGCCTACAGAATACCTGAAGGATAGTGGTCCGACGCCAGTCATCACTGACCTGTGGCTGGGTGAGGATACATCTGACGACCCCCACGTGGGTATTGTCCGACTGCTGGACATCCTGGGCCTCACCTCCCATCTCATAGTACTGGTCAGCTAACTCTTCATCTGCCTCATAGCTGACTAACTCGAGGCCCGTAGGGGTGGTATCCTCGGCCTGTGTGTCCCCAATGTGAAGAGATGGGCGGGTGGGACACTGGTTGGCGAAATGGCCGAACCTATTGCAGCGATAACATTGCTGCCGTGATCCACTAGGCTCCCCAATCATAGGTCCTTTACCTTTATCCTCCCGACGGATAGGAGGCGTAGGCAACAAAGGACGTGCAGGAGGTGCAGGTGCCGGTGGACGGGCTATGGGTGGGGCCGTAAGATGCTGGGGACGAGGAAGGTCCCTCGGGGGTGGAGGACGGGGCCTAGGAGCAAAGGGCTCGGGGCGAGCGGGCTCCTGAGGTCGAGTCATGGGGGCCCTCGGGTACGTGCCAGATGAGCCACGGGGCTCGACACTACGAAGGGGAAAAGAGCCCAACCGGTGGGGTGACTCGAACTCGGCCTCGAACTGCTCCAATTCGAGAGCAATCTGATACGCCTGCTCCAAAGTGGTCGCGTTGCGGCGAAAGAGTTCATATTGATAATTGGGCCGCATACCTCTCCGAAAGCGGGATATCGTCATGGTGCTCTCTTCCGTGACCCCGCACCGCAAGTAATACTCATCGAACTCGGCGGTGTACTCGGTCACGGATCGGTTCCCTTGGGAGATGCTTTGCCACTTGTCTATAAGACGCTGGCGATATGAGGCGGGAAGGTACTTCTCCCTCAATTTGATTTTCATATCATCCCAAGTACCGATCTGGGGTTGACGTCGCTGGTTGAGCAGGCTCTCCACATTGATCCAATAAGTTTGGGCCTGCCCTTGCAGCTTCATCTTTGCGTATCGGACTCTTCGGTGGTCCGTCATCTCAAACCACTCGAAGTACCGGTCCATGCCGGCCTCCCAATCTAAATACACCCTAGGGTCCAAGGACCCGCTAAAAGTGGGAGGGTCCGCACGCACACCCCTAAGAATGCGGTCGTCATCCTCGTCATCACGATTCCGTCGTTGATGATGACGACCGTTACCCCCTTGATCATTATCAGATGCATAATCATTCATCACATGCACCTGTTGAACCCCAACATTCTCCACTTGAGCCCTTGGCACAGCGGGTTGCTGCACCGGCTCTTGTTGGCCATTCGTCGGCGCGGGTTGCGCCGCTACTGGGCCCCTCTCTAGGATGGCAATCCTCCCAACTAAGCCCTGGATGGACTGATCCGAAGACTCGGCCCGATCCTCGAGGGCTTTCATCCGCCCTTCTAGACGCGTTCCTATGCCATCCATACGCGTACTAAGACCATCCATACGCGTGTCAAGACGTTCCATAATGGCTCGGAACATCTCGGCCGTCGAGGACTCATCGGAGCTACGGGCCCGGGAATCCGCCATAGGTGGTGGTGGCCAGTATTGGGTACCTCGACGGGTGGGAATGCAAAGACACATGGCCTAGAAGACACCGACTAATGCAAACACTCACTAGATGATGCACTTAGACCTAACCAATATCTGGTACGAGGCGGAGATAAGCGATCCGAAGATCACTCGCGCAAGTACGCTACCCTCCCGATAGGCATAACCTAATGTTCGGGCAACGCCTTTTAATATACCGAGCTATTGGGTGAAATGCAATTTGAAAACACTTTTTTTTTATTATTTTGAAATGATGATCCTAGACTCGACTTATACTATGCAAGACATATGCAACGACTACCCTAGACTCGACTCGCTCTGATACCAAACTGATGCGGGACGGACACGGGAGACGACACTATTAGGTGCCACCCTCGGACTCTAGATGAAGACGCGACCAGCAGCACACACCAGGGAGACACTAAGCCCGACACTACGAGCTCCTAGTGGCAAAACGTCGCTAACAGAAGTGGAAGCTCACTCGTCGTCCCAAGCGAGGGAAAGCGCGGACCGTGCGCGGTTAAGGAACCGGCGGAGGTCAAGGGTAGTCCGACTCAACTTCCGGACTCGGATCGAGTCGCGGGACGGGTCACTCTCACTCTCACAGCGGTGACATGGACACACGGACAAGTACCTACACTCTCGGCAGCGGCCTAAGACCGTATACTAGCTAAGCAATGTAATGCCAAGGAGTTAAGACCTTTACCTCCACGCACCCGGCGTGGCGAAGACAACCCCGGCCGAATCACGGACTCCCGGTTAAACAATATCACAGCAATACAAAGATTTGACCCACTCCACGCAGGGAGGTAAAAGGTCACATGTGGAGCCCGGGAATCACGCAACTCGGGTTGACGGGCAGCATCTTGATGTCGCCCGGCGGTGCCGAACTCCGCATTTTCGTGCTTTCCGAACGGCGGGTTCCGCGGGCCCGCGGGGCCCACAGATGGCGCTGTCCTCCGGATCTGCGGGGGTGGGACCCACTATGATGGGGGACCCCTGGTGGCGCGCCTCCACGGACGGCGGTCGTCTGGGAACACCGATCGGGGGTCGATCGGTCCCGATTCCCAAGTCTTGAAGTTGCTGCCCACGGAGTTTGGTTGCTGTTTTCAGGCGCGCGCTCCGGCGAAAACGGCCTCTACAGTCAGCCCCATCGCCGGAATACGACGAAACCAGCGCCGTTGGAAAGAGGATTCAAAATCCTTCAATCTAGGGCCAGTGGGCCCTTCTGAACCGGGGCGGACCTGGGCTTTAACAATTTTCCAATCCTCTGCTCCACAGCTCCCGAAATATCAGATCAGCACATCAGTTTCCTGTAAATGGCCGTTGACCGCATACTTACAGTTAGATTCAATCTTCGAGCGCTTCTTCACAGTTGTAGGGTATCAAACCATGGAACTGGGACTATTTTTGGAATTTGATTTGGAGGTGGTGGTGATTTACTATGATGTTTGGGGTGACTGGTGGTCGGATCTGGGAACAGGAGGACAGAACTGTAGATGGGACTGAGAACGATTTTTAGAAAATATGAGATGGGTGAATGAAAAATTAAGACAAATTGTGGATGAAGGGGTGGATGAATGGAACCCCCAGTAAAATTGGGCGAACCAACAAAACTCAAAAACTGGACCTAAGACATGAAATTTAGGGCGGGGATGAATCTGGACAGAACTCTGGCAGAACCGAAATGGAAGAGTGGATGAAAATCAAAAAAATATGAAACAAGATCTGAATGGCAAACCAAAATTTGTGGGATGTCCTTGACACCTCTGGAACATCCACTAAAATCCCCAGATCTATCTGAGCTCGTGGCTGAGACAAGAAATGCGTGGAAGCTTCTATGGTACTGCGCGGGCAGAACTCCGTTGATGGCGAAGGTGATGCGGTGGCGGCTCGTGGCGGCGGCAGCGGCGACCGAAACTGATAGGGTGGAGTCTCACCACCGGAAGGAAGCCTTCACAGCTTCAAGGGGGAGAGGGAGAGGAGAAGGGGGCGCACCAAGGCTGGAGCTTCAAGCTTTTCTTCAATTCAAATGGCATTAATTCTCCAAAATGAAAAATACAAGCTTAAATAGGTTACATCTCACATCCATCCACAACCGTAGGATCTAGGAGTGGGAGATGAAGGGCTGGGATGGCATGAGACACACACACACACAAAAATAAATAAAAAATAAGAGGAGGGGGGCGGCCTATTGACTATGGTGGCAAGGGGGGGACAAGTTGGTAGCCACCTTGGACTTTGAAGTCCACTTGTCTCCCATGTGCCTTTTACCATTCAAACTTCTAGATGTCTCCATTTGACATGTTGACTGACCCCACATGGGGCCCATGGGCTGAGGTGGATCAATGGGAGGGGCCTGGGGGGTCCCGTGGGGCCCAGGGGTCCCATTTTACAAATAAGCCCCTCGTACACTCATAATTACATCCCGAATACAATGAAATAAACACAAATTACACACATATAAAGGCTAACTGAATATGATAAATGGGGAGGCTCAAGGCGGAGTCTCCAGGCTATCTCCGAGCCAGATGGACGCTGAGGTGGCTCGAGTCGTGCTCCGTGTGCGGTACCGGTGGCTCAGCGTGTCGCGCCGCTCAACTGCTCGGGTGTCCGCACCAATTGGTTCCTTTAGTATTGGATCTCGTGCAGCCCAGTCACTGGGGAATATTCTTCCTCGGACCACCTTCTTCTTTTTGTTTTTCTTCTTCTCCTGCAAAGAATTAAAACGATTAAAACTCAGGGCCACAAAAACTAAAACTGCACGAGGTATGTGGTAGCAATACGAGATGCACTATTCTGAGAACGACACGAGATACACAAGATTACTACAGTACAAAATAAAGAGAAAATGACACGAGGTCAGATGAAAATGACACGAGGTAAAGAGAAGGAAATAACATGGAGTAAAACGGTAGTAAAACACGCGATCAGAGGAAACCTGGACGAAGATAGAAAGAGGCAACACGAAGACATAAAAGCAACACTAAGACACAAACATAGAAATAACATGAAGACTCAAACACAAAAATAACACGAAGACACAAGCACAAAAGATAACACGAAGACACAAACACAGAAACAACACGAAGACATAAACAAAACGACTCGAATACAAAATTGCTCGAACTTACGAACGACTCGAAGATGAGGACGACACGAAACGACACGGATTGAAACCAACTCGAAGACGAACACAGAAACCGACACGAAGTGTGGTCACAAAGCAAGAAAGACACTTCCAACGTACAGCCTTCATATGATGTCAGGCGATGTGTAGACTTTGCATTCAACTGGATGTATAGACTTAGAATGGTCTTCAAGGCAACAATGTACAGACTTTGAAATAAAGAGTGTACAGACTGAGAGTTCAAGGCCACGATGTATAGACTTTGCCCAAGGAAACGAATGTGTAGACTTTGGCTTGGAACGAAGGTAAAGATGAGGCTGTATAGACTTGGCCAGAACATAAGACTCGAAGACATAGGGGTGACACAGATGGGGCACAGAAAGCAGCACGAGGTGCTGCAGTGTTCAGCACGCGATGGAACAAATAACGACGTTCAAAACGGACAACACGAAGTGTAGTAAACACAAACAACACGAAGTAAGAAAGCAACAGTACGGACATGCAAGGTACTACCTCATGGCAGTTTTCCTGTTAATCATGGAAATTTCAAATGCATAACATTACTCAAGATATCGGATTAAAAATGACAATATTTAACATAGTGATGCTCATCATCAAAACACTAGGGAAGTCACAAAAATCCAACAATCTCCCCCTTTTTGATGATGGCAACACTATATTAAATAACAGAGATGAAGTGCAATGAGATTATATGAAGATAAGCTGTGAAGATAAGCAATGCAGACACACAACACACTCGCCTCCTCTGACGACTCCCAAGAGCTCCCCCTCAGCAAAGCAGACACACAACTCACTCGCCTCCTCTGACGACTCCCAAGAGCTCCCCCTCAGCAAAGCACAAGCAAGACACTCTCCCCCTTTGACATCATCAAAACTAGGGGCAGGTCTGAAGATATCACGAAAAGAAAATTGCTGACAGTGGAGAGAAAACAAGAGAGAGTATGGCTGATAAAGGAAAGTTATTGAGATGTTTAGGCAATTAAGAAAGCCATTAATTTTATGTGAGGATTTTGAGGATCAGTTAGTCAGACTGTGTGCAAAATGGTGAATGAAGATCCGCTCCATACACAGAACCAGATTCTAAGCAAGTAAGGTACAAGATACCAGTATGGTTAGAGTAAGTCTTTACTCAGAGAGTATAAAGCAAGGAAGTCAGGAAAACAAAGACCTGTGGTATTGAAAACAAACAAACCAAGACCTAAATGCCAAGTGAACAGGATCTTGATACCAAGAGGGAGAAAATTTTTCAAAGATGGTCAAGATCAAAGGTAAATCTGTCAAGTACACCTTTCACATTAGGGAGACACCTTGTTTAGAGGCAGGAATCCCCAGTTACTTGGTGGCAAGACCACATTACCCCTTCTGACAAGAGGACAGAGATAGTATTCTAACTGGTGTTGACATTAAGGTGACACCTTTACCAGAGGCCAGACACCCCAGTTACTAACCAGATATGTACCATAGCTCTGTATGATCAAGACAGCTAATTAAGCCTGATTTATACTGCCATCTCATGACATGGGATTCTTTCACTTCATTGATGAAAGTCCCAGTTTCTCAATGAACAGTTAACAAGGTTGTTAAAACTTCTTTCATGAATTTTTCATTAAACTGCACTTGAAACCTTGTAAATTAGTCTTGATTCAGTTTGAGAACAATACACCAGCTCCAAAGTTTTTCAGACAAAAGCACTATATACCTCATTTCGGACTTAACTAGACTAAGTAGGTATGCTGTACTGGCTAGATCAGAAGTCAGTTACAGTGTAGGAAGATAGTCTTGAATTCAGATTTTGATCTCAGTGGGACTAACAGCTGAAATTCCAACAAGAAATTAGATGAACAGTCTTAACGGATAAAACATCCAAAAATTTCTTTTATACACCTACTCAAACTGATTCTCTTATAAGGTCAGCAAAAGTCCGTTCAAAGTATGTTCAGATTTGGCCAAAAGAGCATGACACCTATTATTAATCTAGCTCCCCCTGAGACCTTGACTCCAACTCAGACTTAACCAAGACATACCTCAAAACACCTCAAAGAAAACAAAGTGATATCAATCAATACGAGTGAATCAGCAAACACTCATAATGAGGTTATTTTCAGCAACAGACAATGAGCATAGATAAGCATAAGAGCACATGACAGATTATTCAGAGATCAATTATTCAATCATGAAATCCTGTAAATACCTAATTCTCTGCGCAATGTGCTAAATTTTTCAGTATCCAGTGGCTTAGTGAAAATATCTGTAATTTGTGAGTTAGTGCCAACATGGATCAACTCAAAGGTCTTCCTAGCTACTTCATCTCGAATAAAATGATGCCTGATTTCGATGTGTTTAGTTCGAGAATGAAGTACAGGATTCTTTGCAATGTTTATTGCACTAGTATTGTCACAAAAGATGGAAGTGCAACCTAGCTCAACTGAGTAATCCAGAAGCTGGTGTTTTATCCATATAACCTGTGTGCCACAGCTCCCTGCTGCCACATACTCAGCTTCAGTAGTAGAAAGAGCCACAGAGTGTTGCTTCTTGGATCCCCAAGAGACTAGGCACCCTCCTAAAAATTCGCAGTGACCACTAGTACTTTTTCTGTCCAATTTACATCCTGCATAATCTGCATCTGTATATGCAATGAGATCTAAACTACATGATGCAGGATACCAAAGACCTAGATCATGGGTAGCAGATAAGTATCTAAAGATTCTTTTTACAGCTGCCAAATGCAATTCAGTAGGCCTAGACTGGTATCTGGCACACATCCCTACACTAAATTGAATGTCAGGCCTGGATGCTGTTAAGTAGAGGAGTGAACCGATCATACCTCTATATAATTTAGCATCCACCTCTTTACCTTTTTCGTCTGAATCCAGTGAGGAGTTGGTGCCCATGGGTGTTGAGATAGTCTTGAGGTTGGTCATTCCAAACCTTTTCAGCATCTCCAGAGTATACTTGGTTTGATTTATGAAACAACCATCCTCCATTTGTTTGACCTGCAGCCCAAGAAAATACTTTAGTTCGCCAACTAAACTCATTTCAAATTCATGAGACATAGATTCAGAAAATTCTTTACACAATTTTGAATTGTTAGATCCGAAGATGATATCATCAACATATACCTGGACCACTATTAAATCCTTTCCGAGATTTTTAGTGAAGAGGGTTTTGTCAACCTTACCTCGAGTGTAGCCCTTGCTCAAGAGGAATTCAGGAAGTCTCTCATACCAGGCTCGGGGAGCCTGCTTCAATCCATAGAGGGCTTTATTCAACCTAAAAACCATGTTAGACTGAACAGAGAAATTAAAATCTGGAGGTTGTTCAACATATACCTCTTCCTTCAATACCCCATTTAAGAATGCGCTTTTGACATCCATCTGCTGCAGCCGAATGTTCCTAGATCACGCAAATGCAAGCAGAATTCGTATAGCTTCCATCCTAGCCACTGGGGCATAGGATTCATCAAAATCCACAACAAATTCCTGACTATAGCCTTGAGCTACAAGTCTTGCTTTGTTTCTAGAAATAGCTCTATTCTCATCAACTTTATTCTTGAAAACCCATTTAGTGCCAATGACATGAGTGTTATCAGGTCTGGGAACTAGTTCCCATACAATATTTTTCTCAAATTGATTTAATTCCTCACACATGGCGGATACCCAAGAATCATGTTTTAAGGCTTCTTCCACAGATTTGGGTTCCACCTGAGATACCAATGCAGCTAAATCCTATTCTTGGACAATTCTAAAATGAGACCTTGTCCTAGGAGGATCATGCAAATTGCCTATGACATTTTCACTAGGGTGATCTTTGTGAAATATTATCTCACCTGAGGGTTCACCTACCTCAGCTGCTCCTTCTTGCCGTGAGTTTTCTGGTTGAGCAGCTGGCTGCATCTCTTCTTCTTCAATTCTCTCCAAGAAATCTCCCTCATTAGATGGCTCCCTGTCATCATTCATCACTTTGTTAGAGAAATCATTTTCATCAAACACTACATGCGGTGTTTCTTCAACAGTTTGATCATCTTTATTGAAAACTCTGTAAGCCCTTGAGGTTTCTGAATATCCGAGAAAAATTCCAGGAGAGCTTCTAGCTTCCAATTTGTCCAAACCATTTTTACCATTATTGTGAATAAAACATTTGGAGCCAAAAACTTTAAAGTAAGAAATGTTTGGCTGCTTACCCTTGAGAAGTTCATAAGGAGTTTTCCTATGAGTAGGTCTTACCAAGGCTCGGTTTAGAATGTAGCATGCAGTATTCGCAGCTTCAGCCCAAAATCTCCTTGGAAGTCCACTCTCAATCAGCATAGTCCTGGCCATTTCAATTATTGACATGTTTCTTCTCTCAATAATTCCATTCTGCTCCGGTGTCCTGGGAGAAGAGAATTTGTGAGTCACTCCCTCTCTTGAGCAAAATTCAGAAAATGAAGAGTTCTCAAACTCTCCTCCATGGTCAGACTGAATTGTAATGATATTATGTTCACCTTGCAGTTTGATTTTATTGAAAAGTTCTTCAAAGTGAACAAAAGCATCATTTTTATTTGCTAAACAAAACAACCAAGAAAATCTAGTGAAGTCATCAACTATGACTAATCCATATCTCTTACCTGACAAACTTTGTATGTGAGTAGGACCAAAGAGATCCATGTGCAAGTGCTGCAGCGGTTTACATGAAAGACTCTCAGTTCTCAACTTAAAAACTGCACGAGTCTGTTTACCTTGTGCACAAGCATCACATAGCTTGGACCGTAACTGAAATCTTATTCTGGGCAAACCTCTAACTAGGTTATGCTTAGACAGTTTATTCATTGTAGACAAACTAGCATGGCCTAGACGCCTATGCCAGTCAAAAGTAACCTGTTCAGAGTTAGCAGACATACAAGAGTTAGTTTCAGGATTATCATCCAGGTCTACGATGTATACGTTGTTTACTCTATGACCTTTGAACATGACGTTATCAGAATTCAGCTCAAAAATAGTGCAGGAATTGTGGTCAAAGAGTACCTTGTGTCCTTTGTCGCAGAGTTGACTTATACTTATCAAGTTGTGCTGAAGTCCTTCTACAAGATACACATCTTCAATGGAGTTAGTAGAGGACTTACCAACTGTACCAATTCCAATTATTCTTCCTTTGTTATTTCCACCGAATTTGACCATGCCCCCAAACTTCATTTTCAGTTTACTAAATTTGGACCGGTCTCCTGTCATGCGCCTGCTACAGCCGCTGTCAAGATACCACTTGTTATGCTCAGCTGCCAGGCTAACCTGCGAGAGTTTAGACAGAGTAATGTAGGACCCAATTCAAATTGGGTCCAGAGACAGTTTTCAATTTATGCAAAAAGCACTTAGGAACCCACATTTGTTTTACTGTTCTTTTCAGTGGTTTCATGTTGATTGATTCTTCCTTCTTGGCATTTCTCAGTGGGCGTTGAATGAGCCCATTCCTATTAAAATTATGCTGTTTCCGAACAGAAAAATTATTGTTTGGCCTCTTAGAGGAACCTCGTGTGTGCTGAGCATAATTCATGTAACCATTTTTATTCAAATGAAAATTGTACTGAAGGTGGTGCATGTTTGCATGCTTTCCTTGATAACTAGCATGCTGAACTTTCTCAGCAAAGCTGTTCACCTTTCTAGTGACATCAATAGGAATGGTCCTGTGAAAACCTTTGTTCCACAACTGTTGCACAGGAACAGTTCTAGTCTCAGGATTTCCTGACTTAGCCTGCTGATCAGTGGATTGAATAGATTTGCTGGTCGAAACCTTCAATGTAAAGACAGATTTGGAGCTGGATGGGGTTTCCAATTTTTCTTTGCCCTTGGCGGGGCAGAACGTGACAGTTTTGAATTCAAAGGGTTTTTTACTTGTGGGATTGTATCCTAATCCCTCCCTATTGAAGTTTACCCTCGACCCCAGAAGGGCATCCAGATTTTTTCTCCCCTCTGTAAATTTTTCTAGCATTTTTCCTTTGTCCTCAATCTCCTTCTGAAGTTCATTACATTGGTCCTGGAGTTCCTGATTAACTTTTCTAACCGCCTCATATTTTTCTGCAATCAGTCTAAACTCCTTTTTACTCTCTTCAGTTTTACTCTTCAGCTCATTCATCCTAGCTAGATTTTCCTCTCTTTCCATTCTAAACTTCTCGATCTCACTTCTAGCCTGATCTAGCTCAATGGCCATCTCCTTGGTTTTCATGTTGTCCGTAAAAGCAATAGAGAATTCCTCAGAAACATAGTGAAACTTTCGTTTAAGCATTTTGTGCTCCTTGATTAGAAATTATATTTAGCTAACATGTCGCCATAGGCGTCCTCCCAATCGTCCAAAGTAAAATTCTCAAATAAGTTCGTTACCTCTTCCTCATGGTTGGCCATGAGGCACGTCTTCTCTTCACCTTCACTGGACGAGGTGGCTTCTGGATCCTCCTCCTCGTCACTCCATGTGCACAGCATGGCTTTCTTCTTCTTGTGCACCATCTTCTTCTGGTATCCGAGAGCCTTAGCTTGCAGCTCTGGACATTCACTTTTCATGTGACCAGGTTTCTGACAATGGTAGCATGTAACTTTCTTAATAAACAGGTTCTTCTCAAGTTCTCGTTCAGGAGACTTCCTTGCAGCATTGAATCTCTTTCTCCTGTAGAATTTCCCTTTAGTCCTCAAGAACTTTCTGAATTGCCTGGTGAGCATGGCCTGCTCGCCCTTGTCCAGGTCTGAGAATCCGTCAAAGTCTTCGCTGCTACCACCACTGTTGCTGCTGCTGCTGCTCTTCTTAGTATGTCGTGAGACTTTCAGAGCAACATTCTTTCCCTTTCTGTCATGTCCATCATTCCCTTGTTTGAAGTTCATTTCGTGGGTCATGAGAGACCCAATCAGCTGGGTTACTGACATGGTGGATAAATCTCTAGATTCCTCTATGATGGTCACCTTAGTATCCCAGATGGGAGTTAGGGACCTAAGGATCTTCCTGACAATGTCTTCTTGCTGAATCTCCTTTCCAAATCCTCTCAGACTATTGATGATCACAGACAATCTAGCATACATTTCTGTGATCGACTCCTCTGGCTTCATCTTAAACAACTCATACTGAGTTGTAAGCATATTGATCTTGGTAGCTTTCACTTGAGATGTGCCCTCATAAATTAACTGCAATTCATCCCACATTTTCTTTGCAGTCTTGCACGCTGAAATCCTCAAGTACTCTTTCGGGTGGACGGCGCACTGTATGATGCTAAGAGCTGTCCAATTCAGTGCGGAAAGTTTAACCTGTTCCTCTGTCCATATGTCTTCGTTCGGTGGAAGTTGGTACGGACCATCTGTAATTACTCTCCAGAGCTTGTGGCTTTGGGCCCTGATGAAGACTTCCATCCTGTTCTTCCAAAAGAAATAGTTATTACCATCGAAGAAAGGGGGACGGGTGATTGACTGCCCTTCAGCAATGTAGCTGCGAGGACCAGCGGATCCGTTTCCCTGGCCGTTGGACCACATATTGGGAAATACCTACTCTGATACCAAGTGATACAAGAAATATGAAGTGATCTAGAAGGGGAGGGGATGAATAGATCACTGTTTTCAACCGATTAAAAATTACTGAAGAATGATTCACTTAAAACAAGCAATCTCGGAGTTGAACCCACAAAAACGCAGTGCGGACAATAGCTCGAGTGGATAGAAGGCACACCACAAAGTCACCACAGACAATCACACGAGTACCCAGAGGTTTTTAAGGTGGTTCGGTCAGACCTCCAGTCTGCCTACGTCCACCCCTCACTTCAAATCGAAGTGAGGCTTTCACTAGCACCTGCTAGCAAAGCAGACTCAGTCTGCGACAACGGCTGATTCACAGCTTCACCAGGGGAACACCCTCCCCTCTTCCTCCACACCCAGAGGGAACCCTAAGGACGCCAAGTCCCTAGAAACTAGGAAACAATTTCCTCTTCCTCCAACCGGAGGGAACACTAGTGATCTGCAGTCACTAGAACCAGAGACCAAGGTCTCTCTTCCTCTGAAGCCCAGAGGGAACACCTCTTCTACGAGAGGGAACAATACTGCAACCTCTGTTGCAAGTGTACCAAAGAGAACACGTCTCTCTCTTCCCATGAACACCAGGAGGTAACACAGAGAACTTTCAATCAAGAAAGAAAAACAGATAAAAATGAAAACAAGAAAGAAGGAAGCCAAATTTCAGAAACTGGAAATAATGTAGCTCAAACTGAGCAGCAGACTTCGGATTTGATCCGTAAGTCAATACCCATCTTCTGATCACTCTTCTGCTCTCTCTTCTCTCTCAACTGGAACACTCTAGTTTCTCAGGGAGGCTCTTTCTCTTCTGCTCTCACTCAAATTTCTTTACTGTAACCTCGGAGCTCCTCACTTTTGGTAGACGGTGAGGCAGTGCTTTTATAAGCGATCAGGAGGGTGCATGCAAGGCGTGTGCTTCCCGCGCTCGATCCAGAACCTTCTTGCCACGTGCCCTTATAGCATTGGTTCCTTTAGTATTAGATCTCGTGCAGCCCAGTCACTGGGGAATATTCTTCCTCGGACCACCTTCTTCTTTTTGTTTTTCTTCTTCTCCTTCAAAGAATTAAAACGATTAAAACTCAGGGCCACAAAAACTAAAACTGCACGAGGTATGTGGTAGCAATACGAGATGCACTATTCTGAGAACGACACGAGATACACAAGCTTACTATAGTACAAAATAAAGAGAGAATGACACGAGGTCAGATGAAAACAGCACGAGGTAAAGAGAAGGAAATAACACGGAGTAAAACGGTAGTAAAACACGCGATCAGAGGAAACCTGGACGAAGATAGAAAGAGGCAACACGAAGACATAAAAGCAACACTAAGACACAAACACAGAAATAACATGAAGACTCAAACACAAAAATAACACGAAGACACAAGCACAAAAGATAACACGAAGACACAAACACAGAAACAACATGAAGACATAAACAAAACGACTCGAATACAAAATTACTCGAACTTACGAACGACTCGAAGATGAGGACGACACGAAATGACACGGACTGAAACCAACTCGAAGACGAACACAGAAACTGACACGAAGTGTGGTCACAAAGCAAGAAAGATACTTCCAACGTACAGTCTTCATATGATGTCAGGCGATGTGTAGACTTTGCATTCAACTGGATGTATAGACTTAGAACGGTCTTCAAGGCAACAATGTACAGACTTTGAAATAAAGAGTGTACAGACAAAGAGTTCAAGGCCACGATGTATAGACTTTGCCCAAGGAAACGAATGTGTAGACTTTGGCTTGGAACGAAGGTAAAGATGAGGCTGTATAGACTTGGCCAGAACATAAGACTCGAAGACATAGGGGTGACACAGATGGAGCGACACGAGGTGGCACAGAAAGTAGCACGAGGTGCTGCAGTGTTTAGCACGCGATGGAACAAATAACGACGTTCAAAACGGACAACACGAAGTGTAGTAAACACAAACAACACGAAGTAAGAAAGCAACAGTACGGACATGCAAGGTACTACCTCATGGCAGTTTTCCTGTTAATCATGGAAATTTCAAATGCATAACATTACTCAAGATATCTGATTAAAAATGACAATATTTAACATAGTGATGCTCATCATCAAAACACTAGGGAAGTCACAAAAATCCAACATCAATGCCATCACATTGAAGCAAATTCCGTTCATGACCATCCCTGACAAAGGGATGAAACCTATCCTCTCCATAAAAGGTGCCGTGGGTCCAATAGCCCTTCGCTATCCAAGCCATTCCATCCTTCCTAGACTAATCAGTCATGTTAATACATTATTAGGAAAGGGATGGGAGATAATGGCTAAAATAGGTTTCGTGATGGGTAGAGGCGTAGGTCAAAACGAGCAGGGCCCCACTCAGAGACATAGGCTCAAAGTCTCCGAAGGTCAGACAGGTTTAGGGTTCTCAGCTGAACAAGCGTCTAAAATCGCTAAAGCTAGGGCGGCCTCTATGATTACTTTGTAAAAGGTCTAATGCAGTCGAGGACTCAGGATGAGCCCAGTGAAGGTTGCAAGGTCAGAGAAAAAGATATCCAACAAGATCAATCACTCGAGGATGACTTTGGGTTGCTTTCCCTATTCCATCTGGATGAACCTCCTAACGACGCTCCTCTTGTGAGTGTGTTCTTTGCTTAAGACAAGTTGGCTCTTGTCTTCTTCATCGCATTTCTATTTCACCCCCTTTTCCCCCATTTCTCACCTACTCGGTCATGGAACAACCAGCACACGCTGTCCTCACTCTTAGCTATGACCACACAAAAATGTTGATCTGAAAAGGTGGGTTTGTGAGCTCACTGTCAAAGAAACCTCCTCCCTGGAGTCAGGATCCCCCGGCCAAGGGCCGACACTTTCCACCTTGAACTCTATCTCTCGCACTCCCCTTGTACATAGTAATGTAGGGTCGATTCTAGATTTAGAAGAGTCTAGCTCTTCCTTGTCTAATTATCTCAAGAAAACTAGGGGAAGACACGTTCTCGCCCACTACATCAGTGAGCTTGCAGATAGGTATGCCCAGCTATGTTTGGTCTTTGATTTCATGTCGACTCCCATTGTGACGACCCAGGGTCCGGATACTGGGTAAACCTGATAATCACTTGGATCCTGCGAGGCCTCCCAAGAGCAGAAAAGCTCTGAAGGGATAAAAGGAGTGTATGTCGTACATTGAAGTCCCAGACAAAGCAGTAAGCAATTAATATTTCATTGATCAGGTTTGCTAAAGTAGCAGAAATAAAATTACTTTTTCAATTAACAGTTTAAATTAATAGAGTCCAGTCCAAATTAAAGACAAGTACAACGCAACAGAAAATAAAACGTACACTGGAGTCGGGGGAAGCCCGACGCAGAGAACGCTGGCAAAGTTGGCAACAACAATAGGCGCTCCGCGCCACGAACCATGAGGAAGAAGAAGTCCACACCTGAAAAGCAGGGGTGAGCCTCGTGTCACTGGCTCAGTAGGGGTCACGCGGATCCCCACTGAAAAAAACGCAGTAACACGCTAAACAGCACTAAACAGTAAAGGAGGAAAGAACTGGAGCAACAGCAGTAACTACAAAAGTAAAGTTGTAAAAAGTAGGAGTAAGCAAAAGAAAGAACAGCTAAAGAGAGAGAGAGAAGCCGTACTAACCAGAAACACGGCCGCCGACCAAACCACGGCTCTCTATGCTACTCCAAGCGGCAACAGAAAGGCAAACCCCGATCTCACAAAGTCAGGCGTTATCAATCCGTCAACCAAACACAAGCTCCAAAGCTGAAGCCTAACAAAACAGGCAAAAAACCCTATTAAAAGACCTACACAGTCAAAGCACGAACATACACAACTAGATCATTGTGTACGCTACACAAGACTAGACCTCAAGTAAAGCCACGCACAGGCTACTCGAAAACTGGTCACGGAAACACAAGTCACAAGAGTTATGTGTCAAGTGACAAGAGCACCTCCTCACTAGAAGAACAGCCAGATGCGTCCACTAACGTCTTACACTGCGCCACAAGTATCTCCCACACGTCTGGAACGACGGTAATTGAGACACTCACTGAACCAAAGTACGAGGAACGATAGTACCAAGTACAAGGAGCAACGGTACCACAGAACCAAGAACAAGGTACCTCAACAACGAGTGACTAGTCAGGGTCACGCCCGTCGACGTTCGTCCAACCGCCCCTGACCACATGTGCACACACAAGCTCAATGCCTTGAGCCAGGCCTCTAGCTAGCTTTCTCCCCCAGTAGGACGCTATTGTAAGGCAAGGGAGCCCACGAAAACTAGCTTACGAACCGTCCATCGGGAACTGCCCCGCCACCACTCCTAGATGGGCCGACACACTGGAACGCGTGAGTCGTCAGGCTACGACCAGTGGAGGCTCACTAGACACACAGAGACTCCAAAACCTCAATGCTGAAGTATAGATAGGCTACGCATGCACTATCCCACGTACTACGAAGCACCAGACACATGGTAGCATACCAGACTGCCACCAGAGTCAGGATAACAACTAGACCTGCAACCACAACGATCCTTGAGTCAGAAGACTCGGGGTCAAGATCGTCGCACAGAGCGGTAACTTGCCGCTAATCAGCCTAGTCCCTAAACCACATCACGATAAAACACCGATAAACGAAACGACATTGGATCACCTAATTCATGCCTCCTCATAACACAAACTACGGAGACCTAAGGAATCACCAAGACCCTCAAAACACATGGAAACGCAAACTGAGGTAAAGTACCACCTCAACGCATCCAACATCATCTCTCGATCCGTACAGGACCATCGAGGAAACTACAAAGTCACATGTCAACCACTGGATCACACCGGGTTGACCAGACACCCATAATGACTCTGAAACAGTACAGAACACCATTCGATGTAATGGCACTCCCCGGCCACCCCACAACATGGTCATCGCCCTCATAGGACATCCAAGATATCCCCGGGATAATGGGCAAACCACAAGGTAAGACCAAGACAAATGGAGGCCAAATATCAGGAAAACAAAGCTCTGGGAAGTAAACAGCCATATGCCAGGCTGCTAGGGAAACCAAGCAGTCAGCTAATGAACCGCTACCCTCACACAGACAACTTAAACACTGGGCGGTGAAGAAAAGCCGCACCACTATTAAAAGGACATGGGGGGAAAACGGTCTTCCATGGGACCGCGAAGAAGACATTAGCGGTCGTCCATATGACCGCTAAACTCGATCAACCCCCAACCAACTTAGAACAGTCAAAACCGCTGGCGGTCACTCATACGATCGCCAGGGAGAAATAGCGATCAAAGATAGGACCGTCAGCCTAACCGACTCAAAAATACCAAACCGACATAAATAATGGTTAGCAGTCATCTCTCAGACCGCTAGCCAAGCCTTAGCGGTCTATCGCACGATCACGTTAGCCAACCGACAAACTCAATCTCGTTAGCGGTCTATCGTACGCCCGCTATCAGAGATTAGCGATCAATCATACGACTGCGAACCGGAGAAAATGGTCTATCGTGCGACTGCGAAGACCCGAACCGACTTACTATTCGAAAAGCATAAATGGTCACCTGAGGACCACTAAGAGACTGAAAACGGTCTCTGGTAAGACCGCTACTACGCTACGACGGGAAAAATAGAGGATCAGCCGAATCCGACCATTCCACGCCCCAATCGCATCTAAACGAAGGGGAAACAACCCTAGACATGAATAAAGCCTTCCACAGACTGGAAGGGATCCAAACAACACCAAAAATAACAGAAATGGGCGATTCTACTGAATCAACCCTAAATGAGTCACATGGGTTCCCGGGCTCACACCAGCCCCAAATGACCATCAATCATTGCAAAACTAGCGGAAATGGAATGCTAACATGCCAGGGGTTCGAATGAAACTAACTAGGTTGAAAACTATCGCCTGAAATGGCGAACTCGTCTCACACCCCCCCAAAACATGCTTTCACCCAAAACGAGACTAAACCCGCTCGTTCTCGCACCAGACAGCTCGAAATTGTAGGAGAACACAGAAGATGGGTAGGGCGTCCATCTCCCTACCTCCACCGAAGTTCTAGCACACCGAAGTGAGTAAACCATGCCAAAAATCATCTCACGAGCTCGACACGCCAGCTTTGAATCCACGAACAGGATCGTGCCAATGCCACGCTCAATCCTTCGCCCCATCACGCGCCAGGTCAACTCCACGACGTCCCTGCCTCGCCCAGCTCGCCACGGTCGCGCGTCCCGCGGAGAGAGGAGAAGAGAGAACGGAGAGAGAGAGAGAGGCGACGTGAGAACGAGGAGAGAGGAAGGAGAAAGAAGAAATAGAAAATTAGGAAATTTAGCAATTTCTGAAAAATCCGATTTTTAGCCCGAAAATGCACTAATTCAGAAAAAAACAGAAAAATAGTCTAAACGATCCTCGGAAAGAATGCAACGCAACTATAGCGTCCTCGAGTCGATGAACTCAATAATAAACTCACCACGGGATTCCGTAACTAGTACGAGAGAAAAACCCACGCAAATCGTAAAACACAACTCATGACACACAAAAGCGATCCGAAACTCTCCGATAAAGATCCGAAAGACTCAGGGTCTTACAGTCCTCCCCCCCTACAAGAATTTCATCCTCGAAATTAATGGAGCTACCAAGGAAGAAGCGGGGAAGAACAAACCCAAACACTGGCAATAATCACCAAGCTCCAGCCAACACCAACATCTAGAACACGACAACACGAATCATGAAAAAATACAATTCAGAGGAACACTATCAGACCATAATCACAGGCACACGCTCTGGATCTCAAGACAAATCGATCCAAAGAACAAGCACGGGACCCAAGTGAACACAAGTCCGACACCTCCGAAACAAGGCAACGTCGCTTCCGTCTCGTAGGGAAAAGAGACACGACTCATGCCACAAAAATAGTTATCAGGAAAACACTCGACAAACACAACAAGCATCAGCTTAAACAAGACAACATCGACTTTCGCGCCAAGAACAATAAAACTACCACGTAGAACGCCAACGATAGCACTAGACCATAAGCACAATCAAGTCAGTCCTCACTCAGACATTACATCTAATTCAAGTCGCATGCCAACTCTACCATGACAGAAGAGTACAGCAAAATCAACTGACAAGACCTCGATCCACATCATGGCAAATCAGACTAACAGAGAAATCCTCCCAAGCTGAACACAACCACCGACAAACAATAACAACAACACCTGCAGAATCCTGGCTCCGTTCTGAACATAGAACCATGGGACACAACAGCAAGCTGGGTCACATCAAGGCACAATTACAGCTGAACAGACGGCTAGCATGCACAAGCCATGCCACGAACATCTCACCAACAAGGACCCACAACAATAGTAACGACAATCTTGGGGAACACATCTCGAGGACCACGATCACGTCTCGAGAGTACAACATCCAAGAAAAGTCACATAAGAAGGGAAGGGTACTCAACCAGTAAACATGCCGACAGATTCCCCCTAATCCTCACACATGCCAGCGCCAACAACCATAATGCCTTCAGCAAATGGCACAACAACCAACAACATCAAGGCACACATAGCCAAGATGAAGATACACCGAGGAAAACAAACCTCTCGGCCGGCCAGAATCTTCCAACCAAACAATCATGAACCATGGGTTATCAGCCCACACGCTTCCGATGCACGCTTAACACACGCACACAGACATCAAGGACAACTCGACATCCGCATCTCAGTACACACTCGGCGCCATTGCAATACACGAAATTGCAATATACCGCGCCTCGAGTACTGATCCTATAAACAACCGATCACAAGTCGCCAAAGTGCAAACCATGAAGAGCACCAGCTTCAACACAAAGCACAAAGAACACCTGTCTCAGCTTATCCTCATGTCCTGGAATGATTACTGAACCTTCAAGGCACAATAGCTGCCAAACACGGCACATCAAACACGGTGCACAACGGCCCCCAAACACGAAATCTGGGTCCACAGCCAAGCAACCGTCGAACAAAAATAAATCAGGCTCAGAATTAACACAGTCCACACTTAAGCAGATACTTGACAAAGGCTTCACCAAGACAGCACTTCCAAGGCTTACCTCGAAAAGACGCCACCAAGCAGAAGGAGAAGAATCAAGCTTGACCACCATTGCTCACCAGGAAGGAAAATCCTAGGTTCGTCCGAGCATTCTTCCAAACAAGGCATCCAATCGAGCACCACGACACAAGCTTAACACCTTAGGGGCTGAAAAAATCTCAGATTGGGACGACCAAAGCAACATAGGAATGTGCACGGCCATCACACCAACGAGAAAATCACCAGCCACCTGAACAAATTATAGAAAATTCTCAAACACCGCACCACAGATTCACGCCTGCCGGTGAAATCTACCAAGTACAGCATAACCGAGACAAACACCACGACAAAAGAGAAGCACTCCGTCATATCCTGATGAGAGCAAAACCATCTCGCACAGTGCTAACACAGCACGCACAAGACCACAAACAGAAACAAAGTGACAAACAATCGTAAAACCATTGCCAATGCTAATGCCGACAGTTGGCTGTACTGGACCTTAAGGACTCTGAATACTGCAATATCTCGAATTCCCATGTACTTTACACACAACAGAGCCCTGATACCAACTGTGACGACCCAGGGTCCGGATATCGGGTAAACCCGATAATCACTTGGATCCTGTGAGGCCTCCCAAGAGCAGAAAAGCTCCGAAGGGATAAAAGGAGTGTATGTAGTACATTGAAGTCCCAGACAAAGTAGTAAGCAATTAATATTTCATTGATCAGGTTTGCTAAAGTAGTAGAAAAAAAATCACCTTTTCAATTAACAGTTTAAATTAACAGAGTCCTGTCCAAATTAAAGACAAGTACAGCGCAACAGAAAATAAAATGTATACTGTAGTCGGGGGAAGCCCGACGTAGTGAACGCTGGCAAAGCTGGCAACAACAACAGGCGCTCCGCGTCACGAACCACGAGGAAGAAGAAGTCCACACCTGAAAAGTAGGGGTGAGCCTCGTGTCACTGGCTCAGTAGGGGTCACGCGGATCCCCACTGGAAATAACGTAGTAACATGCTAAACAGCGCTAAACAGTAAAGCAGGAAAGAACTGGAGCAACAACAGTAACTACAAAAGTAAAGCTGTAAAAAGCAGGAGTAAGCAAAAGAAAGAACAACTAAAGAGAGAGAGAAGCCGTACTAACTAGAAACATGGCCGCCGACCAAACCATGGCTCTCTATGCTACTCCAAGCGGCAATAGAAAGGTGAACCCCAATCTCACAAAGTCGGGCGTTACCAATCCGTTAACCAAACACAAGCTCCAAAGTTGAAGCCTACCAAAACAGGCAAAAAGCCCTATTAAAAGACCTACACAGTCAAAGCACGAACATACACAACTAGATCGTTGTGTACGCTACACAAGACTAGACCTCGAGTAAAGCCACGCACATGCTACTTGAAAACCGGTCACGGAAACACAAGTCACAAGAGTTATATGTCAAGTGACAAGAGCACCTCCTCACTAGAAGAACAGCCAGATGTGTCCACTGACGTCTTACATTGTGCCACAAGTATCTCCCACACGTCTGGAACGACGGTAATTGAGACACTCACTGAACCAAAGTATGAGGAACGATAGTACCAAGTACAAGGAGCAACGGTACGATAGAACCAAGAACAAGGTACCTCAACAATGAGTGACTAGTCAGGGTCACGCCCGTCGACGTTCGTCCAACCGCCCCTGACCACATGTGCACACACAAGCTCAATGCCTTGAGCCAGGCCTCTAGCTAGCTTTCTCCCCCAGTAGGACGCTATTGTAAGGCAAGGGAGCCCACGAAAACTAGCTTATGAACCGTCCATTGGGAACTACCCCGCCACCACTCCTAGATGGGCTGACACACTGGAACGCGTGAGTCGTCAGGCTACGACTAGTGGAGGCTCACTAGACACACAGAGACTCCAAAACCTTAGTACTGAAGTACAGACAGGCTATGCATGCACTGTCCCACCTACTACGAAGTGTTGGGGTGTTAGACACAGATTCAGAGGGGGGTGAATGAATCTCCCCTTTAACATTTTGCTTAGATTAAAAAACTCTTGATGTAAATCGCACCGAGATAGAACTGGATGGCTTAGCTAAACGGATAAACTGTTGAGGTTCAATTTCAAACACTGAACATGCATCAAGCACTATATGAACTCTAAATGCAGCAGAAGACTGGTATTGAGATATACTGCTATGAAACCCACTACCTCTATATTAAGTACACAATTCAGAAACGTTTTCGCAGTAGAGGCAAATTGATCAAAATCAATTACCCTGTGAAGGAGGTAGAAGATAGGAGATCATACACACTCGCAAACCACATAACACATGAA
Source organism: Amorphophallus konjac (assembly GCA_022559845.1). Lineage (NCBI taxonomy): Eukaryota > Viridiplantae > Streptophyta > Magnoliopsida > Alismatales > Araceae > Amorphophallus > Amorphophallus konjac. Next base: position 466,115,273 of record CM040121.1, on the reverse strand, counting down.
ATTTTAGATGGTTCAGTCTGCTGCCCGCAGACCTACGTCCATCCCCCACTCAAACCAGAGTGAGGCTTCCCGCTGATACACAACTTAAACTACTAGGCATTACAGCTTGCCTACAACCACTGAGCGACACAGCTTGCTTCCGCTGACCAATCACAGCTTGCTGTCTAGAGGAACCGATCCTCTGCAACGCTGAGCAACATAGCTTGTTGTCCAGAGGAACCGATCCTCTGCAACGCTAAGCAACACAGCTTACTTTCAGAACAAAGGTTTAAAAAGAAAAACAAAAGATGGAAAATCATAGCACCGGAAAGCTGGAAATGATCTTAACACAAATGTGGCTCTCGCAGGAGCTGACTGGCTTGGATCTGATCCAAAGACCAGTAGAACCAGATTTTCAGCAAGGGCTTCAGCCTCCTCTCCTCGAGCTCTCTCTCTCTTCCTCTTTCCTTCTTCTCACTGCTCTCGTCCTCTTCCTTCGGACTGTCTCTGATCTCTCTCTCTTTTTCACTTTTGGCTCTACTCTCTCTTTTCTCTGCGTCCCTCCTCAGATCTCTTATTTTCATCATCTTCTCCTTTGATCGCAGAAGAAGGGTTTTATATAACTTCAAGCCTAGGACCCACGAGCTAACAGGTTGGGCGCGTGGAGGGAGCACTCCCGCCAAGAGAATTAAGGAATCCCTTAGCCACGTGTTAGAATCTTGGCGCTTTAGCTATCCATGTGGCAACTTCTTCCAGGGATGATCCACCTTGGATCACGTGCCAATTATTGGTTCCGCTATCCTCACGAACTCATGCTCCAGTTGTGACTTAGACTCCTGTCAATAGGTTACAAAGCAGTTTGTCAAGTATGTTATAGCCATGAGCTTCATCCTTCATATGCTCAGACCTTATAAAAGCATGCACGGTCCTACTATATGCAAATATGAGATGTGCACTGACCCCATTATGCACAAGGTGCAGCCAGCATGGACTATGTATACACGAGAATGAAATGTGCACGGACCTTGTAACAACTAGCGTGAAAGCGTGCACAGACCGTATGCATAGACGTAGGGTATACACAAGATGATATATGCACTGAGTTAGCATCGCACATGAATAAAGTGTGCACATACTTGATGAAATATTAAAGCAAATGTTTAACTGTTCATGAGGCATACAAGGTCAGACTCAAGAAAACGTAATATGCATAGAATGCACAGATCTAAAGAAATCGTATGGCAGAAAATGCATAGACCATATATATGTGCAGCAATAGGATTTGCACTGACCTTATGTGCAAACAACTGAAAGATGCACCGACATTGTGTGTGCTGGGGAAGTCATTGCTCCGACTTGCGCTCGCAGTAAAAATTGCACTGACTCAAGCTAACACCAAATATGCATTGACGCTAATAGACCAGAGCTATAGGAAATAGCATGGACTTTGTATATACACCACGAAAGCAGCACTGACTTCTGTAAGCAAAATGTGAGATGTGCACAGATCTAGTGTTTGACGAAATGTCACACACATAGAGCTGACATGCACACAAATGCACGGACCTTGTATGGAAGATGCACCGAGGCAAAAGGTTGCATAGATTCTAAGTCACATAAGACGCAAAGTGAGATGCCGGATGTGCACCGAGTCTAAGACGGATACAGAATGTGCACCGACTTGAGCAGTGAAGTGCACGGACCTTGAATGACCAAAAATAGGCATATGCACAGACCTAAATAGTGTATGCACAGACCTTGACTCATGCTAGCAGGAAACATGCATTGACCTTAGTGTGTGCATATGACTTAAGAACCTGAGAGAAATGTGTGAACACAACCTATTCGATGATATGTTTATGCATAAAATTTAATATGCCATTGTTCTGAAATGTGCATGAACCTCATATGCAGTCAATCAAGGATATGCATTGACCTTAACAATGAACAAACTGAGACATGCACAGACCTCGTGTGCAAACATGCACTGACTTACAACAATGTAATGCACCGACGTTAATAGGTAACAATGTAATGAATGTATGCACCGACCTCAGCGGAGGTTGCACCGACCTGCCTTACAAGTATGACTAATGCAGATGATCCATAGTGTGACATCATAAAAACCACAAAGGTATACTAATGCAACACCAGATTAGTCATAGTACTGACATCATCAAAATCACAGGGGTACAACAATCTCTCTCTTTTTGATGATGGCAAGAATATACATACTCATTCATATCAGACTCATCAAAAAGGAAAGAATTGTATTAATAATGGAGAAATCAGGCAAATCTCCCCCTTAATCTCAGACAAAAGATGATGAGTCAATCTTCCAAAACTATGTCGGACAAGCAGAATTAAGTCTGATACCACTAGTTGATAAACTCAGTAGACTGATACCAATTGTGATGAAAGGTGATATCAACAAAAGCAGGGGTGAAGTCATAGAATTTTCTAGGTCGAACTCAAGAGGCATCAAGATTAGTAAGCAAAGGATACCAATGAATTTTTCAGGTCGAACAGCAGCTAGAGACTGAGTACAAGAATTTCACAAGATAAATCAATATTCAGACTTCAGAGTGAGTAATCAGACAGAAATTGAGTTGGAGGTGAGTTGTCAACAAAATTCAGATCATGATAATTTATGTTAAGAATATTGAGCAAGAGTGGAGCACAGAACTGACAGGATTGCCAATGAATAGATAAGGCAGAAAGATTCTCAATAGGATACCAAATTCATAAATCTTGATAAGCAAATTTCAGACTCTTCTATTATAATAGATTATGAATGAGTCTAAGCTGACCAGCATGATTTAATCATGATGTATACACAGTTTATCAATGAAAAATAATACTCATATCTGAAATCAAGTTTTAATAAAGATGAACCAATTGTACATATGATATTCTTGTTTAACCTCCTTCTATCTTACTCATTCAAACTCAATGACTCCTTTGGGAGTTACAGAAGATAGTATTGAGATTAAACAAATATGAGTGTGACTAAAGTTGTCTTTAGTTTTTCCGAATTGTTCTTTTATTCAGCAACATTATTTTTCTTGAGCAAGTCTGGTTAACTCAACACATTTTTACTTGAGGCACAACACGTCTTAGGTGAAGTGACCTAGTTACTCAGTGTGACAACCATATTGCCTCTCAATGAGATATAATTAGCAATTTGGAGTGTCTTTATATAAGGAGACACCTTGATCAGAGGCCAGAATCCCCAATTACTCAACACAACCATGCCATTGCTCTGCCAGATTTTCAATCATTTTATAGCAGAGGTAACTATGACACTTCATGACATGGGTTGACTCTATTTCTTTGATAGAGAACCCAGTTTCTCTGTGACCAAAGTCATTGCTCTGACTTTAGTTTTCTTTCAAATGTTTTCAGATTTATTAGATAATGCTCAGTACATTGAATTGCTTAAGAATAATACTTACTACATGTATTTTATCCAAAGGAAGCCATGTTTTTAAAGTTTCAGATTTCAGAAGATTTTGCATGAAATTACATGAGACATTTGGTTAAGATTTATTAAAATAATGATTCAGATATTTTCAAGTCTTTTACATCCAAACTTAATGAATACATTAGACTTAAATCAATTTTATTCATCAGACATTCTTAAGCCAGTATAATAGAAGATTCTTCTTTTTAGAATATGTCTGATTTATGATTAGGGTACACAGATTAACATCTTCCAACTTTCAAATGAATCAACACTGACAATGCAACCAATCAGTAGGAACAATAAGAAATTTTCATTGAGAGAGAGAGAGAGCAAAAGACAACAATGATGCAGCAAGGGGTATGCACTTGAGTAGTTCAGCTTAGAAACCAATAGCTGAGTCTGGAATACAGACAGACCAGTTTGACAGTAGTGACAAGACTTTAAGTGAGGCTCTTCTTCAGCAAATTAAGGTGTAGCATAGAGAAAGTTCAGGTTCAAGACATGAGTTGTAGGGAGAGCAGAGATTATAGAAAAATTGAGAATGTGGCTAGTCAAAAGAAATATCGGTTGACTGAATGAGCAGTTCATGTCTATCGAATTAAAAGTGAGAAAACACAAGAATAGCCAACATTTTTATAAACAATACAAAGGCTCCTCCTGACTAAATGCAAGAGATATCAAGCGCATTGTATATGTCATAATGAGGGAAATGACAAGTATGAAGCATGAGTCCTCGTGAGCTCCCCCTGAATGCATGCACTCAACATTCTTTTTAGTGTTTTCAATTAATGCAATGCAATTCTCCTTTTTGAAATTTTCAACATTAATGGAGTGCTATGCAATTCACTGTATGTATGCGTATGCAATGAGTGGCATGAGTCATCCTACAGGGGCAGCCAAACTCCCCCTGACTAAATGCATTAAGAAGCTGACATTTAAGTGCCACAAACACATAGATCATTGTGTAAGAAAACTCATGAATTATACTCATAAAACAAATATGCAGTGCATTCTATTACCATGTGCATTCCAGATTTTCAGAAAAGTTCAGTTAGAATATGCACAAACAAATTAACATTTTATGCAACCATCTAAAACAAAAAAGAAAACTCAGATGACAAACCTTAAACAGAATTCACAGAGCTGACATAAAAATTGCAGACGTGGTGTTTTCACACTTGAGTGCCTTGGTTTATTAACCCCTTGTTTATTTCCTTCCAAGGCACACCTGCAAAACATCAAACTATTTTGCACAGGCAGGTACCCAAGCAGTCTTGGGTCCTGAAGTGATAGTGGCACCTTTGAAGGGTGCTCTCCACAATTTTTGAGCATTAAGATCATCAAGATCCATCAGCTTACAGTTGGACATTGAATGTCCAAACTGACCACAGTAATAGCAAGTAACAGATTTCAAGCTCTTTTTATGCACATTATTGTGATCATTGAATCTATGTGCATGAACATTAAAGTTTTCATTATTATGCACATGAAAGTTCCGATTTTTGAAATTTGCCAACTGGCACTGATTTGCTCTATGGCCAGGTTTTTCACATTCAAAACATGAAGAATTCATTCTGTTAAAGTTCTCATAAAATGCATGTCTTTTTGCAGGGATTTTAGTAGGTTTAGAGTTATGTGTTCTTCCCTTAACATGCCAACACTTTGCAACAATGTGGCCTAATTTGCCACAATGAAAGTAATGAAGTTTCCTTTTAGGAATTGCATGATATTTAGCATGGAGTTGTTTGTCATGCATTCCTACAGCAGCTAGATCATCTAATTTCATATGTCTACACTCGTGCATGAGATGACCTATCTCATGACAGTAAAAGCAGTGAATTCTTTTCTTTTGAACAAACAAAGGTTTCTTAGCATGAGAATTCCTAGCATGAATTCTACCAAATTTCAGATCATCCTTCTTCATAATAAAGCAATCACCCATCTCATGACCAACCTTTCCACAGTAAAAGCATTCGACATTCTTGATAAGAAATTTGTTGGCCTGAGCTTTCTCAGCATGGTTATTCTCATCAATCTTTTTCATTATTTTCCTTTTCTGATTCTCTTGAGTGGCAACTTATTTTGAGGAGGAGGAGGCAGAAGCACTAGCTATGTTTGAGCTACTCACAAGAGTTGTGTAGAGTTTATTTCTCATTTCCTGCTTGCTGCCTTTCTTGTTATTAAAATTTTTCTTTTTGAAAGCAACTTTTAGATTTTTACCTTGCTTTTCAGTTTCCTGTGCAGTAAATTGAAATATAGATGGAACATGAATTTTGTTTTGCTCAGAACTCTTCACAAACACATTAGTCATTTTATTTCCATCTGTCCTTTTATTGACTGGACTGTAACCCACTCCCTCTTTCTGAGAGTTAGTATTTGTTCCGAAAAGTGTATTCAGACTGTCCTTTCCCTTAATAAATTTAGATAATAAGTTTTTCAGATCCTGAATCTCATAATTCAAATCAGCAGTGTTAGCTTCGTAACCAGCAATCTCAGTTTCACAGAAAGTAACCTGCTGATGCAAAGCATCATTCAAGCTCTTCAAAGTAGAAATTTCCTGTTTGAGCTCATGTTCCTTATTAACTTCTTCTTCCATTAGCACACATTTTCCTTTTTCCAAAGTCAACCATTTATCTCCCATGATAGTATTTAATACCATGAGCTTCTTGTTTTGATCCTTCAAATTTTTATTCTCTTCCATTAATGCACTCACTCTCTCAGACTCATCATCAGATGTGCACTCTCCCTTTTCAAGCATTAGAAGCTTATCTGATATGGCAGTATTCAGATGCTTCAATTCTTCATTTTCCTTCATTAGCTTTTCATTTTGCACAAGTTCATTTATGAGAATCTGATCATGTTCATTCATTCCTTGTTTCAGATCTGTTTTGGCCTCATCCAGATTCTTTTGGAGTTTTTCATTTTCAGCTTTAATAGCATCAAGTTTCTCAGAGATTACTTCATTTTCTTCTTGCAGTCTTTCAAGCTTTTTAAATTTATTTTCTAAAGATACGATGTGTATCTCATAGCTAGCAATCTCTTATTCACTACAATTAAGACATTCACTCAATACTTTGTTTGTAGTTTTGTGCTTTTCAATTTCTTATTCTAGTTTCTCATTTTCTTTTCTTTGAGAGTCATTTAATTCTTCTTGCATTTTCAGTTCAGATTGAAGGTCATCATTCAAATTCTTTACAGAGATACACTTATCACAAGAATTTTCAACCCTTTTTATTTCAGATTTCAAGTGTTCATTTTCAGAATTCAAAGACTTTATGTCAGAAGTCATGACCTTCCTCATTTTCTTCTTTTCAGACTTGACAGACTTATACTTGCCTAAGAGACCATTGTACAGAATCATTACATCATCAAAAGTGAGTTCATCGGATTTGGTACTTACCTGTGATGATGTCTCCTCCTGTTGATCACTGCTGTGATCACTCCGGCTGGCCATCAGACATTCTTCTTCCTCTCCTTTTTGGATACGAAGCAGTTCATCCAAAATTTCCTTTGTAGTGCTATAGCACAAGATAAAAGGAAAATCATCAGAATTAATTGCAGCCTTCATTAGATTTAGAGCTCTCACATTTTTATCATTTTTCATCTTGTGATCATAAGTCCACTTGGACTCATCCTTAGGGATTTTATGTGGACCGTGAGAGATAACCTTCCACAGTTGTGGATTAACAGAGTTAACATGCTTGCACATTAGATATAGCCAGAATTTAATACTTGAACCACCGAGTACCGGAGGATGAGCCATTAACACATATCAATACCAATTCAAAGCAGTGAATTCAAATCGATAAACCAAGTCTCACAAAATTGCACCAAAAGATGACAGGATCCTCTGCAGATCGTTGGATCTGGATAATCAGAGACCTGCTCTGATACCAAGTGTTGGGGTGTTAGACACAGATTCAGAGGGGGGGTGAATGAATCTCCCCTTTAACATTTTGCTTAGATTAAAAAACTCTTGATGTAAATCACGCCGAGATAGAACTGGATGGCTTAGCTAAACGGATAAACTTTTGAGGTTCAACTTCAAACACTAAACATGCATCAAGCACTATATGAACTCTAAATGTCGTAGACGACTGGTACTGAGATATACTCCTATGAAATCCACTGCCTCTATATTAAGTACACAATTCAGACACGTTTTCGCAGTAGAGGCAAATTGATCAAAATCAATTACCCTGTGAAGGAGGTAGAAGATAGGGGATCATACACACTCGCAAAACACATAACACATGAAATTTTAGATAGTTCAGTCTGCTGCCCGCCGACCTACGTCCATCCCCCACTCAAACCAGAGTGAGGCTTCCCGCTGATACACAGCTTAAACTGCTGGACAATCGCTGAGCGACACAGCTTGCTTCCGCTGAGCAATCACAGCTTGCTGTCCAGAGGAATCGATCCTCTGCAACGCTGAGCAACACAGCTTGCTGTCCAGAGGAACCGATCCTCTGCAATGCTGAGCAACACAACTTGCTTTCAGAACAAAGGTTTAAAAAAAATAAAAGATGGAAAATCACAGCACCGGAAAGCTGGAAACGATCTTAACACAAATGTGGCTCTCGCAGGAGCTGACTGGCTTGGATATGATCCAAAGACCAGTAGAACCGGATTATCAGCAAGGGCTTCAACCTCCTCTCCTCGAGCTCTCTCTCTTCCTCTTTCCTTCTTCTCACTGCTCTCGTCCTCTTCCTTCGGACTGTCTCTGATCTCTCTCTCTCTCTTTTTTTCTTTTGGCTCTACTATCTCTTTTCTCTACATCCCTCCTCAGATCTCTTATTTTCATCATCTTCTCCTTTGATCACAGAAGAAGGGTTTTATATAACTTCAAGCCTAGGACCCACGAGCTAACAGGTTGGGCACGTGGAGGGAGCACTCCCGCCAAGAGAATTAAGGAATCCCTTAGCCACGTGTCAGAATCTTGGCGCTTTAGCTATCCATGTGGCAACTTCTTCCAGGGATGATCTGCCTTGGATCACGTGCCAAATATTGGTTCTGCTATCCTCACGAACTCATGCTCCAGTTGTGACTTAGACTCTTGTCAATAGGTTACAAAGCAGTTTGTCAAGTATGTTATAGCCATGAGCTTCATCCTTCATATGCTCAGACCTTATAAAAACATGCACGATCCTCCTATATGCAAAGATGAGATGTGCACTGACCCCATTATGCACAAGGTGCAGCCAGCATGGACTATGTATACATGAGAACGAAATGTGCACGGACCTTGTAACAACTAGCGTGAAAGCGTGCAAAGACCATATGCATAGACTTAAAGTATACACAAGATGATATATGCACTGAGTTAGCATCGCACATGAATGAAGTGTGCACAGACTTGATGAAATATTAAAGCAAATGTTTAACTGTTCATGAGGCACACAAGGTCAGACTCAAGAAAACATAATATGCATAGAATGCACAGATCTAAAGAAATCGTATGGCAGAAAATGCATAGACCATATATACGTGCAGCAATAGGATTTGCACTGACCTTATGTGCAAATAACTGAAAGATGCACCGACGTTGTGTGTGCTGGGGAAGTCATTGCACCGACTTGTGCTCGCAGCAAAAATTGCACCGACTCAAGCTAACACCAAATATGCATTGACGCTAACAGGCCTGAGCTATAGGAAATAGCACGAACTTTGTATATACAAGATGAAAGTAGCACTGACTTCTGTAAGCAAAATGTGAGATGTGCACAGATCTAGTGTTTGACGAAATGTCACACACATAGAGCTGACATGCACACAAATGCACGGACCTTGTATGGAAGACGCACCGAGGCAAAAGGTTGCACAGATTCTAAGCCACATATGACGCAAAGTGAGATGCAGGATGTGCACCGAGTCTAAGACGGATACAGAATGTGCACCGACTTGAGCAGTGAAGTGCACAGACCTTGAATGACCAAAAACAGGCATATGCACAGACCTGAATAGTGTATGCACAGACCTTGACTCATGCTAGCAGGAAACATGCATTCACCTTAGTGTGTACATATGACTTAAGAACCTGAGAGAAATGTGTGAACACAACATGTTCGATGATATGTTTATGCATACAATTTAATATGCCATTGTTCTGAAATGTGCAATAACCTCATATGCAGTCAATCAAGGATATGCATTGACCTTAACAATGAATAAACTGAGACATGCACAGACCTCGTGTGCAAACATGCACTGACTTACAATAATGTAATGCACCAACGTTAATAGGTAACAATGTAATGAATGTATGCACCAACCTCAGCGGAGGTTGCACCGACCTGCCTTACAAGTATGACTAATGCAGATGATCCATAGTGTGACATCATAAAAATGACAAAGTTATACTAATGCAACACCAGATTAGTCATAGTGCTGACATCATCAAAACCACAGGGGTACAACACGAAGCACCAGACACAGGGTAGCATACCAGACTGCCACCAGACTCAAAACAACAACTAGACCTACAACCACAACGATCCTTGAGTCAGAAGACCCGGGGTCAAGATCGTCGCACAAAGCGGTAATAAGCCGCCAATCAGCCTAGTCCCTAAGCCACATCACGTTAAAACACCGATAAAGGAAAAGACATCGGATCACCTGATCCATGCCTCCGCATAACACAAACTACGGAGACATGAGGAATCACCAAGACCCTCAAAACACATGGACACGTAAACTGGGTAAAGTAACACCTCAAGGCATCAAACATCATCTCTCGATCCGTACAAGACCATCGAGACAACTACAAAGTCACATGTCAACCACTGGATCACACCGGGTTGACCAGATGCCCATAATGACTCTGAAACAGTACGGAACACCATGCGATGTAATGGCACTCCCCGGGCACCCCACAACATGGTCATCGCCCTCATATGACATCCAAGATATCCCCGAGATAATGGGCGAACCACAAGGAAAGCCCAAGACAAATGGAGGCCAAATATCAGGAAAATAAAGCTCTAGGAAGTAAACAGTCATATGCCAGGCCGCTAGGTAAACCAAGTAGTTAGCTAATGAACTGCTACCCTTACACAGAGAACTTAAACACTGGGCGGTCAAGAAAAGTCGCACCACTATTAAAAGGACATAGGGGAAAAATGGTCTTCCGCGGGACTGCGAAGAAGACATTAACGGTCGTCTATATGACCGCTAAACTCGGTCAACCCCCAATCGACTCAGAACAGTCAAACCCACTGGCGGTCACTCATAGGATCGCCAGGCAGAAATAGCGGTCAAAGCTAGGACCGTTAGCCTAACCGACTCAAAAATACCAAACCGACATAAATAATGGTTAGCAGTCATCTCTCAGACCGCCAGCCAAGCCTTAGCGGTCTATCGCATGACCGCGTTAGCCAACCGACATACTCAATCTCGTTAGCGGTCTATCGTATGCCCGCTATCAGAGATTAGCGGTCAATCATACGACCTGCGAACCAGAGAAAATGGTCTATCGCGTGATTGCGAAGACCCGAACCGACTTCCCATTCGAAAAGCATAAACGGTGACCTGAGGACCACTAAGAGACTGAAAACGGTCTCTAGTAAGACCGCTACTACGCTACGGCAGGAAAACCAAAGGATCGGCTGAATCCGACCATTCCAAGCCCCAATCACGTCTAAACGAAGGGGAAACAACCCTAGACATGAATAAAGCCTTCCACAGATCGGAAGGGATCCAAACAACACCAAAATCAAGAGAAATAGGCGATTCTACCGAATCGACCCTAAATGAGTCACATGGGTTCCCGGGCTCACACTGGTCCCAAATGACCATCAATCACGGCAAAACCAGCAGAAATGGAATGCTAACATGCCAGGGGTTCGAATGAAACTAACTAGGTTGAAAACCGTCGCCTGAAACGGTGAACTCATCTCACACCCCCCCAAAACATGCTTTCTCCCAAAACGAGACTAAACCCGCTCGTTCTCGCACCGGACAGCCCGAAATCGCGGGAGAACGCAGAAGAAGGGTAGGGCTTCCATCTCCCTACCTCCACCGAAGTTCTAGCGCACCGAAGTAACTAAACCACGTCGAAAATCATCTCACGAGCTCGACATGCCAGCTTTGAATCCACGAACGGGATCGCGCCAACGCCACGCTCAATCCTTCGCCCCATCACGTGCCAGGTCAACTCCACGATGTCCCTGCCTCGCCCAGCTCGCCACGGTCGTGCGCCCCACAGATAGAGGAGAAGAGAGGAGAGAGAACAGAGAGAGAGAGAGGCGATGTGAGAATGAGGAGAGAGGAAGGAGAAATAAGAAATAAGAAGAAATAGAAAATTAGGAAATTTAGCAATTTCTGAAAAATCCGATTTTCAGCCCGAAAATGCATTAATTTAGAAAAATATGGAAAAATAGTTTAAACGATCCTTGGAAATAATGCAACGTAACTGTAGCGTCCTCGAGTCGATGAACTCAATAATAAACTCACCATGGGATTCCGTAACTAGTACGAGAGAAAAATCCACGCAGATCGTAAAACACAACTCAGGACCCACAAAAGTGATCCGAAACTCTCCGATAAAGATCCAAAAGACTCAGGGTCTTACACCCATTCCCTTAGGGGCAGACGATGTAGAAGGGTCTCCACAAGAACATGGTTTAGGGGTCTATGTTTTGGAAGAAGACGATGAAGGAGTCGAAGAAGGCCATTTAGAGGATAACACTGATCATATAGCTCCCTTTGTTGACGGGACCGAAAGGTTCGATGAACCTAGCACTTCAATTGATGAATCAACTAAGGAAGTCAACCTTGGCACCAAGGATAACCCAAAGATCATTTTTATAAGTGCCAATTTGAGGAAAGAGGAAGAAGCTGCCATTGTGGCAATGCTTAGAGAATTCCCTGATGTGTTCGCTTGGTCCTATGAGGATATTCCGGGCTTAGATCCCTCGTTAGTAGAGCATCGCCTCATCTTAAAACCCGATGCAAAAGCTATCAAACAAAAGCTGAGGCGACTGCACCAGAAGCTCACCCTCAAAGTTAAAGAAGTTGACAAGCTCCACAATGCCAAGTTCATCAGGGTAGTCTTATATCCGCAATGAGTAGCTAACATCGTCCCTATCATGAAGAAGGACGGTAGGGTCTGGATTTGCATAGATTTCTGTGATCTTAATCGAGCCTGCCCTAAAGATGATTTTCATCTTCCACACATAGATGTCCTAGTAGACAACACCACTGGCTACGAAATGTTGTCATTTATGGATGGCTTTTCGAGGTACAACCAGATTTGTCTGGCGGAGGAAGACCAGGAGAAAACATCCTTCACCACTCCGTGGGGGACCTACTACTATGTCGTCATGCCTTTTGGATTGAAGAATGTGGGAGCTACCTATCAAAGGGCTATGATGGTAATCCTCCACGACATGATGCACATTTATATGGAAGTATATGTGGATGATATCCTGGTAAAATCCAAAAGTAGGAGCGGTCATGTAGAAGTCCTCCGCACGGTTCTCCAGCGGTCTCGGGAACATCAGCTCAAAATGAACCCCAAGAAGTTTGTGTTTGGGGTATCTTCAGGAAAACTCTTAGGGTTCATAGTCAGCAAGAGAGTGATTGAAATAGATCCCAACAAGGCCAAAGCAATCACTGAGATGCCACCTCCCAAGAATATTAGGGAAGTTCAAGGACTAATCGGGCGTCTACGGCTTATTAGAAGATTCATATCTCATCATTCCCAAATATGAAAGCCCTTTTATGACATGCTCAAGGGAGAGGCTAAGTTCGATTGGAAAGATAAATGTCAAAAGGCCTTCGACGACTTAAAGAGCTATCTCCTTAATCCTCTAATTCTGGCACCCTCGATGTCAGGTTGGCCTTTACTACTCAATGTGTCCACAACGGAGGAATCCGTCGGAGTAGTTTTGGCTCAATATGATGATGAGAAGAAAGAACGAGCAGTTTACTACCTGTCGAAGTTATTTAACGAGGCTGAAAAGAAGTGCACTGCTATAGAAAGAACTTGTGCGGCCATCGCCTAGGTAGCCCAAAAGTTGAAACACTACTTCCTAGCTCATGAAGTGAAACTTTTGGCGCGCATGGACCCAATCAAATACTTGCTCGAGAAGCCTATTTTGACTGACTGCTTAGTGAGATGGCAAAGCTTTCTTAATTAGTTTGATATCACTTACATCAATCAGAAGGCGATCAAAGGACATGCCATTGCCAAGCATCTTGCTCATCATCCACTTCCTATACACTCTCCCATTAATGAGGATTTTCCGAACGAAGAGTTAGGAGCTATTATTGATGGTTAAACTTTGTGGATCCTCTACTTCGATGGTGCGCTCAATTCCAAAGGATGTGGTATCAGAGCTGTCCTCCATTCACCAGAAGGGGTGATCATTCCGCGCACTTGCCAACTATCCTTCCCTGCCATGAATAATGTGGCAGAGTACGAGGCGCTTCTCATAGGCTTAAAGATGGCACCAGCCCTCGGAGTCAAAGAGCTAAAGATAATCGGTGATTCGTAGCTCATACTTTGACAATCTCTCAACAAGTAGCAAACCCGGGATCTGAAACTAAAGCCATACCAGGATCTGGTTAGAAAGTAGTCTAACAGTTTAGAAAGCTCACTCTAGTGGACACCCCTAGGGCCCAAAATATCCTAGCGGACTCTTTATCCTCCTTGTCCTCTTCCCTTACAATTCCATTTGGGAAGCCCTTAGCAACCGTCGTTATGCAAAGAATGCATACCCCTTCACACTCTGACCCTTGGTTCCGGTAGTTCCAAGAGCCCTCACTCTAGGTAGATTCCCTTTCTCATGAGCTGGAAGTCGACCTCGACGATGGCCACCCGTGATTCTTTGACATTGAGAACTATCTTCGCGACAGATCCTTTCCCGAATACGCTACCACCCCTAACAGGCGGGCTATTTGCCGCGCCTCTGAACGCTTTGCAATCATAGGTGGCGTCTTGCATAGAAAATCCCTTAGAGAAGTCTACCTCCGATGCCTAGACGAGATCGAATCCCATGTAGTTGTTGAAGTTGTACATTCCAGCGAATGTGGTGGCCATGTTAATGGCTACATGTTAGCTCAGAAACTCCTCAAGCACTACTACTGGCTTACCATAGAGGAGGATTGCTCCCACTTTGTCCGTCACTATGCCAAGTGTCAGCTCTACGCGGACAAGGTTCACGCTCCTTCATCTTCACTCCATCCTCTCATAGCTCCTTGGCCCTTTGCCATGTGGGCATTTGACATGGTCGATCCTCTGGAGGATAGAATCGGAGAGATCCGGAGAAGGTCCTTTATTCTTACCGCCACGAAGTACTTCAAGAAATGGGCGGAAGCTGAAGCATTCATGAAATTCAAGGCATCAACAGTGGTGAAGTTTATCAAGCGCAATATCCTCGCCAGGTTCGGAGTCCCACGTGACATCATCACCAACAACGGGCCACAGTTCACTTTACAAGAGCTTCGCGACATGTGCGGTAAGTATGGCATCAATTTACATCATTCATCTCCATATTACCCACAAGGTAATGTTCAAGTGGAAGCTACGAACAAAACTCTCATAAGAATAATTAAGAAAACATGCAAATCTCACCATTACTCTAACTGGCCAAATCACCTCGTCGAGGCTCTCTGGGCTTATCGTACCTCTGTCCAAACTCCCAAGGGGCAAACCCCTTATGAGCTAACTTTCGAGACAGAGGTTGTACTCCCATATGAAATATTTGTTCCTTCACTGAGAGTGTAGCTGGACCTAGAGCTCGATCTTGAGCAGCATCGTGAGAATCTATTGGCCCAGTTGGAACTGTTAGATGAGAAATGAATGATTGCGGCCGATCACACGCAAGTTTACCATCAGAGAATTACATGTTTCTACGCCAAAAAGGTTATTGAGAGAAAGTTCAAAGAAGGTGAACTGGTCTTGAAGAGGAAACTCACTAAAACCACTAGTCCTAAGGGTAAATTGCAAGAAAATTGAGAGGGTCCCTATCTTGTCAAGGACTTTTTTTTAGGAAACACCTACAAGCTAGTGGATGCCGACGGGGTGGAACTACCACACCCCTAGAATGGAGTCTACTTGAAGAAATTCTATCCATGAGACCTTGTACATAACCATAAAAAATAAAAAATAAAAATAAAAAAACACAAAAAGAATCCAAAAATTCTGTCAATCGACTGGTGCCCGTCACGTAGTTACGAGTGATGCATCTTCCCTACATGATGGGTTAGGGCACATTGAAGTCTCGGTAGGTTATGGGTCTTGGTCTACCAAAACCGGGGAGACTTCTGCCCGGACATGTCAGCCTATGCTCATAAAAGGAAGACAACATGCACACACGCACATGTTTTCAAGACTTCGGTAGCACTGCTAATGCATGGGCTTTCGCCCCACAGACTTCCGAAGGGACATAATTCTCCTTCTCTCCTCACTCGACCAACCAAGATAGCTAGTGCCCTTAAAGCACTGAGCAAGGCAGCAGAAATCTGACGCCCCTGTTGACACCTAAAATATGCAAAGATAAAAGAAGAAGTCAAAGCAAGCTCAGGGCTTTAAAGATCAATCAAGGTTGCAGCTCCTGTGTCATCCCTGAAAGTTCTGAGAATCAGAATAGAAGAAGATCCATTACACCTGACACTCTGTCTGGCTGAAGCCATTTCTAGCCAAGATGCTATCCAGTACGGCTATCATTCAGATAGTCAGGCTGATTAAGACTATGTCAACTCCCGGGAAATCATCTGCCTATTTAAGAGGATCCTCAGAATATTCTGATGCTCGTGAAATGGGATTCACATAGCCTCGCACATGTTTGTGGATGAAAGATGTTAAGCAAGCAACAAGAAGAACAAATGAGCATTTTAAGAGGCCCACATGGCCAACGAAGAACCATTTGTCCAAATCACTTCTATCGGCGCCGATGCACTGAGTAGATGGGCCCAAGCCCAATACAACTGGAGCGTGCCGAGAAGCTGCCCCTAAGCGCACCGATGCCACATCGCCCCGGGAAGCACCCGGGCCGATAGAAGAGGTCCAGCCCTCTATATAATCCTATGCCTTCGACATAGAAGAAAGAAGGGAGAAAAGAAGAGAAGAAAAAGGGGATCGGGCATCCGAATACATAGAAGGGTATTCAGAGCCAGAGAAAAGAAAAGAGACACGAGAGCCCGCTGAAAGGGATCTGAAGAGAGAAAGAGAGAGCAGAAGAAGCCCAGGGAAAGAGATTCAAGGTGGGGTTCGTCTATCAAACGCCCTCAGGGGCTATATTCTCCCCTTCCCCATCTTTTGTTTCGATCTATTTTCTTTTTTTTGTGGTCTGTTTCCAAGCGTTGTTCCTCCGTTGATGTTAAGTGCTGGTATAGTTCGGTAGATTGTCAAGGGGCATCAGTCTATATGTAAATTCTTGTAGTATGATTCCCCTCTGTGCTAAATATGTGCGTTCTTTTGAATGAAATAAAATATGAGATTCTGGAGTTTTCTCTCTCTGCCTCTCTGAAATCTATTGTATTCGATAGCTGTTGTGAATGGATTCGATTCTGCTATATGCACACCCCTCAGACCACCTGAGTGTGTTTCTACTACATCTCCGTTGTCTTTCCAACCTCACAATCGTGGTGAGAGCCTGAGACAGTCCATCTCATGGCTTCTCATTCGTGGAACGGTGAGAGATACATTCGAATCAAAGTTCATACGATTCAATAAATAACCTGGCTCCCAGTGGTGCTCCAGAGTGAAGATACTCATCTCCTCGGGATGATTCATTCTAGAATTAGCTTTAGGGTTCCCTGACCTCTCAAAACTGTCAGATAAAGCCTCTCAAAACCTCAGATAAAGCCTCTCAAAACCCCAAAAATCCAAAGCCTCAGATAAAGCCTCTCAAAACCCCCAAAATCCAAAACCTCAGATAAAGCCTCTCAAAACCCCCAAAATCTATAACCCCATAAAGCCGTAAAAAACCCTCAAATCCTCCCTATCGGTGCCAGACGGCCTCCCGGCGCGACCCTCTCTCGGCACGGGTTTCGTGCCGAGTGATGGGCGCGCCGAGGACCGGCCTACGCCGGGCCACCCATCACGCCGATCGCCTTTAGTTCAACCCCCCAGGCCGATGCCCCTTATGCTCTGTCGCGCCGAAGCTAGCCGCGTCAAGACGCCATCGCGCCGACGCCCTCAGGAACCCCCGAGCCTTATTATCCTCAGTATAGAACCATTACCATCCCGGGGAGGAGTAATAGTCCTTCAATCAAGCCCGTGGGAGCTAAATCAATGGGGTTAACCCCCCAACATTCTGCCATCCCGTATGATATTCACCTTGCCACTCCACTGGCCCATAGAGTTCTGCCACTGCATGTTCTCCTATGGCCTCTTCAAGGGGATATTAATAAATGCCACGATGAGTGGACATTGTCCCATCGAATTATGATCCTCTTGGATCTCAGGCTACGCCCATCTTTCTTTTGGCTTCCATCTCGGCACTCTGTAGATGGATGTCCTATACTCCCCTTTTGGCATAATCCAAAACAAGGGGAGATGCTGCCGAAATGAACTCTGATCTTTAGTATGCTACATCAGTTTCAAACCCCTTGGGATCCAAAGGGCCCTACCTCTGCATGGTCTCTAGTGACTCCCTCTAGGGAATAAAAACAACAAACACCTCCACGGACAAATATCGTCTTGGGTTAATCCGTCTCGGTTTAGTCCTACTTCATGTTATTCGGGCACCGGCATGTCCCGATCATTTATGGATTCTATCTCGCCTCTGTGTGGATGGTATCCTATTCCTACTTGGTATGATCCAAGACAAAGGGGATGTGCTGTCGGATTCATTCCGTGATTCATGAAGATAAGATTAAGTGATGGGCATGTAATGCCATAACATTCTAATAAATCTTGTTATTCTGTTTATGCTTGCTTAGTTTCATAATGAATAAACATGTCTATCTCATGCAACATTCTCAACATGATCAAATAAACCTAAAGTCATCCTCTCCTGCGCCCCCAGTATATCAAATAATGCTTAGTTGAAGGTCGGGTTATGCCCGATCGGAAGCCATCATTATGCGTGAGAGTGGTTTCAAACCTAAGTTCTCCGCCCCCCGTACCGGGAACCAGGCAGACAAGCCGTAATAAAACTATCAATCGCACGATCATGTGCATGCATCTCATACCCTGCAAATAAAATGAGCATAACAGTCTTATCTCGTTTTGTCCCCGGGGACCCTCTGACTTTGGCGATTAATCA
Organism: Amorphophallus konjac; assembly: GCA_022559845.1. Classification (NCBI taxonomy): domain Eukaryota; kingdom Viridiplantae; phylum Streptophyta; class Magnoliopsida; order Alismatales; family Araceae; genus Amorphophallus; species Amorphophallus konjac. Next base: position 466,096,613 of record CM040121.1, on the reverse strand, counting down.
AGGATTGTCCTTCTTTGGAAGGGCATAATTAACGTCATAGCCTTTATGGTATGGCGGACTTCTGGTCCCGACACGGACTCCACATTCGTCTGACCAAGTCAGATCGAGTGCATAATAAATTGTCACTCCGGTGACTGGCACACCTAATAAATTAAATAAGAAATAAATAAAATAAAAATAAACAAATAAAAAATAAATAAAAAACTAAAAAAATCATTCCACAGAGCTGGCACGCCCGGTGGGACCAAGTTTCCCTTCATCATTTCGCCAAAGTAAGAGGCCTGGCGGCCTCCCCAAAAGTTCTGCCTATGTGCTGATTTTATTTGCAGGAATTCAAATGGAGATTGGACTGATTTCTCTCAAGTTCGGCCAACAAGTCATCGACAACCACATTCGTGATGGGTACCTGGCGGTGCCAACGATGTTCGGATCCCTGCCACTGGTGGTGGGCTTCCCAAACTGCTTTGGGCTTGCATTCGTCGACCTGCTCCAGGTCGATGGTAAAGCTGAGTAGGCTATTGCGGTAGAAGCCGTGAAGATGCCAAAGAAGAAGAAAACACAAAAGACTATTGTCTCATACACCGTTGTTCCATGCTATGTCCACCATGTGGATAGAAGGACCACTGTTCCTGCTGCTGCTGGCGGGAGAAGGAAGAATTACGGAAGAAATCGGGCTGTTGCACCCCGAGGACGCCTATCAACTTCAGGGAAGTCCATGCTAATTGGAGGAATGCGGGTGTATCTCAATGGTCGCCCGGTTGAAGCACTACCTGACCACATCATTCCGGCGGTCCCTACCAACAACAGGTTCCAAGTGCTGGCCACTAGGAGGGCCAACATGGAAAGAGAAGGAAAGAAGCCGCTGGCACCTAAGCCGGCAAGATTCAAGCAGATTTGGGTGCCCAAGAAAGCACGGGGCCCAGCACCGGCCCCTGCGAAAGAAGAAGTTGCTGTCATGCACCCCAGGAGAGGGGGCAGGAAAATTCAAATAAGAAAAGAAGAAGAGGAGGAAATTATTCCAAGGGTTGTTTCCCACAAGCCGAGAGCCTGTGCTAGACAGGCAAATGTATTCTGGTATCCCCGGAAGATGTACCAAGCTGCACGGATAACAAGGCTGGCTTATCAGTCGAAAATACAAGAGCGACTGATGCCGCAAGTTGATCCCCAGAGGCATAGTCGAGAAGAAATGAATACAGTAGTCCAAGATTATTTCCACTGCCTGGGGAACTCATCCCTAGGGCAGCAAAGACTGCTTCGTGCCATGCGCGCCGAAGAAGAGGAAAGAGATAACAAGGAAGAAATAATGCCAGAAGTCTCGTGTTCAGGCTCCAATGAGATTGAAGATGGCCAAAGGGCCGGATGTTTGAAGGATGCCCCGCAGCAGGGAGAAGATAGAGAAAGAATATATGTGTTCGATCGATTGACCTTCCCTGGTCATGTCTGAAGAAGAGTCTAGAGGCAAAGAGGAAAATTGCAACTTTTTGCCTATAACATGGCAGGGATTACAGGGAGGTATGGTGCTTTGCCCGACCAGCCTGAAGAGATCGCCAAGTTGGCCAGAAGGCCCGGGCCCATAACAAGGCGAGGCCAAGCGGCAAGAGAGAAGCTTGCATCATCTGATGATTCACCTAAGATCACCACTTTAACTGTAAATGTGGTGACTTCAGAAGAAGAATATGTGTCACTCGTGAACCCGGTTGAGGGGACGTCTGGTCAGGTGATAGAAGATATGCCTATGGCTGCATCTCTAGATCCAACCATCCTAATGATGTTCAGGAGATATCAACAAGATATTGAGTCTCTTAAAAGGCAATTAAATGAGAAGAATGAACAAACTCCCGTTTCCAAGCATGTGGAACCAGCAAGAGAGGTCTTCAGTTCTGCAGAGGTGGTAATGCCTGCTGTCTCCCACCAAGCAAGTCACGGGAAAGCTCCATGTCAGCCCTTCCCGCCACAGCCAACAGTGCAACCTTCTCCTTCAGGAGTGCAGCCGGGTTTACATGCCACTGTCATGACAACTCCCTTTACACAACAACAAGCACACTTCTACCTAGAGCATGTCGATCCTACTATGGTGAACAAGCTGATGCTTGAAAAGATGATAAAAATGAAGTTGTCCGAGAGGGCTGATGGTGATTATGGGACTTTTGATGTCTACCGGGTACCGTATCCTCCATAATATGCCACAAAGAGACTACCCCCAGGCATTAACAAGCCACCAAAGTTTGAGAAATTCAATGGGCAAGGCTCCCCAAGGGAACATATTTCTTATTATACAACAGTCATGGGAGACTTGGCTGCTGATGAAGCTTATCTGCTAAAGTTCTTCGACTCGTCCCTCACGGGCTTGGCCTTTGAGTGGTATTCCAGCCTACCAGCCGGGTCTGTAACTGATTGGCCCGATATGCAGCAAAAGTTCCAAGAAAGGTTCCATATCACAGAAAGGGAGATTACAGTGGCCGAATTATACTCTACCAAGCAGAGACAAGATGAAACGGCCCTGGATTATATTAAAAGATAGAGGAACCTGGCCATGAGATGCAAGTGGCCTCCGTACCAAGAAGATGCTGTTCAGATATGCAAGCAAAACCTCATGAAGGAAGTGCTTGAAAAGATGATTGGAACAGATGTCAGGACATTTGACCGTTTGAACAGTGTGGTGGCAGAGGTCGAGACCTTCCTATCCAGACGTCCTGCAAACAACATTCCTGCTGCTCAGAAAGGGAAAGCTGTTGAACGGCGACCTGTGCCGACTGAAGCAAATACTATTGATTTCAATACCTTTGACCAGCAGACATCAAAGGCCAAAGCAGTAGCTGCCCCTCCTCCAGCAGGGGCAACAGAAAAGAAAGAAGGTGTCTCTTTGAGGAACAAAATGAGAAAGTTATATTCATTTCCCAAAGAAAAGACAGGGGCATTATTTGACTGGGCATATAAATACAACAAGATAACATTGCCTGAGCCAAATAGACCCGATGATGCAACCAAGAAGAATGATCCCCTATTCTATCCGTATCACCGGGCACTGGGACATGCCATTGAAAATTGTTATGTCTTCAAAGACATCATGGAAAGCATGATCAAGAAGGGCGAGCTCCAAATGGGAGAGCACCAGGTGGATCCCCCACGCCCTCACGAGCCCCCAGTGATGAGACAGGCTGTCAATATGATTTCCCTATACCAATAATTGCCTGAAGAGGCAACTGAAACTTGCACACAACATACATATGAAGCATGCTTTCTTACCCCCATCAAGGATCATGTGGGATGGCAGACAGTACCAGCCAAGACCAAGAGGCGACCATTAGTCTCTGAAGTTTCGGGGACCTCCATCCGGGGTGTCACTCTAAAGCAACCCCCGCCAGTAGTAAGCCCTGTGTGGCACACTACGGAGTCATCATCGGTTATCCAAATATTCACTCCCAATCGGAGGAAGCAGACTCCGCTGCCGACCCATGAGAAGATAAGCCCAGAAGTAAATTGCTTACAGTAATATATTAACCAGCTTGATGAATATGAACAACCCGAGCTGAAGCCAATATTGGTGAAAGACTATGTCCTCTGGGAACAGCTAGAGGGATTAGCCATCAAAGAACAATCGAAAAAAGAACAAGAGGAAGCTGAAGCCGACCTCTTCTGGGAGCACAAGTCGGCCAAGTCCAGGAGCCTAAAGAAGAATAAACCAAGAAACAAGAAGAAAATAGTCACATTGCAGTGTAATACTCTATCAGCACTGTTCACCCTACCAGGGGAAGAAGAAGAAGGGGAGTCTTCCACTCCGTCACTAGAAGCAAATCAAGCTGAGGCTTCGACCTCAAGGCATGCTACCTGCTCTAGGAGAAGGTGGGGGTGTTTCCCTCCAGCCAACCACAATATTATCTTCAGGGGTGAACCCTATCAGATACCAGAGCCAAAAGTCTGGGGTATTGAAATCCCTCCCCCGTCAGGCCTCTATGCAAGAGCAAAAGGAGGTAATGAGACCCCGTCATTTCTTGAATTCTTGTCCGTTCTGGAAGGCAAACAGTCGGCCCCGAATGCTGCTACTGAAGATGAAAGTCCCCGGCAACCATCTGCCGCAACGATCAAAGAGAAAGATGAAGTGAACATCAACCTTCCCTCAACACCGGAGATAACTACCCCAATGGAGACTCCCCAGCAGTCCCCGCAGAAGAAGGAGACGAGAGAAGGGCAAGCCATGCCGCAAGCACCACATGAGCCTCCAAGACCCCGCTGGATGGAAGAGATGCGACTGTCCAACGTCTGTGTTGGCAGCCGAATTATGAAGATGCTGAAGAAGCTCCCCACGAGGTTTTCTATATGGGAGATCCTCTCCTTGAGCGAAGAAGCTCGCCAAGCTATTATTGATGCTTTGCAGTCACCAGCTCAGTATGAGGCACTTCTGACAGAAGTTAACTCCGGGCCAGCTGTTACATTCACGGAGGATGACATGTTAATTCCTGACCCCAATCACAACAGGCCTTTGTATATGAGGGGGCATCTCAACTGTCAGCCATTAAGCCTGATTCTGATGGATCCAGGAGCTGCTGTAAACATCTTGCCCTACCGCATCTACCAGAGGTACTACTTTGATTTGCACCTCACCAAGGTGAAAGACATGAGGATCGCTGGCTTCAATCAGAAGTGCGAGACTCCACTTGGAGTGGCAGAGTTCAACCTCACGTTGGGTGATTTTACCACCACAGTGCAATTTTATGTGATAAATTCAAATACAACATACAAAGCCCTACTGGGACGGCCCTAGCTGCATAGATATCAGATAGTGCCCTTTACCTTACACCAATGTATCAAGTACTACCATAGTGGCAAAGAAGAGAGGGTGTTTACAGATTTGCATCTCTTCGAAGTATATGAGTGTCACATGCTTGATGCACCATTTTACACGAAAGTCTCTCAAGAGACGAAGAAGAAAGAAGTTCCTTCAAGCCAAAAGAAAGTAATGTCAAAGGCAGATGAATGGTCCCCTCCACCACCCCCGGGTTACATGGAATAGCAGGAGGTCACCCACGTCTCTCAGACTGGGGACTTTGCTAGAATTGCACCACCAGTTGCTTACACTGTCGAAGTAGAAGAGGATGTCAAGGAGAAGCTCAAGCTCATTGAGATTCCGCCTGGACTGTTCAAACCCATTCCGAGCTTGGAATGCCAAACAGTGCAACCACTAAAGACTATGGAGGTTCCCCGTTTCGGCGAACCCCCTATGGTATTCTACCTGGGAGAACCTGTCGATGAGGATGATGAAGACTGCGTAATCCCGGAGGAGACAGACAACAGGATGGTATCGATATCGGGTCTAGATTACACTACCCAGCGGGTATCCCAGATGTTTACCAAAATGCAAATGCCCTTGCTGCAGCATGTTGGCCAGAAGAAGGCATTCCAAAAGCTCTGGGATCCGCCCAACAACAATAAAGAGTTACTAAAGATCACCCGGCATCCGGGGCTGGGCTACACTCTATAGGAGTATTATGAGACAGAGGTAGATGTTATCTCCACCTACTTTGCCCACGAAGACCCTTTTAAGGTGGATTATGATGATTACCCACCGTATGGCGAAGAAGAAAACGCAACGTCTCAGAGGTGGTGCTGAAACCTATGACAGTTATAAGAGCTCAGGGGGACAAGATGAAGTCGCTCTATGCCAATATTGGAAGGAGCCCCTTCCCAAAGAGGATCTATTTTAAACTGAAGCCAGATTTGACAAGGGGACACCTGATGAAGATCAAGCCTCTAAAGAAAGGGAGCACCTAGAATTTAAGCACATACTGTAGGAGATCCGGGCCATGTAGGACCTGGCAGATCCGGTGGAAGAATTTCTACCTACGGACCCTCAGAGGGCAGAAGGTTCTATGTCAGAAACACAAGATGAGACATCAAAATAGCAAAGCAGAGCTGATCAAAACCCGGCGAAGGGTCCGGTAGTTCATCAATGGAGCAAAGAAACTGAGGGACAAGTTCCTCTAACCCTAGAAAGTCGATTTGAAGAAAACCAACAATCACTAGCCGACTTCAAAGGCCAGAGGTCGATATATACATCACTCGGGGAGCTGGAAGCCCTAGAAGCTGAAGAAGATTACATCAATGGAGGCTTTATCAACCTTGAAGAAGCTCCACCAGAAGTCGAGGATGGAGGTCAAGCTACCGCTGATGAGCTGATAGAAGTGAACTTGGGGAGTGAGGGGGATCCAAGACCCACCTTTCTCAGCGCACTATTGTCGGCAGAAGAACAAGAGCAGTATATACAATTTCTGAAGGAGTTCGGGACCATTTTGCCTGGACCTACAATGAGATGCTAGGGTTGAACCCCGATGTAGCACAGCATCTGCTATCTATTGATCCAAGAGCAGAGCCTATAAAGTAGCCTCCCAAGCGGATGTGGCCTGAGCTGATTAATCAGATTAATGAGGAAGTTGACAAGCTCATTAATGTGGGGTTCGTCGAAGAAAATCAATACACAACATGGTTGGCAAATATAGTGCCTGTTGAAAAGAAGAATGGGCAGATAAGAATATGTGTTGACTTTCGGGACCTCAACAAAGCATGCCCGAAAGATGACTTTCCTATGCCGATCACCAAGGTGATGATAGACACCACCACAGGCCATGAAGCACTCTCATTTATGACGGATTATCCAGATATAACCATATTTGGATTGCTGAGCAAGATAGGGTTCATACTGTATTCCGCACCCCAAAGGGGATGTTCCATTATAAAAGGATGTCGTTCGGCCTTAAGAATGTCGGTGCTACATATCAAAGAGCCATGATGAAGATATTCGATGACTTGCTCTACAAGAAGGTAAAGTGCTACATTGATGATTTGGTGGTGAAGACCAACAGAAAGGAAAACCATCTACAAGATTTGAGGGTGGTGTTTTAAAGGCTACGCCGATATGAGCTAAAAATGAACCCCATGAAATGCGCCTTCGGCGTGTCTAGCGGGAAATTCCTTGGATTCATTGTCCGACATAGAGGCATTGAAATTGATCCGTCCAAGATTAAAGCTATTCAAGAACTCCCTCCTCCGAAGAGTCTATCAAAGCTGCGATCCTTGCAAGGCCGACTGGCGTATATTCGCCAATTTATTTCAAATCTGTCGGGTCGATGTCACCCTTTTCACAGACTAATGATGAAGGATATGCCGTTCTTCTGGGACGAGGAATGCCAAACAGCTTTTGAAAAGTTGAAAGAATATCTGAAGACCCCTCCAGTGCTGGGAGCACCGATCAAAGGAAGACCTCTGATTCTTTACATAGCAACTACTCACTGTTCCCTGGGGGCAATGCTAGCTCATGTAAATGAAGAGGGTAAATAGCAAGCCCTCTACTACCTTAGCAGAAGGTTAGTGAGGACTGAAGAGAAATACACTTTTATAGAGAAGACCTGTCTGGCACTAGTCTTCACTATCAAGAAGCTCCGACATTACATGATGTCCCATGAAATCAGATTGATATCTGGAGCGAACCCGCTCAAGTATATATTGTCCCAACCAACACTCAAAGGTCGGCTCAGCAAATGGGCCGTGATCCTGATGGAATTTGAAATTTCATATGTACCTCAAAGAGCCATAAAAGGTCAAGCTGTGGCTGACTTCTTTGCAGCACACCCTACGCCGGAGGATGTTACATTACAAGCTGAACTCCCTGATGATGAGACACTGGAGGCATGTCAAGCCCAGTCGGTGATGTGGCACCTCTACTTCGATGGGGCATCAAGAACAGAAACTGCCTCAGCTAGACAGGTCAGAGTTCGTGCAGGAGCCGGCATTGTCCTGCAGTCACCTGAAGGGGAAGTGGTATACACTTCATGCTCAATAAACAAGCCATGCACTAATAATGAAGCTGAGTATGAAGCTCTGATAATCGGCCTGCAAATCGCACTCAGCATGGGAATCCATATGCTCCAAGTGTTCGACGACTCAATGCTGATAATAAAATAGATGCAAGGGGAGTTTGAGGTGCGGAAGCCAGAACTAAGCCCTTACTGTCAAAAAGCATTACGCCTTATGGCGAACTTCCACCAATTCAAGCTCAATCATGTGGGCCGGGGGCATAATGCTCAAGCTGATGCTTTGGCAAAATTAGCCAGTTCGCTAGCAGTCCCACCAGATGAAACACTCAACATTATTGTGATAAACGACGGTAGGTTCCCAGTATGCTAAAATCGTGCCCAGAGGAATATGAGGCCAATGTAGCTGAAGAAGCACGGGAGCCCGACTGGAGACAGCATCCGCTACAGTGGTTCCTTCACCAGCAGCTACCTAAAAATAAAGAAGAAAGAATGAAACTCCTTCGGACTAAATATTCATATGAGCTCTGAAGCGGAACACTATTCCGAATCGTGGTAGACACCCATAGGAAGATTCTGCTCCGCTGCTTATCCACCAACGAAGCTTGTCAAGTGATGAAAGAAATACATGATGGGACAGCCGGAGCACACCAAGCTGGACCAAAGATGAAGATCGAAATCAAGAAACTGGGCTATTACTGGCCTACTATGTTTGAAGATTGTTGTCAGTTTGCACAAACATGCCAGAAATGTCAGGAGCATGCTACTGTGCCCAGAAGGCCACCTGTATCTCTACACCCGACAGTTCCCAGCTGGCCTTTTGCTCAATGGGGAACTGATGTGGTTGGACCTCTTCCAACGTCCTCAGCTGGATACAAGTACATCTTGGCTATAACATATTACTTCTCCAGATGGGCAGAGGCTATAGCACTCAGAGAAGTGACTGGTAAGCTGGTCGCCAGATTCATCAAACAGAACATTATTTTTCGGTTTGGTGTTCCCAACCGAATAATTTCTGATAACGGAAGCCACTTCAAGAATCAGAAGATATATCGGCTCGCCGAGAAGTACAAAATTGATTGGAGGACCTCCATCCCCTACAATCCGCAAGCAAATGGATTGGCTGAAGCATTTAATAAAACCCTATGCACGCTCCTTGCTAAGATTGTCAGCTCCAGCAAGAAGGACTGGGGGAAAGGATGTACGAAGCATTATGGGCATATCATAATGTCTACAAGACCCCTACAGGCTGTTCACCCTTCTCCTTAGTATACGGCTCCGAGACAGTAGTCCCCATAGAGTTGGAAGTCCCATCACTCAGGGTCGCAATTCAATATGGATTAGCCCGTGATGAGCAAGCAAATGCTGAAAGAAGATTTGAAGAATTGGCTGAGCTGGAAGGAAAACGCCTTCAGGCAAAGAAGAATATCCAGGAATACCAAGCCCGCATGGCAAATGCCTTCAACAAGCTCGTTAAAGGGCGAGAATTCAAGAAAGGTGACCTGGTCATGGTCAAGAAGAAAGAAGTCATGACTTCCAACCCAAAGGGCAAGCTGGCTACAAATTGGTTGGGTCCGTACGTGGTCCAAAGGGTCTACAAAGGTAGAGCCTACGTGGTGGTCAACCATCGGGGAGAAATTCAATTCCCGCCACTCAATGGGAAGCATCTGAAGCTCTATCATGCTGTACCACTGCCCTTTGAGGGGGTGGCGAATGATTGAATGAATAGCCCCAACATAAAAATGAGGGTGATGAAGGCTCTGAAGAATGATGATGACGATGAGGATGGTTACCCATTTCTGAATGTTAACATCAATCTAGACCTTCCGTCTGGATGGATGATGAAACCTTATCTCCTTTACGTTGATGTAAACCCCACATCAACGATGAAACATATGTGCATTCTCGGCGAACGGCTTCAGGCCTAAGCCTCCTTCATGTGAACATCAATCTGGACCTTTCGTCTGGATGGATAATGAAACCTTACTCTCCTTTGCGTTGATGTAAACCCCACATCAACGATGAAACATATGTGCATTCTCAGCGAACGGCTTCAGGCCTAAGCCTCCTTCATGTGAACATCAATCTGGACCTTCCGTCTGGATGGATAATGAAACCTTACTCTCCTTTGCATTGATGTAAACCCCACATCAACGATGAAACATATGTGCATTCTCGGCGAATGGCTTCGGGTCTAAGCCTCCTTCATGTCGACGTCAATCCGGACCTTCCGTCTGGGTAGATGATGAAGCCTTACTCTCCTTTGCATTGATGTTAATCCCTACATCAATGATGAAACTCACACATTTTGGTGAATGGCTTCACGCCCGATCCGTTGCATACCAACATCAATTCGGACCTTCCGTCTGGATAGATGATGAAACCATATCATCCTAAAGAGGGGCGATCTCGCGCTACTCCTGAGCGGGGAGGAAGATGACCACGTACCCTTGAAGTACAAACTACAAGAAGGGAATCCAGTCAGAGGTGCCCAGGGATAGATCCCCGGGGAAGACCCTCCGATGCTTAAGTCAGCACAGGTAATAGAGCACTGGTGCGAAGAGAAGAGTTGGGAGGAAAATGGGAGCGTGAGATCCCTCTCCACCGAAAGGTGAAGTGGTTCCTGCTCTGGGTTGCTAGCTCTTGCCTTGCTTAGGCTTACCTTCTCATAGTAGGGCATGTCCTGTTTAAATAATAACCTGTTGTGCGAATTGATCCCTATGAGCGGAGGAGTTCCAGGGGGGTTACGTCCTTCATGTGGGCTCCTTACGGCGCGCAGACTCTTGGTCTCCCTTGTCCCCTTGAGCTTCCTGCCATTAAGGGATTCGCAACGGCCGAATCAATAAGCTTCCATCAGCGAGCCCGAGCGAATGGCACTTGTTCAGGAGTGGTCTCCCGAGTGATAAGTGTTGGGTCGGGATAAGGAATAGGGGGCTCTAAGGGAGCTTTCCTGATCGACTGATGCTCGGACTTCCCAACCCGTAGGCCGCCTAGAAAGCGCTTGTACCGAGTGAATTTTTGGGCTTCATAATAAGTGGGCCCGTGGGCTGCCACTTTGAGGAGTTGAGCCTTGTTCGGTCCGGTTTAGACCTCGTTTGGCCTCTCCGTACGGGCGGTGAGATTTCCCCTCTCCACTTGTCCCCCTCCTACTCCCGAGCCAAGATTAGGCTCGGACGAGTAGCAATTGGGCTGGAATGTTTGTGGCACTGATTAGGTAAAGATATCTCTCTGATAGGGGCCACGTGACGCAGCTCACCTTGAAAATACGACCGTTATGATGAATAAGAGAAGGCCCCTCCTTGGGAGATCGAACGTTGCACCGCCTTCCGTTAGGGTTTTAGGCATTGCGCGTTTTGCATCCCTTTATCTCCGGGGTTTTAGGGTTTTGCCTCACTTTTGTAGTTATATTTGAGGGAGGCTCCCGCACTGTGAGAGCAATTTCGGAAGAGCGTGTTGGGTTCGGTGCAGTATTCAGAGGGGGGGGTGAATGAATATAGTCTTTATAAAAATTTCACCCAATTAAAAACTAGAATGCTAACAAGACAGATTAGACAATCTGAAGGCTGATTAAATCTAATACTAAGAGCTGCGGAATTAAATCTACCTTCTTCAGAAGGATAAAGAGCAACAGCAGAATAACAAATCAAAGAATACTCAATACCACAGTCAAGCACATGGTATGCAATCAAGCCATATCGCCCCTATGCAAGCATCTAGCGCCAAACACACAAAGAGATCAAACCACAGTGCACAAGGGGTTTTTAGGTGGTTCGGTCCTGCAGACCTACATCCACCCCACACTCAAACCGAGTGTGGATTCCGCTGACTCACAGTTTGAACAGCTGGGCATCACAGCTTGCCTACAACCGTTGGGCAACACAGCTTGTTATCTGCTGGGCAACACAGCTTGCCATCCGCTGGGGACTACAGCTTAACCCGTCAGAGGTATCCACCTCGCCGCTGTGCATCACAGCTTGCACTGCTGACGAACAGCTTGAAGAAGGTATAAAATGAAAACAGAAGATAGAAATAAGCAGCAATTGGAAAGCTGAAACAATGTAGCACACATATAGCTCTCAAATGGAGCAGATCTGGCTTGGATTTGATCCAATGCCAGAGAACCACAATCTCTCTATCTTTCTCAGCACGAGCTCTCTTTCTCTCACTTTCTCTTCTTTTCTTTTTCTCTTCTTCTCCTTCTCTTCTCTTCTCTTTCTTTTTCTTCTCTGGATCGAAGACCTCTCTGCACTCTGCTTTTTCTTCACAACTTCTGCTCTGTATATTTCCATTGGCCTCCATCTGAAGACGAAGGCTACAATATATACTAGCAGCAGGAGGGCAACACTGGGCGCGTGTCTTCCACATTTCTCGCCCAAGATATTTGGCCACGTGTCAGCTTCCTGTCAGCCCTCGGATCACGTGCCCTTCATTAGCCTTCACGAGCAGAGCCTGTCAGACAGACATAAGAAGATATCAGTTGGATGTATATACTTGGTTCAGGCTGTTAACAAAGTGTGTACAGGCAAGATGTAGCTTGAGTGTATAGACTTGAAGTTAACAATCGAGTGTATAGACTTCACGTTGTGAAGCAATGTATATACATTAACAAGAGATGCACGATGTACAGACTTTGATCATCATTCAATAGCCAATGTGAAGACTCCATATGAACAGTTCGATGTGCATACTTCCCTTCGATGCATCTATAGTGCAATGTATTGACTTTGGCTAGACAAGCTACAGTGCTGATGTATGGACTTTGTGAATGTTCAGACTTGAATGCTCGACCAGTGTACATACTTGCAGAGCCAAACCCAATGTATAGACTTGGCAGGTTGACCCACTGTACAGACTTTGAAGCCGAAGACAATGTGTAGACTTGTGAAGCTTGAAGCCAATGTATAGACTTGGCGTTCCACTGTGGATGTATAGACTTGACTGAAGTGAACGGATGTTCAGACTTTGAAGATCCACAGTGGTTGTATAGACTTGAAGGTTCACTGATCGCTGTACAGACTTTACTTCAATGTGTAGACTTGGAAGTTCAACGAAGGATGCACAGTGCAATGTATGGACTTTGCATAAGACGCTGCATGAGATGCAACTTGAGACGCATGGCTGTACAGACTTCGACTACAATGTATGGACATGGCAAAGACGCTAAGGAAGACGGTCCACTGTACAGACTTAGATGCCATCGTCAATTGCATGCAATGCATTGAAGGATGTACAGACTTCCTAAATGATTCAAGACCATGCACATCGAATGTATAGACTTGAGAGTCTTAAAGCCAATGTACAGACTTTGAAGAAATCAGGCGATGTGAAGACTTTACCAATGTATGGACTTGGGCCACCAAAGAACCGATGGATGTATAGACTTCACGAGCTCAGTTCAATGTATGGACTTTGCGAAGCACAGTCCAATGTATGGACTTCGCGAAGCACAGTCCAATGTATGGACTTTAAAGGCTTGAAGGCCCAATGTGCAGACTTCACGATGTGTGGACTTGAGTGTGCGTGCAGGCCAACAGACAATGTGACTGTATATACTTAACATAACGATGCAATGTATGGACTCTGCTATGCATGAAGACGAGTGTATAGGCTTGGAAATCTGGGGGCGTCGACGCATGATGCATGAGACACATTTGCTGCGTTGACGCTGCATGACTTGCGAAATGCATAGAACACACAGAGGCTGTATAGACTTTGGCAAACAAGCAGCTATACAGACTTTGACACAACTGCGATGTACAGACTTTTGGGCTCGTCATGCAGTGTATAGACATGCAACTTATATGAGCAAACGGTTGTACAAACATTGCTATGCATAAAGACGATTGTATAGACTTGTGAAATCTGGGGGGTCGACCCATCAAGGAAATGGGTCGACCCATCTAAGTGCACTGATGCAGTATATGCACAGAAGAAGTAATATGCACACAGAAGAAGCAATGCACCGATCTTAATTCAAGCATAAAACACTTTATGCACTCTCATGCATTCTCCACAGAATATATCAGTTATATGCATTCAGATTGTTATGATTCAATGTCAAGCTATTAGCAAAACAAAATGGTGACTCATTCATGTTGCTATCATTAAAACACCACATTCATCAAAGCACAAGGGGCACAACAATCTCCCCCTTTTTGATGATGGCAACATAATGAGTCACACTGACTCGTCAAACTATTCTCCCCCTTTGACATAATCAAAAAGAAAGGGAATGGTTTGAGAGACACAATGCAGCACACAAAGACACTTATGACAATGAAACAGCACTCCCCCTATCAGCATGCAAGATTAACTATTCTCCCCTTAAAATCAGACGACCCATAACTCCCCCTGAAGCACAGGAATGAACTCTGGTTATCCAATAAATCAAGCTAAATTCTGCCATTACAAAGAATCTGAATTCTGGTTACATGAACAGAATGAAACAAAACCAGAGCTGATTGTGAAACAGGATGGAAGATTCCAACAGTGTGGATCAACTGATAATGTGAGATTAGCCATGGGTGAGGGTGAGAAATAGTCAAAGCACAATACATCTCAATGAATCAATCAATAGCAAGATGTTGATCAGGCTATCTGGAAATAATCTGAACATGAGGGATTTTAAAGCTTGCACCACTTCAATAAGTCTTAAGAAAAGTAGACTCTCTTATCATAAAGGGTTATGAAGTGGCAACTTAACCAATCTGATTTAATTTTGATGAATACCAAATTTGTCAAATTAAACTCAATAATCATATCTGAATCCAAGTGTTAATAAAGGTGAACCAAATATTCAGAAAGCACTCAAAAACAATCATCTTTTATCTTACACACATGATCTCAATGACTCTTTCAAGAGTTACACAGATTAGTATTGATGTTAAACACTTTTTCCAAGAATATGAGTTGACAGACTTTTCAATATTTTTATTTGAAGCACATTATATTTTTCCTGAGCAATTTAAGTTGATCAACACCTTTTTACATGAGACACAACAAGTCTTAGTTGAAGTGACCCAGTTACTCAGAGTGATAACTGTCATTGCCTCTCAACATTGAGACCAGAGTTAGCAATATAAGTGTCTTTTTGCATGAGGAGACACCTTGATTAGAGGCCAGACTCCCCAGCTACTCAACACAATTTTGCCATTGCTCTGTCAGGTTTTGATAATAAATTTTCATCAGAGATAACTATGGCACTTCATGACATGAGTTACTTTATTTCACTGACAAGGAACCCAGTTTCTCGGTGACCAAGACATTGCTCTGAATTCACAATTTTTATTTAGTCAACATTCTTTCAAGTTAATGTTTAACCATAGTACTCACTCTATGTATCTCTACCAAGGAGCCTTGATTTCAAATTTTCAGATATCAGATGAGAGAGTTTAAGGATTACATGACACATGTGGTTAAAGTTTATTAAACCTTATCATTCAGATATTTTCAATTCATTTAATTACAAATCTGAGAATACATTAATCTTATATCAGTCTGGTTCAGTGGTAATTCTTAAACCTATATGATAGGAGTTTCTACAAAATTCTCAGACTGACTTGCATAACATGCAGCTTAAGTTCCTCGGACCAGATCAGTAAATTTAGCTGACCAACAACTCAATAATGGAGCCAAAATAGTCACACCAGCTAAGAGGTATATGAATAAAGAGTACAAGCTGGTGGAGGAGTCAATCAGCAAGAGAAAAATATTTCAGAAGGGTGTACATCAACACACAGTGGCTGAGTCTGGAATTCAGGCAGATCAGCTGACAGATAGTATCATGAAGGGAGTTGAAAGAAACTCTTCTTTAACATCTCAACAAATAGAAGGCAGAATCCTTTTTCAAGAGAGAAAAATATGATATCAGATGAGAGTTGATCAGTTATTAGACAAGAGGTGTTCAAGATGTGACAATCAAAACACCAAGTCTAAATGCTTCCCTTGTCTAGATGCAATGAAATTTCTTTTTAGGTTAAAACAAAATTTATGATATGCACTACCCTTCAGCACTGTTCCATTTAATATACCATGATGGCCATGAATGACAATTGTAGTGCCAATGTAGTTCTATATGTAGACAGTTACTTCTTTTGGAGTTTTCAGTATGATGATGCGCAATGCATTCACTATATGTATGCATATGCAATTTCAGACAATCATCAATATGCAAATCATGTATGAGGAGAATTCAGAAAATCTAAACCTGACAATGCTGAACATGAAAGAATGTGCAAAAACTCAGATTCAGAAATCAGATTTAACATGCTATGCAGAATGTTTACTCAAACATCAGAGCATTCTTTATTCAAATAGCATCATGAGAGAGCAATCAACTTTTCAAGATAAATCAATTTAGCATAGACAGATCATTATGATATGCAGTCATTGGACACATGCATTGACTGTAGCACTAAATGACCCATTCAAGCTCAGTGCAAGTTATGCATTTAGCAACAATCATACAATTGTATTGACACAAAGTCTATATAATGCATCAACTGTCTGCACTAAAGAATCATTCACGCTGAGTGCAATAGATGGCAAGAGAACATCAATTTGAGCAGAATTTAACTTCAGTAGCTGAGTCTGGAATATAGACTGATCAGCTAGACAAGAAGAGATCATCAAAAATCAAACAAGCAAAAAACAACAATTTCAGATGATGAATTTAAAATAAAGTTCAGAACTGACATGAAGAATTGAATCATGGGGTTTTCCCTTTTTGAGTGCCTTGGCTAAATTCAACCCCTTTTATTCATTTCCAAGGCACACCTGCAGCAAGACAATCATTTTGATCCTACAGTGACCCAAACAGCCTTGGGTCCTGCATTAGTCCTGACAGGTGTTCTGAATAATCTCTTAACAAAATTATCATCATGATCCATCAGGTAACAGTTATCCATGAAATGACTGAATTTTCCACAATATCTACATGATGTAGCAAACATTGAATTCTTTTTGTGGACATTATTATCATCATGGAATCTATGTGAGTTTGCATGAAAATTTTTGTTACTTGCATGAAGTTTTGATTTAGCATTGCCTGCCCACCAGCATTCAGAAGCTCGGTGGCCAGGTTTTCCACATTCAAAACATACAAGAATCTTTTCTTTAAAAACAGGTTTATTTTTACCAAGAAAATTTCTATTTGCAGGGAATTTAGCAAATTTGGAATTAAAATGTTTTCCCTGAGCATACCAGCAGTTCTTGACTGCATGCCCATACTTGCCACATTCAACGCACCTTGGGTGCTTACCTCTTGAACCATTATATCCCCATGAAGGCCTAAACCAACACTCAACAACTTTATGACCACGTTTGTTACAATTATAACAAATGATGTGTTGGTTTGAAGCATACATGTTTCTTTTGGGGTGATGATGATTATTTGAAAAAGATTTATCATGCATCATATCATCACTTTTCATCACACTGCAGTCATCCATATAATGACCATGCCTACCACAATAGTAGCAAGAGGCATCAGATTTCCTAGGAGCATGGTTTCTATCAGATGATTTCTTAGATGCATGCGAATGAGTACAAGAGGCATCAGATTCAGCAGAGCTAATAAATTTCAGAGTATAACCAAAAATATTCTTTGCCTTCTTTGTTTGACTCTTTCTTTTCAATTTCTGATTATTCTCAACAGGTTTTGTTTGCTTTTCAATTTTTTGAGCTTTGAACTGAAAGACAGATTTTGAAGGTGACTTCTGATTTTCATTTTGTTTTGGGGATTCCTTTGAGGTACCAGCTACATCAGAACTATGCACAAAGGTAGTATATAGCTGGTTTTTGGTAGCTTCCTTAACATCAGGACTACAGCTTGTCCCCTTTCTTGAATTGTCATCCTTTCTTTTCACAACAGTTTTTACTTTTCTTTCATTCTTAGCAGAGTTGGATGCTGATTTTTCTAGTTCCTGAATCTTATTTTCCAAAGATGTTATATGAATCTCATAACTAGCTATCTCTTGTTCGCTGCAATTGACACATTCACTTAAGACTTTATTTGCAGTTTTATACTTCTCAATTTCTTGTTCCAGAATGTTCAAAGTTTGTGATTCTTCATCATGGACAGTTTTTCCTTTTTCTATTGTGAGAAGTCTTTCAGACAAGCCAGTGTTTAACAGCTTTAGTTTTTCAACTTCATCCTTCAGTTCATTGTTTTCTTCCACAAAATGTTTTGCATGAATTTCATTACCAGCACATCTCTCTCTTCCAGATATCAGCTTCAGTTTTTCAATTAGTTCCTCTTCTCTTTCTTCCACATTAATTTTCTCAACAACCAAGTTTTTGTGATCCTCTTTAAGTGAGACTATTTGTTTGTTCAGCCATTCATTCTCACTATAAAGATCTTCATTACGTTCTCTTAGAGCTGAGCACATATGGCAGGTTGATTCAGCAGAAGAAGAATGTGAAACCTCCCCATTGATTTCATTTATTCTACCCATGAGATTTTCAATTTTCTTTTGAAGTTCTTCATTCTCAAGTTTGAGTTTATCCAATTCAGAATTAACTTGAGTCAATTCTTGCACGCCTTTTAGATGTTCATTTTTCTTCTCATTCAGCTGATTCTCAAGTTCTGATATTTTGTCCAAACATGTTTGATTTTCAAGTTTTAGAGAACCATTTTGTTCCTGAAAATTCTGAACATCTAACATACATGCATCATAAGATTGTTTCAGATCTGGACAATTTTTACAAGAAACTTTCAAGGTTATCTGATCACATTTCTTTTTCAATCTTTTATTCTCATATTTCAATTTTTGTCATCTATTATTAAGTTCCTCATTTATATTCCATAGGTCATCAATTGAAAGTTCTCCAGATTCAGAGCTTACCTCGGATGAAGTTTCATTATTAGCATTTCTCCGATCAGCCATCAAGCATTTGCTGTGATTCCTGATTAGCTTTAGCTTTTCCAAAATGTCTTTGGCAGATCTGCAAGAAGAAATGCATTCGATTAGAGATCTGTCAATTGATTCTTTTAATAAAACTACAGCTCTAGTGTTGACAGAGTCTTTCAGCTTATCCTTCTTGGTCCATTTGGATTTATCCTTCGACAGTTTGTATGGACCGTGAGTCATTACCTTCCACAAATCAGGATCGGTTGTGCTTACATACCGATGCAACTTTTCCAGCCATGGGCCAAGGTCATCACCTCTGAATATCGGAGGATTAGCCATCAAAGCAGATAACAAGCAGACTCAAAGCACAAAGTAATCGACCAGAAAACACCACAACCAGATAAGCACGGCAAAGCACTAACTCAGTGAAGCTAAACAATGAACACAGAAAACACACTCTGGAATGCACCAAACAGAAATGTAGTAAACCAGATTATCAACGTAAAGCACTAAAACAGTAAATCAACAAACGATTCCAAAAGACCCACTCTGAAATGCACCAACAATTAGCAGGATCCTCTGCAGATTGTTAGATCTGTTCAGTCAGAGACCCGCTCTGATACCAAGTGTTGGGTTCGGTGCAGTATTCAGAGGGGGGGTGAATGAATATAGCCCTTATAAAAATTTCACCCAATTAAAAACTAGAATGCTAACAAGACAGATTAAACAATCTGAAGGCTGATTAAATCTAATACTAAGAGCTGCGGAATTAAATCTACCTTCTTCAGAAGGACAAAGAGCAACAGCGGAATAACAAATCAAAGAATACTCAATACCACAGTCAAGCACATGGTATGCAATCAAGCCATATCGCCCCTATGCAAGCATCTAGCGCCAAACACACAAAGAGATCAAACCACAGTGCACAAGGGGTTTTTAGGTGGTTCGGTCCTGCAGACCTACATCCACCCCACACTCAAACCGAGTGTGAATTTCGCTGACTCACATCTTGAACAGCTGGGCATCACAGCTTGCCTACAACCGCTGGGTAACACAGCTTGCCATCTGCTGGGCAACACAGCTTGCCATCCGCTGGGGACTACAGCTTAACCCATCCGAGGTATCCACCTCGCCGCTGTGCATCACAGCTTGCACTGTTGACGAACAGCTTGAAGAAGGTATAAAATGAAAATAGAAGATAGAAATAAGCAGCAATCGGAAAGCTGAAACAATGTAGCACACATATAGCTCTCGAATGGAGCAGATCTGGCTTGGATCTGATCCAATGCCAGAGAACCACAATCTCTCTCTCTTTCTCAGCTCGAGCTCTCTTTCTCTCACTTTCTCTTCTTTTCTTTTTCTCTTCTTCTCCTTCTCTTCTCTTCTCTTTCTTTTTCTTCTCTGGATCGAAGACCTCTCTGCACTCTACTTTTTCTTCACAACTTCTGCTCTGTCTATTTCCATTGGCCTCCATCTGAAGACGAAGGCTACAATATATACTAGCAGCAGGAGGGCAGCACTCGGCGCGTGTCTTCCACATTTCCCGCCCAAGATATTTGGCCACGTGTCAGCTTCCTGTCAGCCCTCGGATCACGTGCCCTTCATTAGCCTTCACGAGCAGAGCCTGTTAGACAGACATAAGAAGATATCAGTTGGATGTATATACTTGATTCAGGCTGTTAACAAAGTGTGTACAGGCAAGATGTAGCTTGAGTGTATAGACTTGAAGTTAACAATCAAGTGTATAGACTTCACGTTGTGAAGCAATGTATATACATTAACAAGAGATGCACGATGTACAGACTTTGATCATCATTCAATAGCCAATGTGAAGACTCCATATGAACAGTTCGATGTGCATACTTCCCTTCGATGCATCTACAGTGCAATGTATTGACTTTGGCTAGACAAGCTACAGTGCCAATGTATGGACTTTGTGAATGTTCAGACTTGAATGCTCGACCAGTGTACAGACTTGCAGAGCCAAACCCAATGTATAGACTTGGCAGGTTGACCCACTGTACAGACTTTGAAGCCGAAGACAATGTGTAGACTTGTGAAGCTTGAAGCCAATGTATAGACTTGGCGTTCCACTATGGATGTATAGACTTGAGTGAAGTGAATGGATGTTCAGACTTTGAAGATCCACAGTGGTTGTATAGACTTGAAGGTTCACTGATGGCTGTACAGACTTTACTTCAATGTGTAGACTTGGAAGTTCAACGAAGGATGCACAGTGCAATGTATGGACTTTGCATAAGACGCTGCATGAGACGCAACTTGAGACACATGGCTGTACAGACTTTGACTACAATGTATGGACATGGCAAAGATGCTAAGGAAGACGGTCCACTGTACAGACTTAGATGCCATCGTCAAATGCATGCAATGCATTGAAGGATGTACAGACTTCCTAAATGATTCAAGACCATGCACATCGAATGTATAGACTTGAGAGTCTTGAAGCCAATGTACAGACTTTGAAGAAATCAGGCGATGTGAAGACTTTACCAATGTATGGACTTGGGCCACCAAAGAACCGATGGATGTATAGACTTCACGAGCTCAGTTCAATGTATGGACTTTGCGAAGCACAGTCCAATGTATGGACTTCGCCAAGCACAGTCCAATGTATGGACTTTAAAGGCTTGAAGGCCCAATGTGCAGACTTCACGATGTGTGGACTTGAGTGTGCGTGCAGGCCAACAGACAATGTGATTGTATATACTTAACACAACGATGCAATGTATGGACTCTGCTATGCATGAAGACGAGTGTATAGGCTTGGAAATCTGGGGGCGTCGACGCATGATGCATGAGACACATTTACTGCGTTGACGCTGCATGACTTGCGAAATGCATAGAACACACAGAGGCTGTATAGACTTTGGCAAACAAGCAGCTGTACAGACTTTGACACAACTGCGATGTACAGACTTTTGGGCTTGTCATGCAGTGTATAGACATGCAACTAATATGAGCAAACGGTTGTACAGATATTGCTATGCATAAAGACGATTGTATAGACTTGTAAAATCTGGGGGGTCAACCCATCAAGGAAAGGGGTCGACCCATCTAAGTGCACTGATGCAGTATATGCACAGAAGAAGCAATATACACACAGAAGAAGCAATGCACCGATCTTAATTCAAGCACAAAACACTTTATGCACTCTCATGCATTCTCCACAGAATATATCAGTTATATGCATTCAGATTGTTATGATTCAATGTCAAGCTATTAGCAAAACAAAATGGTGACTCATTCATGTTGCTATCATTAAAACACCACATTCATCAAAGCACAAGGGGCACAACAGAGCGGAGACTCGTTGTAGCCGTCGGAGGTAGAAGGGCTTCCTGAGGCGGTGATTCATAAGCTCCCTTTCTCCTCCGAAGTTCTCAGGCTTGGAGTTTTCCCCTTCTTCTTTTCTCTGTCTCATGGCGGACCATCATCCTGAGGCCAATGGGTGGCAGAGAGAACGGGCTCCAAGGGTTTTGTTTACGCCGCCGGAGCCGCTTTGCAGTGAGCTGGGGGAGGCTGAGGTGAAGCGGCTGGAGAGTTATTATGGGCTGCCTTGGTGGTTCTAATTTCTGGCCCCTGAGCCTCATGAGTCTAGCATGTCCACTCGCTCTGGCCTTTTTTGCTCCTTTATCCTGGCCTAGAAATGTGGCTTTCGTCTGCCCCTTCATCCCTTTGTCGTTGAGTTGCTTTGGTTCTACCGGCTGGCTCCTGTCCAGCTGGTCTCCAACTCTTATACCTTCATTTTCTCCTTTATTTTTCTCTGGGGCCAGTGTGGGGTGCGCTCCTCGCTGGATCTTTTCCATTACTTCTTTGAGTTGAAGGAGCATCCTCATGTGGGGAGAGGCGTCTTCTATATTCAGGCGAAGCGGGGGAGGAGCTGTGTGTCCCTCTCTGGGAAGGACTCTTCTCACAAAGGGTGGAAGACCCAATATTTCTGGGTGGGTCCATCGGCAGTTGGTGTAGTCTTGAATTTTCCGACGGCACCCAATTTCCATCCGAACATTCCTCCAAAGCAGACCGCGTTTTCTCCGGAGGTGGAAGATGAGGCTGTCGTTCTACAGCAGAATTGCCAAGAGACTGCTGATTTGGTGACTTCTTCCAACATTGAGGGTTACCTCGCTCGAGTGCTGTCGCCGACAGGTAGGGAGTTCGGGAACTTGGTCTTCCTCCTTGTGGAGTGAGAACCTTCCTTCTCTTAATCTGCTTTTTTGTGGTTCAGACACGAGGCGAGCGGTTGAGGAGGAGGCACCGTCAACCGAATTGGAGATCATCGATTTGGACGAGGTGCCGGCTCCTGATGATCTTCAAGCTACAGAGGGCTCATCCCGCGCCCGGGACAAGGGCAAGCGAGTGGCTCGGGATGACATTTCCGAGCATCGGGGGGTCAAGCGCACGGATCCCGTGGCCAAGTTGTTGCGGTCTTCAATGCAGGCTCAGTCTGCTGAGAAGAAGCGGGCGAGGAAGGAGGAGGTCGTCCGTCCGTCCGGAGGAGATTCCCTGCCGGCTCTCCCCTCTACTAAACAAGAGGGGGCCGATGAAGGAGGGATCACCGCCGATGCTGAGGCACCAAACGTAACGGAGGGGCCACCAGACGAGGGGGTTCGGTTTGAGCCGGTCGAGGCTGGAGGGTCACAGGAGGAGGCGACTCAATCTCAACCGACCGAAGCTGGGGAGGTACGCAGTGGGGCCACTCATGCCGAGCCAACCGGTGGGGCCCCCGGGACGGGATTATCCGAGGGAGATGCTCCGATCTCGGCTGCTCCGGTGAGAGCTTCCCCTCCCTCTACCAGCACCTTTAGTGTCCGGGCTCCTCTGTACCGGGCGTGCCATTCCTTAGCTTCTCGAGACTTACGGGAAAAAGTCTGGAAGGGTCCCCCCTCTTCACTGTTTGAGCAGATTATGGACGGAGGGCTTATTTGGCCCAGCTGGGGGCTGAAGCAGTGGACGCGTACGCTCGGGTGGAGTCCGAGCGGGAGACTCTCTCGTGGACCCGCAGTGCGCTTGATCTGAAGGTCGAGCTTCTGACCCTCGATCTTGGGGACCTTCACTGGGAGATGGCCCCGCTCCGAGCGCTAGCGCAGTCGGGCCAAGCGGAGGCTCGATCTTTGGCAAAGCAGCTGGCCCAGGCTCATCGCATGGTCGACCGGAAGAGTGAGTTATTGGAGTCAGAGCGCAGAAACCAGGTAGAGCGCGATGACCAATGGAGGGCCGAACGAGAGGGGCTCGAGGACTGAGTTCGAGCGGCTAAGGATTCACGGACCGAGGCCGAGCGAAGGCTGTCTGAGTCTGAGCAGCGGATAGCTGAGCTTGAGAGGAAGGCGGAGCTGGCTGGGAAGGAAGCGCTCGAGAAACATAAGTGCTCAGAGGCTTACCAGGCAGCTTTACAGTAGGCGGCCTTTCCTTATTACGAGTCAGGCTACCGACGGGGACTCCAAAAGGGCTTCTCCCAAGGTTACGATCGGGCCGTCCTAGAGGCAGAGGCCCAATCGTCTATGCTCGTTTTTCCTTTCGGTCAGTGCTATGACTCGGATTGGGGCTCCACTGACTCTTCCCACAACACTTCGAGTGAAGAGGTGAGTTCGGCCCCGTCCGAGCGACCGCCAACTCTAGCATCCTCGGGAGGGCACACGGCCGAGATAGTTCCCACACAGGTGGGGTCAGTGTCTAGGCCGGTCGTCGCCAAGAACACTGGGGGCAGATCGTCTGGTGCCGAAGAAGCCTTGTCTGTCGATCTTGGATATGGGCCCGAGGCTTGATGAAATAGCTCTTTTCTTTTTTCTTTCTCTTTCATATGTAGCCGAGTAAGGCTTTTTTGGAAACTATAATAGCGACAGTATTGAATGCTGAATTGACTATTTCTTATCGCTTTTGGTGTGATTTGACTATCGTATCTGCAGTCGTTTGAAGAAGGTGCCGATTTTCTGTAGATCTTGCGTGCGCCGATCTGTCAAATAACTGACGTGGCGCTGGCACCTTTCCATTTTTCTATACCGCCCTTAATGACTTGCGGCTTCGCGCGTCCCGCTGGGGGAATATCAAGAAATGAGGTAACCAACCCAGGGAAAGCCTTGGTAGCGTGTTTTGTAAGGGGAGAGTCATTTAAGGCGATCAGCTCCCCTTTCGGCCTATAAAAGGTCCGAGGGGCGTCTCCTTTTCCTTTCATCGCTTAAGGCCGTTCCTGGCGATTTTTCCCTTTCGCGAAGCGTTGTGCTGTTAGTCTTGGCGAGGCATAAAAGGCGCTTCAGAAGATGATGATGCAGATGGCGATAGGAGGGAAGCTCCTATTGTTTCAGTCTGGAAGAGGGTTCGTCAGTCGGAGGCCACTCAAGAAGAGGGCTCGTCATGCCGGAGCATGTCACACTCCTATCCCTAACCCACCGACACCATCCCGTGAGGAGGAGGGGAGCTAATTAAGCTCCCTCCTTTCTGGCCTCCTCATCCACCTCTGTCGATTTCTTTTTCTCCCTCCCCTTTCACTGTTCAGAGGGTGCATGCACTCTCTGCCTTCCAAAGAGTTGGCAGAGATGAGGCCTTCACTTGTATTCCTTCCTCTCTTCTTCTTGTTGTTTCCCCTCTTTTCCTTTTTCCTCCGAGCTTTCTCAAACCAACGAAGCCGGCGATCCCTTATCCGAGCCAGTTTCTACACGAGGCAGAGTCAGTGGCTGGACGTGGGAGCTCCTACTGGGTCGGCCGAGCGTTCTGTTGGCGTTATGGTACCAGCGGATGTAATTTTTTATGCATGTATACTATACCGGCTACGGCCTTCTTGATGTACATCAAAGTTTAATAAGAAGAGAAGAATGGTGATTATTCTATTTCGCTTACATGTGTATGCTTGTCAAATGTTCAAAAGTAGAGCTTGCAAAGATTTGTCGCGTTCCACGTCCGAGGGACGGGTGTTCCTTCCATGGTGGACAATCGGTGTGCTCCTTTCCCGAGCTTCTCGACCACTCGGTAGGGACCTTCCCAGGTAGGGGCCAGCTTCCCCGCCGCCTCTAGTGGTCGAGATGCTTCGGCCTTCCTCAGGATGAAGTCTCCTGCCTGGAAGTGTCTCTCTCAGACTCTGATGTTGTAGTATCGAGCGATGCGCCGTTGGTATTCCCTTTCCTGGATCCTTGCACTCTCTCGGATCTCGTTCACTAAGTCGAGGTTCTCTCATAGTTTCTGCTCGTTTACCTCGGGTTTGAAGTGGATGACGCGGAGAGAGGGATTGCTGACCTCCAATGAAATCACGACTTCCGTGCCATACACCAGCTGAAAAGGTGTTTCACCAGTAGCCGTTCTCGGAGTGGTTCGGTGCAACCATAGTATGCTTGGCAATTCCTCGAGCCAGCTTCCCTTGGCTTTGCCGAGCCTGGTTTTGATGCCTTTTAAGATAGTCTTATTGGCATTTTCGACAAGTCTGTTAACCTGAGGGTGGGCTACCGAAGTGAAGTGGTTGCGAATGTTTAGGTCGGCACATCTGTCTCTGAAATAATGAGAATCAAACTGCCGGCCGTTATCGCTCACAATCACTCGGGGGACACCATAGTGACAAATGATCGATTTCCAAACAAAACTCCATATGATCGATTCGGTGATCTTGGTGGTGACTTCGACCTCGATCCATTTGGTCAAATAGTCGATGGTGATGATAATGAACTTCTTCTGAGCTTGAGCCGTAGGGAACGGCCCCAAAATGTCGATCCCCCACCGAGCGAAAGGGTATGGCTCGGCAAGGGTGATGAGCTCCGCAGCGGGCTGATGAATTAGGTGGTCGAAGCGCTGACATCGATCACACTTCTGTACGTAGGTCGAGCAGTCGCACTGGAGAGTGGGCCACCAGTAACCCTGCCATAGCAAGATCCTGGCGAGTGATCTTCCTCCTTGGTGCGCTCCGCAGATGCCTTTGTGTACTTCATGAATCGCTCGGCTGGCTTCGTCGGTGCTGATGCACTTGAGGAGGGGATCGGAGAATGATCTGCGGTACAAGGCATCGTCCAGTATGATGAAACGTCGAGCCTGGTACTTGAACTTTCGAGCCTCCCGAGGGTCAGTGGGCTCTTGAGAATCCCGGAGCAAGGATATGTAGGGGGTCCGCCAGTCACTTGAGGGTGCCGGGTCAATAGTCATAAGCTCGGATTCGATGCTCGATTGCCTAAGCTCTTCGAGGAAGACTGATCGTGTACTAGCGAGATCGGGTGAGGAGGCCAGTCTAGAGAGGATGTCTGCTCAAGAGTTTTCCTCCCGGGCTATTCGGACTACCTCAAAGCTCTCGAAGAGTTGGGCCATCCTCTTGACCGCCTGAAGGTACTTGACCATTTGTCCTTCCCGAGCTTCGTATTCACCATTGACCTGGCTAGCGACCAATTGGGAGTCAGTGTGGATCCTGACTCGTTTGGCCCCCAGTCGTCTAGCCATCCTGGCTTCCTAGATAACGGCTTCATACTCGAAGGCATTGTTGGACGCTTGGAAGTTGAACTTCAGGGCGAACCACAGCTCCGCTCCTTCGGGGGACTTGAGGAGAATACCGGCGCCACTCCCTGTTGAATTGGAGGACCCATCGACGAATAGATCCCAGGTAGGCCCGGATGCTGGTGGAAGTGCTTCTTCGATCAGGACCGTGCTTTCGATGATGAAGTCTGCGAGAGCCTATCCTTTAATAGCCGAGCGAGGGCGATATGAGATATCGTAGGCCCCGAGCATGATAGCCCATTTGACGAGGCGTCCCGAAGCTTCAGGGTGAAAGAGAATCTTCTTCAGGGGTTCACCTGTCAATACGACGATGGAGTGACCTTGGAAGTAGGGTCGGAGGCGCTTGGCTGAGGTAACCAATGCTAGCACTAGTTTCTCGGTTGCGGGGTACCTTCTTTCGGCTTCATTAAGCACCTTGCTAGCATAGTAAACTGGTCTCTCGACTCCTGCATCATTCCTGACCAGGACCGAGCTTACAGTAGAAGGGGTCACCGAGAGGTAGAGGTGTAGAGCTTCGCCTTGGACTGGTTTGGACAGCATCGGGGGCGAGGCCAAGAATTCCTTGAGTTCAATGAACGCCTTCTGACATTCCTCATCCTAAGTGAACATAGCTGATGCCATTTTGGGTCCCCTCAATAATTTGAAGAAGGGTAAGCATCGTTTGGTCGCCCGAGACAGGAAACGGTTGAGTGCAGCAATGCTCCCCGTTAGGCGTTGGACGTCCTTGATGCAGGTAGGTGGCCTCATGTCCAGGATGGCCTGGACCTTGTCGGGGTTGGCCTCGATTCCATGCTGAGTAACCAGGAAGCATAGGAACTTCTCGGATCTGACTCCGAAGGTGCACTTGGCGGGGTTGAGCTTCACGTTGCACTTCAGGAGGGTGTTGAAGGCCTCGGCTAAGTCGGCGAGGTGGTCTTTGGCCTTCGGTGTTTTGACGAGCATATCATCAATATAGGCCTCGATGTTCCGACCGAGCTATCCTTCAAAAATGTGGTTGATCAGTCTCTGATATGTTGCTCCAGCGTTCTTTAACCCGAACGACATCCGGGTGTAGCAGTGTACGCCGAAGTCGGTGATGAAGGCGATCTTCTCGATGTCCTCCGGGTCCATCCTGATCTGATGGTAGCCGGAGTAGGCATCCAAGAAGCTGAGCAGCTCGTTGCTAGAGGTTGAATCGACCAGTTGATCGATGCTCGGCAGCGGGTAGCAATCCTTCGGGGTAGCCTAGTTGAGGTCGATGAAATCCACGCACATCCGCCATTTCCCAGAAGCTTTTGGTACCAGGATGACGTTGGCGAGCCATGTAGGGTACAGAACTGAACGAAAGAGGCCAGTCTTCTGTCCCTGGATGACTTGCTCTTTATTGACTGCTTGCTTCTCTGGGGCGTGTTTTCTTCTACGCTGTTGTACTGGCTTTGCTGTCGGGTCGAGGTTGAGCTTGTGCATCACCACGTCTCCCGGGATCCCGGGAAGGTGCTCATCAGACCATGCAAAGACTCAGATGTACAGCGCAAAGAAATCTTTATATTTTTCTTGTTCCTCAAGTGGGAGCTTGGCTCCAATCTTTACTCCTAGGGTCGGGTCACCGTTAAGGAAGACCGTTAGCAACTCGTCGCCAGGCTCAGATGTTACAGGTCCCTCCTCGGCTCCCTTTACCCCCTTTATTCTTCCCTTCCGGCCTAGTGGCGTCAACCGAGACTATATAGCACTGTCTAGCCAATGCCTGGTTACCTCGAACTTCCCCCACGTCATATTTGGTAGGGAACTTCATATTTTGGTGAAAGGTAGAGGGCACCACTCTAATTCGGCTGAGAATGCCTCGACCGAAGATAGTGGTGTATGCCGTCATCCCCTTAATCACGATGAAGTCTACCATAACCGTAACGGTTTTGGGCGGGGTGCCGACAGTAACCGACAAGCTTAGTGCTCCCTCGAGATAAGTAGCCTGGCCGTTGAACCCATAGAGGGGGGTTCGGATCGGGCGGAGTTTAGATGGATTCTCTCCCATTTTGAGGAAACACTCATAGGACAATACATCAGGGGCACTACCATTGTCGACTAAGATTCTATCCACGTTACAATGGTTTATTGTAGCCGATACAATGAGAGTGTCGTCGTGCGGGGTGGTTAGCCCTTCCAGGTCCTGGTCAGAGAATACCAGGGCCTGCGGTTCACTAGCCTGCGGGGCCGCAGGTGCCTCAACAGAGGCTCGGCTCACCCGCTCGGCGTGACGCTTTCTTCCTCAACTGCTATCTCCGCCTGATGCCGTCTCGCCCGCGATGACGTTGATATGGACTCCGCGGGGGGCATTATCAATCTCTTCAGCGGCGCCTCGATCTTCATTTTGCCCGGACATGCACCGAGATAGGTGTCCCTGGCGAATGAGGCGCTCGATCTCATCATGAAGTTGATGGAAATCGTCAGTGTGATGCCCGTGGTCGCTATGGAACAGGCAATACTTGCGACGATTGCGATGCTTGCTCCTCATGGGCTCGGGTTGGTTGAGGAGACCCGAGCCTTTTATGTCTTCGTAGATTTCATAGACGGGGGTGGTAAGTGGGGTATACCGCTCGTACTTCCGGGGTGACTCTTTTCGATCTCCGTCCTGGTTCTGCCTCCTTCCTTGTCCCGTCCCTTGCTCGGACGGTCTCTTCTTGTCCTCTTCCCGACCCGAGCCGGTTGTGTCTTGGCAGGTGATAAGTGTGTATTTTTCTTTGTTAATTCATAATTATTCACATTTTTATGAGCTTAAATTATGATCAATATACACTTCTCACACTTATTGTTGATTTTGTATCAAATGTTTCTTTTTATGAAATTAAATAAATTTTAATTACATTTTTTTGTATTTGTGCAGGCACGCAGTACGAGAAAAGCTCCACGAAAAAAGAAAATAAAGAAAATAAAAATTATATTTTGAATGGGCCAAAAGCCCAGGAAATTGTTCAAAAAGAAAATAAAAAAATTTTAGAAAAAAAAATAAATTTATTTACTATTTTTTAGAATTTTCTAACTATATATATACTAGATATATATATATAGATATATATATATTATATATATAATAAAATTTAAAAAAAAAGATTCAAAACCACCGCCCCGCCCTTCCCGCCTTCGCCGCCCGGGCACGGGCGACGAGGCGCGAAGGCGAAGCGGGGGGGGTTCGTGGAGGCAGCCCAGCAGCACGCGGAGGCGGGGGGCTCGTGGCGGGCCGTGGCGAGCGGCGCGGCGGGGGTCGTGGCGGCAGCGGCGAGGCGCGGAGGCGGAAGTGGGGCGCACGCGCCCAGGTGGCCACGCAGCCGGACGCAGGCGGGCGGGCGCACGGGGGCCCACGGTAGGCGGCCGAACCGGCCGAACATTTCGGCGCGTTGCGCCCGCAGAGAGAGGAAATGAGAGAAAGGCAAGGAAACAAGGCCAAATAAAATCAGAAAAATTCCCAAAAAAAAATGGAAATGTGTGCTAAACATGTTAGCACCCAATTTATGTCAAAGTTAGGCAAGTGCCAAAGTTAGGCAAGTGTCCATTATATTTGGCAATCAAAGTGGCCAAATTCACTCCTATAAAAGGGGGTGGAGAGGCTGTATGTGGGAGTTGTTCTGGGAGAGAATTTAGTGATAAGGCTCTGGAGGGTGTGGTTTGGGAGAATTTTGTTGTAAACTTTGTTAGTTTTCCCTTTATTCTTATGATATGTTCATGGTGTTCATATGAAATTTAGACTGTTGTTTGCCCTTTGTCAACGTGTTGTGTACTTCATTTGAGGTTAGTGTCTTCATCAAAGTTCTTTGTTTTTCTGTTCTCCACACTTTTTATGTTTACCATTTCTTTTGATTCCTCCTCGTTTTTAAGGTATGGCGTGATTTTCTAAGTGCTGTCCTGGCGTGGTACTATTCATCTGTGGTTATAGTCTTCCCCATTCTTCTATCTTGAAGTCCTTCTTAATCTCTTTTCCCCCTGCTTTCTTCACAAAAGTTCTTCCTCTCTTTTAGATCTACAATTCATCTTTCTTCCACTTCTTCTAAATCTCATCATTTTGAAAGTTAAAAATTAGTTTCTAGAGATCTCTGTTATCCGATTTAGTTTTATGTTTATCTATGTGTATCATTAATTTTCACTGAACTTCTTTCTAAGTTTTTACCCTCTTCTGGTCGTAATTTGTTCTTGAGTTCTTCACCAAAGTTGTGTGTTTTTAAGTCCTCTTCAACCTCTTCTTCTACCTCTTCTTCAAATTCTTACTGGTTTGAGAGATAGAATCAATTTTCTACACTTCTGATTTCCTGTCAGTTACTATTCATCCGACCCCTGTTTTTAACACTTTTCACCTTCTTCCTTTCATTTTCTGATTTTCAGTCCTTCATCAATCTTTTTCCTCTCGTGTTTCTCTACAACTTTTCTGTTTTCCACTTTTTCTAAATCCTTCTAGTTTTAAAGATATGTTATTTCCAAACTTGCTGTTATTCTGAGTCAACATTCCTTGTAGTTCTTAATCATGTGTAATTAGTGTAATTAGTGTAAATCCATGTCAAATTATACTTTTTCAATCAAAAGAAATCACATCCTTATCATTTCAAAAACTTTGTTCCCTGTGGATCGACCCGTCTTCACCACTTTACTCGAATCTAAATCCTTTTAAGTGTGTGAGTTCGACATAATATAACTTTGATAAGCGGGCGTATTAACGACGTGCGGTTACCGCCTCATCAATTTTTGGCGCCGTTGCCGGGGAACAAATTTTTTTTTAATGGTTGGATACTCTTTTGGTTGATTTGTAAACTTGTATATTAAATGGCTTTTTTTATTTTGCAGGAAAAAGAAAACAAAAAGAGAAAAGCAAAGATATTGGAAATACGGGCCTGAAATTGATTGGATATTATCTGTCGCAGAAAGCCTGGAAGCGTCGCTGAAAGCCTGCAGACGTAGGTATTCTGGAATTCTGAAAAATCTTACAAAAATCAACCGTCGCTAAAGGTCAGTAAGCGTAGGTACAGGTCCTATTTTTTCAAATTGTTGAAAAATCTTTAAAACATCAGAAAAATTCATGAAAAATACATAAAAATCAGACAAATTCAGAAAACACAAAATACCATTGTAGGCTTCCTTTTGTGATAAATTTGCATGTTATTGTTATTTTGTCATTTATACCTTTATTTATACATCTCTTAGTGAAAAATTCAACAAAAAAATCAAATATCAAAACAAAAGAAAAGATTTTGCTGGTTAGATAGGATCATTAACTAAAAAAAAGAACCACTACTTGAACCCAAATAAAAAAAAAACTCATTTCAAGATTAGAAACCATACACATCATGTTGTAGGTCATTCATCATCTAAGTGCATTAAATTCATTCCATATTGTGTTTAGTAACTAATTGTTCATACATTTGCATATTAAACCCCTTGTTTGAACATTGATTGTGCATTTCATATTAAATCACTCTAAGGGCATTACCCTTAAACAAGATAAGGTGGGGATTTCATCACCCTCCCTTAGCCCAAAAATCACAAACCTCTTCATCTGTGCATCACCTAATCCATTAATAAAAATTCAGTAGACGTTGGCCCTAGGATCACACTGTGATTTCATTACGATTTGAGTTTATCCTCTGGTGGAAACTGGTGCCTAAGGCAAGACGGTCGGATGGCAAACGCCTTAAGCGGGCTAGTGGTTACTTAATTAGGACCTTGTGAAAGCAAGGGGAGCCTCCCACTACCCCACCCCTTACCTGGCTGGTGGAAATTTTGAGGATGAACTTTCATTGTACTTTGATCACTTTGTGAAACCCCATCTGTAGATTCAGAGTACCCCTAGGTGTCTTAGGTTGAATTGTGTGATAACTTGTTCGTGCCTTCTTAAATTAAAACAACAAAAAAAGGGGAGTAATATTCTATGCATAATTCAATCTAAGGAATCAGAGTGTATGCATGGTAGAAGATCTCTTTGTCCTGATCTAGCTCAGCTTGATTCTGAGATTGAGAGAACTCTACAACACAGTCTTAAAAACACAAGAGTTGAGTCTATAAAGATGGAAGCCCCAAAGGAAGGAATTGTCGCTCAACCTAGAACATTAAAAGATTACATGTATCCTTCGAGGGCCAGCCAACCCTCTTGCATTCAGTTATCTGAACATAATGGGCATTTTGAGCTTAAGTCAGGAATTATCCAAATGTTGCCTGTCTTTAGAGGGGAGGAAGCTGAGAACCCATATCATCATGTCAGAGATTTTGAGGAGATTTGTAGTACAATGAGCTTCACTAATCTAAGTGCTGAGTCCCTTAAGTTAAGATTATTTCCATTCTCTTTAAGGGATAAAGCCAAGAACTGGTTGTACTCATTACGGCCTCGGTCGATTACAACATGGGATGGCCTATCTACTGAATTTTTAAGGAAATTTTTTCCAAACCACAAGACTGCCACCATTAGACAAAAACTCAATAGCTTTATTCAGCTTGATGGTGAAACTCTGTGGAGATACATGGAAAGATTCAATGATCTTCTGCTGCAATGCCCTCACCATGGATTTGAACAATGGAGATTAGTCCAAATTCTATACGAAGGGTTGGATTTCAATACTCGGACTATGGTAGAGTCCATGTGTAATGGGGGATTCACCAATAAAAAAGCAGAAGAAGCTTGGGCATTTTTAGATGAAATTGTAGAAAAATCACAACAGTGGGAAACTATTAAGGATCCAAGGAGGACAGTCACAAGGGGCGGTTTGTTCCAAGTGGACAAAGAAGTTGATATGGAAGTCAAAATGGGAGCATTGGCCAGAAGACTGGAGGCCTTAGAAATGACAAAAATTGAAAAAACTTATGCAACTGCCAAAAATATTGAGCCTTTTATGTGTGTCTTATGCAATGGTTCGGATCACCTGGTTGAGAATTGCTCTGAAATCCAGAACTTTAGGGAGACTAGGTCACAAGCCAATTCCTATCAAAGACCTAACAACAATCCCTATAGTGACACCTATAACCCAGGATGGAGGAACCATCCCAACTTCTCTTGGAAGTCACAACAGGTTCAGGCCCAAAATTCTCAGACTAATAATTTTCCAAATAAGGCCCAATATCAGACCAACTTCCAAAACCAAGCTTTTAATAGAGGGCAACCTTCTCATCCATTACCTACACAACCGCATCAACAATTTGTCCCACCCACGTATGGTCAATCATCTCAATCTCAGCTATCCACTCAAGATGAGGATAGGTTTTTACAAAAATTCCAACAACTTCTTTTGGCTCAACAACAATCTTTTACTGCCCAACTTCAACAAGCTGTTTCTAGGATGGAGGCCCAGGTTGGTCAAATGACTGAAGCCAATATGAGGAGGGAACCAGGCCAATTGCCTAGCCAACCCATAGCAAATCCTAGGAACTATCCACCTGGTTTTAATCCACAGCCATCACTACAAGTACAACCTAAGAACCCTCATGTTGAGAATGCTAAAGCCATTACTACATTAAGAAGTGGAAAGATCCTTGCAGATCCATACAATGAGGGAAGGGGCGAAGCCAGCTCAAGCCAACCCAAGATTTCGGATCATAAGGATGAGGAACCCATATCTACTTCCACAAGTATAGTGGGTCATGAGGAGAATAAGAAGGACAAAGGGAAAGTTAAAGTTGAGGATACCCCTGAGATTTATCAGCCTAAAATCCCTTTTCCATCAGCCTTAGGAACAAGAAAGGAGAAAAAGGAACAACGAGCTCAGGTCCGTAATGAGCAAATGTTGGAGATATTCAAGCAAGTTCATATCAACATCCCACTTCTAGATGCTATTCAACATGTGCCCGCTTATGCTAAATTCCTCAAAGATCTGTGCACACAAAAGAGGGAGCCTAGGACAGCCACTAGGAAAATTTTACTGTCAGAGGATGTAAGTGCGGTCTTGTTGAACCAACTTCCACAGAAAATGAAAGATCCTGGTGCACCACTCATCTCTTGTGTCATTGGAGGTATAACCTTTGAAAAAGCCCTATTGGACTTAGGGGCTAGTGTGAATTTACTGCCAACTTCTGTTTATCAAAAGTTCGGGATAGGAGAACTTAAACCAACCCCGGTGATCCTCCAATTAGCAGATAGATCTGTTAGGACACCAAGGGGATTGGTGGAGGATGTCCTTGTCAAGATAGACACTTGCTACTTTCCTGTAGACTTTTTGATTCTTGACATGGAACTTAGCCATGACCTGGCTCAAAGTCCCATCATTTTAGGACGACCTTTCCTGGCCACTGCCAATGCCAATATTAATTGTAAGTCGGGGCTCATGGATATCTCTTTTGGAAATCAGAAAATCACTCTCAATGTCTTCAAAGCTTCTAAACACATGGGGAATGAAGAAGACTGTTACACAGTTGATGTAATTGAGGATCTCATTGAAAATTGTTCTCCCTTAAATAAACCCATTGATTTAGATGAGTTGGATGATAAGGAATTCATGGCAGATGTCTATGGGCTTGACTCAAGGAACATGGTATGATGGCCTACTAAGGTGGAGCCTTGGCCACAATTCAAAACTGAGCCGGTGATACCTTCACTCCAGGCCCCACCACAATTGGAAC
This sequence comes from Amorphophallus konjac, assembly GCA_022559845.1. Lineage (NCBI taxonomy): Eukaryota > Viridiplantae > Streptophyta > Magnoliopsida > Alismatales > Araceae > Amorphophallus > Amorphophallus konjac. The sequence continues at coordinate 466,060,921 of CM040121.1, read as the reverse complement.
TCAAACCCTTGCCTAAGTCTTTGAAGTATACATTTCTAGGGCCCAAGGAGACTTTCCCTGTGATAATTGCTTCTGATTTGTCTCCCACACAAGAAGCCCAGCTACACGAACTCCTTAAAACTCATAAAGCTGCCATTGGATGGACTGTGGCTGACCTCAAAGGTATTAGCCCCTCAATCTGCATGCATCACATCTACTCTGAGCCAAATGCTAAGCCTATTAGAGAGTCATAAAGAAGACTAAACCCCAATATGAGAGAAGTGGTGAAAAAGGAGGTGGTTAAATGGTTAGATGCTGGAATCATCTACCCCATTTCGGATAGCAATTGGGTGAGCCCTACGCAAATTGTTCCCAAGAAGTCAGGACTCACAGTCATTGAAAATGAACAAGGCGAGCCCTTGTCTACTCGATTGACTACGGGATGGAGGGTGTGCATAGACTACAGGAAGTTAAATGCAGTCACTAAGAAAGATCACTTCCCTTTACCTTTCATTGACCAAATCCTAGAGAAACTTGCTGGACAAAAGTACTTTTACTTTATGGATGGTTACTCAGGATACAATCAAGTGGCCATGTACCCCGAGGATCAAGAGAAGACCACCTTCACATGTCCATATGGTACATTTGCTTTTCGACGAATGCCTTTTGGATTGTGTAATGCACCAGCCACTTTTCAACGGTGCATGATGGCTATCTTTTCTGACATGGTGGGTGATTTTCTTGAAATCTTTATGGATGATTTCTCTGTTTTTGGGGATTCATTTGGAATTTGTTTACAAAACTTGGAAAGAATCTTGAAACGGTGTATAGAAACAAATCTGGTTTTGAGTTGGGAAAAGAGCCATTTCATGGTAAAGGAAGGAATTGTGTTGGGACATGTTATTTCTGACAGGGGAATCGAGGTAGATAAAGCAAAAATTGATTTAATTTCTAGTTTGCCTCCCCCAACATCAGTTAAACAGATCCGATCATTTCTGGGCCACGTTGGTTTCTACCGACGATTCATTAAGGACTTTTCAAAGATTTCTCATCCTTTGTGTAACTTGTTGGCCAAAGATACGCCCTTCCACTTTGATGATTCATGTCTTCAAGCACGCAACTTCTTGAAAAAGGCAGTGACTCAAGCTCCAATCCTACAACCCCCAGATTGGTCATTACCTTTTGAAATCATGTGTGATGCTTCTGATTATGCCATAGGGGCGGTATTGGGCCAAAGGATGAATAAGAGCCCAGTTGTGATTTACTATGCCAGTCGAACCCTGGGTGAGGCCCAAAAGAACTACACCACAACTGAGAAAGAATTGTTGGCTGTAGTCTTTGCACTCGAGAAGTTCCGATCCTATCTTTTAGGATCCAAAGTCATCATCTATTCGGACCATTCCGCTCTGAGATACCTATTGTCCAAAAAGGAGGCCAAACCACGTTTAATCAGGTGGATCTTGCTCTTACAAGAATTTGACATTGAAATTCGGGATAAAAAGGGGTCCGAAAATGTTGTAGCAGATCACTTGTCTAGGATCCTAGTGCAAGAGAGTGAACCTATTCAAGACTCCTTCCCTGATGAACAATTACTGGCCGTTTCTCAAAGGAGACCTCCATGGTTTGCTGATATTGTTAACTATTTGGCCGTAGGATTAATTCCTAATGGCTGGTCCAAACAAGAGAAAGATCGATTTCTTTCTCAGATAAAATATCACTTTTGGGAAGACCCAGAACTTTTCCGAATCTGTGCTGATAATGTCATAAGAAGGTGCGTCCCAGAAAATGAACATCAAAGCATTCTTACCTTCTGTCATACTCTTTCATGTGGGGGGCATTTTTCTGGGAAGAAAACTGCGATAAAAATCCTACAAAGTGGTTTCTATTGGCCCACTCTATTCAAGGATGCTCACGCATTCAGTCAATCTTGTCCCAAGTGTCAAACCATGGGCAACATTTCTAAGAGAGACATGATGCCATTAAATCCCATCCTTGTGGTGGAAATCTTTGATGTCTGGGGGATTGATTTCATGGGTCCATTCCCATCATCTTTTGGACATGAGTACATACTGGTAGCTGTTGATTATGTCTCCAAATGGATTGAGGCAGTGGCTACTAGAACCAATGATCACAAAGTGGTTCTAAAGTTTATTCAGAAAAATATCTTTTCAAGGTTTGGGTTCCCAAGAGCAATAATTAGTGATGGGGGTAGTCATTTCACAAACTCCCAGTTCAAAACCTTGTTAAGAAAATATGGGATCACTCACAAGGTAGCCACACCTTACCATCCTCAAACAAGTGGACAAGTGGAAGTCTCTAATAGAGAAATCAAGAACACTCTACAGAAAACAGTTCGACCTGATAGGAAGGACTGGTCAGAGAGACTGGATGATGCTCTGTGGGCTTATAGGACAGCCTACAAGACCCCCATTGGAATGTCTCCTTTTAGGTTGATCTACGGGAAAGCATGTCATCTTCCGGTGGAATTGGAACACAAAGCATACTGGGCTGTAAAGCAATTTAATTTGGATTTGGCCCAAGCAGGAGAAAATCGAGCACTACAATTAAGTGAGTTGGATGAGTTCCGAATGGAATCTTATGAAAATTCGAAGATTTATAAGGCTAAAATGAAAGCTTTTCATGACAAGCACATCTCTCGAAAAACTTTTGAGCCTAACCAACGAGTTTGGTTGTTCAACTCTAGGCTCAAACTTTTTCCTGGAAAGCTTAGATCTAGGTGGGAGGGTCCTTTCATAGTGCATTCGGTGTCCCCACACGGTACAGTTGAAATTCTTGATCCTAAGAGTGGGACTATTTTTAAAGTTAATGGCCAACGACTCAAACCCTATATTGAGGGAGTTGCAGTTGACTTGCACATTGATGAGGTGCACTTCACAAACTCACTATGAGTTACATTGCGTCTGGCTGAAGACGTTAAACAAAGCGCTTCTTGGGAGGCAACCCATGATTTTTGTGATTTGATGATTTGTTTTAGTGTGTTTCTTTTACAGTTCTCAATCCACAACGCAATGAAGCCTTCATCACTTCGCCCGACCCATCAGGTTGTATCCTTCCATCCCAACTATATTATCTCTTTACATGTCCTCTGATCTTTCTACTGTTTATGCCATTGAGGACAATGTCATTTAAGTTGGGGGGTGGGGAGATAAATTTCAAAAAAATAAAAAAAAAATTTTTTTGCTTTCTTGAATTGTCATGTGAAACAACAGTTTTCCCCGAGTTGAATTTCTTGATTCATGTCGCATGAAAAGTGATTCTAGAATGGAAATGACTAGAGAATCGGATGATGGATAATTTATTTCCTCTAGCCATGGAAAACTGATTTAAAGAATCTCTTTAAAGTTCAGATGCACTTTCAAAGAAAAGAAAAATCACGTTGCACGCTAATGAAACAAGAAGGACAAGCCTTCTGTTATTTGAGACAGACTGTCTGATATTCTGCATTTTCTAAAGAAGAAATATGTTAGAAGCTTTCTGCCATAGAAAAGTATGAGAAAAAAATAAAGCACCATGAAAAATGCTCCGATTCTGAGTAACCGGGCCTACTTCACCTAAGACGTGTTGAGGTTCGCGTCAAAAGGAAAAGGGAACTTGGATCTGTGGAACCGGGCCTACTTCACCTAAGACGTGTTGAGGTTCGCGTAAAACAGTGAAGGGTAGTGCAGCATCATGTGTGTAAAGAAAAAAAAAGGGGAAAAAGAAAGTAGAAAAGAAAAATATATATATATATATAGTGATCCCAAAAGGGACATATAAATAAGGCAGACAAAAAGCTAGTGAGCTTAAAGCTCTGATTAAGAAGTGCAGAATTGAAAGGCATTTGTTCAGAATAGCAAGTGGAGGATGCAATTGTCTTCACTGTGGACTTAGCATTACACATGCACAAGTGCTACTGAATTTTGATTAGAATTCTTGATCATGTTCCTAATGCTAGTCTGTGGTAATTATTCCAAATTCCTGATCTTTAGTTAACTCTATGAAAGATGATCTAGCAATGAAGCATGGATATCTTTTAAACTCTTGTTAGTCCTAAATTTTTCATTATGTGCATTGCTAAGGGACTAGCAATGAGTAAGTTGGGGGGTGTGATAAGTGTGTATTTTTCCATTCTTGATCAGATTGTGACCGGTTGTGTCTTGACAGGCGCTGAGTACTTCTTCGCACTCGGCATGGCGCAGAGCCAAGGTCACTAGCTCGGTGAGGGAGGTAGGGGGATGAAGCACTAGCTCGCGTTGTAGGTTCTCGTCGCGGGTACCGCCGGTCAACGCGGTGATGGCAGAGGCCACGTCCAGGCGGGGGATGCACAGGGCTTCCGATTTGAATCGGCTGATATAAGCCCGTAACTTCACCCCTGTTCCTATTTGAGGGCCAGTAATCCCGCCACTAATTGGGGCGGACCGCTGCCGATGAAGCTTTCTTTGAATATTTGCCCAAATTACTTGATGTTGTGGATGCTGTCGGGGGCAAGGGCTCTGAACCAAGCCTGAGCACCCTGAACCAGAGTGGTTACGAATGCTCGGCACTTGATCACATCGGACGCCCCATGCAAGGCCATCAGGGCGTCGAAGCTATCGTAATGGTCGACCGGGTCTCCCTGGCCGTCGTACGACTTGAAGGTCGGAAGTGAGATTCTGCGAGATATCTCTGCCTTCAGGATGTGGTCGAAGAACGGGGATCTCTCCACGTCCTCCACAGGAGAGGTCTTCTGTAAGGCGCGGAGAGCGCGCTCTTGCTCTGCGAAACGCCTCTCGAAGTCTCGCAGTCGGAGAGAGAGTTCCAGTTGTCGCTGTCCCAAGGGGCTGGGGGGGTGCACTTGCATGCTGCCCAGATGCTCCTCAGGGGCCTCGACGTCCAGGAACGGTCTATGTGCTCTGGTCTTCTCCCTCCTCGGGGTTGAGGAGGCTTCTTGCTCTAGGGGAGGGGCGTGCGACGGTCCTCCCGATGGGTTGCGAATGAGCCGCTGCCCCCGGAGGATGAAATGGCCTCCAGCAGTTTGCTGGGAGGCATCTCCACGTGGGGGGCTTTTTATGGGGAGCTGTGACTTCTCCTCCCTGGCCGCCTGGGCCCTCATGAGATCCACGAGGACATCCAGTTTTACGTTGAGGGTTTGGAGGGTGTCGGTGCTCCCGTCGGGAAGTTGTTCCCCCGCCACTGATGGAGGTAGCTCATTGGCTTGGTTGTCGGACGGGGAATACTCCATGGGGAGGGAAGGTGCGCCTTCCTCCATTACCAGAGCTTTTCCCGTATCATCGGCAGTCCTCCTGCCAGAACTTCTTCGCACCATGATGGCTCTTTGTGCGTTTCCCACAGACGGCGCCAGATGAAGAGGGGCGATCTCGCGCTGCTCCTAAGCGGGGAGGAAGATGACCACATACCCTTGAAGTATAAACTGTAAGAAGGGAATCCAATCAGAGGTGCCCAGGGATAGATCCCCGAGGAAGACCCTCCGATGCTTAAGTCAGCACAGGTAGTAGAGCACAGGCGCGAAGAGAAGAGTTGGGAGAAAAATGAGAGCGCGAGATCCCTCTCCACCGAAAGGTGAAGTGGTTCCTACTCAGGGTTGCTGGCTCTTTTCTTGCTTAGGCTTACCTTCTCGTAGTAGGGCATGTCCTGTTTAAATAATGGCCTGTTGTGCGAATTGATCCCTGTGAGCGGAGGAGTTCCAGGGGGGTTACGTCCTTCATGTGGGCTCCTTACAGCGTGCGGACTCTTGGTCTCCCTTGTCCCCTTGAGCTTCCTGCCATTAAGGGATTCGCAATGGCCGAATCAATAAGCTTCCATCAGCGAGCCCGAGCGAATGGCACTTATTCAGGAGTGGTCTCCCGAGTGATAAGTGTTAGGTCGGGACAAGGAATAGGGGGCTCCAAGGGAGCTTTCCTGATCGACTGATGCTCGGACTTCCCAACCCGTAGGCTGCCTAGGAAGCGCTTGTACCGAGTGAATTTTTGGGCTTCATAATAAGTGGGCCCGGGGGCTGCCACTTTGAGGAGTTGAGCCTTGTTCGGTCCGATTTAGACCTCGTTTGGCCTCTCCGTATGGGCGGTGAGATTTCCGCTCTCAACATCCTTTGCGTTGATGTTAACCCCACATCAACGATGAACTCTTTTACATGATCAAAAGGTCACTTCAATTGTTACAAAAAAAAAAGAAGAGAGAGAAAGAAGAATATATATATATATATATATATATATGGGGCTTAAAATAGAGGTGTCCCGCCGGACTTGTTCAGATATCCTGGACAAGGGCAAAAAGGGCTATAACCCAGCTGTGGTCAAAACCCGAAAGGGCGCTGTAGGTAAAATCAGGTACCCCGTCACGTGAAAACCCGAAAGGGCGCGTGGGCAAAAGTAAGAGGGGGCTGACTTCGGTGAAAACTCGAAAGGGCACTTGGGTCAGTAATGTGGTTACTATAACATGAAAACACGTGCTATATCTCTTGGCGACACTCCCATCAGTTGTCCCACCGATGATGAAACATGTTGTCGGTCACAAGGCATCATCGCTTAGATCGATAATGAGATCTATTCGGAATAGACCTTCGGTCTATTCTAATGAGACTTATCAATTTCCTTGCATCGTCATAAACCCAATGCCAATGATGAAACCTATTGTCGGTCACAAGGCATCATCGCCTAGATCGATAATGAGACCTATCCGGAATAGACCTTCCATCTATTCTGATGAAACTTATCAATTTCCTTACATCGGCATAAACCCAATGTTGATGATGGAACCATCTGTTGGTCACAAGGCATCATCGCCTAGATCGATAATGAAACCTATCCAGGATAGACCTTCCGTCTACTCTGATGAAACTTATCAACTCGCTTGTGTCGGCATAAATCCAATGTCGATGATGAAACCCCCTGTCAGTCACGAGGCATCATCGCCTAGATCGATAATAAAATCTATCCAAGATAGACCTTCCGTCTACTCTGATGAAACTTATCCATTTCCTTGCATCGGCATAAACCCAATGCCAATGATGAAACCGTCTGTCGGTCACGAGACATCATCGCCTAGATCGATAATGAGACCTATCCGAAAAAGACCTTCCATCTATTCTGATGAAACTTATTAATTTCCTTGCGTCGACATAAACCCAATGTCGATGATATAACATGCTGTCGTTCACAAGGCATCATCGCCTAGATCGATAATGAGACCTAGCCGGAATAGACCTTCCGTCTATTCCGATGAATCTTATCAATTTCCTTGCGTCGGCATAAACCCAATGCCGATGATGAAACCTTCTGTCGGTCACAAGGCATCATCGCCTAGACCGATAATGAAACCTATCCAGAGTAGGCTCTTTGTCTAGTCTAATGAAACTTATCCATTTTCTGCTACCCCAAGTCCCACTGACGATAAAACCCTCTATCGGTCACACGGCGTCATCGCCCGGATCGATAATGAAACCTACCCAGAGTAGGCCTTTCATCTATTCTGATGAAGCACATCCATTTCCTTGCATCGGCATAAACCTAATGTCGATGATGAAGCTTTCAATGATCATACGGCACTTCGCCTTGATCAATGCTAAAACTTATTTGAGATGGACCTTCTGCCTATTTCAATGAGACATATGAACCCTTCGTCCACATATCAGTAAGCATTCCTACATCCGGCACTTCTAGCCGATGAGACTTACACTTGTGCCGATTTGGAAACTCCTGGAATCCCGGCACGCGGTGGAGTGATGCCCCCATCCTTTCTTTGAAAGGGTGGGCGCTCTCCTGCGATACAGACGTAGGTATGTTTCCATACAAGTTGCCAAAATTGCTACAAGATATGACAGAATAAAGGTGTGGAGATGGGCACCGAAGACATGAAAATAAAGATATATTCCATTACAAAAAAAGGAGATAAAGACAATTGGGGCCCTTCAAGAAGGATGGATTACAAAAGAAGGATCGGCTAAGATCACCGGAAGATGTCTTCAACGTCAAGAAGCCCGACATGTGGAGCCACTCCCAGTTCGCGGAGTTGAACTTCCTCCTCCTGAACACGAGTCATCTCAGTCTGCAAAGATGCAACTCGACCTTCCAGCAATGTGGTCTCCTCAATACCCTGGGCTTCTATTGCCTCCAGTAATGGTATCTCAGCTTCAACATCATTCAATTCAACTCGAAGCTCCTCCCGTCGGCTATGCAAGAATTGTGCGCGAGCAGCGGAAGCTTCAACCTGGGCCTTGTTCCTGTGAAGATCAGAGTTCAGTGACCCCAGCCCTGTCTGACAATCGGCCTTCTGCAATTTAAGGGCTGTCAGCCAGTCATTCATTATCCGCTCGAGAAAGTCTCAGTGATTCACAAATTTCAGTAAAAATAGCACCCGCTGGGTCCATATATCTAAAGGACAGCCTAGTGCTTGTAGACCGACCGTCAGTCGTTCAGCCACTTACTTCAGTTGGAGATAAGACAGCGTCGGCTGAGATTCTACTACCGGGCACAACATCTCCAAGTGCTGCCAGACAAAATCCTCTGATGAAGTGAAGCCAAGGGAGGCTACTGGCACCACATCAAAAGTAACTTCATTGTCTATGGATGCCCATAAACCAGTACCTGGCTCAGACAAAGAAGATGGAATGGCCACCAAAGCTAAATTAGCAGGCACCTCGACGGCCTGCTCATGCTCTGCCGGGCTCTTTAAAGATCTCTCTTCCACAAGTGCTGGAGGCGGCAAAGGCTCTGACTCTATTACTTGCACGGATGGAGCTGTAAGGTCAGGTGCAATGGTCATTACGGCCGTTGGAACGAAGGCAGAACCTCTTGATGGATCCGCTTCGGCCCTCAACTCTGTGGCAGGCACTAGAGCAGAACTCTCTCCCAGTGAGCTCAACTCTAGTGATGATACTTCAGCGGCCGGTTGTATTCTCACTGGCACAGGACGGAGTACCGTAACCGCCTTTGGAGAAGATATGGTGACATGAGGCAGTATATCTAAAGCCGCTGATGAAATGATGACGTCTGAAGACGGTACCGAAAGGTGATCGGCTACGCCAGACTCCTGGAACAAGGTTTTGATAAGCACCAAGATGATGAAGAAAAATGGAAAAAAAACTATGCAGCTCGGCAAAGGGCATGCAGAATTTACCATGGCCGCATAATCCATCTCCTCAAATGCTTGTATAGAGGATGCTAATTCCGTAGATGAAGCAACAAAAGGAGGGGTTATCTCCACCTCCATGTCAATTCTGACAAATTCTTCTTGCAGTATTCCCTCGGATGATGATGCTAGCAATCTTGGGGGACTAAATATTGAAGGACCACTCAACAGCGTGGAGGGCATTACAGTCCCTTCGCTGACTACCTCAGATGCTTGTTCGTCACCTTCTGAAGAACCATAATCAACTTCTTCATCAGAAGGGGTGGTAGAGCTACTGGAAGAAATATCTATACTAGGCTCGGGTTGGCTCGGCTCCTTTGTTGCCTTACGAGCTGCTGAGCGGGTGATTACACGCCGCAATGGGGTGGCACCCTTCTTTAACACAGTTTTATATCCTTCCTGCTACGAAGGGGCGTCCACAGCAGGCGTCTTAGACACAGTACTGATTACTCTAGCCACTACAGCACAAAGGCATGCATAAGGCAGGGTCAGAAGTTCACTAAGAAAAGAAGATTTAGAAGGGTCACAGTCACTTGGCTCACCCTCGGCTTTACTGGCTGGCGTGGGAGAAGGAAGTTTGACGTCCTCCTGAGCAGTGGGGAGATTCTCCCCTATGGCTTCAGCTGTCTTAGTTGCCTCTACCATGGCCACGGCAGAGGGTTCCACATCCTCTGTCGCCGCAGCGATCTCCTCAGTATCCATAGCAGCAGTAGCTGCTTCTTGAGCTAATACCCAACAAAGAAGATGTCAGAGAATGAAGGCACCATGAAAGGAATAATCTTACAAGCTGCAAAAGAAAGGTAATGCCACCTTCGACTGCTTGATGAGTGGCCTCCTACTGAGCGGTGAACTGTTCAAATGATGGCACGATAGGTAAGGGAGTCTCTGTTACATCAGCCGATGACTGCTTCGATAAAGTTCTCCGAGCTTTCTTTGCCCGTCCCAAGGCAACCTTCAGCAAAGAAGCTGCTCTCTTTCTTCCAGGAGGAAACAGAGTAGTGGTTGGCGCTGGTGCAGGAGTATCGAAATATTCAGGCTTCTGGGCTTGGGAAATGATCTTCCTATAAAGTCCTTGCTGCTTTATGTTTGGTCGATCTGCCAAGAAGAAGCATGCCATTATAAAAAGAATTAAAGAACAAGCTAAACGACATGCCGGCTGGAGAAAATTTTACCTGTCGGGCCATTATAAAAATATGAGAGGAGCCAGTATTGATAAGCCACCTCCTTGCTTCGGGATGTAGCCTCCCGGACAAGCCAACAAATATCACCAATTTTCTTGCACCTTTCGGCCAGATCAGCCAAGTCCACATGGCCGTGGGAAGCAAGACAATGATACAAGCTGAGGTGGTCAAGACCCCAGCTGTCAGCATAATGAAAAGATACAAACAAAGGCTTGTCCAGAATACTTGCTATAGGATTGTCAAGGGCCAGCCCATGGACATTCATCAAAACAAACAGCCAAGACGTATGCTGATAATACGTCGGAGTTCTATCTTCCCTCCTAATGAACGCCCGGTATAGGCAGAAGTGTTGTGTAGTGGACAGTGGATCTAGAGGGGAGGGGTGAATAGATCTGCCCCTCTTTTCACAATGGAACCCTCTAAATAGTTAGATAGAACAAATCGCAGCGGAATATAACTAGCTAAATGAAGGACACAACGATTTGCTTAGCAAGATGATTACTATTATATCGATTAGAACTTAAGCATGCATCTAGAATGAAACAATCACACAAACAAACCACAACACACGAGATTTTAAGGTGGTTCGGACTGAATCCCTAGTCCTACGTCCACCCCTCACCAAATCCAGTGAGGCTCCACTAGTGCCACGCACTGAACTATAAATCAGAAAGACCACCGATTGCCTTCCTACTAACCACCTGGTAGGGACGTCAACAACGCAGATCGGACAACCTCCGATTACCTTCCTACTAACCACCGGTAGGGATGATCTTCAGTTCCAAATGTTTGAATGAAATGGAAAAGAACAATTATGAAAATACTCAAACAAGATATGAAATATGTTCAAAGAGAAAAGATCTTGTCTGAGTTTGCTGGAGCTTGAATCTGATGCTTCACTTGGCTTGGAGTTGATCTCCTCTTGAAGTAGCTTGAATCACTTGGAGATATAATGAAGAACTTCTTCCCGGAGTACTATTCACAGCTACAGTACTCGAACTCCTCTCCCTTGAACACACCCTTGCAGCCTCCTTTGATCTCCCTTATTAGCCTTTCTTGCTTCTACTCTTCCTTGGATGTTGCTGGATTGAGATATGAACTTGAATCACCTTGAGTTGATGGAGAGAGTGTTGGATGTAGCTTTGATCTTCCTTTTGATCCTCTTGAGTTGATGAAGAGGAAGAAGGATGCAGTTTAGATCACCTTTGAACCCCTTGATTGCTTCTTCTTCCTTGGAGGTTGAGATGGCTTCAGATCTGGACTTGAATGCCTTGGAATGGATGAATAACTCCTTCCCGAAACATTGTTCACGGAGGTGCTACAGTGCCTCAAAAATGGCCTCCCTTGATCTCTCTTGAAGCCTTGAAGCCCTAGGGTTTCTAACCCCTCAAGTGTTGGTTTTATAGACCTTGAATGGTCCATAGACACCCTCCAGACCAGATCCATAAATCATGGAAGATTAGGTAAGGTTTAATTAAACAAATCCATGGAAAGGGGTTGGCCACGAGGTGGAATTCGAAGTCAAACAATGCTGCATCGGGGCTGGCGGTCGACCTGCAGCTCCTGGCGGTCGACCGCTACTGTGAAACCTGCAAATGGGCGGTCCCTGGGATTTCCGGTCGACCGCCACTGGCTGGCGGTCGACCGCCAGTTGAAAGACATACATACTAGCATTCCCTGGCTGGGGCGGTCGACCGCCCCTATGCTGGCGGTCGACCGCCAGTTGGGTAGAACCCGGGCTTGCCCGGGTCGATCCGTTAAGTCTTGAACTCCGTCGTTCAACTCCATTAGCAGCCCGTGCATGTTTATGGCATCGCCCTTGATAGTCTAGAAGATATCAACTGAGTCTTTAACCTTGGATTCTCTTGGCTATACTTCTTTGTGCATTGACCTTGGATGAGTGACGTGCCGAATATGAAATGTCAACTTTTGCTTGTAAGAGAGATGAGATTTACATCCTTGCTTGGGCGCGATCAATGAGCTTTCACTTTGGCCATTGCCACTTGATTCCTTGTCCATTCATTAGCATATCTGTCATGAATAAAAACATCACGTATGTCAATCACATGAGAGTGGAAGATATCAATGACTAATAATGTTTAGCCATTATCAAAACCAAGAAACTCATATGACTATGGAATGATGTCGAATGACCCAAGTGACCACAGAATGACTCAAATGACCTCATGGACACAACATTCTCCCCCTTTTTGATGATGGCAACACTGTGAGTCATTATGTGATAGAAATGTCTAAAATGGCACAAGTTATAACAAATGCAACATATGCAGCTCAAGATCCATGATAGTAATAGCATATGAAGGCAAGTATGATATGAGTGCTATGCAATTATGCAAACCTCATCACATACACATATGAGATGCAAAGTGAACAATGGATTCTTCCCTTGGACTCTCCCCGTACACCATTCACACATCCCCCATGACAACTCACAAAGCACATAAGCTCTCCCCTTTGACAATGTGATAACGCATATAGCTCTTATAAAGGACTCACACAAAGAATTCTCCCCCTTTGCCAACAGCAAAAAAGGAGTGATAATAGTAAAATGTCTGTGAGACCATAGCTGAAAGGAGTGGAGACCAAGCCATTATATGCAAAACTGAAGCATGCCGTGAGCAACATATATGGTTCAAAGCTAATGAAATCCGAGATCATCAACAGAGTTCAAAAAGTAGCTACATCCAAGATTTAATAGAAATGAACCAAAGGTGCATATCATGGCAGTGTTTAACCTTCTCTTGTCTTATATATCCATATTCAATAACGACAAAGGCAATAACACAAAAGCATGTATTGAGGCTAAACAATCATGACTAAATCATGGAATTTTTAGGAATTCAACAAGTTTGATTATTAATATCATTTGCATTTGAAGGCACAAGACTCATATTTTACGAGCAAACAAGTCTAGTTATGCCTCCAAGCCGTAAGAATACACGTTGTTTAGACGTCAGTATTCTTAGGAATTTGGTAAGACTGACTGTCATGTTTCAAGATGAACAGAGATAGCAAAGTTACGTCATGACATATCCTGTCTCAATTCTTTGATGAGGGGATATATTTCTCAGCAATTATGCCATTGCTCTGCCTAGAGTCCAAAAGTTTTAAGACAGAGATAACAAGGGCACATCATGACATATGCATTTGTCACTTGATTTGATGACATGACATGTTTCTCCGTGCAACAATATCATTGCTCTGTCAAATTATTTTTCAAGAATTTCATCTCATCAAGATGTTTAAAAATAATACTAAGCCTGAGTGTATCACCAAGATGGTCATGAACTTTCAATTTTCAGATATCAGGATAGTCATTCAAAGCACAATATGCAATCTCTAGTTAAGGTCTATTAAAACCACAGAACATAGATGATTTCATAACCGATATTTCAAAACGTCAAGGAAATCATTAAATCTGAACCATTTTCATTGGATGGACAATCATTAGGGCATATAATAGAAAGCTCTTACACCATAGTGATGTCTGTCTCTTGAACTTATTCTCACACTGGCATTTGATATACCATGGCCATGCAAGAATGATGCGACACAAACCATGCAATGCATTGGGAACATAGATTCAACTTGATTATGCAACTACATGCAATGCGACACCATATGCAAAAAGACATATTGACATATAAACAATGCATGAATACTAACGTGCAAAACACACAACTAATTGAACATGATCATCATTTCAATTTTTAGTGGCCTGAGGTTGGCAAAGACCAAGCTCCCTTCTGAGTGTTGAAAACCTGTCATTACACAAGGGTTTGGTAAAAATATTAGCAATTTGATTTAGAGTATCAACAAAATGCAGTTCAAAATTTTTCTTACCGACCTCATCTCTAATGAAGTGATGCCTAATCTCAATATGCTTAGTCCTAGAGTGTTGGACTGGATTTTTTGCAAGGTTGATAGCACTAGTGTTATCACATAGAATCGGGAGACAACCAAGATCCACCAAGTAGTCTTGGAGTTGGTGTTTAATCCACAACACTGGGGTGTCGCAGCTCCCCGCAGCAACATATTCTGCCTCCGCGGTTGAGAGGGCAACCGAGTGTTATTTCTTGGAGGCCCAAGAAACTAAACACCCGCCTAGAAAGTGGCAATAGCCACTAGTACTCTTACGATCCAGCTTGCATCCAGCGTAATCCGCATCAGAATAAGATATAAGAGATAAATCACATGATGACGGATACCACAATCCCAAATCTTGAGTGCCGGCAAGATATCGAAGGATACGTTTGACGGCAGTCAAATGAGATTGTAATGCCCCGGGTTTTTCGGATCCTTCTCCGGGGGTCCCGGATCTGGTTTCTCGGAGTGTCCAGCTCCGTTGTGTCCAAAATTTCATTTCGGACGTCTTTCGTGTTCGGATCGGCGCGATCCGGAGTCGTTTCGGAGGCCCGGAGGCGTTCCGCGGCTTTTTCCGCGTGTGTTTTCCGATTCCCGGCGTGGGTTTCGGCTTTCCCTTCGGAACCTCGTTGCGAGTGAACCGGGCCGTTCACCAGGGCGCGAGTGGTACCGTTGCGATCGGTGCGCTCCGAGGATCGCGAGGGTGTGATTTTCTATTTTTCTGGATTTTTCTGATTTTCTGGATTTTCCTATAAATAGCTTTTTCTCTCTCTCCCCCTCTCATTTCTCATTTCTCTCCCTCTCTCTTCTCACGCTCTCTCCTCTCTCCCTCTCTCTCCGGCGGCCGACGAGGCGGAGCATGGGCGAGGCGGGGACGGCGCGGGAGAGGCACGGGCGAGGATGGATGAGGATCGAGGCGGTGGAGGCGCGTGGAAGCTCGGCCGTGAGTTCGTGGAACGGCGAGGCTTCAACGGCGTTTTTTTCGTGGATCGGCGTCCACGGTGCGCGTAATCTTCGGTGGAGGTAGGGTGATGGACCCTCAGCCCGTGTACTTCCTTTCCCGCGAGTTTCGTAGGCCGTGGTGAGCCGAGCGGGCTAAACGGGGCGTTTTGGGGCAAAATGTGTGTTTTTGGGGTGTGAGCCGGATCTCCCGTTTTATGGTGTTTTTGGGCGATCCAGGGGTTTAGATGCATGCCTAGGAGCTTGGGGGAGGTTTCCCCTTTTGTTTCCCCTTCACCTGGGGGTGAACGGGGCGTGGCATGGCTTTTCCCGCGGTTTCTACCGTTTCCGGGCACGGACTGAGAACGCGCTATACTCCAGTAGCGCGTTCTTGAATGTCGCGCTGCCCCGATAGGGCGCGTTCATCGGAGAAGATGAACAGTTTGGCGGTTCCTGTCGCGCTATAGGGCTATGGCGCGTTCTGGACTGTCGCGCTATGGGAACATAGCGCGACCTTGCTTGTCGCGCTATAGGTTCCTAGCGCGATCTGCGTTGTCGCGCTAGGGTTCCCTAGCGCGTTCCGGCTTGTCGCGCTAGGTGATCCTAGCGCGATCTTACCTGTTGTTTTGTGCTCCCCTTGGGCCGTGTGTGTCTCGGACACCCCGTGGACTTCCGTGACCGTGTCTTTGGGTGTCCAGAGGGTTGGGTTACCTCGATTAACGTGCCCATCGGTTTAAGGGTCCGTGAGACCTTCTGGTGTTCCGATTGTGTTGTGTTGGTCTCCGGTCGACCCGGTTGGGACCCAGTGGTCGACCTCCGGCCTTGTGAGTATCCTGGACACCCCGTGGGTTCTGTGTCCGCGTTTCTGGGGTGTCCGGAGGGACCGTGTTTCCTCGATTAGCGTGCCCATAGGTGTGGTGGGTCCGGGTGACCCCACGTGTTCCGGGCTCTTGTGTTACGCTTGATCGAGTCACCGTGTGTCGGTGTGTGTGCGGTGGGGTCTCCCCCGCATATCGTGGGTTCCTTTGGAAGGCGATTCCCGTGTGGGCCATGTGTTTGGCCTTGGACTGTGAGTCCAGTTGTCCGGCCTGGGGCTGGAGGTTTCCCGCTTGCTTCAAGATGGGAAATCGTCGTGGCGGCTTGCGTGCTGCCTTGGGAATCGTGCTTCTGTGTTTTTCCGTGTGGCCCTTGTGAGTGGCCTTAGTCTCTTGCGTTCCCTTCCCGAGGGAGTGGTCTTGGCGACTTGTGTGTTGTCTCGGTACTTGCGCTACCGTGGTTTTAGACCTAGAGATTGGACTAGATTGACGGCCTTGTGCTGTTGCGTACAACGGTCTTGACCCCGAGTCTTGTGACTCAAGGACCGTTGGGTGTAGTGCGTCTAGAGGACTGCCTAGAGTCCAGTGGCTTAGTGCCACTCGAGTTTTCTCGACTCTCGCGCACGGTGCGTGTGTGGCCGTGGACTGTGAGTCCCGTTTCTTTTCCGACTGTGGTCACCGTGTGACGGGGCCGGTACGTGGGGTGTCCCCCGTACGTCGTCGGACGCAGACGTTGTTTTCCGTTGAGAGTCTACTCCTTCAGTGACCCTCCACTAGTCGTAGCCTACCAGTACGCGTGTGCTGGTCGCACCAGGGAGTGGTGTACGGGCTTACCCTGAGGACGGTTAGACTGGTTTCCGTCGGGCCCCTCGTCGTAGCCAGAGTCCGGCTGCGGGGGAAAACCGGTCAGAGGGCCAGACCTAGGACGCGTGGTCTGTGTGTGCACACGTGGTTGGGGACTGTGGACGCACGTCGACGGGCGTGACCCCAGCTAGTCACTTGTTGTGGTTACTTGTACGGTGTTCGCGCCTCGGGTAGGACCTACCACGTCAGGCGGTTCACCTGCGGTGGGGTGTAAGACGTCAGGGGACGCTACCGGCTGTGCTTCTAGTGGGTGGTACTCCTGTCGAGTACGGAGTGTCAGACTGTCAGTCTCTGTGTCTTTGACCTTCGGGTTTTTTGGTCGTGTTGACCGGTGAGTTCGGTTGTTTCATCTTGACGCGTGTGTGTCGGTTCTGGCGCCGTGAGATTAGTGCTAGTGGCTTTACCGAGGTTGGGTCTTGTTGTGCGGTACCCGCGATCGGATGGTCGGGGTTGCACCTTGGACAGCGTGTCCAGGTCGGCTCTGTCCGAGGGACAGGCCTCTACGGCGTGGTTGCCGTGTGTTCTTACTTCGGTAGGTGGTACTAGCGTGGTTCGGTAGATTCGACTGTGTGATCGAGGTCTGCCTTCTGGCAGTAGGAGTAGCTGTAGTGCCAAGTTTTGACCGGCCACCGGTTCGCTGTTCCTGCTGTAGTCGTAGCTCTCCTTTCCGCTACCGCCGTTGTTTCCGGTTGGGGTTCCGCGGGATCCCTGCTGAGTCTCTGTTTTGGAGACTCATTCCCTGCTTTTCAGGTGTTGCGGTTCTTCCTCGTGGTTCGAGGGTGCGGAGCGGAGGTTCTCTATTGCCAGCTTGCCGGGCCGAGTGTTCACTTGGCATGTGGTACGCTTTACTGCTTTAGACTGTACTTTCTGTTGGACTGGACTCTGTTGTAGTTGTTTATTTATTTCTGTTATTTGTTGAGTTGTCATGCTTTATTTCCTATTTCTTTGTGCCTCCACACTCCTTTTAGCCCTTCCGAGCCCTCCCGGCTCGTGGGCGGCGGTGCGAGTCTCGGGTTATCGGGCCTTCCCGGTAATCGGATTCTCGGGTCGTCACAGCTGGTATCAGAGCAGTGGTTGTGGACGTACATAGGAATTCGAAATATTGCAGTGATCAGAGTCCGTAAGGTCCAGTACAGTCGGCAGCTGGCTTAGGGTTTTGTGTTCGCTTTCCACCTTGTTTCTCGCTTGAGAGCTTGAGTGCGCTGTGCGGCGCTGTGAAGGTGGTTGCTGTCCGTGGCTTTCGTGCCAGCGTAGGGTCTAAGGATCGAGGTCGAGAGTCTTCTCCCTCATCGGTGGTGGCCCTGGTTGCGCTGCGTTGGGCAGAGGTTGCTGGCAGGCGTGAGCTCGCGGTGCTGCGTTCGAGGAATTTACGGCGTGGTCAGGTGGCTGGAGAGGACTGTTCGTGGTTAAGTGGCCATGAGCGTGCTTCGAGGGAGCTGCTGTCGTTTTTGGTCACTCCAGCTTGAGGTTTGTCCAGCTCCTGAGGCGTTCTGATCGAGAAGTGTGCTCGGGTGAGCGGAGGATCTTCTCGGTGAGCTGTTGTTTCGTCGAGCCTGATGTTCTTGTCGCGCTCTGTGGCGTCAGAAATGACGTATCGGTCCCGATTGTTCTACTGATTTTGAGGCAGGATTTGGCAGAGATGTCCCGTTAAGTCTTTACTCCTGCGCTTATGTCAGTGGATGGGTTGTGTTCGCTCTAGAGTTGGCTTGAGATGTGAAGGCTCCATGGCGAGTTCGGGACTCGAGGATGAGCATCGGCGGTCGTTGTTATGGCTCGTGTTGCGGCTCTTGGCATGCCATGTTGCAGTTCGAGGAATTGCAGCGGTGGTGCATCGAGAGATGCTGTGCTTGTGGTCCGACGTGACACTCGTCGAGTGTGTCGGAGGCGCTGACCTGATGGAAGCAATGGTTTTCCTTGGTGCTGGATGGTGCTGTTTCCAGCGTGCGCGAGGTTTGAGGTCAGGTCGAGCGTGGAGTCCTTCCGTTGGTCGGAAGTGCGCTGGTTTCTCCTTTGGTTGGAGAGATTGTGTTGGGCTAAGGTTCGTCATCTTGCATTGTGTTCGGATTGGTTTGGCCTTTCGTGCCATGAAGTCTGTGCGAGATGTGCTCCTTGTCTTGGCAAGGCGGTTGCCTGTGAGAAGTTGTGCCCATTCCCTTGTCGTGTGAGGGTGCTGGTGCTGTTCCGGAAGGACGAGTGCTGGTTGGGCGATGTTTGCTTTCTCGGCTGTGCGCGCGGAATTGAGTGCGCAGCGGAAGCGTGGTGGGCTTGTGACCCACTGGTTCAGGATCGTAGCGTTGGTTGCTACGGGCGGATTCCTGAGTTTGCGTTGAGCATCGGAGGATGGGTTCCTCGGTGTGAAACGTGTTGTTGCCGTGCCGTTGCTCGAGGTTTTGTGGTTGTTGGCACTGGCAGGATGGAGTGTTGGGAAAAGTGCTGGCTAGTGCGCCGCATAAGTACCCTGTTCCTGTGTTGGAAGCCGTGTCAGGCGTCGGTGTTGGACCTGAATGGGGTTGTTGAGAATGTTGCCTGACGGTGGTCGAGGACGTGATGGTCGGAGTCGGTGGCTTGGTGTCCGACTTGTGTTCCCAGTCGTGTCCTCGGATGAGATCGTCTTTTGAGGAAGCGATCTCTGGCAGGCTGTGGGTTCCTGTTGGTAGCTGCGAGTGACTGGTAAGGCTAGTCTCGTAGCCGACCACGGTGAGATGTTTCTTGCTTAGGGACCCGTGAGCTCTGTCCAGGTGGTGTCCCGTGGCTCTGTGGTAAGGGCGGAATCGGGATTGGCAGGTGTCCACTTGGATTGATCGAAGGATTTGATGAGACCAGATGGAAGAGTGACGCTTTAAGGCGGAGGCCTCCTGTGAGGTTGGCGTCGGCTTGGTGGTCCCTGATAGGACATTGGTGTCGCAAGGTTATCCCTGGTTTGGTGACTAGCATGGGGTGGTTCCCTATAAGCCTGAGTCCCGTGAGGTGATGACTGAAGACGCCATGTTCTGTCATTTGGTTTCGTCGTGCTTCCCGAGAGGGTCGAGTTGGCGAGCAGTTGGTGACCAGTGGATGGTCTTTTCAGAGATAGAAGATGCTGGTTGTTGGGGCTCGAGCGTGGCGAGAGCTGTGTGCCAGCGAGACCTGTGGTTGTCGTTTCTGTGTTATGTCCGGCTTTCGGCTTGCCATGTGTGGGGTGTCTCTTGGTGTTGAGCCGATGTGCTGGTTGCGGTCTGCTGAGATGGCTGCTTGAGCTGGTGGAGGCTCTGTTTTGGTTGCTCCCTTGAGGAGGGTGTGCGACCTGTCAGCTGGTTGCGAAGCTGTTGTGCGATTTGTCTGCTGATCATTGGGTGGATCAGTAGCTGTTGCTCGTGTCGAGGGTTGTGATTCCTCGGTGAGCGAGATCGTGGCTGCGGTGCCATGGTGGATTCTCGCGTTGTCTGAGGTGATGCCGGACTGTGTCCTTTGCTGTATGCCTGCTCTGTGGCCGGTGTGCTCGGCGCGAGGAGCGAGGTGTTGCTTGTGATTGTAAGTCTGGCGGTGTCCCTCAGGATCGGTTTTTTTCGTGAGAATCGAGGTTTTCTGTGCTGGGGCTCTGACAGCGTGTCAGTTGATTCAGCGTTCTTCCCCTGGGACTTCGTGCTTGGTCCTGAATTTCGAGGACGAAATTCCTTTAAGGGGGGAGGGCTGTAATGCCCCGGGTTTTTCGGATCCTTCTCTGTGGGTCCCGGATCTGGTTTCTCGGAGTGTCCAGCTCTGTTGTGTCCGAAATTTCGTTTCGGACGTCTTTCGTGTTCGGATCGGCGCGATCCGGAGTCGTTCCGGAGGCCCGGAGGCGTTCCGCGGCTTTTTCCGCGTGTGTTTTCCGATTCCCGGCGTGGGTTTCGGCTTTCCCTTCGGAACCTCGTTGCGGGTGAACCGGGCCGTTCACCAGGGCGCGAGTGGTACCGTTGCGATCGGTGCGCTCCGAGGATCGCGAGGGTGTGATTTTCTATTTTTCTGGATTTTTCCGATTTTCCGGATTTTCCTATAAATAGCTTTTTCTCTCTCTCCCCCTCTCATTTCTCATTTCTCTCCCTCTCTCTTCTCACGCTCTCTCCTCTCTCCCTCTCTCTCCGGCGGCCGACGAGGCGGAGCATGGGCGAGGCGGGGACGGCGCGGGCGAGGCACGGGCGAGGATGGATGAGGATCGAGGCGGTGGAGGCGCGTGGAAGCTCGGCCGTGAGTTCGTGGAACGGCGAGGCTTCAACGGCGTTTTCTTCGTGGATCGGCGTCCACGGTGCGCGTAATCTTCGGTGGAGGTAGGGTGATGGACCCTCAGCCCGTGTACTTCCTTTCCCGCGAGTTTCGTAGGCCGTGGTGAGCCGAGCGGGCTAAACGGGGCGTTTTGGGGCAAAATGTGTGTTTTTGGGGTGTGAGCCGGATCTCCCGTTTTATGGTGTTTTTGGGCGATCCAGGGGTTTAGATGCATGCCTAGGAGCTTGGGGGAGGTTTCCCCTTTTGTTTCCCCTTCACCTGGGGGTGAACGGGGCGTGGCATGGCTTTTCCCGCGGTTTCTAGCGTTTCCGGGCACGGACTGAGAACGCGCTATACTCCAGTAGCGCGTTCTTGAATGTCGCGCTGCCCCGATAGGGCGCGTTCATCGGAGAAGATGAACAGTTTGGCGGTTCCTGTCGCGCTATAGGGCTATGGCGCGTTCTGGACTGTCGCGCTATGGGAACATAGCGCGACCTTGCTTGTCGCGCTATAGGTTCCTAGCGCGATCTGCGTTGTCGCGCTAGGGTTCCCTAGCGCGTTCCGGCTTGTCGCGCTAGGTGATCCTAGCGCGATCTTACCTGTTGTTTTGTGCTCCCCTTGGGCCGTGTGTGTCTCGGACACCCCGTGGACTTCCGTGACCGTGTCTTTGGGTGTCCAGAGGGTTGGGTTACCTCGATTAACGTGCCCATCGGTTTAAGGGTCCGTGAGACCTTCTGGTGTTCCGATTGTGTTGTGTTGGTCTCCGGTCGACCCGGTTGGGACCCAGTGGTCGACCTCCGGCCTTGTGAGTATCCTGGACACCCCGTGGGTTCTGTGTCCGCGTTTCTGGGGTGTCGGGAGGGACCGTGTTTCCTCGATTAGCGTGCCCATAGGTGTGGTGGGTCCGGGTGACCCCACGTGTTCCGGGCTCTTGTGTTACGCTTGATCGAGTCACCGTGTGTCGGTGTGTGTGCGGTGGGGTCTCCCCCGCATATCGTGGGTTCCTTTGGAAGGCGATTCCCGTGTGGGCCATGTGTTTGGCCTTGGACTGTGAGTCCAGTTGTCCGGCCTGGGGCTGGAGGTTTCCCGCTTGCTTCAAGATGGGAAATCGTCGTGGCGGCTTGCGTGCTGCCTTGGGAATCGTGCTTCTGTGTTTTTCCGTGTGGCCCTTGTGAGTGGCCTTAGTCTCTTGCGTTCCCTTCCCGAGGGAGTGGTCTTGGCGACTTGTGTGTTGTCTCGGTACTTGCGCTACCGTGGTTTTAGACCTAGAGATTGGACTAGATTGACGGCCTTGTGCTGTTGCGTACAACGGTCTTGACCCCGAGTCTTGTGACTCAAGGACCGTTGGGTGTAGTGCGTCTAGAGGACTGCCTAGAGTCCAGTGGCTTAGTGCCACTCGAGTTTTCTCGACTCTCGCGCACGGTGCGTGCGTGGCCGTGGACTGTGAGTCCCGTTTCTTTTCCGACTGTGGTCACCGTGTGACGGGGCCGGTACGTGGGGTGTCCCCCGTACGTCGTCGGACGCAGACGTTATTTTCCGTTGAGAGTCTACTCCTTCAGTGACCCTCCACTAGTCGTAGCCTACCAGTACGCGTGTGCTGGTCGCACCAGGGAGTGGTGTACGGGCTTACCCTGAGGACGGTTAGACTGGTTTCCGTCGGGCCCCTCGTCGTAGCCAGAGTCCGGCTGCGGGGGAAAACCGGTCAGAGGGCCAGACCTAGGACGCGTGGTCTGTGTGTGCACACGTGGTTGGGGACTGTGGACGCACGTCGACGGGCGTGACCCCAGCTAGTCACTTGTTGTGGTAACTTGTATGGTGTTCGCGCCTCGGGTAGGACCTACCACGTCAGGCGGTTCACCTGCGATGCGATGTAAGACGTCAGGGGACGCTACCGGCTGTGCTTCTAGTGGGTGGTACTCCTGTCGAGTACGGAGTATCAGACTGTCAGTCTCTGTGTCTTTGACCTTCGTGTTTTTTGGTCGTGTTGACCGGTGAGTTCGGTTGTTTCATCTTGGCGCGTGTGTGTCGGTTCTGGCGCCGTGAGATTAGTGCTAGTGGCTTTACCGAGGTTGGGTCTTGTTGTGCGGTACCCGCGATCGGATGGTCGGGGTTGCACCTTGGACAGCGTGTCCAGGTCGGCTCTATCCGAGGGACAGGCCTCTACGGCGTGGTTGCCGTGTGTTCTTACTTCGGTAGGTGGTACTAGCGTGGTTCGGTAGATTCGACTGTGTGATCGAGGTCTGCCTTCTGGCAGTAGGAGTAGCTGTAGTGCCAAGTTTTGACCGGCCACCGGTTCGCTGTTCCTGCTGTAGTCGTAGCTCTCCTTTCCGCTACCGCCGTTGTTTCCGGTTGGGGTTCCGCGGGATCCCTGCTGAGTCTCTGTTTTGGAGACTCATTCCCTGCTTTTCAGGTGTTGCGGTTCTTCCTCGTGGTTCGAGGGTGCGGAGCGGAGGTTCTCTGTTGCCAGCTTGCCGGGCCGAGTGTTCACTTGGCATGTGGTACGCTTTACTGCTTTAGACTGTACTTTCTGTTGGACTGGACTCTGTTGTAGTTGTTTATTTATTTCTGTTATTTGTTGAGTTGTCATGCTTTATTTCCTATTTCTTTGTGCCTCCACACTCCTTTTAGCCCTTCCGAGCCCTCCCGGCTCGTGGGCGGCGGTGCGAGTCTCGGGTTATCGGGCCTTCCCGGTAATCGGATTCTCGGGTCGTCACAGAGATTCTCTAGGACTGGCTTGAAATCTAGTACAAAGACATACACTAAATTGGATATCTGATCGGGATGCAGTCAAACAAAGCAAAGAGCCAATCATACCTCTATAGATCTTTGCATCCACCAATTTACCATTTTCATCCGAATCCAGTGAAGTTGAGGTGCTCATCGGAGTTGTAATGATTTTGTTGTTTGCCATGTCAAATCTTTTTAGCAGCTCCCTGATGTATTTGGCTTGGCTTATGAAGCAACCATCTTCTCCTTGGTTGACCTGCAAACCGAGAAAGAATTGAAGTTCTCCCATTAGGCTCATCTCAAATTCGCTAGTCATGAGGTTAGCAAATTCCTCACACATTTTAGATTTTGTAGAACCAAACATAATGTTATCAACATAAATTTGAACAATCAAGATGTTCTTACCTTGCTTCTTGGTGAAAAGTGTTTGATCTACTTTACCTCGTGTGTACCCTTTTTGAATGAGGAATGAGCTTAGTCTCTCATACCAAGCTCTTGGTGCTTGCTTATGTCCATAAAGCGCCCTTTCTAGCTTGTATACAAAATCTGCATTGTTAGAATTCTCAAAGCCAGGGGGCTACTCAACGTAGACTTCTTCTTTGATCAAGCCATTCAAGAAAGCACTTTTGACATCCATTTGATAAAGCTTTATTCTAAGGGAGCATGCAAAGGCAAGTAAAATTCTGTTGGCTTCGAGTCTAGCAACTGGGGCATAAGATTCATCAAAGTCTACCCCAAACTCTTGATTATACCCTTGAGCCACCAATCTAGCCTTATTTCTTATTATCTTGCCATCCTTACTTAGTTTGTTCCTAAAGACCCATTTAGTGTCTATGACAGATTGTGATGAAGGTCTAGGAACAAGATGCCAAACTTTGTTTCACTCAAACTGGTTTAGCTCTTCTTGCATGGAATTTATCCAGTTTTCATCTTTTAAAGCTTCATCAATATTTTTGGGTTCATGCTGCGAGACAAGAGCAAGTTGATCTAATTCTTCCACAATTTTAAAATGAGACCTAGTTATAGGTGGGTCATTCAAGCTCCCAATGACATTTTCCAAGGGATGATCCTTAAGAATTCTAATGTTTGTAGAATCGTTACCTTCCCTTGGAGCTTGATCCCTTATATTGTTTGATTCAGCTAGGTCACCATCTTCTTTTATTTCTTCTTGTGGAGGATCACTCTTGTCCTTCATGTTTAGGAATTCTCCATCTTCATCGTTTTTCCTGCAAGAGTTATCATTGTTAGAATCATGATATTCATCAAAGAAAACATGGGGTGATTCTTTCACAGTTTGACTTTTGATATTATAACTTCTATAAGCCCTAGATCTATCAGAATATCCAAGGAATATACCTTCATCGCTCTTGGGCTCGAATTTATCTAAGTCTCTTTTGTCATTGTTGTGAATGAAGCATTTTGACCCAAACACTTTCATATGTGAGAGAGATGGCTTTTTACCTTTCAGCAACTCATAAGGAGTCTTTTTGGTGTGTGGCCTTACCATAGAGCGGTTGATAATGTAACATGCCGAGTTTACCGCTTCAGCCCAAAATCTCCTTGGAAGTTACCGTTCAGCAAGCATGGTTCTTGCCATCTCTACAAGTGTTCGGTTTCTTCTTTCAACTACACCATTTTGCTCCGGCGTTCTTGGTGAAGAGAATCGGTGTGAAATGCCTTCAGCCCTGCAGAGATTATAGAAATCAGCATTTTCAAATTCACCACCATGATCAGATTGAATCTTGGAAATTTTAAACTCACCGTCCTGCTTTATCTTCATGTAGAGTGCCTGAAACTCGTCAAAAGCATCATTCTTATGTGTGAGAAAGAAAACCCATGTGAACCTATAAAAGTCATCCACCAAGACATATCCATATTTTCTACCACTTAAACTAGTAGTTCTGGTTGGACCAAACAAGTCCATATGAATTAGCTCGAGTGGTTTGGATGATGTATTTTCAGATCTTCCCTTGAATGATTTTCTAGTTTGTTTACCTAGGGCACATGCATCACATAATTTATTTTCTTGTTTAAAGGATAGTTCAGGCAAACCTTTCACCATTGAATGCTTCAAGAGTTTATGCAAGACATTGTAGCTAGCATGTCCTAGTCTACGATGCCATAACCATGCAATTTCAGATTTTGGTGCAGCAAGATAAAGGTTTGAATAAGCAGGATCATCTAAGTCAATCATGTAAACATTGTTGACTCTCTTACCAGAAAATTTTACCTTGTCAGATTTTGGTTCAAAGATTTTACATTTATGAGAATCAAACAACACTTTGTGACCTTTATCACACAATTGACTTATGCTTAGTAGGTTATATTTCAAACCTTCAACTAGCAACACATTTCCAATGGAGTTGGAGAGGTTCTTACCTACATTACCTGTTCCAATGATTTTTCCTTTGTTGTTCCCTCCAAATGTGACATGTCCTCCTTCCTTTTCCTCCAAGAGATAAAATTTTGATTTGTCTCCGGTCATGTGTCTTGAACAGCCGCTATCAAGGTACCACCTGTTATGTATGGCTGCAAGACACTCCTGCACAAGCAATTAAGCAAATGTGTTTGGAACCCAACCAAATTTGGGTCCCATCATACTCTTTAAATTTTCAAAGCATGAAACCATTTCTTTTGGAATCCAGATCTTTCTAACATTCATGTTTTGTTTGCTTAGAGCAGAGATTTGGTTTTTCTTTTCAACTTTGACATTCATTTTTTGTTTGGAGGGTCTTGGTTGGAATTTATGAAAGTTTGATGAAGTTGGCTTCTTAACCCATTGTGGCCATTGGTTATTTTTGAGTTGAGAGTGATTATTTTGCCACCTAGGAGATTGAAAGTTATAGGATTGATGAACACATGAATCACAATTTCTCCAAAAGTATGGTGGTGTTGGCCTATATGAATGTGCAATCCAGTTTTGGTGATATCTGGAAGATTGAGCATGCAATGGCCAAGAATGTGTTGACCTATGCTGCGGGGAAGGTCGACTTTTCTTAGGTCTTTGGACAGGCTTTTTGGGAATGTTGGTGACTCCCCCTTCAATCTTTTCTTTTCCTTTCTCCTTTTGTTTTTGCTGGTTTTGTGTGGGAGTTATGTTTGAGGTGGAGGCTTCGGAAGATGAGACAAATGTGACTGTTTTTAGCCCAATTGGCCTTTTGTTTGTTGGTTCAAAACCCAACCCTTCCTTGTTGAAATTCATCCTAGTACCTAGCAAAGCATCTAGGTTTTCTTTTCCATCCACGAAATTTTCCAAGGATTGTTGTTTATCCTTCAATTCTTTTTGTAAGTTTTCAATGTTTTACAAGAGTTGAGTGTTGACATGTTTTACAACTTCATATTTTTCATTACTCAGTTTGATGTTCTTTTCATAGGTTTTCATTTTTAGCTTAATGCTATCAATCTCATTTCTCAAGTTTTCATTTTCAGTTTCCAAGTCAGCCATTTCTTTTCTTCCTTCTTCCAAATCCTCAATCATTTTTTTAAGATCTTCAATTTCAGTTTCAAGTAGAGTATTCGTATCATCCTTGTCATGATCATGCACAAAAGAATTGATTATCTTTTTCAATGATTTATTTTCTTTTTTGTACATTTCATATTTTTCCATGAGTTGTATATATGCATCCTCCCAATCATCAATTGTATAATCTTCAAATGGAGAATTTACCTCAATTTCTTCGTCACCTTTGGCCATGAGGCAGAAATCTTCTTTTTCTTTGTCCGAGGAGCTAGTTCCATCATTACTTTCCTCTTCATCGCTCCATGTGGACACCATGGTCTTGTTATTCTTCTTGCCCTTCCATTTGTCAGCTTTTCTGAATATGTCGGGACAGTCATTCTTGAAATGCCGTGTGAGCATGGCTATGTCATCCTCATCTCGCTCACTTCCCGAATCCTTACCTTCATCAGAAGTATCTTGACGGTTGGGTCCAGCTTTAAGAGCTAGGGACTTCTTCTTAGGTGCCTCAGCCTCTTTGTTCTTGAGGTTGATCTCATAGGTCATTAATGACCCAATGAGTTCATCTACCTTGGTGGTTGCGAGATCTCTTGATTCTTCAACAACGGTTGCCTTCGTGTGCCATGCTGGAGTTAATGATCTGAGAATTTTTCTTACAAGTTCTTGCTTTGTATATTTCTTTCCCAAATCAGTTAAACTATTAGTAAGCACAGTTAAGCGAGCATACATATCTTGAATTGACTCATCAGGCTTCATGTGGAACAATTCATATTCAGAATTCATATTCAGAAACTAAAATATTGGCTTTTGTTTCTCGTACCTGAGAGGTTCCTTCGTAGATTACCTCTAGCTTATCCCACATCAATTTCACAGTTGCGCAGGTGGCTACTCTTGAGAATTCAACTGGATGGAGTGAGCATTGCATGATATGTTTAGCACTCCAGTTGACGGTGGATTACCGTATTTGTTCTTTGGTCCACAAGTCCTCATTATCCGTAAGCTCATACGGACCTTTATTGATCACACTCCAAAGTTCATAGTCTTGGGCGCGAATGAACACCTGCATGCGATGTTTCCAATAAGGATAGTTAGATCTAGTGAAATAAGGAGGTCTATTCACAGTGTGTCCTTAAGGTAAATAACCCTTAGATGCTGATCCACCATTTCCCTCAAGGTCGTTGGACCCCATAATGAGAGATTAGGCTCTGATACCACTTGTTGTGTAGTGGACAGCGGATCTAGAGGGGAGGGGTGAATAGATCTGCCCCTCTTTTCGCAATGGAACCCTCTAAATAGCTAGATAGAACAAATCACAGCGGAATATAACTAGCTAAATGAAGGACACAACGATTTACTTAGCAAGATGATTACTATTATATCGATTAGAACTTAAGCATGTATCTAGAACGAAACAATCACACAAATAAACCACAACACACGAGATTTTAAGGTGGTTCGGACTGAATCCCCAGTCCTACGTCCACCCCTCACCAAATCCGGTGAGGCTCCACTAGTGCCGCGCACTGAACCGCAAATCGGAAAGACCACCGATTGCCTTCCTACTAACCACCTGGTAGGGACGTCAACAACGCAGATCGGACAACCTCCGATTGCCTTCCTACTAACCACCGGTAGGGACGATCTTCAGTTCCAAATGTTTGAGAAATGGAAAAGAACAATTATGAAAATACTCAAACAAGATATGAAATATGTTCAAAGAGAAAAGATCTTGTCTGAGTTTGCTGGAGCTTGAATCTGATGCTTCACTTGGCTTGGAGTTGATCTCCTCTTGAAGTAGTTTGAATCACTTGGAGATATGATGAAGAACTTCTTCCCGGAGTACTGTTCACAGCTACAGTACTCGAACTCCTCTCCCTTGAACACACCCTTGCAGCCTCCTTTGATCTCCCTTATTAGCCTTTCTTACTTCTACTCTTCCTTGGAGGTTGCTGGATTGAGATATGAACTTGAATCACCTTGAGTTGATGGAGAGAGTGTTGGATGTAACTTTGATCTTCCTTTTGATCCTCTTGAGTTGATGAAGAGGAAGAAGGATGCAGTTTAGATCACCTTTGAACCCCTTGATTGCTTCTTCTTCCTTGGAGGTTGAGATGGCTTCAGATCTGGACTTGAATGCCTTGGAATGGATGAAGAACTCCTTCCCGAAACACTGTTCACGGAGGTGCTACAGTGTCTCAAAAATGGCCTCCCTTGATCTCTCTTGAAGCCTTGAAGCCCTAGGGTTTCTAACCCCTCAAGTGTTGGTTTTATAGATCTTGAATGGTCCATAGACACCCTCCAGACCAAATCCATAAATCATGGAAGATTAGGTAAGGTTTGATTAAACAAATCCATGAAAAGGGGCTGGCCATGAGGTGGAATTCGAAGTCAAACAAGGCTGCATCGGGGCTGGCGGTCGACCTGCAGCTCCTGGCGGTCGACCGCTACTGTGAAACCTGCAAACGGGTGGTCCCTGGGATTTCTGGTCGACTGCCAGCTGAAAGACATACATACTGGCATTCCCTGGCTGGGGCGGTCGATCGCCCCTGTGCTGGCGGTCGACCGCCAGCTGGGTAGAACCCGGGCTTGCCCGGGTCGGTCCGTTAAGTCTTGAACTCCGTCGTTCAACTCCATTAGCAGCTCGTGCATGTTTGTGGCATCACCCTTGATAGTCTAGAAGGTATCAACTGAGTCTTTAACCTTGGATTCTCTTGGCTATACTTCTTTGTGCATTGACCTTGGATGAGTGACAAGCCGAATATGAAATGTCGACTTTTGCTTGTAAGAGAGATGAGATTTGCATCCTTGCTTGGGCGCGATCAATGAGCTTTCACTTTGGCCATTGCCACTTGATTCCTTGTCCATTCATTAGCATATCTGTCATGAATAAAAACATCACGTATGTCAATCACATGAGAGTGGAAGATATCAATGACTAATAGTGTTTAGCCATTATCAAAACCAAGAAACTCATATGACTATGGAATGATGTCAAATGACCCAAGTGACCACAGAATGACTCAAATGACCTCATGGACACAACAAGAAGTGGTCGACCACACATTTCCACGAAACTACTTTGGGAAGCGGCTCCTCGATTGGAAAAGGATATTGTTGAAGCTCCAGGCTGGCATCACCAATCTGGCATAGATGTTCTAGATTCTTCATGAAAACATCTTCATTTATGTCAGCAAGCACAGGCATCAACTATTTAGTTACATCCTCTTTCACGGCTTTCCTACGTACTATGTATGCATCTACCTCCTTCGGGTGCTGAGAAAATAGTCTCTTCAGATGGGCTTCATCAATATCAAAAACTGGCCCAGGCTGCTGACTTAGAAAGGTATGCTCGGCTACATCCCAGCATGTCGTCCTGGCATTGCGATAGAAGCTGGTTCGGGCATTCCACCATTTTACATGTTCTGGATTGGCCCGAGGAACACGGTTCGGCACCGGTATTCTGAAAGTATTGGCATCCCGACGGTGGAAGTAATCCCACCAAGTGCGACCTTCACTTGCAACGACCGAGCCATGCTTTGACCTGCTGTCCAAAGGAAACTGAGCAGCTGAAGGTGGAATGTGCTGATCATAGCCAAAATTTCGGCCAAATCTGAACGGGTAATAGGGTTCTCGATGAACCACGCCCCCTTTTCTGAACACTAAAACACTGGGGCAGATTGATAAAGCCCAATCAATGAGCTCAGGCTCCAAGACTGGCCGGGTCACTGTGGCACCCGAAATGAAGTGTGTAAAAGTCTCCATTGCCTCAATTTTGCACTGGCGCTGACGGTTCACCAGCGGAGCAGAATGTGCTGCTAAATTCCAGAAATGAATGGTTCCTGTTGAATCCACGGGAACCCTTGTTAACCGGCCTCTGATAGAGTAAAGTTGCTGTGACACTGGGCCAGGTTCGGCACTTGCAAATTCCAGCATCATGGGATACAATGTAGTTGTCTGCAAAGTCTTGGGAGCAAGTTCTAGGAACAGATTACATACCCAGGCATTGAAGAAATGGAACGGACCCACTGTTCTGAAAGACCGAGGGATCCGATGCTTATATATATCTCCCAGAGATTTGTAAACCAGGCAAAGCACTGTTGGACATAGAGCAAGCCGCATGCCCCAAGCCATCTAACATGCCGGGTATATTTCCTCCGGCCTGATAACTGTTTCATCTCCCTGCGGGAGAGCAAAAGTGCACAGCCAAAATATAAGGTAAGCAGCACAATGAGTAAGGGGATCCACTCCAGCAGGATTCGATCCTCCTCAGGTGACTCGCCGAATGGAAGCAGGTAGCTCTGACTTGAACGTGGGAGGCTTGCTCGGCTTACCCGTAACAGGAGCCACATGAGGGAACTCATTATATTTCAAAGGGCCGCCAAAGAAGTATTGGATCCAATGTCTTACTCAGACTTTCAGCCTACTGCTCTTCTCCCGGGTATGATATCCCTTAGATGATCTCCTATGATGTGCCAGGCAAAGGGAGCGATATGCTTTCATCAAGTACCGGTATGAAAAGCCAAAGAAATATTGGCCCTCTCCGTCAGTTTCATCTTTGATGAAGTCATGCAGGCATACCTCTTCATAAGGTTCTCCATCAATCAACAGACCTGAAAGCTGTGACAAACTCCAGAGGTCCAAAGAAGTTTCACCCTCTGCTGTGTAGAAAGTATTAAACTGTGGGCAGAAGACTTCAAACACGCCGCAGCACAGGCCTTTAGAAATGGGGTACCGAAAGCGGGACGCATATACACTATGATATACTCTGGCCCTAATCAGTAAGGGAGCATATTCCTTCAGCACATACTCTGTAAATTCTACCGCTCCCACACGGAAAAGATGAGCATCGGTCACTTTGGTGTCAGCAAACTAGCCAGCAGCCAACTGAAACTTGAACTGGACAGCCAAGCAGTTCAGAACAGATGGCTCATCTCTGTAGCCCCACTTGATAGGTGCCAAGAATAAACCGTAGCCTTGCTTCTCTCTATTGACCTGACCTGCAGCGGTATCTCACCTGGCTGGTGTGAATTCAGGAGCTCGTGTCAGCATCTTCTGCTCCGTCTCCAGCTCAGTCACTCCTAGAACAGCATTCCATTTGCGTCACTCTCCTAGAAGATAGATGGTTTCTCCGCGATATACGGAACCTTTCAGGCTGTCCCTATCCATCAGCATGGCCCGTTCCACCATTCGAGCGAGCATAACATCTCTCTTCCCAGCTATATTGAAGGTGCAGATGAACGACACTAGATGACGATCCTTCGAAAAATTCAGACGATAGCCGTCATCACGATTGAAGTTTAACCCGTCCTCAACAGGCAGGACGCGGGAAGCAGACACTATGTCCGTCTCTGAGTCGGAGGATTCGTCAACTATGGCGATCTTCTCAAGACCTCGGTCTAGCTGACCGACATTCAGCCAAGTCACAGTAGGGCCAAGTACCCTACCCTGAGAAGAGGCACCAGCATCAGCAGTTCCAGAAGCAGCAGGCTAGCAGAGGTGGCCATTTCAGCAATTGTAGATAAAAATCAAAGAAGATGAGACAGTATTGAGATAGAAATAGAGGAGGGAATCCTAAGAAAATTTTGACAGCACCTCCCCTTATCTGGGGTATGCCCAAAAGTCAAATAGGATGAACATCCACCAAGAGGGGATGACTCCTTAATAAAGGGGGACATAGTCCCATTTGAGAAGCAAAGAAGAAACCTCACGATGAAAGATGAGGAAGAAGGAGAGATCTCTCCTGAAGAAAAGCTCACGCCGAGCGCCGCCGCGGTGAAGGATGAAGAGAGAGAAAGCTCAGGGAAGAATGAGCTTCCCTCAGCCCCCTCGGCGCTAAATAGGGTAAAACCCTAATGCGTGCCGAGGCCAAAGCCGCGTCGAGAGCAGAATCGCCAAAGGGCACGCCGAGAGCGCCCTTGCGCCGAGGTTGATGCCCAGTCTGAGCGCCCAAAGGCCGGTGCCGCGCCGAGATGAGCGTGCCGAGACTGCTGATCGCGCCGATTTGCCCACGCCGGGATGCTGCAACCAGAAAAAATCAAATCCAAATGCAGGTCATTTAAGACCCAACCACCTGGCATTAGTCCAAAGATGCTTACAAAGTGCTTGAATTATACAAGCAGAATGAAGATTACAAGCTATGAATAGACACAACGGGCAAGGGCAAGCCTGAAGAAAGCATAATGTACATTATAATATGCACCCGCAGGCCCCGTGCCGCTCATTCTTGGCTTACGCCACCTGGGGGCATTTGTTGACACCTAAAATATGCAAAGATAAAAGAAGAAGTCAAAGCAAGCTCAGGGCTTTGAAGATCAATCAAGGGTGCAGCTCCTGTGTCATCCCTGGAAGTTCTGAGAATCAAAATAGAAGAAGATCCATTACACCTGACACTCTATCCGGCTGAAGCCATTTCTGGCCAAGTTGCTATCCAGTACGGCTATCATTCAGATAGTCAGGCTGATTAAGACTATGTCAACCCTTGGGCAATCATCTGCCAGCTGAAGAGGATCCTCAGAATATTCTGATGCTCGTGGAATGGATTCACATAGCCTCGCACATGTTTGTGGATGAAAGATGTTAAGCAAGCAACAAGAAGAACAAATGAGCATTTTAAGAGGCCCATATGGCCAATGAAGAAGCATTTGTCCAAATCCCTTCTATCGGCGCCGATGCACTGAGTAGATGGGCCCAAGCCCAATACAACTGGAGCGTGCCGAGAAGCTGCCCCCAAGCGCGTCGATGCCACATCACCCCGGGAAGCACCCGTGCTGATAGAAGAGGTCCAGCCCTCTATATAATCCCATGCCTTTGACAGAGAAGAAAGAAGGGAGAAAAGAAGAGAAGAAAAAGGGGATCGGGCATCCGAATACTGAGAAGGGTATTCAGAGCCAGAGAAAAGAAAAGAGACACGAGAGCCTGCTAAAAGGGATCTGAAGAGAGAAAGAGAGAGCAGTAGAAACCCGATGATGTGATACAATATGCAGCGGAGGACAATGATACCAATTTGATGTGATACGACTCCCTTGGACCTAGGATAGCAAGCAACACAACAAGTTGGTAACGTCACACTGGCGGATTCACTCGCGTAAGCACACTCGGATCCGTAGAAGGACCGGCGATGGCGGTGAGGGTCCGAGGTTGGATCTCGGGGCTCCAAAGGTTTGGCTAGCTAGGAAGGGACCCCAATGGGCCAGGGATGCCCGATTTCAAGGGCGGTCGGCACGCCGAGGGCGTGGGATGTAATGGCTCTCTCTCAACTTGCTCCGCGGCGAACACAAACATTGATTGAATTGTGGGTCGGTCGCTCGTCTCACTTCCGACGGCAACTAAGAGCGATACTAAACTAGCAATGGTAGTAACCAGCAGCGAAGAGTGACCAGGATCTCACCTGATCGGCGTGAAGACGCCGATCCCGGTCGGAGACGAGGGCGAGCGGGGAAGTGTGCTCCCGCACACTGCGCCGGTGGAGCTTCAAAACCTGTTTAAGAGTACAATTACTACACCTCGCGCAGGAGGGTGATCTCGGGGGTGGGAATTGGTTAATTACAAACAAACACTACCACCACGTAGGGTGGGGCGGTAAGCCGGCCAGGCGGGGATGGGAGGACGGACCGAAATGGTAGAAAGGAAATCAATGTGGGTTCAGCTGCAATCTGGACGGCTGGACAGGGTGTTGTTGTTGGCTCTGTCCCGGGCTTGTCCGGACTCCGAATTGAGCGAAACCACCTCGCAATGCTTCCTGACTTGAAGCCGGTGTTGTCTGAATTTTGGGGCGGCCTTTGGAGTCAGGGACTGGCAGCACTGGCGACTGAACCAGGATAGTTGGTGTGGTCTCTGGCCGGACCTGTTCTGTAGAAGTAGGTTGCAGATGCTTTCACGGGCGCTCCCGAACTCCGATTGGCACGAAATCAGCGGTGTCGTCTCCGTGGTCGAGGTAGCTTTCAGCTGGAGTTGGTGGGGCTGCGATCTGAGGCCGTGGACGGTCGGTGTGCCCTGAAGAGTAGTCACTGGTCGCTGTAGGCTGCTGGAGGCAGATCCGCGCGACAGAGGGAGAAAATTCGGAACTCTGGCCCCGCGATGCCGAATGAGGTTCTGTTTCTTGCTCCTGGTTGGGGACAGATGGAGGAAGAACTTTGATGAAGGGCTGTGGGTCTGAATCCTCCACAATTAGCCGTGGTGCAGCGACGAACCGGGTTGCAGACTCTGGCCGCAGCGGCTACCAGATGCGAACAGTGGATTGCAGAAGTTGTCCCGGCCGCTCCTGGATGCCGAATCATGAACCGTTGGAGTCGATGGAACCGTGTACAAAGCCTCTTTTCAGAAAAACTGACGGAAACACCTTCTGAGGTCGGGGTGGACAGGGGGACGCCGACGAGTGGGAACTGGTCGCTGCAGACTGCAGGAGGCAGACCCGACCAGTCGAGGAAGAAAGACCAAAACTCTGACCTCCGGATGCTGAATGCACTTCTGCTTCTTGATCCAGACAGAGGACTGGTGGAGGAAGATATTTGAAGAAGAGACTTCAGCCTGATTCCTTCGCCGTTGGTCGTGAAGCAGCTTCCAATCGGGCTCAGGCTTTCTGCAGGTGGTGTCTGGCGCAGTCGGGGTAGGACAGCTCTCACGGGTGGCCACGAACTCGGAATTGCACGATTCCTTCTCGCCTGCGTAGGGGACTGGACGACCTTTCCAGAAAGGTAAGATACGCTCTTAGATGTCGCCGTACGAACTCAGGGTAGCTTCTTCAAGACGGGCCTTCTTCAGCCACCTGCAGACTGATCAAAGGGGGGGAGAGGGGTGGAAGAGCTTGGTTGGCCAAAGGAAGAACAATGGGAAGGGGGGTTGGGGGCTGCGACCTAGGGAGGTGAGGGGGGCTGGGAATGAATGTGGTGCAGTCCCAAAGGGAGGAGAATTCAAATTTTAGCTTGGGAGGGGTGAAGGGGGTGCTTGGGGAAGTGAGGGGGTGTATGGGGAATGCCAAGGGGTGCCTTGGAAGAGGGGCTTCCACCTAGGGGTTGGAGGGGGATTAAATGGGAGGTATGGGGAAGGGGGAGGGGTCTTAATTAGGGGAGAATAGGGAGGAGAGAGAGTGAATTTCGAAATTTAGAGAGAGAGAGAGAGGGAGAGAGATAGACTCAAGGGGATTCAAGTGGATTTCAAGCTTTCATTCATTCATCAATTACCCCAAAATGGTGACTTGGGGCCCTATTTATAGGGAAACCCCAATTACATAGAAGTCCCTGGAAAATGGACTAATGACAGAAGACCAAGGGGTGGGGAATGGGGCGCCCATGGGCCAGGCCCAAAGAAGTGGCCCCTTAAGGCCTACTAACCCACTATCCTATTAAACCACTTAATGCGACCTTGGACTTAGGTAGATGACATTACCTACTTAGGTACTTGACTCAATAAAGAGAAAATTACATAGATAAGACTCAAGAAAAAAATGAGAAAACTACATGGCTATACTCAGAAAATGATGGCGAATAAAATGGCGAGCAGCAGGACCATGTGAAGGGGTAAGCGATGTCCCCATCATACTCCCGGGGTGCGGAGAACTCGACTCCGTCGAGTAAGGGCCCACCGAGGAAGCAGCTCAGGGCGACCTGCAATCTCCAAACCCAACCTGCACCTGCGTCCAGGGGACGACTCTTCATCCTCTCAAGGCGGCCCGGACACACCCTCATGCTGGCGGTGGAACCCTGCTTGCATAGTATTGCCCCTCTGTGTACACGTCGGGCTCTCAAGGCTATTTGGTGGAAGCTCTCCGGGGTGTCCCTCTTAAAGGAAGTTATAGGCTCAAAGTACTCACTGGGATTCACCACGGTGCCCATATAGGGTGCCGGATCGGCCGCATGAGAATTGGGGTATATCCCATAGCCCATTAGTAAATCTAATCCATAAGCCAGGTTGGCCAAAGCCGCTTGGAACATGAAAGGTCCAAGTCCTCGTGCCCTCGATTTGGAGGTGGCCCTAAGATAGAGTCGTTCCAATGCCACCATCGCGAGGTTACCTCCTTGGATTTCAAAGTGCCACCCTTGAGTTATAGCCCGCTCATTATGATCGTTACTACCCATATTTGGATGCTTGCTTGAATGAGAATGCTTTGAGTGATGGTGCGGTGGGGGTGGGAAGTATGTGGTATGCAGAGGGGGACCGGGGCAATCGTACATAGACCTATCATTCATGGATGTGATGAGGCATCTTGTGGACTCAGGGGGGCCTGGGAAACCATAGGTGGATCTATCGTGTATGGCTGTGAAAATTATCGGGGGACCCGGACATCCATGTGTGCTCCATTCAAGTGTAAGGGCTATGAAGAATGTGGGTGGGCCAGCACAACCAAATGTAGGCCAGTTATGTATTGAGCCTAAACTGTGCGTGACATGCATGGGAGGGCTGGACTCATGACCCTTGTCGAATGATGTGACATGCCAAGATGGGTGCTTTCTTCTCCTAGAGATGATGACCATGTGTGTGGGTATGGGGTGACCTTTAAGCTCCCATTTGTAAGGGTCGAAGGGATCATAGTAGGTATGCATCATGGGGTGGGGCACTACCTTGTTCCCTAGGTGTATACTGCCCATGGTCATGGTTCCCTTGGTGTGGACTGGGTCTAGGACGAGGTGTGTTGGTTCTAGCATGGTTGGTGAGGGTAGGAGGGAGTGGGTGGTGGGTAGGGCGGTCAGGTCCCATGGGTTCATTGTCTTCCATAGGGTGGGATCAAAGGGGTCATGGAATGTGTTACCAAGGGTGAGGTATTCTTTCACCTCAAGGTCTCCAAATGGTGAGTCCTCCTCCTCAAATGTAGTAATTGAACCGAAGTTCGAGGAGGGTTGGTTGGTCATGATTGGAGGGCTTGGCATCCTACCCGAAATAAGTAACTCCAATTCGCGGATAGCATCGGGCTCTTCGGGAATGGGGAGGGATAAAAGAAGGTCGCTAGTGTAGCAACCCATAGTGTAAATGGAAGAGATGGACCCGACACATAGATGTAGGAGGTTAAGACTCCTAGGTTGGTCGGCTACAGTGGTCAACATGCCAGTTAGCTTCATTTGCCAAGTTAGACCCTCAAGAAAATCCCCTAATGTTTCCACCTGATAGGATGATTGGATTGTGGTGTGATAGGTGGATAAGGGTACTATAGGAAGGTTTTGCTCCATGGGTGGGTAAGCATGGACCATGAGATCTCCAAATGGGTTCTCCTTTAGCCAACGTGAAAGGGGTTCTCCTAAGATAAGCTCGGTCCCTATTAAGGAGGGTGGTGTAAGGTTAAGACCACCATGTGAAGTTCCTTCTTCTTCCTGGACATGGGTGATCTCTATGGCGGGGGTTGGTGTGTTCACCTTTATGGGGTCGGGTATGGGAATCATGTGTTCCTCTATCAAGGAGGTGAGATGGTCCCGTGAGGGTGTGGTGGTGAGGATAGGTGTGTGGTACCCCCGAGGTGGGAGGTAAAGGGGAACTTGGTTTGGGATCGGTAAGGGGAGAAGTGGAGGCCTAGGTTGGGGTTGGATAGGGTTGGTAGTGGAAGATGGATGGGTTGAGGAGGATTGGGTTGGTTGGTTTTAGGGGGTGTGTCTCTTTTAGGGGAAGATGGAGGGGTGGTTTTGGGGACCAAGGAAGTTTGTGGAGTGTGGGTTTGTGGGAGAGTTTTGGGTGGGGTGGTGGTGGACATCATGGGCCTAGGTGGAGTGGACATGGGGACCACACGGGTTGGAATGGTGAGGGTGGAGTGAGCCATGATGCTTCCTCCACTTGGGATGGAAACTTCTTGGCCTAACCCATGATATTGTGATTCATACTCTTCTTCCCAATCGGGGGAGGCCTCATATTCCTCAACTTCAATCTCATTCCCTTGTGGTGTGGGGGTCTTGCTCTCCAAGGGAGTGGGAAGGCCTTTTGGCGATGGGGTGGTGCAAGTTGGAATTATTTGGGGTGGTGGAGTTTGGACCCTAAGGGAGGTCTTGGGTTGACTGGGAGGGGAAGGGGGAGTGGGAGTGCTCCTCGAGTGATGATTCACAGGGTGGGAGTGGGTAGGTTGGGGAGTGAAGATCTTCCTAATCTCACTCCTCATCTCTTCCAATGAGTCTATGGGTCCTTTGGTTTCCCATCTAAATTCATCCCGAGGTGACCAAGCTCTAGGGTCGTGGTTCCTTTTTGCTTCAAGCCGGTCAAGTCGGGTGGTGAGGGTATCAAGATAGTTATGAATCTTGTTGGTGAGAGTGTCAAATCGGTCCATGGATATTTGGGACATCTCCCTAGGGTGGTCATGCAATGGAGTGATGGAAACCATGATGCAAGGGAGACTCAAATGATAATGCCCAAGGACTAGACTCGTAGAGACAAGTCTAAAACTTGCTCTGATACCACTTGATGTGATACAATATGCAGCGGAGGACAATGATACCAATTTGATGTGATACGACTCCCTTGGACCTAGGATAGCAAGCAACACAACAAGTTGGTAACGTCACACTGGCGGATTCACTCGCGTAAGCACACTCGGATCCGTAGAAGGACCGGCGATGGCGGTGAGGGTCCGAGGTTGGATCTCGGGGCTCCAAAGGTTTGGCTAGCTAGGAAGGGACCCCAATGGGCCAGGGATGCCCGATTTCAAGGGCGGTCGGCACGCCGAGGGCGTGGGATGTAATGGCTCTCTCTCAACTTGCTCCGCGGCGAACACAAAAATTGATTGAATTGTGGGTCGGTCGCTCGTCTCACTTCCGACGGCAACTAAGAGCGATACTAAACTAGCAATGGTAGTAACCAGCAGCGAAGAGTGACCAGGATCTCACCTGATCGGCGTGAAGACGCCGATCCCGGTCGGAGACGAGGGCGAGCGGGGAAGTGTGCTCCCGCACACTGCGCCGGTGGAGCTTCAAAACCTGTTCAAGAGTACAATTACTACACCTCGCGCAGGAGGGTGATCTCGGGGGTGGGAATTGGTTAATTACAAACAAACACTACCACCACGTAGGGTGGGGCGGTAAGCCGGCCAGGCGGGGATGGGAGGACGGACCGAAATGGTAGAAAGGAAATCAATGTGGGTTCAGCTGCAATCTGGACGGCTGGACAGGGTGTTGTTGTTGGCTCTGTCCCGGGCTTGTCCGGACTCCGAATTGAGCGAAACCACCTCGCAATGCTTCCTGACTTGAAGTTGGTGTTGTCTGAATTTTGGGGCGGCCTTTGGAGTCAGGGACTGGCGGCACTGGCGACTGAACCAGGACAGTTGGTGTGGTCTCTGGCCGGACCTGTTCTGTAGAAGTAGGTTGCAGATGCTTTCACGGGCGCTCCCGAACTCCGATTGGCACAAAATCAGCGGTGTCGTCTCCGTGGTCGAGGTAGCTTTCAGCTGGAGTTGGTGGGGCTGCGATCTGAGGCCGTGGACGGTCGGTGTGCCCTGAAGAGTAGGCACTGGTTGCTGTAGGCTGATGGAGGCAGATCCGCGCGACAGAGGGAGAAAATTCGGAACTCTGGCCCCGGGATGCCGAATGAGGTTCTGTTTCTTGATCCTGGTTGGGGACAGATGGAGGAAGAACTTTGATGAAGGGCCGTGGGTCTGAATCCTCCAAGATTAGCTGTGGTGCAGCGACGAACCGGGTTGCAGACTCTGGCCGCAGCGGCTACCAGATGCGAACAGTGGATTGCAGAAGTTGTCCCGGCCGCTCCTGGATGCCGAATCATGAACCGTTGGAGTTGATGGAACCGTGGACAAAGCCTCTTCTCATAAAAACTGACGGCAACACCTTCTGAGGTCGGGGTGGACAGGGGGACGCCGACGAGTGGGAACTGGTCGCTGCAGACTGCAGGAGGCAGACCCGACCAGTCGAGGAAGAAAGACCAAAACTCTGACCTCCGGATGCTGAATGCACTTCCGCTTCTTGATCCAGACAGAGGACTGGTGGAGGAAGATATTTGAAGAAGAGACTTCAGCCTGATTCCTTCGCCGTTGGTCGTGAAGCAGCTTCCAATCGGGCTCAGTCTTTCTGCAGGTGGTGTCTGGCGCAGTCGGGGTAGGACAGCTCTCACGGGTGGCCACGAACTTGGAATTGCACGATTCCTTCTCGCCTGCGTAGGGGACTGGACGACCTTTCCAGAAAGGTAAGATACGGCCTCAGATGTCGCCGTACGAACTCGGGGTAGCTTCTTCAAGACGGGCCTTCTTCAGCCACCTGCAGACTGATCAAAGGGGGGGAGAGGGGTGGAAGAGCTTGGTTGGCCAAAGGAAGAACAATGGGAAGGGGGGTTGGGGGCTGCGACCTAGGGAGGTGAGGGGGGCTGGGAATGAATGTGGTGCAGTCCCAAAGGGAGGAGAATTCGAATTTTAGCTTGGGAGGGGTGAAGGGGGTGCTTGGGGAAGTGAGGGGGTGTATGGGGAATGCCAAGGGGTGCCTTGGAAGAGGGGCTTCCACCTAGAGGTTGGAGGGGGATTAAATGGGAGGTATGGGGAAGGGGGAGGGGTCTTAATTAGGGGAGAATAGGGAGGAGAGAGAGTGAATTTCGAAATTTAGAGAGAGAGAGATAGAGAGAGAGGGAGAGAGATAGACTCAAGGGGATTCAAGTGGATTTCAAGCTTTCATTCATTCATCAATTACCCCAAAATGGTGGCTTGGGGCCCTATTTATAGGGAAACCCCAATTACATAGAAGTCCCTGGAAAATGGACTAATGACAGAAGACCAAGGGGTGGGGAATGGGGCGCCCATGGGCCAGGCCCAAAGAAGTGGCCCCTTAAGGCCTACTAACCCACTATCCTATTAAACCACTTAATGCGACCTTGGACTTAGGTAGATGACATTACCTACTTAGGTACTTGACTCAATAAAGAGAAAATTACATAGATAAGACTCAAGAAAAAAATGAGAAAACTACATGGCTATACTCAGAAAATGATGGCGAACAAAATGGCGAGCAGCGGGACCATGTGAAGGGGTAAGCGATGTCCCCATCACCCGAGGAAGGAGATTCAAGGTGGGGTTCGTCTATCAAACGCCCTCAGGGGATATATTCTCCCCTTCCCCGTCTTTTGTTTCGATCTGTTTTCTTTTTTTTGTGGTCTGTTTCCAAGCATTGTTCCTCTGTTGATGTTAAGTGGCGGTATAGTCCGGTAGATTGTCAAGGGGCATCAGTCTGTATGTAAATTCTCGTAGTCTGATTCCCCTCTGTGCTAAATATGTGCGTTCTTTTGAATGAAATGAAATATGAGATTTTGGAGTTTTCTCTCTCTCTCTCTGCCTCTCTGAAATCTATTGTATTAGATAGCTGTTGTGAACGGATTCGATTCTGCTGTATGCACACCTGTTGGCACCTAAAATATATCAAAAGGGACTGAATCAGACTCAAGGCTCTGAAGGCCAACCAATGGTGCGGCTCCCGCACTGTCCCTGGAAGTTCTGAGAATCAGAATAGAAGAGACCCACTACTCCTAACACTTTGCTCGGCTAAAGCCATCTCTGGCTAGGCCGCTGTCCAGTACTGCTATCATTCAGATAGTCAGGCTGATAAAATTATACCAACATTTAGGCAATCATCTGCCTACTGAAAAGGATGCTCAGACAATTTTGATTCTCCGGAAATGGGATTCACAGTGCCTCACACATGTTCGTGAACACAAGGTGTTAAACAAGCCCCAGGAAGAATAAATATATATATACCAAGAAGCCCACCACGCCATCTGAAGGATCCCATTAGATGGATTCGGCGCCGGATGACAGAAAATGGGCCAAGTCCAATGTGAACTAAGACGTGCCGAGGGCTGCCCACGCCAGGAAGCTAGATGCTGGCGCGTCGGGGAGCTCACGCTGATAGGATGAGGGCCATCCCTCTATAAGAAGGCTGCCCTTCGAAACAAAACATATAGAGACACACATACAAAGACAGACAAAAAAAAGAGAAAAAAGGAGAGTAGTAGCCACTCAGAGAAAAGGGAGCTCGAGAGCCCTCTAAGGAAGCAGAGGAGAAGAGAGAGTCGCAGCGGTT
Organism: Amorphophallus konjac; assembly: GCA_022559845.1. Taxonomy (NCBI): domain Eukaryota; kingdom Viridiplantae; phylum Streptophyta; class Magnoliopsida; order Alismatales; family Araceae; genus Amorphophallus; species Amorphophallus konjac. Next base: position 466,017,753 of record CM040121.1, on the reverse strand, counting down.
CGAAGGAAGAGTCAAGGTGGGATCGACTTCAAGATGCCATGAGGGGCTACAGTTTCCCTTTCCCTCTGTCTCTTATTTGGATATCCACTTCTCCTTTTGTGTTCTTTTTCGAGCATCCTTGCTCCAGTAGCATCGAATGCTAATATAGCCCCGCTATCAGGGATAGAGTCTATGTATGATTTTCTCATTTGGATTTTCTTCTGGACTAAATGCATGTATGCTGCTTGGATGAATAGTTAATAAAAGAGTGTTGAAGCTCGCCCTTTCCCCTTTTCTTTCTGTCTCTGCATCCGAGGTTCACTATATGCTATGGATACTGAGAGCTAGGCATGTTTTACCGTTTGGTCTTCCAGATCTGTTGAAGGTTTTTCTACTGTGTTTCCTTTCAACCTCGTACCCACATTGAGAGCCTGAGACAGTCTATCTCATAGCTTCTCGTCTGTGAAATGAAGAGGGATGAATCCGAACCAGAACTATGAGTTTCCGTGCGTGATTCTGCTCCCAGCGAGGCCCCAGAAGGAAGGTCGTCTCCTCCCTGGATCACCCTCTCTATGATCGTCTGGACTGGTCGTTGAATCGTTGAACAAACCCCCCTTTCAAAACGCCCAAAGCCCTCTGAAGCCTTTACCTCAAAAACCCTCATTTTAGAAGTCCTCCCGGTGCGAATCCCTCTCGGCGCGAGTCTCGCGCCGAGGGCTGCCCGCGCCGGTTGGACTCCTCTCGTCACGCCGAAACCTGCTTTTGCTGCGCCGAGATCTTCACACCTTTCATGCTGAAGATGGCCACTTTGATATGTTCGTGCCGATGCCGTCGGACCATGCCAGCCTTGCTCATGATGTCATGTCCCTCCAAAGAGAGATGTTATCCTTCCCTTGACCCTCATGGGAGCCATATCAAAGGGGTCAATTCCCCCACATGTTGCCAACCCAACAAGTCACGGAGTTCTGCCACTGCATGTCCTCTGTTACCTACATATGGGGATATTAATGAACCTTACAATTCGGATAAGGTTACATAAGATGGGGACCCTTTTGGAATCCAGGGCTACGCCCGCCTCTCTTTTGGTTTCCACTCCGACATTTCGTGAGTGGATGACCTATAATACCCTTTTGGCATACTCCCAAAAATAAGGGGAGGTGCTGTCAAAATTCAATTCATCCCTGAGCTTTACTCCATCGTATAGTGTGATGTTTTTCACCGGAATTATGAATGTAACCCCCTGCTGTGTGGCAGAGGCCTGAGATATACTATCTCATGGCTCTCTGCCCACTGTAAAGGGAAACATAGCCATTATGAGATTTTCCACCGATTGTTACATGGTCTCCCTAGACCTTCCCTCGATGAGTCCACCCTCACTTTCTACCTCACCCAAATACTACCATGGATAAACTCATGAAACCCCTATTGAACACAAAGGATCCCTTTGAATCCATAAAAGCCAACACAATACTTGAAAAACCAACAGAAAAATAGCTGTCGGCGCCACAGTCCCCGGCGCAGCCTCTTCCCGGCGCCACTTTCGCGCCGGGTAAAGAGCACGCCGGCATGATGGGAGCGTCGGGAGCTTGCCGTGCCGATTTCCCTTCATTCCCGGTCGCACCGTTTGGCCTTCGTGCCGGAACCCCTACTGCGCCGTTTACCTTCATGCCGAAACCCAGTCGCGCCGGCTCCCATCCGTGCTATTTCATCTTAACAATAGATACCCCTCAGACATCCGGTGTCTCAGCAACTTCATTGAGCCTAGATCCAGTCTAAACCCAATGTCCCACTCCTGTTAACTGCCATGCTAACCTCCATCGCATTATGAGGGAATCATGGTTCTTCATCCAGGTTCACGGGAGATACATTAATGGGGGTTTTTACCCCTACATTATACCGAGTATGATGTTTCTTTTATCACCCTGTTGACCCTCGGAGTTCTGCCACTGCATGTCCTCCGATGGTCCCTTAAGGGTACATCTACAAACACCGTGGCAATGGACATTGTCCCGTCACACTCAAATCCTTTTTAGATCCAGGGCTACGCCCGCCTCTCTTTTGGCTTCCATCCCAGCATTCCGTGGGTGGATGACCTATATTCCCCTTCGGCTTAGTCCAAAACAAGGGGATATGCCGCCGAATTCATGCCATAATACCGTTATCATGTCTTGTATAGCATGTCTTCTTATGCATCCTTCGCATCCCGTTAGCGGAGTCGGTATAATAGTCTGATCTTGTTTTGCCCCCGAGACATCCTTTCTTGGCAACTAATCAAGGGTTGTCCTTCTTTGGAAGGACGTAATTAACGTCATAGCCTTTATGGTATGACGGACTCCGGGTCCTGACACGAATATCACAATCGACTGACTGAGTCAGATCGAGCGCACAATAAATTGTCACTCCTGTGACTGGCACGCCTAATAAACCCAATAAAACAAAGGATATAAAAAAAAATATCCCTACAAGTCTGGCACGCCCGGTGGGACCTAAGTCTCCCTTCATCTCTTTGCCAAGAGAGGATACCTTCGGGGGCTTCCCCCAAGAATACTGATTGTTTGTCTGTTTGCCTCAGACGAACAATGACGTCGTTCGGACTCACTGGTGTTGGCTTCGGCCCCACAATCGTCGCCGACCACGCGGAACACGGGTACCTGGCGGTGCCCATGGTTTTCGGATACTTCCCACCAGCTTTAGGCTTCCCCAACTTCTTGGGGTTGGCCTTCGTCGACATGTTACAGACGGAGTCCCTGAAGACTGTCGAAGAGAAGGTTGCTGAAAAGGTCGAGGCCCCGGAGGCTCGACACTGTGATAACTCGTCCGTGAGTCCATTCCAAGTTGCCAGCTGCATGGTGCATCATATTGCTCACGGGGCCCGCCCTGTCCCTGCCAAGAACTTTGGGAGGCGCCGACACCGGAACCCCCGAAGGAAGGTTGATGCTACTGTGACCGGACGTCTCTCCGCATCCGGCAAGTCTATGCCGGTCGGTGGCCTCCGCGTCTTTCTGGATGGGCGTAAGGCTCGAGTGAGCCCGGACCGGGTGATCCCTATAGTGCCAGTCCGTAACTCCTACCAGGCTCTTACTGGAAGAAGAGCCGAAGAAGAAGAAGTCGGCCGCCACGGCCAGGGAATGTTGGCTCCCAAGCCAAGAAGATTCAAATAGGTTTGGGTCCCCAAAAGGGTCCAACCTATGCAGCAAGAAGCTCCTAGCGACATATTCGTGGCATTACACCACGATCCCCCTCGCCAGTAGCAACACCTGTGTGGACCAATCCGCCAGCAGTTATCCGGATACCTACCCGTAATCGGAGGAGGCAGACTCCGTTGCCGGTAGTCAAGAAGATCAGTCCAGAAGCTCAGCGGCTACAGGACTACATAAATGAACTGGATGAGTATGTATAGCCCAAGCTAGAACCTTTGCTGGTACGGGATCATCTCCCGTGGCAGGATCTGGAACAGCTTTCGCTAAAACAGGAAGAGGAAGCTGACAAAGCATCAAACAGGGATGGCAGCCTATTCTGGGGGCAAGCGCCAGTCAAAGAAAAGAAAAGAAGACAAAGAAGGAAGGGAAGGTCCGGCAAGGCTACAACGGGAGTGATCCTTTCTTGCAACAGCCTCTCTGCTCTGTTCAATTTGCCCGGTGAGGAGGATGAAGAAGAGATTTGCTTCACACCCACCGCTGAGGAAAGCCAGGCCGAAGCCGCAACTGCCGTACATGCGACCCGGTCGGGCCGAAGGTGGGGGCGTCAGCCGCCCGCCAACCATAACATTGTCTTCAGAGGGGAGCAACCCTACAAGATACCCCCTCCGGAGGTCAGGGGAGTTCAAATCCCTCCTCCGTCGGGCTTATACAACCAAAGTGGGGGCGGCGCTCCCGCTCCTTCATTTCTGGAGTTCATAAAGATGTCAAAAGGGAAGCAGCCATGTTGGGAGGTTGAACCGATAACTGGGGGCAGTCGCCCACAACTCTAGCAATCTCCCGAATTATCAGAAGAGGTAGAAACTCGCCCAGCAGCAGCCAGTAAGGAGCAGCCAGGAGGTAACCCCGGGCAAAAGGGTGCAGCCTCCGAGTCTGATGAGGCAGGTCCATCAGGGGCCACAGCCCAAGGATCTTCCAAGCCCAAGTGGGTGGATGAAATGAAGCTATCCAATGTCCGAGCTGGAAGTCGGGTGGTCAAGCTATTGAAGAAGCTCCCAGCGAGATTCACTGTCTGGGAAATCCTCTCTCTCAGTGACGAGACTAGACAGGCGATCATTACTGCTCTCCAGACACCTGCCCAATATGAAGCCTGCCTAGCTGAGGCACTGCCAGAGGCCAGCATGACCTTCACCCAGGAGGACATGTTGCTCCCCACCACCAGTCACAATAGGCCTCTATATATGAGGGGATATCTAAATGGCCGAGAGATGAACAGAATCCTGGTGGACCCCGGGGCGACTGTCAACATCCTGCCCTACAGGATATATGAGAGGCACTACTTCAACGTGCACCTACAAAAGGTTGGGGATATGTGCATTGCCGGCTTCAATCAGAAGTGCGAAGTGTCGCTAGGAGAAGCGGAGTTCACGCTCACCCTAGCGGACTTTGTCACGAAGGTGCAATTTCATGTCATTGATTCCCGCACCTCATACAAGGCGCTGCTTGGCCGCCCTTGGCTACACGAGAATATGGTGGTACCTTCCACACTTCACTAATGCATCAAATACAGCACGGATGGGAGAGAGGAAAGAGTATTTGCTGATCTCCACCCATTCGAAGTATTCGAATGCCACTTGGCAGACGCCCCTCTATATGCAGAATGGTCGCAGAAGGCCCCTGCGGCCAAGACCTCTTCTAGCACAACAAGGGGCACTTCCAAAGCAGAATGGTTCCCTCCGCCACCGCGTGGATACATCAATCCCAGGGTGGTTTCACACATCACTGTCACCAGGGATGTAGGCCGGATAGCGCCTCCCGCTGTCTACCCCGAAACTAATAAAGTCAGGGTTGATCAGCAGCATGACCACATTGGGATCCCCTAAGGTCTTACCAAGCCAATTCTCAGCCTCGACAATGCTACTATCGAACCTTTCAAAGCATGGGAGGTGACACAGATAGATGGTCCTAGCAGCCTGTTCTACACAGCTGAAGAGCACCCTACACAAGAAGACACTGATTGTCATCTGCCTGAAGATATAGAAAACCCCTCAATGCCTATACAGGGGCTGACATTTATGACAAATCAAATGGCCAAGATGTTCCAGAAGTAGCACATCCCTTCCGGCCAGCCTCGCAAGAGGAAAGAAGCATTCCAAAAGCTATGGTACCCTCCGAGCCTGGTCAAAGAAATGAGGCGTGTCACTCAGCACCCGGGATTGGGCTTCACCCTCGAAGAATACTATTATAGCGGGTGCTATGAAGTGGACACCATCTCTGCTTTCTACCCAATGGAGGATAACCCACTGGGGGCAGCTATTGATGAACACCTGACAGAAGTTGAGTGCATTCAGCCAGCCCAGCCGAGAAATACGAAATCCGAGGCTGTGTTTCCCTGCCGGTGCTGGGAACAGGTCTATCCGGAAGATGCAGCTCTTCAAGCCAGATTTGACACAGCTAGCAGTAGTGAAGCTGAAGATGTTGAAGAAGCAGAGCTGCCTCCCTCCAGCGGCCCTCCTCTACTAATGATGTTGGCACTTCTCGGACCAGACGGAGAAGCTTCCCCCGAGCCTGATCAAGAGACAGACGCTGCTAGAAGAGAAATGGTTGCCTTCACTGAGGGCATGGTGGCTCAAGGGACCGAGATCTCTTCACCCTTTTCCAAAGAGCTGCAAGGCTACTCTGACTTAATGACAAATAATTGCCAGCCCTTGGTGACTGCAATCCCCTCAGCAGGGAGTGAGGCAACAACTTGCCCCTTGAAGTTGCCAGTAAGGTAAACGCATTGGCAGAATAGTGCATGCAGCCATTATCCGCCGAACAAGAGATTTCTGGCAGAACTCAAATAAAGCAAGATGAAGGGATCGAGGTCCTCGACCTCGAAGATGATATACCAGACTTTGTCGACCTCCAGCCTACACCCCCTGAGATAGAAGACGGAGGTCAAGCAACAGTCGATGAACTGATAGAAGCCAACTTGGGAGACGAGGATGACCCCAGGCCAACCTTCCTCAGTGCCCAAATGTCTGCCGAAGAACAGAGGATGTACATCCAGCTGCTACAAGAATATCGGGACTGCTTTACCTGGACCTACAGAGAGATGCCAGGACTAAGCCCTCGGTCTCACAGCATGAGCTGACCATAAACCCTGGGGTAGAGCCGGTGAAACAGCCCCCTAGGCGTATGAGGCCAGAGCTCATCACTCAAATATGTAAAGAGGTCGACAAGCTCATTGATGTGGGTTTCGTCGAGGAAAATCAATATACCACGTGGTTGGCTAATATCGTGCCCGTGAAGAAGAAGAACGGACAGATCCGGATATGTGTTGACTTCCGGGATCTGAATAAGGCCTGCCCTAAAGATGACTTTCCAGTGCCGATAACGGAGGTCATGATAGATGCAACAACTACTCATGAGGCCCTATCATTCATGGATGGGTCATCTGGCTATAACCAGATATGGATCGCGGAACATGACCGGATCCACACTGCCTTCCAGACACCCAAAGACATTTATCACTACAAAAGAATGCCGTTCGGATTAAAGAACGCCGGCGCAACTTATCAGCGGGCGATGACTAGAATATTTGATGAGCTGCTTTACCATAAGGTCGAGTGCTACATAGATGACCTGGTAGTCAAGACCAAAAAGAAAGAAGACCATCTGCAAGACCTCTGAGTCATTTTCCAGAGGCTAAGGCAGTATGAATTAAAAATGAACCCTATGAAGTGCGCATTCGGAGTCTCGAGCGGAAAGTTCTTGGGTTTCATTGTCAAGTATCAGGGAATTGAAATAGACCCCGCAAAGATCAAGGCGATTAAGGAGTTACCTTCGCCAAGGAATCTCTCTAAGCTAAGATCCCTTCAGGGCCGCCTTGCATACGTCTGGGGTTTATATCCAACTTGTCGGGGCGGTGCCACCCCTTTCACAAGCTGATGATGAAGGATGTTCCCTTCTACTGGGACGAGGAATGCCAGATAGCCTTCGATAAACTGAAAGATTACCTGAAAACCCCTCCAGTGCTGGGTGCGCCAGTAAAAGGACAGCCGCTGATCCTCTACATAGCAGCCACACACAATTCCCCGGGGGCAATGCTAGCCCAGAATAATGAAGAAGGAAAAGAACAAGCCCTCTACTATCTCAGTCGAAGAATGGTCAGAACTGAGGAAAGGTACACCTAAATCGAGAAGATCTGCCTGGCATTGGTCTTCGCGGTCAAGAAGCTGCGGCACTACATGCTGTCGCACGAAGTTAAGCTGATTTCTAGGGAGGATCCGCTTAGATACATCATGTCCCAACCGGCCCTCAAAGGCCGCCTGGGCAAATGGGCGGTGATTCTTATGGAGTATGACACCTCCTATGTACCGCAGAGGGCCATCAAGGGCCAAGCTATTGCAGACTTCTTTGCTGAACATCTAGTACCCGAAGACTGCCCTCTGGAACCAGAGCTTCCTGAAGATGAAACTTTAGAGGTCGGCCAGGTGCGGCCCTCCATATGGCAGCTGTATTTTGATGGTGCCTCCAGAATTGACACCACAGCGACGGGAGCGGCCAGAGTCCGCGTAGGAGCAGGTGTAGTCTTGAAGTCTCCTGAAGGGGAAGTCATACACACATCATGCTCAATAAACAAGCCTTGCACAAATAATGAAGCAGAATATGAAGCCCTCATAATCGGGCTACAGATTGCTCTGTCCATGGGGATTCAAATGCTAGAGGCATTCGGGGACTCCATGCTGGTTATAAAACAATTGGAAGGGGAGTTTGAGGTACGAAAGCAGGAGCTCGTCCCTTACTACCATCTGGCCCTGCGCCTAATGGCAAGATTCTACTTCGTCAGCATCAAGCACATCAATCGGGGACAGAATGCTCAAGCCGACACCCTCGCAAAGCTGGCAAGTTCCTTGGCGGTCCCGTCTGATACGAGCCTGAATATAACAGTCATCAACCGGTGGCAGGTCCCCAGTATGACAGAAGCTTTAGCCGATGAACAAGCCAATGAAGTAGCAGTTGCTGAAGCAGTCCAGCAGCCCGACTGGCGGGAATACCTCCTGCATTGGTTCCAACACCAACAGCTTCCGAAGGTGAAAGAACAGAGAATGAGACTCCTGAGAGTCAAAGATTCTTATGAGATGAGGAATGGAACATTATTCCAAATAATGGCAGATGCCCAAAAGAAGGTATTACTTCGATGCTTATCTCCAGGGGAAGCCAGGCAGGTAATGCAAGAAGTCCATGCCGGGTCAACCGGGGCGCACCAAGCCGGTCCAAAAATGAAAATCAAAATAAATAAATTGGGTTATTATTGACCCACTATATTTGATGATTGCTGCAAGTTCGCCAAGGCTTGTCAGAAATGTCAAGAGCACGCAAATGTGTCGAGAAAACCTCCAGTGCCTCTACATCCTACCTTACCGAGCTGGCCGTTTACCCAGTGGGGTACAGACGTGGTAGGGCCACTACCAGCATCTTCATCAGGGTGCAAATACATCTTAACAGCTACATATTACTTCTCCATATGGGCTGAGGCAGTAGCACTAAAAGAAGTCATGGGAGAATTGGTTGCGAGATTCTTCCGGCAGAATGTAATATTTTGGTTCGAGATTCCCAGCTGAATCATCTCCGACAACGGCAGCCACTTCAGAAATCAGAAGGTTTATCATCTAGCTGACAAATATAAGATTGATTGGAGAACATCATCTCCCTACTACCCTCAGGCCAACGGACTTGCAGAGGCCTTTAACAAGACGCTATGCACTCTGCTGGCAAAAATTGTCAAAACTAACAGAAGAGATTGGGAAGAAAGAATGTACGAGGCACTGTGGGCTTACCGTACGGTCTACAAGACCCCTACCGGCTGCTTACCCTACTCCCTCGTATATGGGTCATAGGCCGTGGTGCCGATTGAGCTGGAGATCCCCTCATTGTGGGTCACCATCCAGCATGGATTGGTGGGCAACGAGCAGGCCAACGTAGAAAGAATACTAGAAGAGCTCGCCGAGCTTGAAGGAAAGCGTCTCCGGGCGCAACAGAATATTCAACTCTATCAAGCCCGCATGGCCCGTGCTTTTGATAAGCTGGTCAAAGGACGGGAGTTCAAAAGGGGTGACCTAGTGATGGTTAAAAGAAGAGAGGTGATGGCCTCCAACCCCAAGGTTTATGATCTGGAAGCTAAGAAAAGGATTGATTGGGCCGCTATTCACAAAGTCATTTTACATCTTCGCAGCCAACAGTAGCAGCAAGAAGTGCTGCCCGAGCAGCCATCTCCGTTACTTCAAGACTAGGGGCACCCCTATGATTCCTCGTCTAGTGCTGCACTTGCTCCGTCACCTACCCTGTTACCTTCGCCATCTCCTATCCAATCTCCGCAACCGCCACAAACCCAAGCCTCTACTCAGGCTAGTGCCTCCCCTTCTTCTCCCGCCGCCACTACCACTACTTCTATCCCTAACACCGCTCGACGCGTTGTGTCGACACGTCGACAGTGGACACCACAACCTCCCTCTTCACCCTCTCCACCTCCATGTCCACTACCCCCATCACCTTCATCACTATCCTCACCATCTCCATTGCTATCACCATCATCTCCATCTCCACCACCAGTGCTTTCATCACCATCTCCATCTCCACCCTCGCCTCCATCTCCGCCATCACCTTTGCCCTAGGTTGAGCAAGCCACACCTTTGCCTTTACCTTTACCCTCAGCCACGTCTTCACCTTCGCCTTTATCACCACCCAAGCCTATCATCGCCACATTGCATGCGCCTTCACTTTCCATCACCACTCCCGTTGGAGCCTCCATGCCTTCCAAACCTTCACATGTGCCACCCAAACATATTCCCTTTACTTCTCCAACCACTTCCACCCCACGGAGCGGGTGTGCGCTTCCTTTGGTGCCCCTTGGGTCTAATCCCCAGGGAGACAATAAGCCAAGTCAGGATGATTCAGTGCCAGCCGTGCATTTCAAGATTCAGGATTTTATCTGTCGGATGCCGGTTCGCGTCCTGGTCCCTGGTTATTTTGGGGATGATGCGCCTTCACTTTCAAAGATGACAGTTGCTAAGAAGAGTTCCCTTGAGTTGATGCCAGTTTCTTCCCGAGCGAGGCCGGTGGCAATCTCTTTACTCGCCGGAGGGTTCACCATTGATGCTATTATTATCTCTCGCTCCATTACTGTTCAGATAACTGGGCAAGAGGGGTCCTCTACACAAATTGTGCTAACTCATACGGCCGCTAAGCAGATTATGCACTCTATGTTCAAAGGGCAATTGACCGTATCTTCTATATTCTCCAAGGACATTCTGCACATTCTATGTAATCTCCCTTGGTTCATTAGCAAGTCGGCCATGTCAACGCCGCGTATTACTCTCCCTCAGTTTCATCCTGTTCTTCTGGTAAGGGAGTTATGCTTCGTGCCCAGTTGCCGAGTGGAGATGCCGAATCTCATGTTGCTGGTGCCAAGTGACAAAGCTCCGTGGTTTTTTGATATTCATCATTCTAAGGATTCACTTGCTCAAGAATGTCTGCCTATGGTTAGCACTGGGTGTCTAGGGGCCACACCCTGATGAAGTTGTATGTTCACAGTAGGGCCAGGCCATCTGTCAAGTGGACCCGTTATTTGAGAAAGTATTACAGATTGAGAAGGCCGAAGGTCCGAGTCCGCGCCAGGCGAGTCCATGTTCAAGAAGTATCAGCTAAGAAGAGGCGGTGGCGTAAGTTTAAGGGCCGTCAGTTATGCACTCAGGGGTCCACTTCTCTTCCTTCTTCTTCATTTCACTCATCATTTCTTCTGCTCGGTTCCCACCCCTGGGTGGTATATCTGCCCTCTCCTAATTCTCCCTTCACTATTCTCTCCTCCTATCTCGGGTCTGCGAATCCCCATTCTTCCTTTTCCTATCCGAAACCTCCAGACTTTCCATCTCCTCACCATTCTCGACCTCAGCCTATGTCCTCCTCTGATTCTCCTCCCCCGGTATCCCCGGGTTCGACTTCTCGTTCTCTTTCCTCGACCATGTCGGGTGTTTATCATTTTCTTTCCCCGACCCTGTCGAGTGACTCCCATTCTCCTTCCCTGACTCTGTCAGGTGGTCCTAGTTCCTTTTCTCTGACCACGTCGGATGATCACTTCTCTTCCCCCTTACCTTTTCCACAAGCTTCTCATAGTTTGTCTATTCTCTCTTTTTCACCCTTTTTCTTGTTGTTTTCGAGGCTTTAGCCCGCCTTGATCCCAGCTAATCTCTGGATTATTCTGTATTTTGGTTCCTTGTTATCAGGGTCTCTGTGCCTTAACGAGGGAGTTCTAGCCCTCGTCTCTCTTCCTTTTTATCCTCCTTCATCCAGTTTGGTGACTGTCGCTCCTCCATGTCAAGGAATCTTTCAATCCATTTGCTATCCTCTCCCTTTTATCCTGTCAAGCAAGGAAAATAAAGCTCGCGCTCCTCAAAGCTCGATGGTCAAGATCACTCCACGGATTTGCAAAGGTATTTTTATTTTGTGCAAGAATATGTTATCATTGCTATTACTCTTATTACTCCTGCACATGCTTATAATGTTATTCCTCAGCATGGTTTGAGTGGCTTTAGTTGAATTTACTTAATTAGTCAAGAAGAGTCGCTTCTGCAGCACACCTTAGGCTGGTGATAACTCCACGCTGGGAGTCTGAGTTCTTTCCCCAATTGTTAAAGGTGACCTTTTGAATATAGGTTTTTCACACACTACACGGCGAGCCGTAACCAATCTCTCTAAGGCACACCGTTGCTGCTTTGGCCATATTTTGGGTATGCACGAAAGTCTTTTCTCTTCTCTGCTCGGCCAAGTGCAAGGGCAAGAGATTGATGGATAAGATGACTAACCTAGGCGCTCCCTAATACGAGAGAGGTCTCAAATAGGGGTAGTCTTGACCCTCAAAAGTAAGCTTTCATGCTATATCTGGCCAATAAGGGCTACCAAAATGAGAAAATGAATCGATGCAAAATTATGAATCAAAGGCATGGCAAGAGTGGCAGTACAGTTCCCCGCGAGACGTCATGAGCCCGGTCGCATGCGTGCCTGATAAATATGAGTCTAAAATTTAAAGACACAAAGCCCCGGCGTAACAGGCTATCTCTTTGAGGGGTAGTGCCCTGGAAGGAATTCGAGCCTTGATATCTCCCATCCTGCACGAAGTTTGTCTCTAATTTTTCTTCTGCTTCTCCCTCTTAGGCTGGGTTGTATCTCGGGTATGGCCTTAGTAGGGACACCGTTCTTTAAAAGCGGTTGGTTGTGGTAAGCCACCCTCACATGCACGCCCTGCTCAAGAGAAGTCATTAATGAGAGGGGAGGGATGACGATCCTTGACCAGTAGTTTGAGCCCGTCTTTGGGTGCTGCGGATTGCTATTCCAAAAAAAATGAGATATTGTCAAAAAAAATGAGATATTGTCAAAAAATCTAAATATTGTCAAAATCCAAAAAAATCTAAATATTGTCAAAATCCAAAAAAAAGAGATATTGTTCAAAATCCAAAAAAATTAGGAAAATTAAAAAAATCTAAAAATATTTATCTTTTACATTTTATTTTGAGAACAGATACGTAATCTGTTTGCTAAGTGTGCAGGTTGCAGATACTCAAGCTTCCCTTGCTCCATATTTTGTTCAATCTGTCTCTTGTTCATGTTTTCTGATCTGTTCTCTTCTTCAATCATATCTCTCGATCTATTCTGAAGCTTATGTCCTTCTCAGCTCTCGCTTCGCTTCATCATATCCTTATGGGAGGACTTTACCTCACGATTATGAACCTAGCGGTTCTGCTTCGTCTGATCTTGGGCTTTGATTGAAGAGCGTATTTATCATATCTTTTATCCTGTCGTGCCCTTATCACGTGTTTATGTCCCTCTGTGTCATCCCACGCATGTTATTTTGTTTCTCACCACGTGTTGTTAGTTGTCTTGCATATGTTGTTAGTCAACCGTGTGGTCATCCCTCATGTTCTTGTCCCAACCGTGTGTTGTCCTGCTACATTGTTGTCTTGTCCCCCACTTTCATCTTACAAACGTGTGGTTTGTTCATGCCATTGCATATGTGCTTGTTCGTCTTGTTGTGTTGTTTTCCATTCGTTTGATCGTTATGTTATGTTGTGTTGTCGGTCGTTCAGTTGATCGTTACGTTATCTTCGTTATGTTCATTCATATTGATGGTTATCTTATTTGAAAATCCATAAAAATTAGAAAAAATCAAAAAATCCAAAAGATGCCATTTCGCTTGGCAGGTAAGTCAGGTATGGCTCTCTATCCCTTCTCATTGTTGCATTACTATATGATATATATACTATTATAGCCTCTCAAGGACCAGCTGGTTGCCCGTGTGTTCTGAGATCTGATGTTCCCCTTTAACAAAAACGATGATAATCTAGGAGCATACGGTTAATCGTTGGATAGGCCGCTCGGTTGAGTCGGGTGGGGGACGATGGACTCTGTCTCGCACGCCGTGGTTGCAAGAAGACTCTTGACCCCGTCCTGGCTCAGTCTAGCAATAGTATCCTTGAGTACTTTTTATTTTATCTTTCTTCGCATTCGTTTTGATGATTTCTTTATTTTTAACCCGGCATGCATCATGTCATTTTTTGAGCACTCACGCCTCGTGATCCGTTCAAGATTTATCCTCAACAGTGGTTAATTGCACCTCAATTCTCTTGGGTAAGAGATTCTTCATTCCACTCTGAATTCAAACGATTTCTCTGATCTTGCCGCTTGGTCTGGTTGGCCAGCGTGATTCCTGTCTGGATTTTATCTCAGTCTTATTCTCCTTTTCCAGCTCTTATGCTGTGTTTCCTTCCGACCCACTCATTGTTCGTGGATTGTGTCCCCAATGAGGCTGGTCGTGTTTCCTTTCCCTAGTTCTCCAGACATGTCTCATCCTTGTCATCCATTCCAGGTGGTTAGTTTGGTATTTTTGGGAGAATTCATGTCGCTTGTTGGTTGTAACGGGTGTCTTTTACCTTGATGCCCGCTTATCATTTCTCTCCGCATCATCTCCGCGTCATCTCCATTTCATGTCGTTGTCGCTTTCGCTCTATCTTCTTTCCATTCCGCCTCCGCGTCGCTTTCGCTCGTTCCCTTGCAAAGCGGACATCAAGGAGGGGCATCTGTTGACACCCGTTTTTAGCTCGCAATTTACGTCATTTCTCTTATTCATCATTTTTGACGTTCTGAATTAGCCATTATTTTGGAGCCTTCTTGGATAGATTTCGAGCCCATTTTCATTGTTCTCTATCCTTTGAGCCCTAGAGATCATGATTTCTTAGAGTCCCTGGAGCTTATCTTATCAACTTCTGGCTTCTAAGTCGACTTACGGCCCATTTAGGTCGGCTTCCATCAAGCAATCGGCTCTCTCCACTGTGTAGTCCTGAAAGTGGTTCTTTTTCACCTTCTTCCAGTCCTCTATTCAAAATGTTCCTTTCACCAAAGTTGTTCAATTTTTAAAGATCTACAATTTCTTCTTTTATGCCTCTGGCCAGTTCTGCCCCGATTGTAAGCTATTCGTATTTTTCCAGCAGGCTGTGCTGTTCACCTACGTCCCAGAATTTTCTCTCTCTGTTCTAGCCTCATTTTCTCCTTCTTCTAATAATTTTATCATCTTTCTCTCTTCATAAAAGTTGTTCCTCTCTCAGCTATCTACAATTTCTTCTTCTACCACTTTCGCTAGTTCTACCCCGTTTGAGAGATACACTTCTATTTCCAAAGTCACGCGCAGTCTACCTAGAATCTTCCTCCATCGGTGTGAAGGTCTAGTATTAGACCGTTACAGCCATGTGAAGGTCTACTATTAGACTGTCACAGCCCATGTAACGGTCTATTATTAGACCGTCAGAGCACATGTGACGGTCCTACAATAGACCGTCACACCCTAACTTGTCCGAAATCACCCCGTTCGACCCCTAGAGCGTGGCGGTCCCACCCTAGGCCGCTAGAGACTCTGACGGTCTTACGATAGACCGTTACACAAACTAAGAGTCCAATTCGTGCTGGACTCTGCTCCGCTTCTATGCGCTGTGGCCCTCTTGTAGAGCCCATAACTTCTTGAATTCTGCTCCGAATTGAGCGCCATTTGTTCCTATGGTTTCTCCTTTATATTATCTTGAATTTGGTCCATATATCTCAGATTTTCATTGGCTCTCTTGCTCAGAAACATGGATGAAAGTTGGCGGTTTATGCGTCCTAGTTCAACACAAACTCTGTAGATTAAGCTCCGGGGCTCCCTTCTAGAAGCCATATCTTCCAGATCCTTCCACCAAATTGAGTCCCACTTGTTCCTACTTCTTATCCTTTGTATTATCTCGAGATTGATCCATAGAACATGAATTTTGGTGGACTCTATCCTCTAAAATCTTGGGAGAACTTTCTGGGTTTTCTACAACCTCTATATAAACTGCCCAGTTCGCAGTTGCAAAGGAGGGCTCTTTCCGGACGTGGGGCGAAGCCAGGCTACAACTCCAACTCATAACGTCAACCCTGGCTTGAAGAGGGAAGTATTAGCTTTCAATTCTATCTTTCTGGGCTTAATTTAGTTGTCTATACTCTTAGTTCTAGTCTCCTCAAAATCATAAATCATCACAATTTTCTGCATTTTCTGCTACACATGCACTTTTGCACGGTTTGCATCATCGTTTTCTCTCTATTCTTTCAATCAAATCTTGTGATTTCAAATCCCATGCATACACAACACACCACCTATTATTTCCACCCTCCACGGGGGTTAAAAACCTCCCCCCGGTGAGTTTTCCCTCATTTTTTTATCCCTGTTTTATCACTCCGGGATTGATACTACACATGCATGTTCTAATAGATTTTTTGTCCTTATTTTGGCTTTATTTTGTAGGAGAGCATGAACACAACGTGAGGCCTTCTTCATCTAGTCGGCTGGAAGGAGAAGAGGTTTAATTCCACAAGTTCCCCGCATCCCGTTCTTAAGCGCGATCAATTCTTCATATTTCCAAGGTTCACGGCGCCCTTTCCTTTATCTCTTCATCCCTTTGGCGTTGTTAACTCTTGGTGGTGATCACGGTCAGTTCTTCTATCTCTCATCGCCCTTTGTTCATCATCTTCCATGCCTTTCATGCTATTATGTTATTAGCATAGTTAGGGGCGGGGTAAGGGAAAGAGAGATAAAATTATCAACACCTGAACCCACAACAAGGGCCCTTAAATAGCCTCCCTAAAGGCTCACTGAGAGGTGGATCAATGGCCCAATGAGTATGAGGGCCACTGAATTCAAATCACCGGCCTACTGGGACTTGAAGCCACACATATTTAAGATAATCATATTGTTAGTAGTCGGATACACCTAGAGGGAGGTGAATAGGTGTACCATTAAAAATAATAGCATATTAAAATTTAAATTATAGTTACACAGCAGAATATTGAATGTGAGAATGCAAACAACCCACAAGAGACAAAGATTTTATATAGGTTCTGTCAACCTCTTTAGCTTCCCTACGTCTAGTCCCCCTTGCAACTAGCCAGGGATATTCACTAACCTTTCATCAAAGGTTACACTAGCTATTTTCTAGGGTCAACTCCCCAACTGATCTTCACAGGACTCAACAGATCCTTTCCGATGATTATTTTAGGAAGCACAACCTAGATGATTTTGATCAGGTTCAGTTAACCAAACCAGTCACACTAAAGGTCTCTTTGTTTTTCGAATAGAATAGGCCGAATAGTAAACAGATGTGAGAGAAAACTATGGGGCTCACATTTTCTCCTCACACTCATCCCACGCTAACCGGGGTGGGATGGCTTATTTGCACCCACGGGCACGAATAAGCCACCCCACCCCGTTATCAAACAGCCCCTAAGTAACTTAGATTTTCAAGTGATTGTGTACATGGTATCTTTTTAGGGGATAATCACCCAGCTGATTTCACAAGTATCAGCAGATCAACCAGTCACACCTTGTGTTGGTAACCCAGAGCAACAAATGCTTTTCCAACTGTCAACAGATTATTCTACAGAGAATGAAAATAAATGAACAATCAGACAGAAAGAGGAGGAGGAAAGTAGAATATCATTACACAATAATATCCTCCTCTTAAATACTTCCTAAGATGAAGGACTTCAGAGATGAAGTTTTGAATGCAATGAAGTCCTCCTTTACATAAATGCACAGGAAGTAGAATAATAAGATCGCCTTGAATGTAGGAGAGAGCTTTAATCACTTGATCATTCATTGCTCGCTTACATGGGATGTCGCTCTTCTTCAAGTCTCGACTATTTAAAGCTCCAGACTTAGTTGTATCCGTTAGGTACAATTGTTGTTCAACGGTCGAATCCCAGTCTAACATTTAATAGATCAGACTGGCTGCTAATCTTCTGTTTTCAAGGTAGCAGGTGAATTAATTGCTGTTGTTGTCGTCAGTTTGCTAATATCCCTTCTTATGTAATTTCTTTCCTGGTTGCTATTGTCTGTATCTCTGAAACAATACTACAAATATTATTTCTTGTGCAGGGATATGAGATAGGAAGAAAATCCAAATTACAAATGCTAGAGAGAAAAGCATGCAATAAGTGTTACCAGTTTAGCATGTAAGAATATGTCTTAAGATATTGCAAAGAGCACAAGAGGATTTTAAATAAACATTCTTTCTATCTTGGAAATGAACGCATATCATAGACATACAGTGAATGTAATGTTAGTGCTGGTGCGATGGATTCAGAGGGGGGTGAATGAATCACTCAGTGAAAGTCTCGACCAATTTAAAAATTAATCAGAGATGAAATGGATCTGAACTCCCTGAACTGATGCAATACTTGACTCAACTAGGGGTATACATTGAAACCATGCCTATCATGCATCTATTGATAAACAGTCACACAAACAAACCACACAGAACACCAAATTTTTAGGTGGTTCGGCCTTTCAGACCTACGTCCACCCCACACTCAACCCGAGTGTAGATTCCTGTTGACTCACAGCTTGAAAAACCGCTGGGCCTCACAGCTTGCCTACAACCGCTGAGCAACACAGCTTGCTGTCCAGAGGAACCGATCCTCTGCAACGCTGAGCAATACAGCTTGCTGTCCAGAGGAACCAATCCTCTGCAACGCTGAGCAACACAGCTTGCTGTCTAGAGGAACCGATCCTCTACAACGCTGACAAACAGCTTGAATAAATGTAAAAGAAAGAAGAACAAGGAACCAAATACAGTAACAGAAAGCTATCGATAAATCCAACCTAAAAAAGCTCACGCAGGAGCCAAGTGTCTCGGATCTGATCTAGAGAGCACTACAGAAAACCTGATCTTCAATGCGCCGCTCTTTTCTCCCTTCCAGCTATCTCTTCTTTTTATCTGCTTTCTCTTTTCAGGTGCTCAATCCCTTTCCTTCAGATTTTTCTTCTTAAGACTTGTTCTCGAAGTCAGCTCCCTATATATATCCAGCAAAAGAGAAACGTGTGGAGCAACCAATTTTCCCGCTCAGATTTCAATCCAGATCTGAGTCTTCAGAAGCCACGTGTCAGCATCCTAGCTTGGATTGCCTTTCATGTGTCATGATCATCATTCCCCTTTTTCTTCAGATCACGTGCCTTTCTTAGTATCCTCGAGCAAACATCCTGGCAACATACTAGACTTGAAGTCAGTCATATGACAATTAAACACAAGACAGGAAGTAATGAAATTGCACGAAGTTAACAAAGCAATAAGCCTGATATGCACAGACTCAACACAGCATAAAATCACGAATGCACAGAGTCAAGTTATACACACATCAATGTGCGAGGTGCAAAGACTATATTGACAGCATGCGTGCAAGACATAAGGAATGCACAGACTCAATCGTGCCAAAAATCTTTTGCACAAACTCTAACAGATGCGGAGCTAAGTGATGCACGAACCTTTAGTAGCTTAAGATGAATATGCACCGACTGGAAGAAAGACAAGATAGGAAATTGCACCGACTCATTATTGCTAAGAGCAATCTTGCACCGACCTAGTATCGACAAGAGCACGGACTCAAACACGCGAACCGATCAATGCACCGACCGTGTGTCTGCTTTAGACACAACCTGCATGGACCTTAATATATGCCTTAGATGAATCATGAGACGCAGGCATGCATTGAGACGCAGAATGAGAGGCAATTCATGCACTGACTCTAGGTGTGCATGAGACGCAACATAAGATACATAAGGGCATGAGACGCAACCAAGCGAACAGATCAATGCACCGACGTAACCTTTGCACCGACTCAATCAGCTTGCAAGAACGTGATAGAATGCGGCTGAGACGATTGCACCGACTTAGCTATTACATAGACTCAGTCGTGTGCAGGACAAGGATTGCACCGACTTACCTGATGAATGCAACGACTATGCGATCCTCGGACTTAGCTTGTGCACAGACTCAATGTAAATCAAACATAGAATTGCACCGACAAGAAAGTGATTTGAACACACATTGCATCGACCTAATGAAGTACAAGGCAAACACTGCACTAACTTTATTAAAAGCAAAACCAAGACCGTAACGATTTAAATAATTCAGCTGCTTGTGTCATTATTCAAAGTAGAAGACTTAAATTGATTAAGGTGATTATTTAATTCAGTCTAAACATGATTCATAAGTTGTCATTATCAAAATCAGATTTTCAACAATCTCCCCCTTTTTGATGATGACAACATAATGAGTCATGTATGATAACTCACACACTTAATCAATCAAAGTCATTTGCTGACATGCATATTACAAACACCATTGCATCACAAAATGTAATATGAATTCCTACACATGCACACTAACACTTCTGTGTATAAGAGGAAAATTCAAAGTATGTTTGATCAGTCTCACTTTAGACAGTCACAAGTATCCAAAGCTTTACAAAAAATATCCACATCACTACAACTGATCACAGTATAGCATTGTCAGCAACAACATCTTTGCATCTAAATCAGCAGCATAACATCAGCAGCATTAAACAGCAAGCCAGCCATAGCATTATAACATCATCAGCATATCAACCATCCATCACCTCCTCATACATGACATTCTCTCCCCCTTTGTCATTATCAAAGATGGGGAACTAGAAGAAATCATTGACCTCTGTAACTCCCCCTGTCCCTTGGATGATGTGCAGAGCTGGAACCAGGGGTTGAAGATCTGTTCAACACTGAGGTGTGAAGATTTATAATTGAGTCTGACAACTCATCTAGTCTTCGATGCACTATGCTCCCCAGTCTGTCCACTAGGGAGGTGGTAGAATCTTGTTTTGTGAGATTTTGTTTAGTACTCTCTAAGAGGATCTCCAATTGAGACTGGACATCTTGAAACTTGTTAATGATTTCAGGCTGGCTGACTGCAATGTTGTTCAATGTACTTTTTATCAATTCAAACTCAATCTTAAGATCAAAAGTGTGACTCAGAATTTGAGCAAGCCTAGTGAAAGTTGAGAGTTGTGTGTCTTGTATTTTGCTCACCATGTCAGCAATTCTATTGTTGATTCCCATAAGAGATTCCAAGATCTCTCGGACTACTGCATCAGTTTTTTGTTTGGCAGTCATAAATTCAACCCATTGGGATTTCACAACCCTTTCCAAATGTTGCATTCGGGAATCTACTCTGTCCAGCTGAAGGGTATTGAACATAAACTGTTTATTCTTCAATTCATTTTGATTTAGCACTATCTCAGTCAAATTTGACAGCATCTGTGCAATATCAGACTCAGCACTTGGTCCAGGTGAACTAAATGTAGATGCACTAGATTCTGGAATTTCAGTGTAGTATTCATGCTGCGGTTCAGGAGATGGAATGGGTGGTATACCAAGACTGATTACTCCCCCGAAATGTGGACCATATTCAGGAGCTTGAGCAAATGACATTCTTGGATACAATCTATAATGAGGGGCAAGACCCATAACAGATTCTTGTAAGTCTTCCTCAACTACTCCTTGAGCTGGTGACTGAGCTTCCTCATGTGGAATTTCTTCATCATGTTGTTGAGCAGGCGGATGTTGTTCTGGTGGAGCTCATGTCTCTGCCTCTTGAGTTCCCTGGGAAACACCTTCATTTTGAGTCTCTTCTTCCTGCTGTTCTTTCATTTCCACCTCTTTCTCAACTTCAACTTGTGATTTTGTCTGCTCGGACTGACCAGTAGACTGCTATGACTGAAAAGATGTTCCAAATTTATCAAATATTTCATCAATAGTCTGATCCAACTGATGCTTAATTTGAACTTCAGGTAGATTAAGCTCATCAACTTCTTGTCCTAGCTGCAGGTCTTTAAGATACTTCTCAGCTGGCATCTCAACACTTTCTTGTTCAGATTCTCTCACAACATTTTCTAGCTGTACACTGGTATGACCACTTTCAAGTAATACCTTCACTTGGGGCAAATCCTCCCCCTGAGCTTGTGCTTCCTCTACCTTCTTTGCCTTCTTAGATCGACTCTTTTTAACTGCCTGACTAGCATCAGTGGGTTCCAATCCCATGAATGTAGAGATAAAACCCATAGTGTAAGTATTTATTTTTGGTATCTCTACGAAACTCTCATCCTCAAGAGGGACCCCTGATCTCTTGAAAATAGCTGTCAGGTGGGCTCCATAGGGTAGGTATCTTCTCGACTCCTTGCATGTCTTCATGATTTGTATAATAACCTCTGGTAGACAGATCTTTATGCCATTCAACAAACAGTACATGATAAATCTTTGAGTATCTGTCACTCTCCCTCTGCCTCCAACTTGTGGAGTTATCATTGTGATAATAATGTGATGCAGAAGTCTTTTGAGAGGGGAGAATTTATTGGCATTGAAGGAGCCAAGTTTCTTCTGATCTTTATCACTAGGATTGTTTGGCAAGTCAGTAATGATGGAGTATGCATCATGAAGATTAAATCTGTATTCAAATTCAACCACTCCATCTTCTGGAATTCTAAACACTTTATGAAGAAAGTCCCTTGATATCTCAATCCTAGTTCCTTTGACACTGGATAACAGCATAGACTTATCAAGATCATAAACTAGAATGTAATAGAACTCAACAATGAGTCTAGGGTAATAGACTCTGTGTTTGCTCAAGAACTTTTTTCCATCTCTAAAATTTGACAATATCAACCATTTCAGGAAATTTTTCAATCATCTTGCTATCATGAAAATCTATGAATCGAGGACGCACAATTTTCCCTGTTTCCAAAATAATTTTCGATTTGCTAGAAAGTTTTGCAGAAGTACCTTTCTCTTCAGAAACTTCACCCACTTTTTCTTTTCCCTTTCTCTTCTTTCTTTCTGGAGCCTCTTCGCTTGGCTCAACTTTAACCTCCTCTTGGGGCAAAAGCTCTGCAGCCTTTCTTTTTCCTTTGGCTGAGTCTTTCTGAATGGGTTCGGAAGGAGCTTCTTTTGCATGTACCTCTTAAGAAATTCTGACTTGAGGAGTTGTAGACTGCTGCTCCTCAGAAATCTTCTTCTTCCCTTTGCTCTCTGTTGCCGGAGAAGACATCGTGAAGAAGGATGATTGAGAGAAATACGATGCCTTACAAGAATAATGAGGGCAAATGATGAAGTAGGTGGAGAGAATGTGAAACCGCAAAGAGGCGAAACCAGAAGCGCTTACGGCGGGGAGTCGTGAGTGCGGGAATGTCTTCTTCACATGAGATTATTTGATTATGCAAACCATCATTGAGTCTTTTCAAATTTTCATTTTCCTGCAGTATCTTTAAATTCTCATTAGTTTCTTTGTCATTCAACATTGCCTTACCTTTCTCAATGGCCATCAGTTTTTCAGAACACACAATGTTCAAAACCATCAGTTTCTTGTTTTGATCTTTCAAGTAACCATTTTCTTCAAACAGTTTTTCTTCACTTTCTTCAACCTCAATTTTCTTTTCCAACAATAATTTGTTTTCTTCTTTCAGGGATTCGATTAATTCCTTTTGCAAATTATCATCATAATCTATATCATTAATCAAATCTCTGAGAACAGCACATTCATTGTAAGAATCATTTTCTTTGATGAGCCTATTCCTTAAACTCTCATTCTCAAACTTTAAGTGTTTCATTGCATTTTCTTTTCTGTTCATATCTAACTTTAAGTTTTCATTTTTCACCTTCATACTTCTGATTTCATGCAACATTTCTTTTCTTAGTTTCTTCTTCTCAGATTTAATTTTATCGTACTTCTCAATTAAATGCTCATTCAACACAATCAACTCTTCGAGGGAGAAATTACCAGTGTCAGAGTTTGCCTGTGACGAAGTTTCCTCCGTATAATCCTGGTCTTCGTCTGCTGCCATGAGACACTTCACCTCCTCCTGACCTTTGATGGCTGCAACCATATTAACAACTTCTGACGCACTGCAACAATCAAGCACACATCGAAACTTGTCAATATTTATAGCCCTTCGAGTTAGCTCAAGGGCCTTCTGATTCTTTGTGAATTTCAAGTGGTCCGATGTTTTCCATAAGGAATTATCCTTTGGAACTTCATAAGAGCTGTGTGCAATTATTATCCATAGATCTAGATTAACCTGCATCACGTACTCTCTAAATTGATTAAACCACTTGTAAAAACCCAGACCCTCAAACTTCAGAAGATCAATCATGAATTCCATGCTCAGACAGGATCAGAATTCTAAATAGAGAACATATCAAAACAATGCAATCGAACGAATCAACTCAGATCGCACCAAAGCCAATTACGGATCAGATTTGCAGGTCGTTGGATCCTCTATGCAGACACCCGCTCTGATACAAACTGTTAGTGCTGGTGCGATGGATTTAGAGGAGGGTGAATGAATCCCTCAGTGAAAGTCTCGACCAATTTAAAAATTAATCAGAGACGAAATGGATCTGAACTCCCTAAACTGATGCAAGACTTGACTCAACTAGGGGTATACATTGAAACCGCGTCTATCATGCATCTATCGATAAACAGTCACACAAACAAACCACACAGAACACCAAATTTTTAGGTGGTTCGGTCCTTCAGACCTACGTCCACCCCACACTCCACCCGAGTGTGGATTTCTTCTGACTCACAGCTTGAAAAACCGCTGGGCCTCACAGCTTGCCTACAACCGATGAGCAACACAGCTTGCTGTCCAGAGGAACCGATCCTCTATAACGCTGAGCAACACAGCTTGCTGTCTAGAGGAACCAATCCTTTGCAACGCTGAGCAACACAGCTTGCTGTCCAGAGGAATCGATCCTCTGCAACGCTGACAAACAGCTTAAATAAATGTAAAAGAAAGAAGAACAATGAACCAAATACAGCAACAGAAAGCTATCGATAAATCTAAACTAAAAATGCTCACACAGGAGCCAAGTGTCTCGGATCTGATCCAGAGAGCACTATAGAAAATCTGATCTTTAATGCGCCGCACTTTCTTCCCTTCCAGCTATCTCTCTCTTTTTATCTGCTTTCTCTTTTCAGGTGCCCAATCCCTCTCCTTCAGATTTTTCTTCTTAAGACTTGTTCTCGAAGTCAGCCCCCTATATATATCCAGCAAAAGAGAAACGTGTGAAGCAACTAATTTTCCCGCTCAGATTTCAGTCCAGATCTGAGTCTTTAGAAGCCACGTGTCAGCATCCTAGCTTGGATTACCTTTCATGTGTCATGATCATCATTCCCCTTTTTCTTCAGATCACGTGCCTTTCTTAGTATCCTCGAGCAAACATCCTGGCAACATACTAGACTTGAAGTCAGTCATATGACAATTAAACACAAGACAGGAAGTAATGAAATTGCACGAAGTTAACAAAGCAATAAGCCTGATATGCCCAGACTCAACACAGCATAAAATCACGAATGCACAGAGTCAAGTTATACACACATCCATGTGCGAGGTGCAAAGACTATATTGACAGCATGCGTGCAAGACATAAGGAATGCACAGACTCAATCGTGCCAAAAATCTTTTGCACAAACTCTAACAGATGTGGAGCTAAGTGATGCACGGACCTTTAGTAGCTTAAGATGAATATGCACCGACTGGAAGAAAGACAAGATAGGAAATTGCACTGACTCACTATTGCTAAGAGCAATCTTGTACCGACCTAGTATCGACAAGAGCACGGACTCAAACACGCGAACCGATCAATGCACCGATCGTGTGTCTGCTTTAGACACAACCTGCATGGACCTTAATATATGCCGTAGACGAATCATGAGACGCAGGCATGCATTGAGACGTAGAATGAGATGCAGTTCATGCACAGACCCTAGGTGTGCATGAGACGCAACATGAGATACATAAGGGCATGAGACGTAACCAAGCGAACAGATCAATGCACCGACATAACATTTGCACCGACTCAATCAGCTCGCACGAATGTGATAGAATGCGGCCGAGACGATTGCACCGACTTAGCTATTACATAGACTCAGTCGTGTGCAGGACAAGGATTGCATCGACTTACCTGCTGAATGCAACGACTATGCGATCCTCGGACTTAGCTTGTGTACATACTCAATGTGAATCAAACATAGAATTGCACCAACATGAAAGTGATTTGAACACACATTGCATCGACCTAATGAAGTACAAGGCAAACACTGCACTAACTTTATTAAAAGCAAAACCAAGATTGCAACGATTTAAACAATTCAGCTGCTTGTGTCATTATTCAAAGTAGAAGACTTAAATTGATTAGGGTGATTATTTAATTCAGTCTAAACATGATTCATAAGTTGTCATTATCAAAACCAAATTTCCAACATGTAATGTGTCTGCACTGTTCAGTTTGACTATTTAATGCCGCTCCTTAGTTTAGTTTTGCACACGTGATAAAGGAAGCGGGTGTTAAATAATATAGATCATTTATGTAACGACCCAAGATCCGGATACCGGGTCAAACCCGATATGACTCGGATCCTACGCCGCCACCCACAAGCCGGGAGGCTCAGAAGGGTTAAGGGATGGTGTGGTCATGCATTGAAATTCTAAACACATCATGAAATAATCTATAGAATTTAATAATTAACTGACAGAAATAAAATTAACATTTTATATCAATTAAATATAACTACAGAGTCCAGTCCACAAGTATAGTCTAAAAGAAAAGAAACGTACATTGCCTCGGGGCATACCCCGGCACTGGCGAGCTGGTTGCTAAAAGACCTCCGATCGAGACGCACCACCTCGAGGAGAAGTGTTGCACCTAAAAAACCAGGGAGTGAGCCTCATCTCATTGGCTCAGTAGGGGGTGCCACGAATCCCTACCACAATGAAAGTGATAAATAAGGGAGCAACAGAAATAATAACAGTAAAGGAAAGCAGGAAAAATAACAACAACAAGAGTAACAGTAGTGGCGAAGTGATTAAAATAACCTCAACAACAACAACGGCGGTGGCTATAATTGTGAAACAGTAAACGACAGAAGCACGGAGTCTCTACACTACTCCTACCCTCACAAGGGAACCACGATCTTGAGTCAGAACCGTCGATCTAAGGAAGGTCGCGATCGAACTGCCGAAAGAACCTACGACACCTCTAACGTAGGGAAAGTCCTCACGGACGCGGAGCCACTATGAAAATCACACTGCCGAAACATCTTATCACAGCTACCGGAAGAACCCTGACTACGCTGTCAGGAAACCTTGGCCTCGCAGACGAGAAACCACACTAAAGTCACCCGGTCAGAACACACCACCCCTACTCCGGAGAACTACGGCTCTCGATCTGGAACCAAACCCATGGGTGACTGAAATACTCTGCCATTAGCACCGGCTGGATGCGTCCGCTGATGACTTACACCACGCCGAATCTCCCTAACCTGGCCACCTCTCCTAGAGAGTGAGGCAAGGGACTGGGTCGGATGCGTCCCAGACACCTTACACCACCCACTATGCTTACGCCAGTCAGCCTCTCCCAGAGAGTGAGGCAGAGTCGCAACAACATAAGGACTAGCTGGGGTCATGCCCATCGGCGTGGGTCCACTTCCCCCAACCACGTGTGCACACACAAACTATACCCTCAAAGTCGGGTCCTCTAACTGATTTTTCCCCCATCTAGACTCAGGCTGCCAAGGCAAGGGGCCCTACGGCAACCAGTCTAAAAACTGTCATATCGGGAACAACTCTCGACCACACGGTCAGAAAGTGTCGGCACTCAGTAAGCAACCGCTCTCGGCCCAGCCGGTATGTGCACAACACTCAGTAAGCTGAGCCTAGTGGAGTACTACTCAGAAGAAGGTCCAACTCACGCACACCTAAAACCACGAAGTGGCACAGCCTGGTATAGGTAATCCTCCTAAGGCCGGTGACGAGAACCAGCAGACGCTGGCTTACTAACTCGTGCGGGAAAGGACCTCAGCTCACGGTAACCCCAAACGGGGGAGAAAACTCTCTACAGACACAATTCTCACAGGGATGGCCCATAATGACTTACACAGAAATCTCGGATCATGAAGAATCACGTAGACACCTCTTCCAAAAAACCGCATCGCATACGGACACCTCGGGGCAACAAAAGGCGAAGCACGACACCCCTGGCCGCCCAATACAGGGCCACACTGTGCCCTGGGTGGCCAGGCCTTTGGCCGTCTAGTGGTCTGGGCGGCCACCTCTTTGGCTGCCCCGCAGACCAGGGCAGCCAACTCTTTGGCCGCCCAATCAATAGTGTAGGGCGGCCAGTCTCCTGGCCGCCTGCAGACTGGGAAGAGAAGGGGGAAGCAGGGGAGGACGGCTAGGGCCCTGGCCGCCCAGCTCCACTACGCAGACGGCCACCCCATTGGCCGTCTCCTGCCGGGTTGCGGAAACGGGCCGAACTCCACGCGGAGTTCAATCCCACGCCATGTTCGCCTCGCCGCGAAGGGGAAAACAAGGAGAATCTATCCCCGGGCATTCCTACCACCGGAAAACCGAAACCAAACCACGATCGGGGCCCAAATCGGCCGAAACCATCACTCGGCCCCAACATGCTCATTTTCCCCTAAATAAGTA
Source organism: Amorphophallus konjac (assembly GCA_022559845.1). Lineage (NCBI taxonomy): Eukaryota > Viridiplantae > Streptophyta > Magnoliopsida > Alismatales > Araceae > Amorphophallus > Amorphophallus konjac. The sequence goes on along the minus strand of CM040121.1, from coordinate 465,989,740 downwards.
AAACACCATCTCTCGGCCTCGTCGGAACACAGAATTGCAAGGGAAAACCCACGAGGGTGCCAGGGATCCATCCCCCTACCTTTTAGAAGCTTTATCGTCGAAAACCCCATGAAAATGTTGATCTCCCGCGCGGTCGCTTCCCACGGCCGCAAACGACTCCGCCTCACCGCACACCACGTCTCTCGGGTTCGTCCTCGCCGCACGCTACCGCTGCCGCCGCACATCCCCTACCCACCTCCCTCAGCCGCCGAGGTGAGAAGGGAGAGGGAAGGAGAGATAGGAGAGAGTGAGGGAGAGGAGAGATGCGAGAGAGTGAGGGATGAGAGAACGGAGGGGGAGAGAGGGGGTTTTAAATATTTTTATTTAATATTTTTTTCATTTTGTTTACAAAATTTGCATGAACCCCAAAAATTCTCAAAAAATCAATTCGGATTTCAAAAAATTCCAAGAAAAAGCGAGGCCACTCCACGCGCCGGCACAGACCCAAAATAACTTATGAAGACACCGAAAAATGGGTCTAAAAACCTAATATAATAGTCTGAAATCCACTCGGACACGATCCACGGCCCGCGAAAAAGGATCCGAAAAACCCGGGACGTTACAATTTAGGTGCATGGCACTGTAGAGTTTAAGTGTTTTGTAAGCACCTTACTACATATCTTTTCTTTTAGTGCAGTCAACAAGTCAAAAGGTGTTCCCCATAGACTGCGCAATAAGAAATAATATAAACAATATTGTGTTTGTTTAATAGAAGTAGACAAACATCGTCTACTCATTCGTCTATATGTCTTGATCATTTTTTACATTAGATGAAGCATCGTCTATCTATGTTTTTATCGTTATTTACTAAATATTTTGTCTATTGCTTCGTCTATCCTTACTTCTCTTTAGACAAGGTTCCGTATGTCTGGATATTTTGTCATTATTCACTCTAAATGGAATATCATCTAACTCATCGTCTATCGTGAGTTAGACGAAGTATCGTCTATCATATCTTCAATTTAGACGATATATCTAAAATTGATCTTTTATCTTTTTACCTTTAGACAAAGTATCATCAACTCATCGTCTATCATGAGTAAGATTAAGCTTATTCAAGTAGATGATGTATCATCTATTCCTAATTTTGTCGTGCTCTTATTAGATGGTGCATCGCCTATTCATTTTATTTTAGACGATATATCATCTCCGATGAGCTTTTATCTTTTTCTAGTTTAGACGGAACATCGTCTATCCATTCTAGTTTAGACGATGTATCTTCTATCGTTTCTCTTTTGTCATTTTCTTATTAGATGGAATATCATCTATCTATCTTGGTTTAAACAATGTATCATTTATTGTTATGTCTAATCTTAAACCTTTAGGTGAAGTTTCGTCTAATGTAATTTTACCCATTTAAACGATACATCTTTGTATCTTTTTCTAATTTAATGATATATCGTCTAACTCAACTTGAGTTGGACGATGTATCGTCTATCTCTTTTCGCATCGTTTATCAATTCTGAATTGGACGTTGAATCATCTAATTATTTGTCCATCTAAACTTAGACGATGAATTGTCTATACAAGGACTTTAGACAAAATATCATCTAATGTTTCCCTCTGCATTTAGGACTTAGACGATGGATCGTCTAACTTTTCATCTATCTTGAAGACTTAGACGGAGGATCGTCTATCCAAGAATTTTAGACAAAGTGTCATCTAATGCTTCCGTCTATATTTAGGACTTATATTCAGGACTTAGACGATCAATCGTCTAATGTTTCATTTATCTTAAAGACTTAGATGGAGGATCGTCTAATTCAAATCTTTATCATTTTGTTCGATGTACGGTACATCGTCTATGTTATGTTTGATTAGACGATGTATCGTCTAATCTTGTTCTCTTTACGTACTAAGACGACATTCTCCTCATTTTATCCTATAAATTTACGAAGATATGAATTTAAGTTAAATCTGTAATCTTTTAAGTATTGAGATAAATGATTATTTATTTTATCATAATTTAAAATAGGGTTTTTTGCATATTAGTCCCTATAAACATAGTGAATTTTCGATTAGTCCCTCTATTCTGAGTATTGTCTTAGAGATCCTTATAATCTTATTCGTTACACATTTAAGTCACTGCCGTTCATTCAATTAACTAAACTATGGTTAACTTATACTCAAGGAAAGAAAATTACTAACTTACCCTAGATTAAATGTGAGTGTAGGAGAGAGAGAGAGAGCACTACCGTCACCTCCCCCCTTCCCCTCCCCCTCCGCCTCCCTCCCCGTCCCCTGCGACCTCCCCCCTCCCCGGCCCTCCGGTCTCCCTCCCCCTCCCCTGCGACCTCCCTCCCCTCCCCGACTGCCCCATCTCCTGGCGGGGATCATGATCGGCCTCTCCACCTTGTTGGGGTTCTCCGCCGTGAACATCGTCGTGATGTTCAGCGTCAGGTACGCCCCCCCCCCCCCCCCCCCCCCGTCGGCGCCGTCACCAGCAGATAGCTGACCCCCACCTGCTGCAGGTCGAACTGGGGCTTCTTGGGCTTCATCACCAGCACCACGACCAGGGCCACCGGCCCTCCGGCCTCCTCCCCCTCCCCCTTCGGCCTCCTCCCCCTCCGGCATCCTCCCTGTCCCCTACGACCTCCCCCCTCCGGACTCCCTCCCCCCTCCCCGGCCTCCTCCTCCCCTCCTACCCTGCGACCTCCCCCTCCCCCGTGACCTCCCTCCCCACTCCCCCTCCGTCGACCCCCGCCGCGTCCTCGCTGTCCCACTACACCAGCCCCAGCCGAGGGTCCACGATGCAGGCAACGTCGACGGCGCCGCCGTCGACCGCGGCAGCCGCCATGATGCCGTGCGTCGTCTGGACGATGGACTCCAGGCCGTCGGAGGGGGTGGGGACGACGGCCTTGAGGCCGATGATCAGCTGTAGGAGCACCACGTCGAAGCTGTAGACGTCGGCGAACTCGCAGACCTGCCCCGCCGAGAAGTAGTCGGGGTCGACGTAGCCGCGGGTGCCCTTCACCTCCGTGGAGACGTGACTGATCTCCGACGTCGCCACCTTGGACACCCCGAAGTCTGAGAGCTTCGCCCGGAGGTCGTTCTCCAACAACTCGTTGGTGGGCTTCACGTCGCGGTGAACCATGGCACCGTCGGGGAGGTCGTGCAGATAGGCCAGGCCCTCGGCGACGTCGGCGACGATGCGGATGCGCTAGCGCCAAGTGAGGTCCCCGTGATGGAGAGCACATGAGAGGTTGCCCCCGGGCATGTACTCGTACACAAGGGCGTGCTCCCGGGAGTGGAGGCAGTAGCCCACCAGCATCGTCAGGTGCCGGTGGCGGAGCTTGGCCAGCACCTCTACCTCCCGGTAGAACTCACCCACCTTCTTCTTCTTCTGCACCGGCTTGATGGCCACGCGCTGCCCGCTGGGGATCTTCCCCAAGCAGACCTTCCCAGTGCTGCCCTTGCCCAGCAAGTGCTTGGCGTGGAAGCCGTCGATCGCCTGTCGCAACTCGCTCTTGGTGAAGATCCCTCTGTCGGGAGCGGCGACTTGATGGTCCCTGTGAGCTCCCGATCCGTGGTGATGGCAGCAAGCTGGGACCTCCTCCGCCAGCGGATCCACACAAGCACAAGGCACGAGACGGCTCCGATGAGTACAAACAAGGCGACAACCGACCCAGCAGCGATCTTCGCGGGGTGAGAGACGGGGGAAGACCGGTGGGAGGAGGCCGGCGACACCCAACCGAGAGAAGGCGGCGGGGAAGGGAGGATGCTACCGGTGCCGAGGTTGCCGACGTTGTCCAGTATCTGGAGCATGCAGAGGGAGTAGGAGCTGAAGCGGCCGACCTCCAGTGGGGACGCCGACCAGATGCCCATGGTGGTGGCCATTCCGTAGGCGACGATCTCCTTGCTCTGGGTGGCATCGAGCAGGCCGAACGTGGCGGCGATCACGGAGTTCTGGCACCCCAGGCAAGTGGGCTGGTCATCAGTTAGGTTGCCGCGCCCTGAGGTGCAGATGCGAGTGATGGCACTGGGGCGAAATTGCCAGCGAGGACGCGGCGAGGGTCGACGGAGGGCCGGTGCGCGGCGGGGTCGATGAAATTGTTGATGATGCCGTCGAGCGCGTTGCAGAGGACGGCAGAGAGGGAAGTGGTGGGGGGCGATGGTGCTGCCTGTTGGCCCCCTCCTCCCCCTCCGGTCGCCCTCCCCCCATCCCCTCCGGCCCCCTCCTCCCCCTCCGACCGACGCGACGGTGCAGGAGTGTGGGGAGAGGTCGACCTCTCCATCCAGGAGCGTCGACCTCTCCCCCCTCCCCATCAGTCCTCCGTCCCCCCCTCCCCCTCCCCAGTCCTCCGGCCCCCTCCTCCCCCTCCGGTCGCCCTCCCCCCATCCCCTCCGGCCCCCTCCTCCCCCTCCGTCCGCCCTCCCCCCATCCCCTGTGACCTCCCCCGCCGGCCGCCCTCCCCCTCCCCAATCCTCCGGCCCCTCCGGCTGCCCTCCCCCTCCCCCGCCAGCCGCCCTCCCCCCTCCCCTTCCGGCCCCCCTCCCCCTCCCCAGTCCATGGATGTGTGTGAGAGAGAGATGGGTATTTTAGTCTTTTCCATGCCATTGACGGAATATTCAACAGAATATTCTTTTTTTAAGACGGAGATAAACTATGTGGACTTATTTATAAAATATTAATAATTGTAAGGATCTTTAAGATAATACTCAGAATAGAGGGACTAATCGGAAATTCACTATGTTTATAGGGACTAATATGCAAAAAACCCTTTAAAATAATGAGAAGATGCTGACGACCAAACTCTCTGACCTACTATAATCTTGTTCTCTTTACGTACTTAGACGACATTCTCCTCATTTTATCTCAAAAATTTATGAAGATCTGAATTTAAGTTAAATATGTAATCTTTTAAATATTGAGATAAATAATTATTTATTTTATTATAATTTAAAATAACCAGGGGATACTGACGACCAAACTCTCTGACCGACTATATTTTTCCAACGCATACGGTTGGGCACCATTTTTCCAACACGTGTCGCCACCCTAGTCTTCGAAAGCCACAACAGGTACTAACGACCAAACTCCCTGACCGACTCCCTGACCTCGACTTGACCAAGGAGTCAAGGGCCAAGAGTGAGACCAGACCTTGGGCAAGTGGACCCCTCGTGGGGGGCACCTTCCTAAAGGAGGGTACTTTAGTCCCGTATCAGAAGATGGGTTTCCCTACGCAGGGACCCACTTACTTAAGGGTGGCCACCTTGTGAGGTACATACATCTCAACACCCACTCACCTCAAATAAGCCTAACACGTGTCCCTATGTGCTCGGCTCTCTTCCAATAGCTAGGCCTTGAGTCGACTTCAGAGAGTTCACCCCTCAGAGCTCATCCCAAGAGCCCCCTGGCCAGGTATTCTGTGTCGGTAGGTGACTCGACAGAGGGCACTCAGCTTCAGGTCCGCTCTTCTTTGATTGTCCAACTCGGACCGAGTCAGCTCAGATGAATCAATTGACTCTATTACTCATCAGACGACAAGGGCTTATTTCTCACAATTTCTAATGCTTAATGTTGGATCCTTTATTAGAATTTCAGATTTGTACTCCGCAAAAAGTACACTGATCGACTAACAAGATTCCGGTTAAAATTGCAATCCCAAACTAGGTTGAAAAGTGACTAGCCTCAATTTCAGTACTCACAGCCACCACGACACTCTGGCCGTCAGCCGTTGATACTCAATGGCAGCATTTACATTTGAATACGTATAGGACGCGTACCCCGTAATGTTTCTTCAAACCTCTATTCTTCAGTTCCGCGTGTTATTTCTCATGCGACGAATGGAGATGGATTTGTAACATATTATATATCACATGAATATATCGACTAGCGCTTACCTGTTGTCATGACATGTCACATGGCCCAATGAGAGGCCAGCACGCATTTTGACCAGGATTTTGTTACAATGAGTAATGATACTGTTGCTTAAGAACAACTAACAGCAGCCACCATGCACTTTGGTGAGGGGGGGGGGGCATTCGTTGATGGGAAACGCCAATCTACGAGCTGAGTACTGAAGATTAGGAAAACACGAGGATCATAAGAATAGTTTCAGCCTGCACAGATTATAACATCCTTTGAACATGTGGCTGACATACAAAGCTACTTTTATGTACGGAGATCTAACAGTTGCACAAACCACGTGTACTCTTTTGCAAGATAATTCAGCCTCGAGCAATCATGAGAGAGTGCAGGGGGGATTTATCTTTACAACTTATGAGCTAGAATCAAGGGGCTTCCTTGGGCAATAGTTTCATCATAAAGTAGAACTGCATGTCTAGACTGGTCTTTGGCTGCGGCCAATTTGCATGCTCTGGTACCTGGATGCATTTATATCCCTGGTTTTTGTACAACCTCGTAGCTGCCACATTAGTTGCATCACAATGTAATGCGATCGATCGGCATCCCCAACTCCAAGCGCGGGCCTCTGCCTTTGCAATCAGCTGTTTGGCGATCCCCTTTCGTCTCTCAGATTCCCTAACTGCCACATTTGATATGTATGCAATTCCAGTTCTGCACAAAGATTAAGAAAATTACCATGCGTAACTATCTGTTTTTTCCTCTCCAAATTTCCATTCTGAATATTAACCTTTTCGTTTCAGATCCCTAGGATAAAGTAGGCTTGATTTTGTCCAGAGGCTAACTAATCTTTCAGAGTTTGTCATAGAGCAGCTTTGTTTTATCTTTATAGCTAACCAACATGAATTCATGTGGCAAAATAAAAGCTATGCAAGTATGCAATTATACACCAATAACCAAGAGAAATTACAGAACACCATGTGTAAGGCAGAAGTGGAACAAAGTAACAACAAAAAATCTAAATTTCATGAAAAGGCATATAAAAGCAAAGCATCATTCAAAAGACAAATATTTACTTCTTTCTTGTAACTGCTACAAAAGCATTATTTAGTTAGTATATGGCATTTACTTCAAATAAGCTTTCCCTTTTATGCTTTAGCATATCCACAGGAAGATATTATAAAACATGTGTTGCCTACCAAATTTGGTAGAGCAGCAGCACTTCTTAGATAAATAACATGCCGCAAAGTCGAAGAGTACAAATAAAGTACTGACAAAAGAAGAAATGATGCCATGCACGTGAATTCCCTACTAATTGGTTCTTACAAAAAAATTTACAATTAGAAAGAGAAACGCTTTCATAATATTCTGCTGTATTCAAAGCCATTGGTAACACCAATGTGCCTATAGCAATCCATAATTCACCTGCACATTTAGCATGCAGCGTGGGTGCACTCAGACCTATTTGGGGTTCCTTGTGAATTAAAGAAAATGTAACATCTAATACTTTCTTTCCATTCCTTTGTGTATTATTCCTACTACATCAATAAAGTACTTCTGGATTGGGGAATACAGGCATTGTGGCACCTAACAGATCCACTATTGATTAATATCTAAAATAGGTATCCCAGTTCTGATACTGCAGAAATTTGAGACGTGCTCTCATCTTGAGTGACAAGGTGCAGGAGACTTTACAGTCCACTGTTGACATTTTGGTAGGCAATGCTCAGGGAGGGGGTTGTTCATCGTGACATTGACACTACACCAATTGCCCTAAAAGATTGGCATAAACATTTCAGCAAATAAAATGCAAACGACAAAATAAAAATCAGATTCATCAAATTTTAAATGCCAAAGCTTTTAATGCAAACTTATTATACATTCAATCCATGCATCCACCCCTAGCCACATGCATGAAGACCAAAGGGAATCAAGAATCACAAACATAACAGTCTGAATAATTTTTTATATAAGAAGCAAATCTTAGACTATTATAGATATTCATTTGCTTGTTTGATTGCTTGAATGAGGCACACACTTTTTGCCTATTATATGTGGATTTCAATATCAGCAGATGTTGTTCTCATTTCTAGATTAATCCTCCAAAAATCATGTTATTTGGAGTGCTGAAAAAGATGCTCATCTTAAAAGTGAAGTAAACTCTCATACAACAGCTTAATCAATCTATGATTAGGTGAAAACAAGCATACTTGGCATAATTGTCAAGGCGGTCACCTAGGCGAGCAGGCGCCCATGCTTTTACCTAATCATAGATAGGTAAAATTACAGATATTTTGACTTGTTAATAAGGTTCAGGCAAAGATTGCTGGTTGGCAATCTAAGTTCCTCTCATTTGGTGGCTATTCACATTTAATTTGAATTGGAAAAGTAAGCATCATAGAATCTTAAAAGACACTTCAGGTTCTTTGTTCCATTATTACTGGATAGGAACTGGTGCTCTTTTGCTCTATTTTCAGCCAGTATTGTGGAAACGTTTCACAGACATATTTACACTCAAGAAGTTTACTCTGTGTGGTATTAGCTTCATATGAACCTTTATAAAATGTGCTAGGAGGATTCTGTTATTCGCCCGTGGATCCCCCTACCAGACTATATGATACCATGTTCAATGAGGTTTCAGAACCCCCGAGTGGTAATGTCTGCTTTAATCATCAACTCTGGAAAAGGTAGATTGCATGGCTTTGTCGTTTGAAAGGTCCCTCTCAGGTAAGACAACTCGACTTGTAAGTGCACAGTTGCCTTTGCGAACAACTTATGTGGGACTATCTCGAGCCCAATGCATCAACAGAGTCCCCTAGCGAACGTGAGCATGTGCATACTGCATGATGGGGTTCCTATGTGCAGTGCCAATGTTACAGGAAGGTTTTGTCACCCTCAAAGATATTTTTCACTTGATCATTGACCTTGAAGTGGGCAGATCACACAACTTTGTCCTTTAAAAGATGCTTCTCGGGTAAGGTAGTGGGAATCCACGTTATAAGTGCACAATCGCCTTCATTAACAACTGATGTGGAATTATCTAGAGCTCTCATGACTGGATATATTCCTGTGGTGAAGGAAGGCATGAACTTGTTAAAAGATGGGGTTCCTGCAGATGGCACCAATGATGTCGGGAGGTTTTGCGGCCCTCAAGAAGCATTGTCCACTTTGGTCTTCGGCTCCTAAGAAGGATGGACTGCATGGTTTTGTCCTTCAAAACGTGCCTCTGGGTAAAGAGATGAGAACAACATCATCATCAGAGCCTTATCCCAGTACTTGGGGTGGTAAAGAGATGAGAACCCGCTTTATAAATGCATAGTTCCCTTAGATTACAATAGATGTCCGATTATCTAGAGTGCCCATGCCTTAATATATGCCCCTATTAAAGGTGAGTGAATGTATCAGAAGATGGGGATCCCACAGATGACGCCAATATTGTGGGAAAGTTTCACAGCCCCTCAAGAGGTCTTGTCTACTTTTGTCGTCAAGCCTAAGAAGCGTGAAATGCATGGATTTTTGCATTTTAAAAGGCGCATCAGAGGTAAGAAAGTGAGAACCCCATCTTATAAGTAGAAGGTCAACTTTGTTAACAATTGATGTACAGCCCATGTCCTAAAACAGGCCCCTAGTTAAGGTGAACGTATGTGCATTCGACAATGATTTTTCATATATAGTGCCAATGGTATAGCGAGGATACACAGCCCTGAAGAGGTATTGTTTGCTTTAGTCATCGAGTCTAAAGATGGCAGATCACATGGGTTTATATCTGAAAAGACGCCTCTTAGATAAGAGGGTGAAAACCTACATCGCAGGTACATAGTTACCATTGTGCACAGCCATTGTAAGTGCACGGTTGCCTTACAAGCCCCCCTAAGGAGGCAGATGTGTACATAAGTGCATATGGGATGATCGTGTTCCCACGTAACATGCTGATGTTGCGGTAAGCTTTTATATATCCCCCAAGAGGTATCGTCCATTTTGATCATTGATTATGAGAAGGGCGAGCCACATCATTTTACTCTTTAAAAGAGACCCCTTAAGTAAAAGAGTGAGACCACCTTACAAGCACAAGGTTGGAATTGCTAACAACTGATGTAGGATTATCCTGAACTTCCATTCCTTGACACAGTCCCCTAGTGGAGGAGAGTGTGTATTACATGATGAGGTTCCTATAGATGGTGCAAATGTTGCAGGAGGGTTTTGCAACCCCTAAGAGTTGTTATCTGCTTTGGTTGTTGACTCTGAGGAATAGTGGATGTTACAGGTTTGCCCTTTAACAGGTGCCTCATTGAAAGAAGAGTAAGGTCCCTTCAAAAACCACATGTAGGAATCCCATCGTCCAATGTGCACACATTTGCCTTCTCAAAGGGCTGTATTGAAGCACGGGAGTGCTAGATAGCCCCATATCTGTTGTGTGAGAAGGCAGCATTACAGTTGTAAAGGACCTTGCTTTCCTTCTATTGAAGAGCCCTTTAAGCCCCTCTTTGGTATTAGGTTAGCCCTGGGTTAGCCTAAAGTTAACCCTGGGCCAACCCTTTTTATGCATTGATTGCAGATTTAGGTTAATCAGATTAAAAATAGGGCTAACCATGGGTTGGTCCCAGATTAGGAAATCCACCGATGGAGGTGTGTTAGGAGGTGGGTTAGATGCATTTAATGTGCATCAAATGCGCTCTCTCTCCTCTCTCTCTCTCTCACTCTCTCTCGCGCGCTCTCTCTGGCAGTTCTCTATCTCTCTCTCGCGCTCTCTCTCCTCTCTCTCTCTCTCTCTCTCCCGCTCTCTCTCTCTCTCTCGCACTCTCTCTCCTCTCTCTCCCGCTCTCTCTCACATTAATGTTATGAGAAAATTTATTATAATAATGATATATTTATCATATAAAATTTATTAAAAAAATTTATGAATTAATATATATATATATGTATATTAAGATAAATAGTTTTTTAAAAAAACATTTGTGACTTTTAAATTTTGATTAGTGAGATTAATGATGTTTTATCAAAAATTTATTTTCATATATATCTAATTTATAGAATATATTAAGAATATTTTAAAAATAAAATAAAATATTTTTTAAGATGAACGGTAACCTACACCCGTAATTAATGTCATTTTGACTTTTATATTTTAATTAGTGAGATTATTGATGTTATTTATCAAACAAAATTTATTTTCATGGTATATTATATTTATATAATATAATAAAAATATTTAAAAATTAAGACAAAATAAACTTTTTAAAGATGAACAGTAACATAAACCGGTAATTAATGCCGTTTGTGACTTTTATATTTAAATCAGTGAGATTATTGATGTTCTTTATCAAAAAAAATTTATTTTCATCGTATATTATAATTATTTAATATAATAAAAATATTTAAAAAATAAAAAATAAAAAATTTTAAAGATGAACAGTAGCATAAACCCGTAATTAATGTCATTTTTGACTTTTAAATTTTAATTAGTGAGATTATTGATGTTGTTTATCAAAAATATTAATGATGTTATTTATCAAAGAAAATTTATTTTATGATATATTTAATATGTAACATATTTTAAAATAATTTGAAATTAAAATAAATTACAATTTTTGAAGATGATTAGTAATTTAAACTAGTAATTAATATGTGTGAGATAGAGAGTTACTAGAGAGAGTGGGGAGGGGAGAGAGGTAGAGAGAGGGAATGAGAGATATATTAAAAAAAATTTAAAGGTACATAAATATAATATTTTATTTGTCATCATTACTAGGTTAACCTGCTACTTATCAAATCACACTAGATTAAAAGTAGGTTAGCCCGCCTCCTTACTCCCAGATTAACTACCCTCCTATCAAACTAAAAATGGGTTAACTCCGGACTATTTTAAGCAGATTGAGTTAGCCCACCTTTAATCTAACTCCATATCAAATTGAGGCTAAAGGATTAATCTTTGTGATTTACCCTTCTCAATGTCAACAACAAAGTGAACAATATTTTCGGGGCCACAAAGCCTGGCTATAATGGTCCCCACAGCCATCTGCTAACAAAAACCATTTATGGCATGATAAGGTATTGGCCTCACTCAACTACCAATGAATATTTGATAGTTCAAACAGATTTAGTTGATGCCAATTCCCCTTAAATGGCCACAGGTGGATGTCCAGAAACTTGGACCTCCTCTGCTTTATCATTGTATACGTGCTCCAATGTATCTTTGAGATTGTCCGACATATTTCTTGACAACTCTTTGGCAAGGTTCACAGGATGAGATTGCATCTGACCTGATCGGATTCTTTTTTTTTTTCCTTTTTTTTTGTTGGGGGTGGGGGTGAGGAAGGGGAAGAGAGGGTGTTAGACACCAAAAATTAAAGGGCACATAAGTAAATATGTGTGGTGCAACACATTTTAGCTAATAAAGATGAAATATCAATTATTAAATTGTTCCTTTAGTTTATTAGAATGTGCACTATCAATTCCGCATTTTTTGATTTATCATATGATTAGGGTTCGGGTGCTAGATCTTTCCCCACCAACCATAGTTGATATTAATTTGCACCGGCTTAAAGTCCGAACACATTTAATTAACTATCAGAGAAAACCCCTTAACCTCTAACAATATCCGTTATGATATCGAGGGCATGATCGTGAAGATCACTCATTAGAGATGCATACTCTTGCAGGAAAATTCGAGAATTTTCGTTTATTCCTTGAGTATGTGTAATATTAACTACAATCGGTCTTTTGAGACCCATGCATTTGGTCCCAATCGCCTAATCGGACCTTTACATTTGCTTACAGATGCAATCGGACCATTGAATTTGCTTTTGGTCAAAATCTGACCATTAGATTAACTTTAGATCAAGATCTGACGTTGAATTTGTTCCCGATCTAGATCTGACTGTTAGATTTGACTTTGGTCAAGATCTAACTGTTAGACTTGAATCGGGTCAAGATCCGGCCGTTGAATTTGTTTATGGCCAGAATCTAACCATTAGATTTGACTTTGATCAAGATTTGACCGTTGGATTTGTTCCTGGTCAAGATCTAACCGTTAGATTAAGTTCTATCACAATCGGTCTATCAGATCGTCATATGATTACAATCGGACCATTAGATTAAAATTTGATCAAGATCAACTGGCGGATCGGCTTGTGATCAAGATCTGGCCATTGGTCGGCATTTCATCACAATCCGACCGTTGGATCGGAACAACATCACAATCCGGTTGTTGGATCAAAATATCATCATGATCCACCATGTCTTAAATTAATTCCCATCATGCACATGAAGACTTAGGAAAAACACACATAGGGGTATATGTGGAATTTATTTTTTCTTATTTTTATTTTATCACATACACATGATAGGGGCATGTACTCAATTTCTGCCTTTTGTAGAAACACCCACAAATAGGGGCATTTACATAATTTCTGATTTATGCAGAAAAGAGTGAGGACAGGGGCATTTACACAATTTCAGACTTCTGTCAAAAAGCACTTGGAACAGAGGCACTTATACAATTTATAATTTTTCAGACATACCCTTAGAGAGGGGCACTTACACAATTTGTGCCATGCACACCGCAGGGGTATATATGTAACACCTTGTATTTGATTTTTGTACACACACACACACGAGCACAAGCACTTAACACTTGGCCACCTCCTTGAGTTGTTCTCTCCTTTTGAGTTGTTCTCCATCATCTTTCCAACTAAGCGGGAGAGGGAGGAGGTCGCGATGTGTCCCACCTCCCTCCTCAACCTCTCCCGGTTAAGGGGGAGGGAGGAGGGGGTCATGGGTGGCCCCCACCCCCATCCTCAAACTCTCCCGGTTAAGGAGGGGAGAGGGGGGAGGAGAGAGAGCACCTTCTCCCCCTTGGCCGGCCGTGAGTGGGCTTATAAAATCCGTTGACCTCCTTTTCTCTCTTTTTTTATGTGTTCTCTTTTCCGTTGATCAAGACGCAGCCCATGTGTGTTTTTTCCTTTTTTTGGTCTCTTCCATGACATTGGCATCTTGACGAGGAAGGATTCCAGCTTGCCGCAGGGGGATTTCATCCCGCTAGGGCCGTCATCTGGAAGATCCCGAGCGACTCCCGGACATGCAGAGGCCTGCATTTCTTGCTGAAATATGACAACAGGTGCGTCATTTTTGTCGTCCGCCACCTGTTTGATGAAATTCCACTGTGCAAGAACACGAGAGATTTACGTGCAATTCCATCCATCAGAATTCCTCAGACGCATGTACGATCCGTAAACACAAAGGCACTGGTTTTGCACCAGTTTTATGCAGTTGTTAGATCAAACTAATTTTTATTTTTCTTGATTAACAAGAAAAATTTATGGGTTCAACAGAGGGGTCACCCTATATGGGCCGATTCCTACTAGCCATTAGACCCCAATGGCTAGTTTTTCTAGCCATTGGCAAGAAAGCTACCCGTCATTAGCTGTTCCCCAATTGCTAGTGTGTGCAGGAATGGCCTTGAAGACTCTCGAGCCATTGCTCAATTGCTAGAAAGGGTAAGGCTCCCACTCCGATAACCTTCTCTCTCTCTCTCTCTCATACATGCTCTTCTCATTCTCTTTCGCTCGTCTCACTCCCTTTCTCTTCTCCTGCTCTTGCACTCTGGTGGCCAGCTCTCCTACAACACTTATAATGATGATTGATGAAATTGGCTGCAAGCTTACAATTGCCACCGTGCTCTCTCTGTGCTGCTTCACATTTTCTCTCCCTCTTCATTGATATGGTCCTACTGCACATAGCATAGAGCAATGATATCAAAGTACCATGAGGAGTCACCCTTATGTTATCAAAGGTGATCACCTCACTCACCTAGGCAATGGAGTAGGGGGAGGCAAGACAAGAATGCCTTGCCTCGCCTCATATTCACCCCACTCACCTGGGTACCCTCCTATATTATCTATGCCAAATGCTTGTACTTTTTAATTGTGTTATTGCTTTTTCTTATTCATACTTATTCCACAATGGTTAATGCCTCTTTTAATAATGTCTAATGCCCTTTTTCCCTCCCATGCTGCCACATTTTTCTTATTCTTGATGATTCCTAAGACCACCCACTACTTATATGAGTGTTTTATACAAATAAATCTTTATACATTGGACAAGATTAGTGCTTCCCTGAGTCCATGCATAGAATGGGCTACCAGCAAGCATATGCAACCTACATGTCATTGACTGATTTTGCAGACTATGTGGCCAATGCATATAATTCAAGCTTACAATGAAATTTATGTTTACAAATCTCATTTAATAAGCATTTCATTCTTCAATGTCAAAAATTGTGCTTCTTCATGCTCATTGTGAGCATTCTAAGTTTAGGAAATATTTGCCCTTTTTTAGTACCTTTTCATTGTTTTAATTTTTTTTTGGATACAAATAGTTCCGATCACTTGGTCAGCTAGGATCAGCCATGGATTGGCTGAATTGTGTCGGGATTGGTCAACCTAGGTCAGCCCAGGGCCAGCCAATATTGAGCATGGTCCTGATCTTGGAAACCTTGTATTTCCCTAATAGAAGAGAGAATTCTACCTTTTGGAGAGGTCACAGCTTTTTTCACTTGCAATTCACTAACTTGCACTCATTGGGATGCATTTTCTTCTTCATTTCTTTCAGAGTAGCATAATTGTCAATATCCTTTTGAAATAATAAAACTGAATAAAATGGGATAATAACCATAGAGGGTGGGATCCTGCTTATTTAAGAGAAAGAGCTTCAAAGTAAAAATGCTGAATTCCCAAAACTAAGTCTAATAATAAGTGAATTATATCATTTAATACACTTTATGAAACAATAAAGATCTTGACCAGCTTCTTGATTACCTTCTTAATCGAAAAGGACCTCTTCTTGGAAGAAAATCCGCCACAGTGTCCACAGTCAATATTCCAGCAACAGTCCCCCTGTTGAGACTGAATTTCCCTTCAAAGACGCCAGCCTTAAAGCCTTTGCTCCCAACGAAAAGGTTGTCCTCCATGTCACAACCATTAACAGCAACCAAGCATGACCTCATGCATCCAGGTGGGACAGAAAATCCCGACAGCAGCCCTACAAACCGATCAACCCTCAGCACCAAGTCAAGAGGAAACGTGTAGTTTGGGAAGAAGGAGCTGCAATGTGTCTCTGCCACCTCCCAGCAGTCCTCCAGACGTGCCTCCCGCACCACAACATCAGGGCAGAGGGATGGGAGCAAATCGACACCCGTGCTGGCCCAGCGCGTTCCTATCAACAGTTAACACAATGGAACTCAATAACTCAAGAAAGTATATGAATACAAGGCCTTTTTCCTTCTATCCTTTTTTGCCCCTCCCTTCTGTCTTCAACAATCTTGGTAAACGCTTCATTTTCTTCCAACAAAATAATTTAATACAAATAGGATTCTATCTTCCAACCGAGAAATGACAGCACAACGGAACGAGAAGAACTTCCATACGGAGTCAAGTTGTCAACAAAATGTGAAGTTTAGCGATGACAACCGAGAAATGACAGAAAACCATCCACACAGAGTAGAAAAAAAAAATAAGCCCACGGAAAACCTTGGTCGAGGAAAAGAATGAAAGCTAGCTGTGGAAATATTTTTACAACTCTACCATGAGAATTCAACGGGAGCCACCCATTAGAGTACAAGGAAATGGGAAATCGCCGACTTGGGCACAAATGGGATCTTATACGTATGTTCATATGATTGGAATAGATGACCCCCCTCCAGACAGGAGTAAATCATGAACTAATTTCAGTCTTAAATTAACTAAATTCCTTAGGGGGCACAGTTTTGGGTCAAACAGGATTTCTTCCAATTCTTAAAAGGAAAGAAAGAAAGTAACTCTAAAGAAAAAAAAAAGGATAGCCAACCCAGAGTTGAATTGTAGTGTGTACCTTGTCTAGCAAAGGATCTCGCTGGATGGGCGGCGGCGGACGTGGAAGGGAGGGAGAGGTCAGTGGGATCGCCCCAGATGCCGCCGGCGCTACGGCGAGGAAGGAGGAAGGAGAGCTTCCTAGGTTGACACGACGGAGGGTGGGGAGAAGTTGTGAATGCGGGAGAGGTGTTGGAGGAGGAGACCAGGGCCATCGCTCTCATCTCTCTCTCTCTCTCTCTCCAGCCCCGCCCCTCCACGGCCACACACACCTACGTTCCCCAGTCTCCTGAGGAGAGCGTAGGTATGTCATATGAGAGGCACCATCTCTCTCTCTCTCTCTCTGCAGCCAAGAAGAGATTTTTTTTTATTTGAGGGCGATATGATTTTGCATATATCCTCCACTCTCAATCGCCAGTGAAAAGATAACCCGCCAGAAAGCGTAAGTTTAAGGAACGCCATTTGGTCCATTTTGTAACAGCAAGACCAACAATGCAACATGGCGGCCCCCCTCCCAGCTCAGGGCTAGCAATGGTCATCAATCTTACAACACGACTCTTATTAGTGTGGCAATACTTGCCGCTACTTCAGTGCAATCTTTGCCTACTCATCTTATAAAACTACTTATCATTAATTTAAATGAGAGGATGAAAGACTTGGAAAACAAGAAGTTACCATTAAAAAAATAAAAATTGTGGGTCTCATGTCTTTTTAATGAATTTCTTTTTATCTCTCAATAGTCAATTCTCATACCCTCGTATATACTAAACATAAGTGAATTTGTAAAATGATTAGTGCTGACGTAGGCGCTTCCTGCTGCCTTTCTAATTTCAGTCCAAACCCGATTGGGTAACAAGTGCAAGATATCTCGGGAATTTCCGTTGCCACCTGCTCTGGATTATGCTTGCCTCCGTAACCGTCTCATACTCTCTAAGTTTCCATAATTACATCTGAGTCTGCTCAAGACCTACCTTCTACTCCAGTTGCAATCATGACCCGTGCGAAACTCTCGACATCGTACATCTTTGAGCACTAGAGTTTATAAAAGGTATAGAACATCAACATCGCAAGATATGCAAGAACGACTCCCTCTACTCTAGTATTTCTCTTCTCCTCCATCGGTCACTGACTTAAGCATCGGAGATTCTCCTGGACACCTCACCCAAGACAAGAACTTTTTCTTCCCATAACAACAATTAGCTTTGGCATATGGCATCACGACTCGGCACCCCTTCCTTCTCCGAGGACACTTCCTCCCTATACCAAAAAAAGGACCAACACCCGATGCTCCATGCAATGCTCAGGTCGTCTCTTGAGAACTCCATTCACCATTGTCCAAATTCTCTTGCTCAGTTCCGACAACAAATTCTAAGTGTTACACAACAAGTATAATTGCACACCATAATATGCGAAAGATATTACTAAGTATAACACCATCCCACCAAAGTAATTGGACCTCATCTAGAGTCCATCTCGATGGATGGAAAACACACATTGGAATCAAAAATGTTGAAAAACTATCTTTTTTAATAAATTTATTATTTTAAATTATGATAAAATAAATATTTAATTATCCTAGTCATGCTAAGTAAATTACAGGTTTAACCTAAGTCAGGTTTCCATGAACTTAAAGCATGACTAATTAAATATCTGGGATAGATTCAGATAAATCGAATATCGTCTAAATAAACAAAAGAAATAGGATTAGACGATACTTCGTCTAATCAAATCTAACATAGACGATACTCCATCTAATGAACAAAATGACAAGGAACTAAGTTAAACGATCCTTCGTCTAAATCTTTAAGATAGATAAAAGATTAGACGATACATCATCTAACACAAAAAGGATAGACAGAAAGTTAGACGATCCATCGTCTAAATCCCAAGAATAGACGAAATGATGAATGATCCATTGTCTAAGTCCCTAGAATAGATGGAATGTTAGACGATACATTGTCTAAGTTAAAATAACAGATAAATAATATTCCGTCTAAAAAGAAAACGACAAAAGTTCAGCATTAGACGAAACATCATCTAAGTGAAAAGACGGATAGACGATACATCGTCTAAATACGCTAAGCAGTATTAGATAAAACTTCGTCTAAAAGTCTATGGTTAGACGGAACATTAGATAATACATCATCTAAATCTGATAGGATAGACGATGTAAGAGTAGGGCAGTCAATGGGAGGTTGGCCTGGCTCGGGCCCAGCTTATCAATTTTAAAACACGGGCCAAGCTGGGTCGAGTCCGACTTCTTCACAAGCCCAACTTCCGCCTGGCCCGACAAACTAAATGAAAATAATAATAATGATATAAGAATATAAAACTTACAATCTCACTGAATTAATTAAAGCTTTATATGTTAGTTTGTTTGGAAAGAGAGTTTCTAATTTTTTGATTAAACAAAATAAGATATTTATATTATCTAATTAAACAAAATAAAATTTTGAACAGAGGGTAAAAAAGAAGTATGGGCTAGGTCGGTCCGTGGGCTGAACTCAAAGTTCGGGCCCGGCCTACGAGCCTAGTGGGGCCGGGGTTTTAGGCCCGACCAAGGACCCATCGGCCTAAAAGGTCCTGGAGGCCCGACCATAAATAGGGCCAAGCCCGCTGGACTAACGGGCAAGCCCGACCCATTGATAGCCCTATGTAAGAGTGAATAGATGATATTCCGTCTAATAAGAAAAAGATAAAACTGACGATAGACAATATATCGTACACTTGAAGAAGCATTAGATGATAATTTGCCTAACTCATTATAGATGATGAGTTAGACGATGTTTCATCTAAGTGGAAAAGGACAAAACTTCAGTATTAGACGATACTTCATCTAACTCATCATGTATACAATATTTTATCTGACTCACGATAGATGATAAGTTAGACGATACTTTGCCTAAGTAGAAAAGGACAAAAGCTCAGCATTAGACGATACATCGTCTAATTGAAAATATGTTAGGGGATACCCGTCTAACTCACGATAGACATTAAATTAGACGATATTCTATCTAAGATGATAACGACAAAAAATACGATAAACGGAACTTCATCTAATAAGATTATAGATAGACGAAGCACTAGACGATACTTCGTCTAAGCGAATAATGACAAAAATCAAGGATAGACGATATTTCGTCTAATATAAAAAGTGATTAGAATGTTTAGATCAATGGATAGACGATGTTTCATCTACTTTCATTAAATAAGATAAAATTCATTATCTTAATTTTATTGAGCGGTACACATGTAACACTTTTGACTTGTTGATCACACTAAACGACAATATATATAGTAAGGCGCCTACACAATACTTAAGCGCTGTAGTGCCATGTGTGTAAACTCTCTACATTATTTAACATCTTTTTTCGTCATGGATGCTAATGTATGGCATTGAACAGTTAAAGCAACTTTGCGACTACATTAAATGCGTAGTATCTATAGAGATACTCTTAAGTTTCCAAGATACATAGAATACATTTCAAAATATCATAAGATATATCTTCATATGCAAAATTAGCATTACTTATTGAATACTTTCCACACTGACGTCTAAAATTTGAATTTACTTATCTTATCTTATGTCCCTATATAGAGAGAATATTTTTAGCATTGTTTCGTATTGGTAACAAGTAGAAGATTGCACAAGAGAAGGTGTACAGAGTACAGACTGATATATCTCCAGCAGCAGCAGAAGATCTAATTCACCTACTATCTCATATATAGAAGCGTAGTAGTCACTCTGATCGGCCGAACGTTGTGGCTGGACCCTACCATTGAATGACTAATGTATCTACCGGATACAATGAATCCTAGAGTTATAAATAGCCTAGACTTAAAGAATAATGTACAACTAACGCAACGAGAATACAAATAAATCCTCAAGTGCCTTCGTACATTTAAAGCGATCATAGAGTTCTACTTCTTGCATACTCACGTCTAGGGAGGACTTCATCATGTTCAAAGTTCCATCCTCGAAGTCCTTCGTCCTATGAAGCATTAAAGAGGATGATATTATTTTATAATGACATTCTACTACTTTCCTCCTTTGTCTATATCTTCAATTCTTTTATATTTGATAAATCTATCCATTCGATAGTAAAAGAGCATTTGTTGCTCTGGGTATCTAGCAATGCATGTGCTAGGTTGGTCAATTTATACCGTGCAAATCAACTGGTTGACTAACTCTTGGAAAGCTAGCAGATACGTAACCACCTGAAAAACTAAGTCATTAGGAGTGACTAGTTGGTTGGCTGAGGCCTGATCAAAATTAGCTAGGTTGTGATTCTTAGAAAATCACAGGGATAGGATCCGCTGAGTCCTGTGAAGATTAGCTGAAATTGGCCCTATAAAATAACAAGTGTAACCTTTAGTAAAAGGTCAATGAATATCCTGAGAAACTTACAGGGGGCTAGACATAGGGAAGCCAAGGAAGGCTAACCAGACCAATATAAAAATCTGGTGTTTCATGTGGTTTGCTCACGTTCTCATATTTATTTTCTATTGTGTTATTAAAATTATCTTTATATGCTATTACTTTTCATCGTCACGCCTATTCATCCCCCTCTAGGGTGATCCCGACTATTAACAAGTGCTATCAGAGAGTGTAGGTCTCCTTTATTACAGGTTTAACCACTTAGGAGGAAGATCCTTATGGTAGCCGAATGGAGAACAGAAGCAACCTCTCTCTGCAAGGTCACTCCACCAACAGGCCACCTCTCTCTAGCGGATACAACTACCTCTACTGTTAGATTAGAATGATAAACTACATAAAGGGGGTTGTTGTCCCAAAGGTTCTCGTATGGACAAGAAGGGGGGTTGAATTGTCCCCGCCAAACACGATGGTAATTTTAAAGTTAACGCAACAAATTAAATAACTACTAACGCAAATGATGAACGAATGAAATACAAGCTATGAAGAAATTAATTCTCTCAAGCTTACCGTTCTCACACGTTCAATAAAAATGATGTAAACAAGCAAACCACAACCAACCACAATGTGAGACAGATTTTTAGGTGGTTCGGGACCACGACGGGCTCCCTACATCCACCCCTCACAAAAATAGTGAGGATCCACTCGCTTCAAATTAAGCACACGGAGCTTCCGCTCCAAGAGACACGGAGACGACGTCTCCTACACGATCCACAATGGATCTAACAACAAACACAAGCTGCAACACCATAGCACAACGATCCACCACCGTTCGCAAACGGTTCAACACACACACAAAGTCAGAGTTCAGGAAAATGAAGGATATGTTCAATACATGCTTGTGAACCAAAGGAAAATGACTCAAATGAATGAAAATAAGATGAAGAAATGAATCCTCAAGAGTAGAAATGGTTTGTAGAATGTCTTCTCTAAGCCTCAAGTCGGAGAGTGGTCGGACGATGGCGATTCGAGCATCCTCTTGTTCCTCTTGTCGATCCGCTCCTTTCTCTCTTCTTCCACGATCTCCAAAGATGATTCGTTGGAGATGAAATCAAGCTTGCAAGAGCCTCTCCTTCCTTTCCCCCTTTCTTCACCTACAAGACAAGAGAAAATAAGCACATTAGGGTTCACAATATCCAAATTCGGATCTCACATTAGCATATATAGGGGACTAACCCAAAGACCCAAATACCCCTCCCAAAGTGTGTTAGAAACATCCATTTAAGTTTAGGAACCATTGGGGGGGTATTTTGGTAATGTTTGAAAGGGTTTTCATTGGGTTTAGAACGCTCCCGGAAATCCCGTTCTGAAAGGGTCGACCCTTGGGGTCGACCCTCGGGCTGACAGAGGTCGGCCGGGGCCAAAAAAAATTTGCAACCCACAGGGGTCGACCCTTGGGGTCGACCCTTGGCAGTGGGTCGACCCCAGGGGTCGACCCATGCAGTTGGCTGGGCTGTCTGCTATGCAAACAGCACACAGCCCAGGGGGGGTCGACCCCAGGGGTCGACCCCTCCTGTTGATGGTCAAGAAAAGGCAGTTTTAGCCCCGTTTATGCATTAGAAAAATTTCCAAAAATCAACATTAATTAACTATGCATTAATCAAAGTATTAGGACCATGTAAACCACATTTCAATAAGTTTTATGTGAATCAATTGAGCACATGTGAAAATCTCAAAAATCTCATTTTAAGGATGCATGAAACACATTCAAAGCAATAACATGTCATGGGAGATGTTCATGAAAACAACCCATATTTTTAGTCAAAGCTTAAATCACTTGAGCATGCAAGATATCAACAAATGTAGGCATCAAACACTTCATTTTCACCATGTGAGCAAATATTGCATAGATGGTCATTCATGAGGCTCAAGTCATGGTATCTTCATAAAAACTAGATGCATGAAAATCAGTCACACATGAAACCATATGAAGTCAAGTTAAAACCCAAGTTTCTCAAAACTAAGCACACTCACTTTAGGAATATGATGCTTCAAGAGAGTGATATGCTTTTATCAAATGTCATTAAGAACACATGCTCTTCCAAACACACAATGTTTTGAATTCGTTAAACCATACACAATGTTTTACTCCCACAAACTCACAATATTTGTTATCATCAAAACTAGGGTCAAAAATAATGTGAGAACACATACCCAACAATCTCCCCCTTTTTGATGATGAAAAAATATTGTGATAATCTAAACATTTTTCTCCCCCTTTGTCATGATAAAAAATGGGGAACACAAGAGCTGGAGCATATTGCATGAAAACCAACCATATCAATGAAACGGGATACTCATGCACGTAAGCAAGCAAGCATGAGAGACAAGCACGTATGTATATATGTATATCTCCCCCTCAATGAGATAGAAGGTTACGAAAAGAGCATTTGATTCAAGTCATAGTGTAGAGCATGAGGCATAATCAAAAGAGGTAGTGCATGCATATGTTAGAAGCACTGCATAAGCCATGATAAGAGCAAATTCAAGCTATACAAACATCACAAAAATACCCGAGTGAAATATGTGAAAATGAGTAATGAACTTCAGAAATATATGGATATTGACAGAATTTCTAGAGAACACTAGAGGGTTAATTCCTTTCTACAATTCCATTTAGATCCTCGACTTTTGGTAGCTTCACACAACCCCCTTATTCATTTTTTTATTAGATTTCACCATTCGGCGCGAGTCACCTCATGTGTCTCAATGGGGTTTCCCGGCTACTAGGATTCATTACAATTTTGAATCTTGTGGATTTTAGCTTCACTTTTTGACGCGAGTTTCCTCATTTGTTTCAGTGGGGATTCTCAGCTACTCAGTTTCACTTTCCACTTATTGAATGGGGTTGACAGCTTTTTTCTCACGATTCTCTTCATTTCCATGTAGAAATTTTATTTCCCTTAAAGTGTTGAAAAGAAGTTCTGAAATCCTTATTAATTAAAGTCATATGCATCATCTTGTGTAAGGTGTGTGGGTAATTGCTATGTATGTAGAACATGAATTCGTCATACTATAGCTATGACTCCCCCTAAATATATGCACAATTGGAAATAGTTCCTCCTCCTTTGTATATGTCATGATTCACAAATGATAACAATCAATGCATTTTATATAACAAGGAGGTGAAGTCTTAGAAGATTTTCAAGAAATGGTTTTCTAGAAGTATATATACATGCAAACAAGCAAGGATAATGCAGTATGTACAATCATGGCATGCAAGTACAATCACTCATTCAAACAACAAATTCCAAGTTCTCTCCTTATTTGAGTGAATTTTTCAGGAGTTAAGGGTTTTGTGAAGATGTATGCAAGTTGATTTTCTATATTTACATGGATAAGTTCAAAATGACCCTTACTCACATGATCTCGCAAGAAGTGATGTCTAATCTCTATGTGCTTTGTGCGAGAGTGCAAAACATGATTTTTGGAAAGATTTATTGCAGAAGTGTTATCACAAAGAATGGACGTGTCATTCAAAGAAATGCCAAAGTCAACTAATTATTGTTGGATCCAAAGCACTTGGGCTGCACAACTACCTGCCGCCATGTACTCGGCTTCGGCAGTTGACAATACCACAATATTTTGTTTCCTAGAGGCCCATGAGACCATGCAACCTCCAAGAAATTGACAGTATCCGCTTGTGCTCTTACGATCCACTAAACACCCAGCATAATCGAAATCCGTGTAAGCTACCAAATCAAAAGTGCAGCTACGTGGAAACCAAAGACCAAAATCCGTGGTGCCTAGCAAATATCTGAAAATCCTTTTGACTGCTAACAAGTGTGAGTTTCTAGGATCAGATTGGAATCTTGCACACATGCAAACACTAAACACGATATCTGGCCTACTAGCAGTCAAGTACAATAAGGAACCAATCATTCCTCTAAAGAGTTTCTGATCGACAGACTTATCTTCTTCATCTTTATTCAATTTCACTGTTGTTAACATAGGCGTCTTGTGTGGCTTTGCATTGTCGAATTTGAACTTTTTGATGAGCTCCTTTGTGTATTTCCTTTGATTGATGAAGATGCCATCTTTTACCTGCTTCACCTGCAAACCCAAAAAATATGTCAATTCTCCTATCAAACTCATCTCAAACTCTCCCTGCATCAATTTTACAAAGTCATCATTCAATGAATCAAAAGTGGCTCCAAAAATAATGTCATCAACGTATACCTGAACAATAAGCATGTGTTTATTGTTACTTTTAATGAAAAGAGTTTGATCGATATTATCTCTCTTGAAGCCATTTTCTGAAAGAAAAGTACTTAGCCTTTCATACCATGCACCGGGGGCTTGTTTCAGACCATAAAGTGCTTTGTCAAGTTTGAATACTTGGTCTGGATGCTTCTCATCTTCAAAATCCGGTGGCTGCTCAACATAGACGTCCTCCTTCACTACACCATTTAAAAAGGCACTTTTAACGTCCATTTGAAAAAGTTTTATGTTCCTAGAGCATGCAAAGGCAAGTAGTATTCTAACAGCCTCAAGCCTTGCCACGGGTGCAAATGATTCATCAAAATCAATTCCTAATTCTTGACTATAGCCTTGGGCTACAAGTCGGGCTTTATTCCTAATTACCACCCCTTGATCACTAAGTTTGTTTCGAAAAACCCACTTAGTTCCTATCACCGGGTGGTTCTTAGGTCTAGGCACAAGAAACCACACCTAATTCCTTTGGAATTGGTGTAACTCCTCCTGCATAGCCAAGATCCAGAAATTATCATTTAATGCTTCATTTACAGATTTGGGCTCAATATCGGAAAGAAATGCAAGATTATCAATTTCTTCAACTTCCCTGATTGAAGCCCTTGTTCTTACGCCTTGTTCCACGTCTCCTATGATATTGTCTTGTGGATGGTCCTTGTGGAACATCCATTGCTTGGGAAGCTCTTCATTTTGGGCTGGAGCTTCATCATTTTTGTTGCTCGACTCTGCTTGATCCACATCTTGATTTTCCTTGTCTTTCTTTTCTTCTCCATCTTCATGCCCTACATCAAGAAAATGATTATCTTTGTTAGACATTCTTAATGTGTATTCATCAATGATAACATGAGGGCTTTCCTCTACCACAAGAGTACATAGATTATATACTCGATATGCTCTAGATGATAAGGAATAACAAGAAATATACCTCTATCACTCTTTGCGGCAAATTTCTCTAAATATTCTTTAGAGTTATTCAAGATAAAACATGGAGAACCAAAAGGTTTAAGATATGCAATGTTAGGTTTCTTACCTTTATACAACTCATATGGAGTTTTCTTGAGTATGGGTCTTACCATGGCACGATTGATGATGTAACAAGCCGTGCTCACTGCCTCGGCCCAAAAATACCTTCGTAACCCATTTTCAGAAAGCATTGTCCTCGCCATCTCCACGAGCGTCCTATTCTTTCTTTCCATGACTCCGTTTTGTTGTGGGGTTCGAGGTGCCGAAAAGTTGTGTGTAAACCCCTGTTTCCTGCAAAGATCATCAAAGTCATGGTTATCAAATTCTCTTCCATGATCACTTCTAATTGCTTTAATTTGATACCCCTTATCAGTTTGTAAGTTCCTGCAAAGATCTTCGAACTCCTGCAAAGCATCATTCTTATGGGTTAAGAATAATACCCAAGTGAATCTTGAGTAGTCATCTATAATAACAAACCCATAAAGTTTTCCTCCAAGACTGTGTGTCCTAGTGGGACCAAATAAATCTAGGTGAAGAAGTTCAAGGGGTCTAGTGGTGGTGACAATATTTTTGGATTTGAAAGACACTCTTGTCTGTTTTCCCATAGCACATGCATCACAAATTTTATTTGCATCAAAATTCAGTTTTGGTAAGCCTCTTACCAAATCTTTTCTAAACAGTTTAGAGAGAACACTAAAACTGGCATGACCAAGTCGTCGATGCCACAACCAAGCATCATCCGATTTATTTGCAACCAAACAAAGATTTTTATTTTGAGAATTTTCAAGATCAACAGAGTAGATGTTTCCATCTCTAACACTAATGAACTTTATTTCATGAGACACCTTATCTACAATGGAGCAGTGTGTGTTTTCAAAGATGACTTTGTGACCCTTGTCACAAAGTTGACTGATGCTAAGCAAAATGTGATTCAAACCATTCACAAGCAAGACATCCTCAATGGATTGATTTGAATCCTTACCTATTCGTCCAATTCCCACAATTTTACCTTTGTCGTTTCCGCCAAAAGTAACCAGTCCACCATCCTTTTCTTTCAGGTCTGTAAAGAGTTCCTTATTTCCCATCATATGTCTGGAGCATCCACTGTCTAGGTACCATTTGCTCCATTTGGCTCTTAGACAGACCTGCACAATCAAAACAACTCTCAAGTTGATTTAGGTACCCAAGCAAGCTTGGGTCCCGAAGTTTTAGTCCTACTATGAGAGAAATGTATTCTATTTCTTCTTTCAAAATATTCATCATTAGCCCTCATCAAATCACAAACATACATTGGGTGGCCGAACATTCCACAATAGAAGCATGTGACATTTGGCTTTCTAAATCGACTCCTATGCATGTAAGATTTATCAACAAAAGAGTTCATGCATGAGTCAACATCATTAAAGCCATATGAATCAAATGATTTTTGAACTTTGTTATTCACAAACGAATTTTTCTTTGTGGGTGAGCGTCCCACAACAATTCTCTCATTCCTGGCATTTTCATTGCTAGCTTCGCCATGTTCAACAATTTTCTCTTTTCCTTTCAATTGTTTTTGAGCAACATCTTTCAAACTTTTCAATTCAACATGCATGGTTTCTAAGTTGGTTTCCAACTCCCTTTTTGATTTTTCACATTCACTCAATCTCAATTTCAAATCATCCAACTCCTTAGCCAATTGATCATTCTCATTTTTTGATTTTTCAACATTTTCGTATGCATGATGTTTTTCTGCCTCCAAACACTCTAGTTCATTCATATACAAGGTTAGCTTAGATTGAAACTCTTCTTTTTCTTCCTTGAAATTTTCAATTTGCATTTCATAAAAGCTACACCTATCACATGGATTAGTAGAATTGAACAAGTCACAAAATCTCTTCTTCATTTTCTTAACATCATGTTTTGATTTCTTGTACTTCTGAAACAAATCCACATAAGCTAAATGCCATTGTTCAGGGGTAAAGTTTTCAGAATCGGAGTTTACCTCAGAGTTGTCCTCATCCGCCATAAAGCAAAGATTTTGGAATTGCTCGCCCAATCCTTTCTTGTCACCTTCGGATCTTGAGCTATCCGAGTCCTCATCACTCCATGTTGCCTTTATTGCTTTGCCTTTCTTTTGCTTGTCCTTGTTCAGCTTCTTTTGGAGCTCGGGGCATTGACCTCTCATATGCCCAGCCTTCTTACATTCATAACAAATGATTTCTTCCTTCTTGCTCGATTCTCCTTTCTTGTTGAAGTTTCTCCTCATTAATTTTCTGGGAAGATTTTCATCTCTTCTAGCTCTTCTGAAATATTTTCGGACATTCCTTGTTACAAGAGCCATCAATTCTTCCTCATCACTGTCCATAGATGAGCCTCCATCACTGTCTTGCGACGATTCTAGGTATGCCTTCAATGCAATGGATTTCTTCTTCTTGTTCTCCTCCTCAGCTGGTTTCATGATGTTGATTTCATATGTCATCAATGATCCGATGAGTTGATCCACCGTGAGTGTGGTGAGATCCTTCGAATCTTCGATGACGGTCGCCTTGGTGTGCCATGGAGGTGTGGGGGACCGCAACACCTTTCTCACAAAATCTTGATTAGAATACTCCTTTCCCAAAGCCTTCAAATTATTTGTTATCTCACTCAGCCTCGCATACATTTCCGAGATGTTTTCCTCGGGCTTCATAGCAAACAGCTCATATTCTCGCACCAATATATTTGCTTTTGTTTCCCGAACTTCTGAAGTGTCT
The DNA here is from genome assembly GCA_022559845.1 of Amorphophallus konjac. NCBI lineage: Eukaryota > Viridiplantae > Streptophyta > Magnoliopsida > Alismatales > Araceae > Amorphophallus > Amorphophallus konjac. The sequence continues at coordinate 465,960,706 of CM040121.1, read as the reverse complement.
TCATAGATGACCGTAAGCTTGTTCCACATTTCCTGCGCATATGAACACATAGAGATTCGTGAGTACTCATTAGGATGTATTGCGCACTGAATAATATTCATAGCTCTATAATTAGCACATTATTTCTTAATATGCTCTTCCTGCCATCCATCCTCATTGGGAGGTAACACATAGGGACCTTTGTTAATGACCTTCCAACTATCATAGTCTTGTGCTCGCATGAACACAATCATCTGATTTTTCCAATAGGGATTATTAGTCCCATCAAAGAAAGGAGGTCTATGAACTGAATGTCCCTCGGGGAGCATTCCCTTGTTGGCTGTAACACCCTCAAATATAGCTAAGTTGTACTCTATATCATCGAGGCGCCTTTTGAAGTATCGACTCAGTTCTTGTAAAGAACTCCGAAGTTAAGCGTGCTTAATGGGGAGTAGTACTGGGATGAGTGACCTACCTGGGAAGTCCCCCATTCTGGAGCCGATCACTATCAGAAAGGGATAAAACCGTGAGGTCGCTAGTCCAAAGCGGACAATACCTCGACGGTATAGAGTACGGGGCGTGACAAAATGGTATCAGAGCTATACCCCAGCCGGAAGTGTGGGAACTAAGTGCCATGCAGGGCAAAGTCCTACGCTATGGGAGCCACCTCTTGAACCCGCAATGGGACAAAGTGCTACATAGTGGGAGCCACCTCTTGAGCCTGTAGGGGCCACCTCTAGAATCCTACCTGCTTGGGGGTTTGATTACGTGCTATATGTGCCCAGCGACGAGGACGTCGCCTATATAAGAGGGGTAGATTGTAACACCCTCAAATATAGCTAAGTTGTACTCTATATCATCGAGGCACCTTTTGAAGTATCGACTCAGTTCTTGTAAAGAACTCCGAAGTTAAGCGTGCTTAATGGGGAGTAGTACTGGGATGAGTGACCTACCCGGGAAGTCCCCCATTCTGGAGCTGATCACTATCAGAAAGGGATAAAATCGTGAGGTCGCTAGGCCAAAGCGGACAATACCTCGATGGTATAGAGTACGGGGCGTGACATTGGCCATACTAGGGGATCTTTTCTCTACAACTGCGAGGTTGTCCTAAAATCAGAGACCTCGATCTGATACCAGATTGTTGTCCCAAAGGTTCTCGTATGGACAAGAAGGGGGGTTGAATTGTCCCCGCTAAACACGATAGTAATTTTAAAGTTAACGTAGCAAATTAAATAACTATTAACGCAAATGATGAACGAATGAAATACAAGCTATGAAGAAATTAATTCTCTCAAGCTTACCGTTCTCACACGTTCAATAAAAACGATGTAAACAAGCAAACCACAACCAACCACAATGCGAGACAAGTTTTTAGGTGGTTCGGGACCACGACGGGCTCCCTACATCCACCCCTCACCAAAACAATGAGGATCCACTCGCTTCAAATGAAGCGCACGGAGCTTCCGCTCCAAGAGACACGGAGACGACGTCTCCTACACGATCCACAATGGATCTAACCATAAACACAAGCTGTAACACCGCAGCACAACGATCCACCACCGTTCGCAAATGGTTCAACACACACACAAAGTCGGAGTTCAGAAAAATGAAGGATATGTTCAATACATACTTGTGAACCAAAGGAAAATGACTCAAATGAATGAAAATAAGATGAAGAAATGAATCCCCAAGAGTAGAAAGGGTTTGTAGAATGTCTTCTCTAAGCCTCAAGTCAGAGAGTGGTCGGACGCTGGCGATTCGAGCATCCTCTTGTTCCTCTCGTCGATCCGCTCCTTTCTCTCTTCTTCCACGATCTCCAAAGATGATTCGTTGGAGATGAAATCAAGCTTGCAAGAGCCTCTCCTTCCTTTCCCCCTTTCTTCACCTACAAGACAAGAGAAAATAAGCACATTACGGTTCACAATACCCAAATTCGGATCTCACATTAGCATATATAGGGGACTAACCCAAAGACCCAAATACCCCTCCCAAAGTGTGTTAGAAACATCCATTTAAGTTTAGGAACCATTGGGGGGTATTTTGGTAATGTTTGAAAGGGTTTTCATTGGGTTTAGAATGCTCCCAAAAATCCCGTTCTGAAAGGGTCGACCCTTGGGGTCGACTGTAACGACCCGAGAATCCGATTACCGGGAAGGCCCAATAACTCGAGACTCGCACCGCCGCCCACGAGCTGGGAGGGCTCGGAAGGGCTAAAAGGAGTGTGGAGGTACAAAGAAATAGGAAATAAAGGAGGACAACCAACAACAACAAGCTGAAAGAAAGAACAACTACAGCAACAACAGAGTCCAGTCCAACAGAAAGTACAGTCTAAAGCAGTAAAGCGTACCACATGCCAAGTGAACACTCGGCCCGGCAAGCTGGCAACTGAGAACCTCCGCTCCACACCCTCGAACCTCGAGGAAGAACCGCCACACCTGAAAAGTAGGGAATGAGTCTCCAAACAGAGACTCAGCAGGGATCCGCGGAACCCCAACTGGAAACAACGGCGGTACCGGAAAGGAAGGCTACGAGAGCAACTGCAACAGCAGGAACAGTAAACCCGGTGGCCGGTCGAAACACGGCACTACAACTACTCCTACTGTACCAGAAACACACCCTGACCTCGCGGTCGAGGCTATCGGACTACACTAGTATCGCTTACCGAAGTAAAAACCCACGGCAACCACGCCGTAGAGGCCTATCTCCCAAAACACGGCCAACCTGGATACGCTGTCCAAAGTGCAACCCTGACACCTGGTCACGGGTACCGCATGACAAGACGCAACCTCAGTAAAACCACTAGCACTAGTCTGACGGTGCGAAAACCAACACACGTGCCACGGTGAAACAACCGAAACTCAACGGTCGACACGACCGAAACCCGAAGGTCAAAGTCACGGAAACTGACAGTCTGTCACTCCCAACTCGACAGGAGTACCTCCCACTAGAAGCACAGCCGGTAGCATCCCCTGACGTCTTACATCGCACTGCAGGTGAACTGCCTGACGTGGTAGCGCCTACCAAAGGCACGAACACCGAACAAGTAACCACAAACAAGTGACTAGCTGGGGTCACGCCCGTCGACGTGGGTCCAACCGCCCCCAACCACGTGTGCACACACAGACCGCGCGTCCCTGGTCTGGCCCTCTGACCGATTTTCCCCTCAGCGGGACTCTGGCTCCAAGACGTGGGGCCCGACGGCAACCGGTCCACAAACCGCCTCTAAGGGTAAGCCCGTACACCACTCCCTGGTGCGACCGGTACCGCGTACTGGTAGGCTACGACTAGTGGAGGGTCACTAAAGGAGTAGACTCTCAAGTCACGGAAAACGACGTCACAACCGGACGGTATGAGGAACGCTCCTTGTACAAATCACCGTCGCACGACGATAGGAGCCGACAACACATCTCCCGGTACCGCTCGGTATGACAAGAGACAAGCCGACACGATCCGTCCCCTTGATCGGTCCATCTCGGGCCGCTCAGGGATGTGCGGTCCCATAAGGGCCGCACAAGGCTTAAACGGCCAGGACGTTACCGTTCTACCCCAGGTCCAACGAGAATATGAACGGCCACCACGGGCCTGTTCAACTGATGTGCGGACCATTCACGGCCGCACGTGGGTGATGAACGGTCCGATATTGGCCGTTCTTCTCCCAACGGTAATAAACCTAAACGGTTAGGCTGTAGCCGCACTAGGGAAGAGCGGTTAGGGATTAACCGTTCAAGGGTTATGCGGCCAAGACCTAGCCGCACACCCGGTCAACGCATCAGACGACGTACGGCCAGCCCCTGGCCGCACGAAGGGTTAGCGGCCAGCTCATAGCCGCTCACCCCGGCGCGCTGTATAACGGTAAAACTCAACGGTCAAAAATCCAGGGTTGGGCGGTCGCTATGGGTCCGCACTACAGGATATGCGGTCTCACGATAGACCGCACAAGCCCACTGCGCGCCGAGCCCAGCCAAGGCGCGCCGAGCCGATGAACGGTCCGAACGGCACCGCACAAGAGTTGTGCGGCCACTGGTTCGACCGCACATCGCTCACCGGTGCAAAAACGGCGAACCTCGTCGGAATCGCCCAATTCAACCCCATACAAGCCCCACGAAGGGGGAAACGAAAGGAAATCGGCCCCCAATCTCCCCTAGCATGATTCTACGGCCTCAGATCGGCCTAAAACGCAAAGAAACGCCAGATCGGGCGATCACTCCCCAAAACATGGTTTTCCCCAAAACGCCCCAAACAACCCGCTCGGCTCACCACGGCCTAAAAAACTCGCGGGAAATGAAGCGCACAAGCTGGGGGTCCATCTCCCTACCTCCACCGAAGATTTCGCGCACCGTGGACGCCGATCCACGAAGAAATGCCTCTGAAACCCCGCCGATGCCTCCACGCCTGCGAACCGGCTCGCCACGCGCCATCGCCTCGTTCCTCGACCCGTCCTCGGTGTCCCTCGTCCCACGGGCCTCGCCACCTCGCCCCCCATCCACCTCGTCGGCCGTCGGAGAAGAGAGGGAGAGAAGAGAGAGCATGAGAAGGGAGAGAGTGAGGAAGAGAGAATGAGGGGAAGAGAGAGGGTGGGGGGTTTATATAGAAAAATCTGAAATTTCGGAAAAATCCCGAAAAATAGAAAATCACACCCTCGTGATCCTCGGAACGCTCCGATCGCAACGGTACCACTAGCGCCCAAGTGAACGGCCCGGTTCACCCGCAACAAAGTTCCGAAGGAATTACCGAAACACACACCGGGAATCGGAAAACACATGCGGAACGCATTCCGGTCTCCAAAATAGCTCCGGACCGCGCCGATCCGAACACGAAAGATGTCCGAAACATCATTTCGGACACAACGGAGCCAGATACACCGGAAACACAGATCTGAGACCCGAGAAGAAGGATCCAAAAAATTCGGGGCATTACATCGACCCTCGGGCTGACAGAGGTCGGCTGGGGCCAAATTTTTTTTGCAACCCACAGGGGTCGACCCTTGGGGTCAACCCTTGGCCGTGGGTCGACCCCTAGGGTCGACCCATGCAGTTGGCTGGGCTGTCTGCTATGCAAACAGCACACAGCCCAGGGGGGGGTCGACCCCTCCTACTGAGGGTCAAGAAAAGGCAGTTTTAGCCCCGTTTATGCATTAGAAAAATTTCCAAAAATCAAGATTAATTAACTATGCATTAATCAAAGTATTAGGACCATGTAAACCTCATTTCAATAAGTTTTATGTGAATCAATTGAGCACATGTGAAAATCTCAAAAATCTCATTTTAAGGATGCATGAAACACATTCAAAGCAATAACATGTCATGGGAGATGTTCATGAAAACAACCCATATTTTTAGTCAAAGCTTAAATCACTTGAGCATGCAAGATATCAACAAATGTAGGCATCAAACACTTCATTTTCACCATGTGAGAAAATATTGCATAGATGATCATTCATGAGGCTCAAGTCATGGTATCTTCATAAAAACTAGATGCATGAAAATCATTCACACATGAAACCATATGAAGTCAAGTTAAAACCCAAGTTTCTCAAAACTAAGCACACTCACTTTAGGAATATGATGCTTCAAGAGAGTGATATGCTTTTATCAAATGTCATTAAGAACACCTGCTCTTCTAAACACACAATATTTTGAATTGGTTAAACCACACATAATGTTTTGCTCCCACAAACTCACAATATTTGTTATCATCAAAAATAGGGTCAAAAATAATGTGAGAACACATACCTGTTGATATTTATTTGCCTATCTTTGATCTTATGAGGTTTGCTAAGTAATATGGCAAGATGATAAACAAGCAATCAAAGATCTGCTCAAACCTATGAACATGTGAACATGAACCTAGGCAATCATAGCTAGCTCTAGCATGGGCATGCTATCTCAATCAAATTACGCTAAGGAAAAGGAAAAACACACGCCGGGGCGTGGAGCAAGGAGTAAATAAAAACACACCACTAGGGGTGGAACAAGCAAGGAAATAAAGATGTTGATGAAGGAAATAGCTATTGCCCAGTACCAAGGAAAGATGTGATCGCCACCAAGGTAAACACAAGTCAAAGACTCGAATATACCTTGGAAATAGGTGGATGAAGCACCCGCCCACGGGAGAGAAAACCAAAGAAAGCCTGCAGATCAGCTTGGAAGTAACGGCCAGAGACCCGTGCGTTGCTTGAAGTAACGGTCGCACCCTAGACCGCCAGAAGAAAGTGACGCTCCTGCACCAGACCATCAGATAACCTGCAGTAGTAAAGCTTGAATTCTTTTAACTCCAACTCTTCCAGCCGGCTAGAAGACTTGGGCCTCGTGCTAATGAACCTGTAAACCTGCCAAAGAAGTAAAAAAAGACAAGACAAAACAACCTCAATCAGCCCTCTTCACAAGCATAGCATCAATTCTTAAAGAACTTAAGAACATCAAAAGGAGAGGGAATTATCGGGGAGTTTTGGTTTTTTTAACCCCTCTGGGCGTTTTTAAAAGTTGGGAGGATGTTTATATGCTTAAAGAACAACAGTGAAAAACGTGGAGGAGGAGGAGGGACAATGCTTTGTTTGGAGAAAAAAACCAAGGAAGAACTCAAGCATGTAAAGATGAACTTGAAAGACAAAACCAAAAGTACTCCCTTGACTATGAGATAGATGGACGTAGGAAGCAACTCCTCCTGGATGAAGATGGTTCCTGAGTTCGGCAGCACTTCGTCGTGAATTGAAATCTCCTCCTCCTTGGCCATGAATTCAAGGGTGCTATTTATAGACCCTCAAAACTCACAGGTCGAGTAGAGGATAATTCAGCAGGAAAAAGGGATAAGTCTTAGCAAATCCTTGAGGATAATATCACCAAGAGTCCACAGAAACAAACGGGAAGTCCTGAGGATCGAATTAGAAAGAGATAAGGTCAATCCACGTTCTTATCTCAAACACGGAGTAGCAGAGAAAAGGCCTGAACTGCCAGGACTCCCGGAAGGAAGTAACGGCTGCACGATAGACCGCCACTTGGAAGTAACGCACCAAGGATCATCCGTTACTTTCAACCTTATCCCAGAGGATAAGATCAACGGAAGGAAGACCTAACGAGCTGGACTCTTCAAGGAAGTGACGGCCAAGGCATAGGGCGTCATAGGGAAGCAACGGCTGTACGACAGACCGTTATTATCAACGTGGATTCAACAGGATAAGCACGGAACACGTGGCCTTAAGCCTTAGGACTCTTCAAAGAGTAACGGTCTAAGATCCATCCGTTAGAAGGAAGTGACGCACCTGTCTGGGACCGTTATTTAGCATTGAGATTCAAGAAAGAAGAGAAGGGCTTTGCTAAGCTTTATCCAACGAAATGCCACCGGGAGCCAATTCTTTATCCAGGAAAAGACCCAAGAAACAGGTTTCAACTGATCAGGAGACTCGATGAAAAAGCGAACAACTCGGAGCATCATATAGAATGAAAAAGGAGATGACCCGACTTATGGGTATAAAACGGGTGTCAACAGATGCCCCTCCTTAACGTCCTCTTTGCAGGAGAGTGAGCGGAGGTGAAGCGGAAATGAAATGGGACATGGAGGTGAAGCGGAGATGAAGCGGAGTGTATCAAAAAGAGGGCGTTAAGGTAAACGACACCCGTTCTTTACCAACAAGCGACAAGAATTTTCTGGAAAACTTCAAATTGATCACAAGGAAATAGCCAACCAAAGGATGCAAGTCTGGAGGAATTAATTAACTAAGGAAAGGAAACACGGCTAGCCGCCGGAGGCAACGGAAAGGAAAGAGACTAAACTCCAGACAGGAATCTTCAGTGAACCAGATCAAGCGAACAAATCGAAGGAAACCTTCTAATTCAGAATGGAATGATTCTCCTTATTCGGGATTAAGAACACAGCTGTTCACCATTACTGAGATATCTTGAACAGATGAAACTTCACGAATGCTCAAAAATGCGAATGATGCATGCTGGGCTAAAGGAAAAAGAAATCTTCAAGACAAATGCAAAGAAAGATAAAATAGCAAATACTCGAGAATAATATTGCTAGATTGGAGTAATCAGAGTCAGGACACCATCTGCAACCACGGCGTGCAAGACAGAACCATCGTCCCCAAATTTTTCAATCTAACGGCCTATCCAACAATTAAACATGTGAACTTAGATCATCATCATTTTTGTTTAAGGGGAACATCAGATCCTAGGACACATGAATGACCAGCCGGTTCTCGAGGTAATATATCACAAGTAACATATAGTAATGTATTAAGGGAATGAGGGAATGATATACGATACCTGACTTACCTGCCTGACGGACGGCCAAGCGTGATTTTTGCTTATAATCCTTCATGAAAGATAGGTTAGCCAGACAATAATCATGATAAGAATTAGGCATAACCATAAGAAGCATCAAATAGGAACATCATATAGACAATAGGGTTTGTTCAAGCATCAATTAGACCTTCCAATTCATCAAGAAACTTGCAAGCATATAACGGTCAGATGTAGGGGCGTCACAGAAAGTAACGGATCATACCCAGTCCGTCATAATCAAGGCGGTTCACATTCTTCGATAAAGCAGTTCAACACATGTAACGGCCTCAATCAAGAGCGTCAGGAGGATGTGACGGCCGGTCGATAGACCGTCACATTTCCTGAGATTTCAAAAAAAACAACCGAACGGTCACGGCCCGTTCATTCCGTTCCAATCAACCAAACCCAAAAAACCCGAGGAAAGCTCCGGCGATTCCATCCCCACCGTTCCAATGGCCGGCGACGAGGCACCCCAGCCGCCACCAAAGAAGAGAGAGAGGGGGAAAAGAATGGCTATACGGCGGCTTCACCGCCGGATCGAACGGGAGGTAATCCCGCCGGTGGAAGAGGAACAACCGGCGAGGGGAAGCCAAACAGAAGAAGAAGAAGTCCCTACGGTCGAGGAGGACCTAAGAGAAGCTCCACAGGGTGCCGAAGAACCAAAGGAACCGGAGAAGAAGAGGAAGAGAGGCACGGACCGTGAGGTAGGCCGCCCGCCCTAAATTCCATTTTTTTAATTTTTTTGTTATTAATTCATGTGTGCATGCGGGGAATGAGGGTAGAAATGGGTCTACGAACCCACTAGGAGCCATTGTAGGCCATTTGACCAACAAGGGGGACCATGAGAATGCAGGGAAAAAGTTCCCAAACACAGCCAAATGTGACGGTCCTACCAGAGACCGTCACTCCCCTGACGCTCCAGGACCAGGCCGTCACACGCAAGTGACGCCCCATCCCAGGACCGTCACTCCTGCCAGGGACTTAAGCTTTTTTTTAGGGTTTTTAATTTTCAAATTTTTGTTTTGTTTTCAATTCTGAATGTTTATGCAATGATTTATATGATGGAAAATTTGACTAACTAATGATCTAATATGCAATGCAGGGAAAGAGGAGATCACGGATCTCCTGGCTTCAGATCCGGGCAGTGTACCAGGCATTGCCCGATTACCAGAGAGAGAGACTCGCCGAGATGGGATTCGCCGAGGTGCTTAGCATCGAGGTGATCGGATGGATACGCCACTGTTATACGCTTTGCACGAGAGATGGGATCCGATTAGCCGAGCTTTCATCTTCCCGTGGGGCCACATGATCCCCACATTGGAAGACATAGCGAGGATTACAGGATTGAGAGTCCACGGCTCCGCAGTGACCGGATGGACGTACAGGGACTACCGAGAGATAGCACAGCAGCTGCTCGGGCTAGATCTGATCAGGCCGGGGCAGTCCTCTTCCCAGCTCGCGAGATCAGTGCTGCAGGAGAGTTTGGGATTGAGGGGAGCGGCAATCACCGTAGGAGAGCTGCCGGAGGAGCATCTGGGCAGGGTGGTCGACCAGGTGCGCCCTCGCGTGGCGGCAGAGGCAGGAGCAGAGGGAGATAGAGTGCTCAGGCGCTTCCTGATGCTACTGTTCGGGAAGCTCCTGTTCGCGACTCGGGCAGACGTCATCAGCTGCAGACTGCTGCCGTTGATAGAGGATTTGAGCAGAGTGAGGAAGTACGCATGGGGGGCAGCCGTACTCGCGTTCTTGTTCGACTCCCTGAGCACCACGGATCGCCAGACCATGCTGGGCGGCTTCTCGCCTTTCCTACAGGTAAATGCACTTAAAATGCTTTCTATTATGCCATGTTTATGTTTATGCAATGATGATTTATGCAAATGTCTTGACTTCTAAATGCAGGTCTGGAGCTATATGTAACTCCCAGGCATTGGGAGAGGCGCGCTACTCCATCCCGGCCTCATACCAATCGCGAGGCGATGGTCGGTGGCGAGGGACACGGGATCGATCCTCAGATTGACCCGGACGATCCAGGACGACCTGGACTCCTACCCACACACATCGGTAAGCCCGAGACTCAAAATGATTTTTATGTGCTTTAGATGCTGAAAAATGCTGACAAATGCTGACAAATGAATGAATGCAACATGCTTTCAGGTGAGATGGACCCCGTACCGCAGCGAAGGCTACACAGGACAGCCGTGGGTGGAGGCGTCCTTATCGTACCGGGGGCGAGACATATGGTTGCATTGCATCCATATCATCGAGCCTCTGCACTACAGGCTGATCCTGCGGACTCGGGGACTACACCAGCCCGAGGTGGCCTTTCCGCATCGCAACGATGACCGCCCAGGCAAGTCGGCGAGGGGCATCAGCGGCAGTGTGGATTGGCGCGCCCGGAAGGCGAAGTACGTCCTCGACTGGAGGCAGCGAGGCAGGGCCGTGAAGGAGAGGGACGAGAGCGACGAGGCCTACCTGAAGGCCTTCGCTCGACACTACGGCGACCGGGTATACCGAGGTACCCGACGACCGGTATGCAACTCTAAACCTAAAAACCTTTCTATATGAACCTGCAAGATGATGGATGCTGACTTATGCTTTCTAAATGCAGCTAGACCCAGAAGGACGGATAGCCGAGCTAGAAGGGCTACTCCACTCCACCATCCAACAGCGGGATGGGTATCGGTCTGCCCTGGAGCTCCTGGTGAGACTTAAAAACTTAAATGCTTATGATTTATGGAATGATGTTCATGATGCAAATGCAAATGTCAACTAACTTATGAATGCAGCGGGCTGAGGGAGCCCAACGAGCAGGACCAGATGCCCCGTCATCATCCTCGCAGCCTGCGGGAGATAGGACCGAGCGGGATGCTGACTTTGCTCGGGCAATTGCCCGGGCCGAGGAGGCGGAGGCCACCCTCGCGGAGCGGGTAAGAGACTAAAAAACTTATGATTATGCATGATTAAATGCTTTATGACTAATGATGTGAAAATGCAATCTACAGGCGAGGGATCTAGCAGCAGCAGTAGCCGAGGTAGAGAGAAGCAGGGCCGAGACTGATCGAGCCCGAGCGGAGACGGAGCTGGTACGGGCAGAGATGGCCCGGCAGAGAGCGGAGACCCTGCGACGCCCAGATGATCCAAAGATGGAACAACTCCGGAAGGAGTTAGCGCAGGCGCAAGCTGAGGTGGAGGAGCTTCGGATCGGGACGGCTGACTTGGATCGCTACCGGACCGAGGCACGAGAGACGCGGCGTCAGATCTTTACACTGAAGATCGAGCTGCGGACATTGGAGCGGACGGTGCAGATGATCGGCCGAGGACCGGAGCGAGGTACCTCCCAGAGTGGGATACATAGGAGCGCTACCCCTAGCGGCTCAGTAGGGGACTTCCTCGTCAGCTCCTCCGCCCAGCGGAGGAATGAGAGAGCAGAGAGAGGACAGCAGGAGGAGAGTGCTTCCATAGCACCGCCACCCAGGAAACCCGAGGGTGGAGAGGATGAGGGTGGCCCGGCGGATAAGCCGGCCGAATGATGCCTTTTTTATGTTTTTTTATTTGCATATAACTTTTAGCAAAAATGGAATGAAATTATCTTTTTCATTTTTCTGTTTGGTTTTAATTTGATGCGAGCGTGCATGAATGAATGTGAAATGTACAGGATGGATGAAATGTGGATGAATGAATGAGATGTATGCCGGAATGCATGTATGAAAATGGGAAGAAGATGAGGTGTATAAATGTGAAAGACCGCCAGGTCTAGTCAAGGATTAAAGGAATAGCTTGAACCCAGCAGCAGAGAAAGTGACGGTCTAAGCTCTGACCGTCATAATCAAGTGACGCTCTGGTGAGAGACCGTTAATCATCAGAGGCCCACACGGGCTGTGGGGCTTCAGGATAAACGACGGCCAATGGATGGTGCGTCAGAGACAGATAACGGCCAAGGGTCAGACCGTTGATCATGGCAGAACGTTAGTTGGGCAGGGCAACTAGCAGGAAAATGTGACGGTCTGAAGGGGACGCGTCAGAATCAAGAGACGGTCAGAAGAAAGACCGTTAGGAAGCGTTTTAGCCCAGAAGAGAGGGAACTGAGTGGCTGAGAATGTGACGGCTCAGGGATAGAGCGTTACAGAAAGCGACGGTAGACCCTACGACCGTTACTCTCCACAGAACACGATTCGGGGAATTGAAACCCACAGAAAATGCGACGGTCGAGGGCTGGCGCGTCGGAGTGAAGTAACGGCCGCTCGATTGACCGTTATAATCTGGGTCGCAATCCGAATCGGATTGAGCCGAGATAACTAAAACCCGAGGTTTAGCCACTTAAATCACCGCTAGGACTTATCCTAATTGAAGATAAAGCCTTCTAGCCCGAGTCTTACCCTTCCAAAGTTGAATATAAGCCTTGGCAACTTAAAACCTTAATCAAAATCGCAGCTTTGCTAAAACCCCTGTTCTAGGGTTTGAAGAGCTCCTCCAAAGGGCAGAAAACATGATGAAGAGGAGCTTCGAGGTGATGGCTATGGAGGAGAAAGCCCACACCGGCCCTAAAGCTGCAAGGAAGGAACATGGAGAGCTCCAACGGCTAACCTCAATTCCCAAGCACTTAAGTTCTGACGTCCAAAGAGTGGTAAGTACTTATAACTTTATCCAAAGTTCAGAATTTTGCTGCACTTATTCTTTTCATGACTTCCTTCTTTCTTTCTTCAAGCCCCTTCCCGGCCCAAGGTGTTATTCCAATCTAAAGTGGGTGGCTCCCATGGTAAAGGCACTTCCCATAGAGGTCACATCCATCCTCAAAGCATGGCACCTCCAACCTCTCTTGGTTTTAGGCAAGAATTTCCAGAAATTGTCTTTCGATTGGCCAAGCCTTTCAGCACTTGTGGAACTATGGCATCCACAAACTCATACTTTCATCTTTCCTTCCTTTGAAGCAACCGTCCTATTGGAGGAAGTAGAAACCTATTTAGCCTTCCCTAAGATTAAGGCGGGGGATGAAGACCGGGTTTGCTATACAATAGAGCCTATTGACCCGTCCTCAATTTTAAGTGACTTCATTCACAATCCAAAGGACGTGAAAACCATGGTCAGCTCACACCACATTCACTTGATACCCTTGGCACAATGGATAGTGTCTCATTGTAAAAACAAGTGGGAGAGACATGAAGCCATAGCCAAGGCGGTAGCGGTTTGCTTGTGTGGAGTCTTTCTTTTTACCACTACCGATCACCTCCTAGATATTCAAAACCTTGATATTATTAGTGGGCTGTGGCGGGGTATGTCCATCTCTCAAGCGGTCCTCTCATACCTCTATGAAGGACTAAGCTCGGCGTGCCTAGGAGGGCTTTTGTTTGGTTCTATGATACTCCTTGAGTGCTGGATAGGAGTGAGAGTCAAATTCCTTCCTAAGGAAGACATAATCTCAGCAAGCCGGATCTTCGGGAGCCACCCTCTCTTCTTTATCGGAGGGGCATTCGGATACTCTTCTCAGGTTGAATGCAAGACCGCGGATAAGAAAACTCGGGATGAATGGCGCCTTTTCTTCAATACTCTTCCAATGGACAAGTTCATCATGCGGCCAAGAGTCCTCCGAAGTGCTTTTCTCAAAATACCGCGGCGCCAAGGCCTCGACCTCCAGCTAGTAGGGAGCACTACCATGGCGATCTACAACCCGCACCGATGCCCTCTTCAGATCGGATTACCACGAATTAGCGTTTCTGCACTATCACACTACCCTCCCCTTCTACCTAGGAAGATGGGGACCGAGGAAGATGAAAGAGCGATTCGGAACGCGCTGACCATGTGGGAGATCAGCAAGGTGCGCCCGTGGCAGGCAGAGGTTGAAGAGGATGATAAAACACGCCGAGATTATGTGAAAGAATTGAGGAAGATCCGCCCTCTTGCGGATAAGAAACTGAATGTATCTTGATTTTCCTTTTTGTTCATGAGAGATATCCTGTAATGGACAATCAAAGTTAAATTTATATTTCATTAATCTTTGCTTGAATGAGATGAGATTACCATAGTTAAAAGATTTTGAGTTCCATAGTTGAAAGGCTATACTAATATGAGTAGACAGGGCTTCTGGAGGATATGACGGATGTGCACTGGGCCGTTACATGGAAATAACGGTCCTGCGACAGGCCGTCAGAATGGGAGTAACAAGAGCCCAGTCTCTGAAGGATGTGACGGATGGGTCTTGAGCCGTTATTTTCAAGTAACGGTATGTTCCCAGACCGTCATAATGATGGTTTAATGGAAAGGAAGAAGGCCCACGCCTGAAGGAAGTGACGGTCAAAGATGGGCCCGTTACATGACTGTAACGGTCTGATGCTGGCGCGTTACGCACCTGAACCTGCATAGTTGTGAACTTTTACTTTTGGGCTTGCCCCTGTATTCTGCACACACTTAGACATGAAATAAGTTAGATCTGTTCTTAGACTCAACCCCCTGCCTTGAGGCAAGTTAGATAATGACCATTTCTTAATATTTGATCAAGGGGTGGAGCCTTATTAAATAGGCGAAAAACATAATGAAAATGCGATGCATGCTATGCATATGATGGTATTTTGGGGGTTTCGGAAAATATTTAATGTTTTGGATTTTGAAAATATTTGTTGTTTTTGGATTTTGAAAATATTTGATGTTTTTGGATTTTTTTGGATTTTGAAAATATTTGATGTTTTTGGATTTTGAAAAACCAGTGCCTCTCTAGCAACACGAGACCTCCCTTGTTTTATCTTGAGTCTCGAGACCGGCGTGCAAATAGTGTGACAACCCCTGGCCAAGACCTGGTCATTGTGACGGTGTTTTTACCAACGCCATACCTAGGGTACTTGTCTCAGTCCTAAAAGAAAAAAAAGAACATGGGGGTAAGCTTAGGCCAGATATGGGAGTTTTTAGAACTTGATTCCCTCACCGTACAACCTTATTAGAGATTTGGTCTGTTGTGCCGGGGCTTTTTATGTCCGCCATCGAACCTTTGTCCACTTAGGCACGCATGCGACCGGGCTCATAACGTCCCGCGGGGAACTGTACTGCCACTCTTGTCATGCCTAATTTTCTTTTTCCTTTGGAGCTTTCGAGATTCATTCACAGACTTTGAGATGATGCTTTTGATTGCATGGTAAAGAGCACTCCTTTTCCCTTCCTTTCTTTTCTTTCTTGTGGCGTCAGGTCATAACGGACTTGCCCCTATTTGAGACCTCTTCTCGTTAGGGAGTTTGGATTGGTTGTCTCCTCCTTATTTACTCCTTGCCCCTGGATGCAGCCGAAGAATGAAACGTACAGGGACTTTGACTTTCCCCCAAAGCATGGCCAAGGAAAAACGGTGTCTTTTAAACAATGAGCCCGACCAGGGGCGTCGTGTAGTGTGTGTTTGCGTTACTCAAGACTCTCTTTTTTGAAGATAGGGAGGCAGTTCTTATTGCCGGAAAAGCACATGGTTTAGATTTTTAAGGAAAGAAACGCTTAAGATACAACCCATTCCACGGGTGAGAGAGCTCCTCGCCTTCCGCGTTTACTAAACGATAAGCATTCCCTGGATAAGCTTCTTTTATTACAAACGGCCCTTCCCAGTTAGGTTGCAACTTGGACCTGGGACCTGCAGACCGAATGAATTTGCGTTTCAAAACAATTTCACCCTTACAAAATTTTCGTTCAATTACCTTCTTTTGAAAATAACGCGAAACCCTCTTTTGATAAACGGATACGTGATCGGCCGCGTTCATCCTCTTCTCATCTAAGAGTTCCAACTGGACCAGCAACGCCTCTCGACGTTCATCGAGATTAAGTTCCTTATCGAGCTGCACTCTGAGGGAAGGGATTAAGATCTCGTATGGGAGCACCGCCTCCATCCCATAAGTTAAAGAGTAGGGAGTTTGTCCCGTAGGGGTGCGGACGGAGGTGCGGTAAGCCCACAGAGCTTCCACCAATCTTTCAGGCCAATCAGAAAATTTATGTGCTTCGCATGTTTTCTTAATGATTTTAAGAAGGGTTTTATTAGTGACCTCGGCTTGACCGTTGCCTTGAGGGTAATATGGAGATGAATGATGCAGTGTAATATTGAGCTTCTTACATAGGTCCTTAAGCTCTTGGGAGACGAACTGGGGTCCGTTGTCGGTGATGATGCTGCTTGGTACTCCGAACCGCGAGATGATATTCTTCATGATAAAGCGGCACACCGTTGTAGCTTTGATCTCTGCGTACGCCTCGGCTTCAGCCCATTTGGTGAAGTACTCAGTGGAGGTGAGGATAAAGGATTTCTGCTTGATCTGAGAATTAGGATCACCGAGCGGGCCGACAACGTCGAAAGCCCACATAGAGAATGGCCAAGGAGCAGTCATAGGATGGAGGGATGAAGCTGGAGAGTGAATCTTATCAGCATGGAGTTGGCATTTAAGACACCTCCGGACATAGAGGGAGCAATCTTCCTCTAGAGTGGGCCAGTAGTAGCCCTGCCTAAGGATCTTCTTTGCTAGAGCCTGGCCATTGACATGACCTCCACACTCACTAGAATGGGCTGCCTCAGTCACTTTCCAAGCTTCTACATCATCTAAGCATCTCATGAGCATTCCATTAGTGGCACGCCTATATAATTCTTCTGCAATGATAGTGTACCTTGCGGCGGCTCTTCTTATTGCTTTACGCTGCTCGGCCCTTGCCCCTTCTGGGAACGACCCTTCTTTGCAAAATAATTCGATTTCATGATACCAAGGCAATTCTTCTTCGTCCAGAATCTCCTCTAGTTCTGTTAACGAAACTTCCTTGAGATCCTCCTTCTCAACTTTCGCCTCTACGGATTTCCTGAGGTTGATGAACCAAGGATCTTGAATGGAGGGTGCGTCCAATCTCTGGACGACGATGGTCTCAGTACTACGACTGAGAGGGAAGGATAAGGAGGAAGCAAGGGATGCCAAAGCATCAGCGAGAATGTTCAAAGAACGGGGAGTATGGATATAGATGAGCTTACGGAATAGCTTAGCAAGGAGCGTGACCAAATCTTGATAAGGCTTGAGCTTAGGATCACGAGTACGGTAAGTTGACAGAACTTGCCGTAGGACGAGCTGAGAATCTCCTATGATGTTCAGATAACGCGCGCCTAGGAGATAGGCGTGCTTCAAGCCGGCCAGGAGAGCCTCATACTCAGCGATGTTATTGGTAGCGGGAAATCGAAGTTGATAAGCGAAAGGGATGGTTACTCCCTCTGGAGTAAGCAAGACAGCCCCGATCCCCTGGCCTTGGGAGTTGAGTGCACCGTCGAAGTGCAGGGACCAGAAGGGATGATGAGAAAGGACAGAGAGATGCTCATCAGGGAAATCATCCTGAATGGAATCGGTATGAGGAATAGGGAGATGTGCAAGATGCTCAGCAATGGCATATCCCTTGACTGCCTTTTGAACGACAAAGGTGATGTCAAACTGAGAGAGGAAGCTCTGCCAGCGAGCTAACCTACTAGAAAGGACGGGCTTTTCTAGGAGATAACGGATCGGGTCCATTCTAGAGATCAACCTAACTGGGTGGGCGAGAAAGTAATGTTTAAGCTTCTGAGCTACCCACACTAAGGCGGCACAAGTCTTCTCCATAGCGGTGTACTTGGATTCAGCTGGATTAAACAACCGAGAGAGGTAGTACGCGGCTCGCTCTTTCCCTTCATCATCCACTTGTGCTAAGACCGCCCCTAGGGAGTCCTCAATAATCGAGATATATAGGATTAGGGGTTTCCCAGGGACAGGAGGTTGCAAAACCGGGGGATTGGACAGGTACTCTTTGAGGTCCTCATAGGCCTTTTGACAATCTTGATTCCATTCGAACTTGACCCCCGCCTTAAGCAATTCATAGAACGGGCGGCACCTTTGAGAATGTTGAGATATGAATCTTCTAATGAATTGCAGCCGACCAATCAGTCCTCGAAGTTCCGTAATGTTCTTCGGCGGAGGCATATCCATGACGGCCTGTGCTTTATTAGGATCAATCTGGATCCCCCGTTTGCTTACTATGAACCCTAGCAACTTCCCTGAGGAGACTCCGAATACGCACTTCTTCGGATTCATTTTAAGCTTATACTCCCTGGCTCTCTGCAGCACCTTAGCCAGAATAGAGGGGTGTTCTTCTTTTGTCCTTGACTTCACCAAGATGTCATCCACATAAGCTTCCATGTATATGTGCATCATGTCGTGGAAAATGGCCATCATCGCCCTTTGATAGGTGGCACCTGCGTTCTTCAACCCAAACGGCATAACCACATAACAATACGTGCCCCAGGGCGTGGTGAAGGAAGTTTTCTCTTGATCTTCCGGGGCGAGACGGATTTGATTGTAGCCCGAGTACCCATCCATAAACGACAGAGCTTCATACCCGGCAGTGTTATCCACTAGGACGTCTATATGGGGTAGCGGGAAATCATCTTTGGGACATGCTTTGTTTAGGTCCCTGAAATCAATGCATATGCGCACCTTTCCATCCTTCTTGAGGACAGGGACTATGTTCGCCACCCACTGGGGATATAAGACTACTCTGACGAACTTGGCCTTGTATAACTTATCGACTTCTTCTTTGATCCTTAAGGCCATGTGGGGGTGAAATCTTCTTGACTTTTGTCTAACAGGTGTTGCCCCTGGTTTAAGCACGAGTCGATGTTCCACTAAGGAGGGGTCAAGACCTGGCATGTCCTCATAAGACCAGGCGAAAGAATCGCTGTACTCCCTTAGAACCTTAATTAGATCTTCTTCTACCTGCGAAGGGAGATCAGCTGAAATAATGATAGGCCTTGGGTCTTCTTCTGTTCCCAAGTTGATTTCCTTTGTAGGTTCATCCACTGCCGTCGACGGCTGGTCGAATCTCTTTAATCCTTGTGCATATAAGTCGGCAGTGTCATCTACATTGCTGTCTTCATCCATTGGATCCTTCTCATCCAAAACTTCATAGACGCCTAATCCGTCATCGTTCCATTCCCCTTCTATTTCCTCTTCATCTTCAATCACAATTGCTGTGGCAACGAATTCCGGACACTTCAGAAGAGCATGACATCGCTGAGCCAAATCTTGCAAGAACCTATCAGGAACAGATCGGGAAGGATGCGCAAGCGAGCGCGGCTCAGAATGGGAAGGGTTGGATGCCCTAGAACAAGACCCTACTTCTCTAGACCTAACTGACTCTACTTCCTTAGACTCACTAGACCCTAATCCTAACCTAGGGGAGAGAAGGCTTAGTGGAAGGGAAGGAGCAGGGGACTCGTGCCCCTGGGAGGAGGAGAATGGAGACAGGACAGCGTAATCTTCCACTGAAATCTCCGTTTTAAATTTGACGTTTTTTTTTTTGGAGATCAGTAGAGACTATGCAGCAAGACGGAGGAGGTGGGAGCTGCATGGGGAACAGCTCGGAAAGGATGCTATTGGAGAAAGGATCAGAAGAAGACAACCATATCTCACGGAGCTGAGCATTAGGGGAGAGAGGAGTGAGTAGAGTGGACAGATCAATACGCAGGTATTTCCCGCGAGCACAAGAAATGAATCGAATCTCCGGTGGATCAATGATGGAGGGATTTATCATGACAGGAGGAAGGCGAGGTATGGACTCCCCTTGTTGCAAGATGGATTGGAAGCGTGAGGGAGACCAAGAGAAAACAACCGGAGAGCTCCCCACTTTTTGCATTTTAACCGCGGGTTGCTTCTTCGGCCTCCACTGTACGAGCCGAACCTCTCGCTGCTTCTGGCGATCTTCTTCAGAAAAGATCCTTTGCAAGGCCTGACTATAGTCGAGCATGTCACCATTTGACCTTCCTGGCAGGGAAGGCGGACTGGCAATTGGACAAACTATATCCCTTCTTGGCTGCACCGGTTCTGGAGCTAATGTGCCGGGCTGGAGAGGCCCCTTGACAAAGTGCTCACGATAATCCCATGTAAGTGGCCCAGAATCACCCATCATAGATAATGCTGTTTCCTTATAACCGAGGCCTCTTCTGCCCATTTTCTTTCCCTTAGGTATGGGTTTAGTCATTCCTTGCAGTTGCGCCCCGAGGCCTCTCCCCGGTTGATAGCCCAGTTTCAATATGATATTCCACCCTTTTGAATCTCGGATCTGTGGCTTCACTTTGACATTGACTGGAGTAGTGATGGGCTTGGGAGATGTGTAAGCCCAAGGAAAGTTCAAATCAAGCACTGATATGATGGGCCGGCTACTCGGCCATAGTGTGGGAAGAACCTGATCTGAGAGGGCCTTGACCGTCTGTACCGTGGCCAAGCTTTTAACTTTGACGACCCTCCCTTGAAAGGGAAATTTGACGCACTGATGTGCGGTGGAGGGTACGGCGCCAAGCGTGTCAATCCAGGGACGACCCAAGATAGCCTTGAACATAGGGTCGATGTCGAGAACATAAAATTCCACGGCCATAGTGAGGGGACCGAGCTCCGCCTGAATGGTGATCACCCCGTGACATGCTCGCCTTGAGTTGTCATATGCTGCTATAGTAGTGGGGGTAGGCTGTAGTAACTCTTCGGATATGTTGCATGCTCGGAGGGTACTAAGTGGGCAAACATTAATTGAGGCCCCGGTGTCAACCAATGCTGCTTCAATGTCGACTTTGTTCAGGGTAATTGTTATGCAGAGCGGCTTTTGTCGAGCCCCTGGAGGTGCAAGCTCGGTTTCTGAGAATGTAATTGCCGGCCCTTTGGAAATAGTTGCCAATGCCGTTGGTAAACTGTCGACTGCCATGTCTTCGCTAACCATTACTTTCTGCAAGAAGTCCCTCAGTGCATCCTGATGAAGGGTAGACCTCTTGATCAACTCCAGCACGGATATCTTAGCGGGTACTCTATCCAGATGATGTAGCAAGTCATATTGGGTACCCGACAGGGGCTCAGCTTCTTCTTGCTCGGCCGTTGGCTGGGTGGACTGGGGATTGGAGGCAGTAATGTAATTCCGATGGAACATCTTCCCGCTCCTTAAGGCACAGTTTGCCGCAGCATCTGAAGATAGTGTGATGGGTGCCGCAGGGTGGATGAGTGGGATAGGCTGTGTGGGGGAGGTGTTTTGGTGGAGCGTGGGGTTAGCGAGGTTAATGGGGGGTGAGTGGATGATAGGTGAGGGATTGGTGGAAGGCAAGGTGGTGACGAATGTCGATGCAGGTGGCGGGAAGGCTAGTGGGTGTTTGAGAACGGGTGAAGGATTAGGGGATGGTGTGACGATGGCGAGGGGGGTAAGTGTTGGAGGGTATGATGGGATGGAGAGCGGTAGAGGGTTGGCTGGAGCGGGTGTGGATGGTAGGATGAGCGGAGAAGGTGTTGGTTGCCTGGGGAGGATGAAGGAAGGGTTGCGGAGGTTGTGGTGGAAGGCCATTACTTGCGGTGCGGCACCATCATCATCAAAAGACCACCCGGCATTGGAAGCCGGTGGTTGAACCATGTTAACTTGTGCTGGTGCCGGCGGCTGCTGCTGAGGAGCGGGTGGATGATTCGGCATCGGGTTCTGATGGATGCCTAGGTCTTGCACTTGCTGTGGTTGCTGTTGCTGTGGCGGCTGCTGCGGCTGCGGTGCTTGATGCTGCTGCACTTGCTGCCCCTGCGGCTGTCTCCTCTTCTCTTTAATCTCCACAATGGCCCTATGCATTTCGGCCCAGTCGATTCTCTGCCCTTCATGAAGGTCATATACCAGATCTCGGAACTGATAACATCCTTCTATGGTATGGCCTGGCTGCCTATGGAACATGCAATATTTGGTTTGGTCAACCGCCGGGTTCCAAACAGGCCGTTCCGGAGGAAGTTGGATTGCATTTACTGACATAAGTGCCGAGAAAATATCCGTAAGTGTCTCGGGCAACGGAGGATACTGGGCTCTCCTGGGAGCCGGGCGCTTGCTGTTTGGATTGTTGTTGCTGTAGCCGCTGGGTGGAGGGACGTTATGGTATTGTGATGGTGGTGGTGGTTGTTGTGGTGTGGTGAAGGCGTTTTGTGGAATGGTGAAGGCGGGGGGAGTGTTTTGTGGAGTGGCCTGGAAGTTGTGCGGAGTGGAGTTTTGTGGATTGCGGGGGTTTTGATTGTAGCGGAAAGGTGCGGCCTGATATGGAAAAGCAACGGCTTGTACTTGCTCATTTGTTTGGACCCCCTCAGTAACCGGCCCTTGTGGTTTCTTGTGGTACTTGGGCTTTTGGTTTTCGAATAGAGAATGGATAGGGGAGTCCTTGAATTGAGTCTGTATGAAGCACGCCCGGCTGTAGAGTTGATGCATGTTAGCTATGTCATTCATTGCCAGGATGTTGCGGAAAGTCGGCGTGGCATTGGAGATCAGCAGTTTGACCTTCTCTTCCTCCGGAATGTGGCCCGGCACTCTGGCGGCCATCTGCCTCCATCTGTCTGCATAGGTGGTGAAGTCTTCCTCCGGCTTCATCTTCTCTGCTACTAGATCTGTAAATGAATATTCTGGTCCGACCCTATCTTGAAACCGCTGAATGAACTTGTCCTTAACTACCTTGAAACTCTCGGCCTCTTCTAGTGGCAGAGAATAAAACCATTCCAGAGCAACTCCATCTAAGGATCGGCGGAACAGGTACGCCATGAGGCGATCATCATACTGGAACTGCGCCGACTCATATAGAAAATCCCTCACATGGATAAAGGGATTGCTGTTCCCATCATACTTGCGATAGTTAGGGAGCTCAGATTGCGGAGGGAACCGAATGTTTTGGAAGCTCGGAATAGGAATATCGGCCAAGGATTGTGGGCCAACCCTTTTCTGGAGGAAGTCAAGTTGTTGCTGCATGGCGGCCCACTTGTTAAGCAAGTCCTGCTCTTGGGAGGGAGCAGGGGTAGCGAAGGACGCCGATTGTTGAGGAGCGGATGGAATGATGGTGGCAGACGGGGGAGGCCCATAGGCATGAGTAGAAGGATAGACAGTGGAAATAGGGGGCCCGTAAGAAGGATATTGAGCCTGAGATAGACCCGGATGGGAGTGAGTTTGGGCCACCCCTTGTAAGAAATCAGAAGGGTTCATGAGAAGCTGTGAAGCCACCGAACCAGAATTATGATGATCCACCTGGACAAAAGAAGGGATAGGCGATTTCCCTTTATCGAAAGACTGATGGGCTGAATTGGAAGATTGGCCCATCTCTATGCCAGCGAAAGTGATGGTCCGAGGTTGGACCGGAGTGAGGTCAATCGGAGCGGGCTGAACGGACGGCCCAATAATGGAAGGATTAGATTGACCCTGAACAGCGGCGGAGGGAGAAGCGTTGGACCCTTGCATAGCTTGGTATAGGACTTGAAGTTGGGTCGGGTCCAATTGGGCCATCATGTGAAGGACGGAGCCCGCGGAAGGAGTAGCGAGAGAAGGGGTACCTTGACTACCTCCCACAGATGTGGAGGACGGGAGAGGGGCAGTCCCTTCTCCGGAAGGAAAGGTAGCAACCCTAGGGGGGTTTTCAAGGAGCCCTTGAGGAAGAGAGTCCTCTTGGGAGCGCGGAGGATTGAAGGATGCCATGGTGGATTCGAAGAGGGGATTGGAATAGAATGTGAAGGAAGAAGCGACTGGAGAAGACGACTCAAACGGGCGAAAGCAACTCCACATGCAACGGACAACCTTGGAAATATGCAAAAACAACCAACACAAAACACACAATGAGCAATCAATCTTAGGTGTTCTAACAAGATGCAAGTGATAAGAGATGAAGACACTCAAGAATCAAGCAAGTTGTTTAGGATGATGCGACAATATTCTTATGATTTCTCCTTTGGAACCTTAGTGAATTGATTGATATGTGCTCTCAACAATAGGTCCCTAGTAGGAGATGGATATAGGACTTGGTTTGACTCTAAGTGTAACCACTCAATCACTTATGCAACCCTAGACACAGGGTGGGAAAGGTACAACCAGCCCGGCGTCCGTGTGGGAATCCACGGCTCGCGGGGACTTATGGAGGTCCCTGCTGTGATTTCCTAGTCGGCCCCAAGGAATATGGAGACGAGAGGTCCTCACAACAAGGTAGGAAAATGCAATCTAATGTATGAAAGATGAATGACTCTATGTGCACCGGAGTGCATGCAAAGTCTAGCCTAACAATCTAACAATCAATAGTGCACACCATGATATGCAGATATGAGCAGAGCAAGAGGAGAGCCAGGTGTCACCCAAGCAAACAAATCACAGCACAAACTGCGGAAATAAATGCACCTCGGATGCGTACCTGCCAGAAGAGTAACGGTCGAAGGCCCCTGCGTCAGAGATAAGTAACGGTCGAAGACCAGACCGCCGGAAAATATATAACGCAGGGGGACGAGACCGTCAGATGAGCCAGGGAACCAAAAACCAACAGAAGTAACCGAAAGCCCGTAAAGCTCACACAGCAAGATGAAAGCGGCGGTCTAATGCCCCTGCGTCAGAATTCTGTGACGCGTGGGCACAGGACCGTCAGAAGACTCAGAAAACCAGGATGAACAATGATAACAACGGAAACAAAAGACCACTGAACAAATAGATGATGGCAGGTTTAAACAAGAATCAGAAGCACGATTGGCACAAGTTGTCCCACCGTGATCGCCAAAAAATTATCTGTTGATATTTATTTGCCTATCTTTGATCTTACTTATGAGGTTTGCTAAGTAATATGGCAAGATGACAAACAAGCAATCAAAGATCTGCTCAAACCTATGAACATGTGAACATGAACCTAGGCAATCATAGCTAGCTCTAGCATGGGCATGCTATCTCAATCAAATTACGCTAAGGAAAAGGAAAAACACACGCCGGGGCGTGGAGCAAGGAGTAAATAAAAACACACCACTAGGGGTGGAACAAGCAAGGAAATAAAGATGTTGATGAAGGAAATAGCTATTGCCCAGTACCAAGGAAAGATGTGATCGTCACCAAGGTAAACACAAGTCAAAGACTCGAATATACCTTGGAAATAGGTGGATGAAGCACCCGCCCACGGGAGAGAAAATCAAAGAAAGCCTGCAGATCAGCTTGGAAGTAACGGCCAGAGACCCGTGCGTTGCTTGAAGTAACGGTCGCACCCTAGACCGCCAGAAGAAAGTGACGCTCCTGCACCAGACCGTCAGATAACCTGCAGTAGTAAAGCTTGAATTCTTTTAACTCCAACTCTTCCAGCCGGCTAGAAGACTTGGGCCTCGTGCTAATGAACCTGTAAACCTGACAAAGAAGTAAAAAAGACAAGACAAAACAACCTCAATCAGCCCTCTTCACAAGCATAGCATCAATTCTTAAAGAACTTAAGAACATCAAAAGGAGAGGGAATTACCGGGGAGTTTTGGTTTTTTTAACCCCTCTGGGCGTTTTTAAAAGTTGGGAGGATGTTTATATGCTTAAAGAACAACAGTGAAAAACGTGGAGGAGGAGGAGGGACAATGCTTTGTTTGGAGAAAAAAACCAAGGAAGAACTCAAGCATGTAAAGATGAACTTGAAAGACAAAACCAAAAGTACTCCCTTGACTGTGAGATAGATGGACGTGGGAAGCAACTCCTCCTGGATGAAGATGGTTCCTGAGTTCGGCAGCACTTCGTCGTGAATTGAAATCTCCTCCTCCTTGGCCATGAATTCAAGGGTGCTATTTATAGACCCTCAAAACTCACAGGTCGAGTAGAGGATAATTCAGCAGGAAAAAGGGATAAGTCTTAGCAAATCCTTGAGGATAATATCACCAAGAGTCCACAGAAACAAACGGGAAGTCCTGAGGATCGGATTAGAAAGAGATAAGGTCAATCCACGTTCTTATCTCAAACACGGAGTAGCAGAGAAAAGGCCTGAACTGCCAGGACTCCCGGAAGGAAGTAACGGCTGCACGATAGACCGCCACTTGGAAGTAACGCACCAAGGATCATCCGTTACTTTCAACCTTATCCCAGAGGATAAGATCAACAGAAGGAAGACCCAACGAGCTGGACTCTTCAAGGAAGTGACGGCCAAGGCATAGGGCGTCATAGGGAAGCAACGGCTGCACGACAGACCGTTATTATCAACGTGGATTCAACAGGATAAGCACGGAACACGTGGCCTTAAGCCTTAGGACTCTTCAAAGAGTAACGGTCTAAGATCCATCCGTTAGAAGGAAGTGACGCACCTGTCTGGGACCGTTATTTAGCATTGAGATTCAAGAAAGAAGAGAAGGGCTTTGCTAAGCTTTATCCAACGAAATGCCACCGGGAGCCAATTCTTTATCCAGGAAAAGACCCAAGAAACAGGTTTCAACTGATCAGGAGACTCGATGAAAAAGCGAACAACTCGGAGCATCATATAGAATGAAAAAGGAGATGACCCGACTTATGGGTATAAAACGGGTGTCAACAATACCCAACAGGGGTAGACTATGATCTTTGGATGGTCATTGAGGAAGGTGATAGAGTGATCACCACTCTCAGAGATCAGTGGGGTATAGCTGAGAAAGAGATGGTTTCATTAAATACTCGAGCACTTAGCCTCATGTTCTATGCACTAAGTGCGGAAAAGTTTGACAGGGTGTGCACTTACTATTGTGCCAAAGAGATCTGCGAAATGTCAGAAGTGGCATATGAAGGAACATCCCATGTCAAAGAAACCAAGATCAATATCTTGGTTACAAAGTATGAGATGTTCATAATGGAGAAGGGCGAGAAAATCAAAGAGATGGAGACTAGGTTCATAACCCTTGTGAACAGTCTCAAGGCCCTTAAGAAATGGTTCGATGACAATGAGCTGGTAAGGAAGATCTTGAGATTTTTGTTATCTGAATGGACCCCTAAGGTCACTATAATCGAAGAAGTTAAGGATCTGAGCAAATATTTGCTAGCTTAGTTGTTTGGGAACCTAGCCACTCACAAGCTAAAGTTACACAGTCATAAGGGAAGAGAAGACTCCAAGAAGAAGACTCTTGATTTGAAAGAAAAGGCTAATAGTAGCGACGAAGAGCCGGAGTCCATGTTCAATGAAGACAGTGACGAGGTAGCCATACCATCCATACAACTTTAGAGAATTCTAATGAACAAGAAAAATGGGTCCTCATCCAGAAGAGACGGCCCCAAAAAGATAAGGTGCTATAACTGCAGCAAATCTGGACACGTCAAAGGAGAATGCAAAGTAAAAGTCATAGAGGACCACAAGGATAAAGCATACACAATAAGCCCATCAAGACCTCTAGCATCATGCGTAAAAAGCCTAAAGCCAAAGCCATGGTGGCAGTGTGGAGCGATGAAGATAGGTTAGAAGAATCTGACAACTCAGGTGCTGAGAGGGAAGAACAGCATGTAGATCTCATGGCTAATCATGAAGACCTTGAGATAACCCTTGAAAACTCCTCCGATGTCTTTGATGATTTTCGTAGCGATGAAGAATAAGAGTTATCCTATGATGAGATGTTGATAGACTTCCTCAAGCTGCTTGAAAAGTACAAGTCCAAAAATATGATCCTAAAGCCTTTGTAGGACGATCATAAAAAGTTAATTTTTGGGAAGGAATTCTTGGAAAAATAAGTCCTAGAGTTAACGTCTGACAATGATCTTCTTACAAAGAACCTTGGGAAGCTCAATACTTCTCAGAGGAACTTGGACTTACTTTTATCCATCTTAAGGAAGTATGCCGATAAGCGTGGATTAGGATACCGTTCTACTGCAATTCATAAAGTTAAGAGTATACATGAACCGGTAAAATTTGTTAAATCAACTTTTGAACTTAATGCATGCATCCATTGTGGTAAGCTCAGTCATGCATCACTTACATGCAAATATAGTATGCCATCCCCTAATGACTTTAACACTAAATTCTCAAGCTAAATCAATTAGTGTTAATCACAAAGACTACTCACTTCTATCTTTTTTGGTGATAACAAAACCTTCGTATAACTTCAGAATATAATAAATCTTGAACAAAACCTCATGGTAATTCTGATAACATCAAAACCTTGAGATTAAGTCTTGATAATCTATAAACTCTGATCTAAAGAGATCAAAGACTTTAAGGCCAATCGTCAAGTAAAAACATCATGGTTAATTCAAATAAGAACAAAGATCACTAAAAGTAACATAAGTCTTCATAAGAAAAACCATGTAATAGTAAAGAGAGCCTAAAATTCTTCTAAGAATAACATAGTTGTAGACACGCTATTCCTGACATCATCTTGAGTAAATCTCATATTACCATATGACGTCCCGCAGTGGCTTTCACATTTTGAATCACTTGAGTGCTCCCCTTTCTTTCCTTTCACCTTTTGAGCGGGGGAACGTGACGCTTCTTTGGGATCCAAGCGGAAGCCACCTCACTAAGGAAATCGTGCAGCACGCGGACGATGCCGCTCCCAACCGACGTACCAAAAAAAAAATCCGAACTTCGAAGACGTCTGACGGTTTGATGCCGACGACATTTCAAGACGAGTCCGGCAGGACTTGTTTGAGGCATCCACTTGCCTGGACGCCTCAATCAATAAATATAATAAATAAAAATAAATAGAAATAAATAATAATAATAATAATAATAATATAATGCTTGAGGCGTCCAAGGGACTGGACGCCTCAATCTTGAGGCGTCCAGGGGCCTGGACGCCCCAATGATCCAGGTCCGGACAAGCCCGATCCGCCGTCCGGTTTGACGTTGTGCAAAAATCCAAAACTTAACGACGTCCTGTCAGTTGGACGTGCCCACTCGTGAGTCACGGGTGCACCTCGAAACCACGCGCTTTACCCACTGTCTACGACTTTCGGCAGGATTCCGGTGGGCGGAAATGGGCGCGTCCGGTGTCCCGGACGCCTCAAGATTGAGGCGTCCAGGCTCCTGGACGCCTTCATAAAAATATTAAAAATTAAAAAATAAAAAATGTTTAATGTGTTGATGGAGGCGTCCATGGTTCTGGACGCCCCCATCTTGAGGTGTCCAGGTGCCTGGACGCCTCAAGCCACCTCCCCTCTATAAATAGAGGACCCCCTCCCTCGAAGGGAAGGGGCTTCAGATCTGACAGAGGAGGGAGAGACCCTGCCGGATCCCATTTTTAACCCGTGGATCTTTTGCAGGGGGAGGTTCTGCCGACTTCTCGGGTGCCCGTGCTTGTGAGAGGAAGGCTAGCTCCATCCGTTCTGCTTTCACGTCATCCCCACGCTGCCGAAGCTCCGCCGGATCCCGCCATCGGCACCTTCAATAAGCCATTCTCTCCCCTTCTCTTTTGTTATTTCTATCGCATGCATCATCCCGTCATCCGTCATCTCCTTTCATAAGGGAGATCCATTTTTATGCACATTTGCACGATCCCACATCCATCATAGCATTTTCCTCCTACTCGTGTCCGAGAGGGGTTTAAAAATAACACCAACCAGGTGTGTGTCTTGCCACGATTTTATTATTCTTCATCAATGGACTAATACTACACTGCCATCTTTTCTGATCCACCTATTATTTGTCTGTTTCTTCTTTTGCAAGGGTAATCAAGGAAAGCCCTCTCCATCGGCCGGTCGAAGGGAGAGGAAGAAGCAACCCGCCATCTCCCGCTTTTGAGGTAGGCGCGATCACTTTCTTTATTTTGGGATCTCCGGCCCCTGGCGATCACATCATATTCTCGAGGCCACGGAGAGTCATTTCCCGCAATGGTCGTTTAAATTTCCGTCACTTATATTATGTGCTGTTCTTATATCTGCTATATTCTCGAGACCGCGGAGAGTCAGTTTCCGCAATGGCCGTTTAAATTTCCGTCACTTATATTCTGTGCTATTCTTATATCTGCTATATTCTCGAGGCCTCAGAGAGTCATTTCCCGCAATGGCCGTTTAAATTTTCGTCACTTATATTCTGTGTTGTTCTTATATCTGCCATATTCTCGAGGCCGCGGCGAGTCATTTCTCGCAATGGCCGTTTAAATTTCTGTCACTAATATTCTGTGTTATTCTTATATCTATTATATTCTCGAGGCCGCGGCGAGTCATTTCCCGCAATGGCCGTTTAAGTTTCCGTCACTTACATTCTGTGCTTCTCATATCTGCTCATATTCTCGAGGCCCCGGCGAGTCATTTCCCGCAATGGCCGTTTAAATTTCTGTCACTTAAATTCTGTACTTTTCCCATCCCCCGAGGTCGCGGAGAGTCATTTCCCGCTATGGCCGTTTAATCCCCATATCTTATTACATTGCATCTGTCCCGTACGCCCCGTCGGAGCAATCTCCCGTGATGGTCTCTCTCCTCTTCTCTCTTCTTTCTGTGTTGCTGCAAAATGAGCCCCTCGCGCGCTCCGCTTCGCCTCCTCTGGCAATTTCGCGTGACGTCGCTCACAGATTGGCGATCACGGTGGGACAGTCATCTTGCTTTCTTTTAAGTTACCCTTGCAGTTTCTTGTGATTTGCTTTACTATCTCTTGTGTGTTGTTATATCCTGGTTTTTTTTGTTCTGTTGTGCTCCATATATCTGTCAGCATTTCATTGCATACATCTATCCTCCTTTTCTACCTTTTTTAATTTTTTTAAAGATCACCCTCTCTCGGTGAAGGAAGGACTCTCCGTTTGAGAATTCCTCTCAACGGACTGGGATCTCCGACACTGGGACCTCCGTAAGTCCCCGACAGCGAAGGATTCCCTCCTCGTTCACTGGGCTGGTTGTACCATTGAAGTTCCCCAGAGCTAGTAACCCATTTGTGGTGAGACGAGTGACCCTAGCTAACACGGCGGTGAAACAAATTGGAATTAGGGACCTTCCTATTTTGTGTGAACTTCAGATTTGGTTTAAAAAAAATACAAAAAAATCAAAAAGGAAAAGCAAAAAAATTAGACGTAAGGCATTCACTTGTGTGTTAATCTCTGCTAATCGTTTGCTGGTGTATGCTATTATGCTCTCGAAAAACATGATGGATGGCTGAATATAATTATAATTGTTTCGAGGCCGACGCCTTCCGTTATGGGTCTCAAATGCGTGACCCAGGTCATGACTCTTATGGGGTCTATAACTCAGACTGGGGCTATCAGCCTGACCCACAGGCCCATCCCATGGACGTTGGCCCATCCTATAAGTCCTCATATGAAATACAGGCCACTGTTAGTGGAGCTTCCCCCTCCACTAGTGTTCCCTATGCCTGGGATTTCATGGCTTCTCATATCGACTCTCTCAGCTCTCAACTTGGAGCCTTACAGGCTGTTATTGAGAGGAAATTTCTTCCTCCTTCCCCTTCTCAAGCCAACCCCCTTCACGCTTTCATGAATACTATTACCAAAATGGAGAAGGGTTGGAAGGAGAGAAGAGATGAGTACGACATCTGGGATATGAGTGAGCAAGATATTCTTCCAAGTCGTTACAATCAAGTGGACGCCGTCTGCCCACCATCCATTCATCACACTAATCCATACGGCTCTCCACCTCCACATCCACATCTATATATGCAAATTCCTCCATGCCAATATACGTCACCTCATCTCATCAACACGCCTCCACCACGGCATCCATTTGAACCTAATGATTTTGAAGAATTGCAAATGGCACATGATCACATCTGTGAATATTTTGAATATGCACCTACTCCGAGTTTTCTTCATTCCTCCCCTCTTCCACCACCACCAGAATATCCCCCTACTTAGGATGAAGTCACTGTCCCTACCCATGCCAATGAAATCACATGGTGTTATGATGGTGGGTCCACACTCCAACAACCCGCGTCAACGCACCATGAATCACCCCCTACCCTAAACTCCTCACGTACCACCAAAATCTGACATTTTCTATGTACCAAGTCTCCTACCATCGCCCCTCTAACTACGCAAGTAACCCCCATACTGTCGGCTTCTGCCGAACCTCCCATCAGCCCTTGTCCCCAACCTAGTAACCCTCCATTGCCCCCACTTAAGGCCTCCACCATCCCTATAACCCCGAATCCAACCACGCATATTCCTTCACTCCACCCCTTACCCAGACCCGTGACTAACTTTGAGCAGGGCCCATCGATTCTTGCACTCGAGCCAACCTCGTTTGCTCCCCAGCAAGAGGAGAAGCTCGTCGTGTTTCAACCCTCACTTACCCTTCCTACAACCCCTTTCATTCAACCTCCATTACCCATTGAGTCTGCCGCCTCCATATCACCTCCTTTTACTTCCTCTCGGAGTGGGTGTATTCTGTCTGACAAACACATGTGCCGATGGTGATGCTCAAGAACCGGACAAGAAGGAGTCGGTTACGGCTATGCCTTTCAAAATCCAAGATTTCATCTGTCGAATGTCAATTCGAGTTCTTGTGCCGTGCACTTTTGAGAAGCCTGAATCTCCATCCGTATCAATGTCCATCACGAAGGACTCTCAGGAATTGATGCCGAGCCAATCGGGGGCCAAAATAATAGCGGTCACGTTACTCGTGGGCCAACATGCTTTCAAGGCTCTTATTACCCCTTGTTCGGTCATAGTCCAAATGGCCAATCAAATGATGACACATTCTACTATAGAGGAGATCATGAACTCTACGCTCAAGGGTGAGTTAGGGCAGTCCTTGTTGGAAGCCTTTGACACCTCATCCACACCCTACCAACCTCCATGTAAGAGGGGAACACCTACGCTACCAAGCATATTCATGAAGCATATTCCAACACCCTTGAGCACTGCCCCAAATAAGAAGCTCCTTATGCCGAACATCAAATTCCCAATGATAGATACCATTTATTTATCAAGGGAGTTATTTCCAAAGGAGCCATTCCATGTCAAGATCCCTACTGCACAAGCGAAACTCTCAAATCTTTGCTATGATCATTATTTGCCAAGAGAGTTACCGTTTGCTTTTGAACGTCCTAGGGGTCTTTTTAAAAATTCACCAAATGAGAGCCCATGGGCCCTGACCGCACTGATTGGATTGGTTGGTCAGAGAAGGACTAGGCCGTCTCTTCATTGGAGAGAGCATGCAAGGCCAAGAGGCCAAGAAGCCATGTTGAAGGTTGAGAGGCCGCACTATGAGAGAGTATCTACCAAGAAGAGGGAAAAGCATAAAGTGAAGCTTAAGGACAATAAATCCCTTGTTGAAGGAGCTCACATCAGTTCATCCACTCCCTATCCCAGTCCATCACTGCTCATGCTGCTATTCAGCTTCTTTTTATGGGCAGTCCATTGGTTAAGGAGACGCCTTCCGTCATCTAAATCTAAGCCATCAAGCTCCTCTGCTCTAGGGTCCCCGAACCCTCACATTCCTTGTTGTCCGGAGCTTCCGGACCCCTACATTCATCCCTGTCCGGAACCTCCGGACCCCTCCCTATTTAATTCCATGTCTTTATCCATCTCTCACCCCCATCCGGAACCTCCGGATTTCTTATCTTATTCTCCATCTCTCTCAGGGCATCGCGCCCTTCCTTGCCATATCCATCCGGAACCTCCGGGCCTCTCCTTCTTTCGATTTATCCTTTTGTTCTTCCAAGTCATCGTGTTCTTCGTTCTTTTCACCCCTTTGAATTGCCTTTTTAAGTACTTCCCAGGGCATCGTGTCCCTCATGATCTTCTTCCTCCAGAACCTCCGGATTCATTTCCCCATGATTCTCCTCCTTTACGTCCGGACCCTTCG
The DNA here is from genome assembly GCA_022559845.1 of Amorphophallus konjac. Classification (NCBI taxonomy): domain Eukaryota; kingdom Viridiplantae; phylum Streptophyta; class Magnoliopsida; order Alismatales; family Araceae; genus Amorphophallus; species Amorphophallus konjac. The sequence goes on along the minus strand of CM040121.1, from coordinate 465,926,978 downwards.
GATTCGCCTCTCTCGATTCATCAATTTCTGATTCCTCCCAATCCCGCTCCCGGGTTCAACCCGGTTCCTTCTACATTAACTTCCTCGGGCACCTGCCCATTCTCACACTATTTTCGAGGCTTTAGTCCTCACTGTTTTCTTTGATTTCTTCTCATCCTGTAAATTCTTCTAGGTATCTTTCACCTAAATATGGTTTTATCCCCACTTATTTAAAATAAACCGCCCTAGTTGGAGGATTGTTGTAGAGAGGCCTCACTGGTGTTCTCTTAAGATGTCTTGATGACAATGAGGTCTAGAAGTGCGTAGAGGAAGCACACTCAGGTGTGTGCGGTGACCATGTAAATAGACAAATGCTCGCTAAGAAGATCGTCTGGCAAGGCTTTTACTGGCCCACTATGGAAGAGGATTGTGCCATCTATGTCCGTAGGTGTGTCAAGTGTCAGCTTCACGCCGACAAGATTCATTTACCATCTTCCTCACTTCATCCAATATCCTCCCCATGGCCTTTCTCCATGTGGGCATTCGACATCATTGGTCCCCTAGGCGATCCCAATTCCCTCACCAAGCAGAAATCTTTCATCCTCACTGCGACGGAGTACTTCACCAAATGGGCCGAAGCTGAAGCTTACGCAGAAATTAAGGCATCAACAGTCTGCAAGTTCGTCATGAAGAACATCCTCACCACGTTTGGCGTCCCAAGCTCAATCATCACCGACAATGGGCCACAGTTCACTTCTCAAGATCTTCAAGACCTCTACAAAAGGTACGCAATCGCATTGCATCATTCATCACCTTATTACCCACAAGGTAATGTCCAAGCAAAGGCCACCAACAAGACATTGATCAAAATCATAAAGAAAACCTACAAGTCTCGTAAGTTTTCAGACTGGCCAGAAAAGCTTATCGAAGCTTTATGGGCCTACCACACTTCAATCCATACCCCCACCGGGCAGACTCCGTTTGCCCTTACTTATGGGATGGAAGCGGTAGTCCCGTACGAGACTCTGATCCCTTCTCCCAGGGTACAATTGGATGAGGAATTTCCCCTTGACGAACGTTGTAATTCACTCCTTGCCCAGTTGGAACTCTTAGATGAGAAGCGGCTGGTCGCTGCTGAGCATGCACGTGTTTATCAAAATAGACTCGCTCGCTTTTACCAAAAGAAGGTCATTGAGAGAAAATTCAAAATTGGCGAGATGGTCGTGAAAGGAATTTTTGTCAAACCTGGAGGGCCGCGCTCTAAACTTCAACCCAATTGGGAAGGACCATATGTGGTTCAAGCTGTGTACCCTGGCAACGCCTACAAGCTAGTCAATGCCGAAGGGACCGAGTTATCCCACCCCTGGAACGGGCTTTATCTTAAGAGATACTACCCTTAGATAAGTGTAACAACTAGCATGGTACGAGGACCATCGGAGCTAAAAATTCACTCTTCGGTCTTTGTAGTCTAACTCAGGGTTAACATGTGCATACTCCCACACCTCGCTTTCGGGATCAAACGAAGTGGAACTCGAGGGAGGCCCAACAAAAACAAAAAAAACAAAAAAGAGTGCCTAGTTTTCATCATGAAGTCAAGTCTTTGCATCCGTCCTTCATGTAGGATAGGACCCATTAAGGCTCGGTAGGTCTCGAGTCTTGGCTCGCCAGAACCGCGGAGATTCCTGTCCAGTCATGTCGGCTTACGCCCACTGAAAGAAGGTAGCATGCACACACGCAGCTGTTTTTGCCAAAAATTGGTAGTATTGCTTATTGTGGGGCTGTGCTCGAAGGTCTCCAAGAAAGTCGTAATCTTTGTTCTCTTCTGACTCGACCCAATGAGACAGCCGGCTCCCTTAAAACGCTGAGCATAAGGGAACCAAAATACCATACCCTGAAGGCGAGAGTAGGATTTATCTCCTCGAACTCGAGTCAGAGCACGAGAAGAGGGCAGTGTCCCCGCAGACATACAAGAGGGATCCCTACATATCAAATCATCATGTCTCCCTAAAAAAAAAATCCAAAGTCATATGAAAGCCTGGTCGTGGTCGTGCCTGATTTCAACAGGCGAGACCCCTCAAAACGAAAGCTAAATTCCACAAAGGGGCAACGTAATTCTGTTCGAGGTCTGGTTCGAAATCGCCAAAAAGGGAGAGGTCGAGTAGGTCCCGGTTAGCTCGTCGGGTTAACGGTTTTGCCGGTCCTCTCGGAAGGCTTAGCCCACTACTCTTCTTTCTCCCCTCAAAGATGAAAGCTCAGTGGAAATCCCAAAAGACGCGCCCTGCTAAGGCAAGCGACCTCGTTTTAGCAAAACACACATATAATTGTCTACTTCGAAAGGCAAAAGCCATCGCCGCGAAGGAGTCTTGATGTTTCTGGCCGGTCAAGACCTCTATCTACTACCTCGGTGGTTTCTTATTTTAACGTCGGGCTTAGGTCAATGCAAGCGCGTCACCAATAGGAGCGACGGCGTCTGATTCCGGGTCAGCGTCGCGCGGTTGACCGTTAGGGTTCCAAGGTGTTCCATCCTATACCATCTAGAGTTGTGAGGAAATAGACCCGGGTCGGGCAAATCTTTTACCTCGAACACTTCTTCGGTGTATCCTTGCGGTCGGAAGCAACTGGGAGCCTAAGCATAGCATGACGGTTTTGTCATCATGTTAAGTCTTAACCGGCAGGATTATCACTTGAGGAGTCTAGGGGCCCAAATCGATCTAGATGTGCACGCAGGATACCTAGGAGGTTAGTAAGAAACCCTGTCTTCATAAGAGTCAGATGCCATAAGATTGGTCGCTAGGCATTAATCCCAAAAAAAAAGAAAAAAGAAAAAAAATTGTGAAGTGGCCCTCGGAAGACGCCGTCAGGTGAGTCCCAAAGTGGGAATCCTCTTGGAGCACGTTAACCCCGTATTAGGATACTTAAGAACGATTCAAACACCCCTGGTCCAAGAACCATGCCAGTTGCACTCTCCCTTCGTCCTACTAGATGCTTTGGGTTAAAAAAAAAAAACAAGTGTCTTTCAAAAAAAAAAATTTCAAAAAAAAAATTTAAAAATTCAAAATTTTCAAAGAAAATTTCAAACAAAAAAAAGCATAAACAAACAACACAAAAAAATGCATCCGTGTGATCTCATTTGTGTGCTACATTTATACATTCTGTTCCCATTTGTGTGCCTGTATGTTGCATTCATCATCTTTGCTCTTGTCTTAATCAATAAAGGCTTGGCCCCTTGACTCGTTATCAAGGCTAGTCTCAAAACAATCACCCACTCTTGAGCAAGGGGCCAAGTCAGAACGGAAAAATTGACTTGTTTCATTGAGCAATGTGTACAGGATTGAAAAGCAGGAATGAAGGCAGAAGACATGAAACTGAACATTCCTTCCTTTATTTCCTTCTAGAAATTGTACATTAAGTCCCGTCCTCTCTCTCATTGTTACCCCTTTCCCCACTCTCCAAGCGAAGAACCCTGGAGGGTGTTGCTAAACCATGCGAGGCGGTGCCTCTGCTGCTCTGTACCCCTCTTCCTGTCTCTGCTCCCCGTCGATCGACAGGGGCAGCAAAGAAGCTACTAACACGAAAGCCATGCTCTCGTGCTCTACGGTAGCGCTCTTCACCATCTCTCAGCCATTGTTCAGCAAGACCGAGGCTGGTTCGGAGTTCAAACAGTTGGGCCTCCATGGCCCTACGCTCCTCCCTCTCAGCCAATCTGTCGGCTCTTCGTCTTTCAGTCTCTTTCCCTTTTCGCGCGTTCTCTCTCTCGGTCCTCCCTTTCCAGCTAAAGGGTAATCCTTAGCTCCACGGCATCCCGAGAAGAGCCATCGTCTGGACGATGCCGTAACTCTTCCTCCAATTCCGCTATTCTGGCTTCCCCCTACGCGGAGCGAGCAAGTGCATCTTGCACCTCTTTCGTCTGCCATAACCATCATCTCAGGTATGTGGAGGGACGAATAAGTGAAATTCAATGACCAAAATCTCACCTGTGTGGAGAGCATTCCTTCTGCCTCCGCAGCTCGCTGCGTAGTATGAGCAAGCTGCTCATGAAGCAAATCAAGTTCGGAAGTGGGGATCCACAAACTGGAAGAGACACCATCCGCCCCCATTGCTGAGGAGGCCGCATCAAGCTGGGCGAGCTGCAACACACATAAGGTGACACTGAGGACCTAGCACCAGAAATCTTGGTCTATGATTGTGTGTATGTAGGCTTATCGAGGAACTTAAGGCTGCGCGAGTATCATGTAACTGTCGCTCCGTGCCTATCAGGCGAGCTTGCAGGTTCGCTATCATAGTGTCGCGAACATCCTGTGGCCAGGGCATAGGTCAACATATAAATAAATAAATAAATATATATATATATATAATGTTATTCACCTCCACGGTCCCTTCGGGATGGAGTCGCTCTGCATACATCGCCTTATAGAGGCGCAGATAATCCTCGCTGTCTTGAGCATGTGACTCCACGGGAATGCCACCTCGTTGCCAATCCTCGTATTGCTCAGGGAACCGCACTCTCCAATCAACGGAGGTCGCCGGCCCACGCGTCTTCCTCCCGACACGTGGGGTGGTTGTCATGTCCACCCATTCTTGGGCCAGCCCTAGAGTCCTCATGGCCAATCGTAGCCGAAGCGGCTCAAATTCGTTCAAATAGTGCATCCAGAGGTCGCGTCCGAACCGGGCATGGCTAGTTATGACCCATGGCTGATCGGCGTCAGTCATACCCGCATAAGGCCTCCAGATCACCTGGGTCAGGTCACACACATCTTCTTAATATAAAAATAAAAAAAAGGGGGAGAAAAAGATGATGATGAAATGATAATCACCATTGCCACGGGGAACTCTTGCAACTCGCACCTTAACACCATCAGCTGGTAGGATAGAGAGGCTGGGCTCGTGATAGGTTGCCACCGCCTCGCCAGCGGCACCGCCATCGGTCGGCAATACCGGGCTTTTCCCATTGGGAGGTAATAATAGCTCCACAACTGCACCGTCATGTGTCATTAACATATCGAAAAACAAAAAAACAAAAAATAACAATAAAACCAAAAAAAAGAGAAGCATGATACCTGGATGAACGGCGTGAAACCACTCGCTGTTATCTCTCGATCTGCTCTTTCAGGTAGACCCGCAAATAGATGCGCCAACATGGCTGCTCCCCAGGCGTATCGTCCCACTTTCTCAGGGTCTACCAGGAATTCTAAGAAGCGGCAATGAATGCTGTCTCCTTTCGAGCCCAGCAACAATTTCCCCAACAGGAAGAAGATGAATCTCCTCAAATCCATGTTGGCTCTCTCCCAATTGCTCGCATCTACGCAGTAGACGGTGCTGCATCCTCTTTCAGTCCTCTCCATGAACTCTTCCAAGGACTCATCATCACGAGAACGAATGTCAGTAAGCCCCAACGTCTCCATAATAGGCGTCTTGGCTACAGACCTGCTCTTACGATCATCCAGGTCCACTCCTAGCAACCTCTGGGCAGCCTCTCGGTAGTCGGAGTACGTAATGCCAGTCAGCGCCTCGCCATCCACTTTCAGGCCCGTAATTCAGACCACATCTTCCAGGCTGGGCACCATGTGCCCCCAAGGCATCAAGAAAGCACAGCTCATTGGATCCCACCTTTCGCGTAATGCTTGGACGAGGGCAAGGTCGAGCCTGATTGGCTCGATCCGAAGAAAGACTCCAAGCCCCATCACGTCTAGCCTGGCCTTCTGAAAATCCGGGAGACCCCGGTATGCAGCCACTACCAACTCCCATGGAATGTGTGATTTCATCACACCTTGCGCATACACAAGGAGGGGTTTTGTTAGAAGGGAGGAAGAAAGAATGAGAGAAGGGGAAAGAAAGCTCATCTTACGGGTTGCGATTGGGTCCTTTCACTGAAGTGCCCTTCGAGGTCTGAGAGCCTCCTGGAACTGCTACCACTGGACCTGCTTCTCTTCGAAGAGTGGGAAGATTCACCCTCCATTTTGAACCTTAGAACCCTTAGTTCTTCCGTTTCCGTGGAAACTTGTTGGCTACCGGTGCCCCTTGGGAGACGAACGAGGACGCTATTTATAGAAATGGGAGAAGGGCGAGTCAAGACTGCCTACATCACTGTTAACGATAACCCTCGTGATAAGACACCTTCCTTGCGGTCCCACATGTGTCACTTCACCGCTCGCAGGGTAATTGATTGATGGTGCGATATGATGACTCACTCCCTACGCAGTCTAGGGATGCCCTGTCATGCTGTAGAGGTCGTCCGGGAAGATTGGAAGGTCGTAAAGGAGAAGAGGCGAGAGCCGTCATTGTTGACATCGGTGGCAGACTTTCGTGTGAAAGACGGTCGGAGTGAGATATGAGTCCCCGTTTTCGGACGGGGTCTCGACAAGCACGTCACATGGGAACAGTGAAGACGCGTAGGAAGGAAGGAACGCGCAAGAGGATAAATAAGCGGCAGGAAATCAAATCACTCCATTCATAAGTCTACATAAATTGTCATAAACATCACAATCATAGAGAGGAGACGTATGCTAGCTCGCCAACTCTCGCCATCACCTTCACACTCATCTCTCTAGGCGTCCCTCTCCTCTCCCTTGAGGTGAGGGTCCCTCAGGGGCCTTCTGGGGCTCCGTGAAGCAGCAGTCCCCTTACCCTGTGATACCTGCTCCACAGCAGCGGCTCGCTGCTGATCCCCTGGCATGGCGAAGAAGCCACCGATAGAAAGATGACCAGACTGGCGGAGTCGCGCCCCAAACTCTCGTGCTCTCTTGTAGCGCGTCTCCATCACTCCTAACCTCTGCCCCATAACCTGAAGGCCTAGCTGGAGCTCCCTCACCTGGGCCTCCAAGGCCTTCATCTCATCCCAATTCTGCTGTCGCTCGGCCCTTCTTTCCTTCCTCTCTTTCTCCCTCTCCTCTCTCTCTCTCTCTAACTCCCTCCTCGCCACCTGGAGGAGGACCATTAACTCCAGAATGTCTAGAGACAGCCTCTCTTCATCGTGACGTCGCAGCTCTACTATGGTTGCTGCCCAAGCATCACGCTCCTCTTCAGCCTGGGTCGTGCGGGCCACTACACTGGCAAGTTGCTCCCGGAGGGAGGCGATCTCCAAAAAAGGAGCCTGGGAGCTGGAAGACGAACCGCCGCCCATCCATGCCATCATTAACCGCTGGGCACGCTGGAACAAACAAACAACGGCCATCGGCTAAGCTCCAAATTTAAAACAAACAAAAATTAAAAAAAAATGCAACACTTAACTTACCAGGATCGCCAGTTCCTGTTGAGTGACAGTCAGCTGCCACCGAGCCTCCGCTAGTTGGGCACGCAAGCCGTTGATGTCACGTGCATCCCCGGATTGGAGAGGTCCCACATGACTCTCTCTCCGCTGTCGCAGGAAGTCAGCACTGTCCTACACCAACACGCTCCCTTGCTGTCCAGGGAGACGTATGCGCCAGTCCTCGAGCTTCGCCTTGCCGCGACTCTCCTTCCTTACACGGCTGGGCTCATCCGCGCTCGCCCATTCATCGGCCAAGCCCGGGCTCCTTGCCATGCCCTACATCAAGAAAGGAGGGTCTTACGTCAAACAACGAGAACGCGTCTCTTGTCAAGGACGCGTCCATCATTTGAGTGCAACACTCGCCGAACCCTTTTCCCCTCTCACATGGCTCGCTCCAAACTCAAAATGATCAAAGAGGAGGAGATCGAAGGACCTACCGGGCCGTGTTTGCCTCTCTCGTGCCATCGGGCCCTCGGGTCCCTCAAGTGCCCGAAGGGGCCCTTCCTCTTCCATGGACGCCTCTCCGTGCTCTTGCGCGTCCCTCCTCGGGCAAGGAGTTCCTCGCCCCCTCTCTCCCTTCACCATGATTTGGGCCACCAAACTCCATCGATCGAGAGTGGAAGAAGACGAAGATAGGCGAGCAAATCTCGATGGGAGCTGGGCTCGTTTGCAGGCAAGGCACGAAAGAAGAAGGGCCGCCTGGCGCTTTAAATTTGAATTTGAAAGTTAAGACGCGCCCTCGCGCCTAGACGCGCCCAAAAAAGAGAAAAAAAATAGGATCCCTCTGTGCAAGGTGAAATTCCCTACTTTTCAGGGTAAGGTCTCGTGAAGCATGCCTTGAAAGAACAGGTGCAAGAAAAGAAGTGTGGGAAAGGAAAGTGCACACAACAGAAGGAAACATTTCATTTCACATAAGCAAATAGTCAGTTGTACATCATAAAGTGAGGAAGGTGGGGGTGTACAAGCAACTCTCTAACTCTCGCCACCACCCTCCTAATCATCTCTCGCCTCCCTCCTCTGACGGGGATCCCTAGGGGGCCTCTGCGAACTCTGAGAGGCGGTGCTCGCCTCGCCCTGTGGTGCCACGCCAGCCTCGAAGGCGCGACGACGCTCCTCGGTCGAAGAAACCAGGAAGCTGCCCATGGAGAAGGAACCAGACTGACGAAGTCGCGCCCTGCGCTCCTTCGCCCTCTTATACCGCTCCTCACTCTCCCGAAGCCTCCCCTCCGCTGTATCGAGGCTCAGTCAGAGCTCCATCATCTGGGCCTCCAGAGCCCTCCTCTCGTCCCAATCTCACTGTCGCTCCGCCCTCCTATTGATGCGGGACGGACCACGGACACGACAAGCTCACGATTGTCCCTTAGCGAGGGAAGCGTCGGACGTGCGCGGTTGAGAAACCGGCAGTGAGCTAGGGTGGTCGGCTCTCTCTCGTGCCCGGATCGGGTCACGGGGCGGTCGCTCTCTCTCTCGCAGCAGCGGTGATATAACAATATATATATAGCTAACGGCCCTACAACGTGCTCTCTAGCAGCGGCATAAGAGATATATATGAATAGAGCAAATGCCGAGTAAGGGAGCGAATACGATACCTCCATGCTCTCGGCGTGGGGAAGACGGACCCGGCCGAACTCGTACTCCCAGGACGATTAATACACAATTATTACAGCAATGGACTACTGCCCACTCCACGCAGGGAGGTAAAGGGCTACACAAGTGGGCCCGGGAGGACCGATTCCGGGTTGACGGGCGGCTTCTCGCGTAGCTTCAGCAGCACACGAACTCGTGACTGTGGGGCCCACGTGCTGGCCGGAGGGGCCGTGTGGGACCCGGTGGCACCACTGTAGTGGGGGATGCCTGGGGAAGCGCTCCCTGGGATGGCGGCACGCTGGAACGTCGACCAGAGGCCGGGCGGCTCCGATCGTCACCCGTCGGAAAAACTTCCCACGGATCTGCAACTTCTGTTTTCAGGCGCGCGCTCCAGCGAGAACGGACGTTGCGATCAGCCCCGATGTCGGATCGACATGAAACTGCCGCCGTTGGAAAGATAACTCGAAATACTTCGATCTAGAACCAGATAGAAAAAATGGAGTGCTCCAGATCTGGCCTTGACCGAATTTCCAAGCTGCTGTTGTATAGTGCCCGACCTCTCAGAACAGCAGGGAGTTTTCCTGAGAGTTGCCTTTGACCGCGAGGTAGACGTCCAATTCAGCTCCTGAGCTCTTCATCAAAGTTGTGGAGGGGAAAGATAGGAAAACGGAAATATTTTTTGTGGAGGGATTGGTGGAGGCTACGATTTTCTATGAATTTTTCACTGACTGGTGGTCGGATCTGGAAATAATCTGACAGAACTGTAGATGGATCGGAAAGGGAATTTCTAAAAATATGAAATGAGCTTTAGAAATTCCAAAAAACATTGGAGGTGGAGAGAAGGTGGAAAGAACTTCCAATAAAATTGGGAGCTCCTGTAAAAATAAAAAAAAGGTCCGGATATGGAAGCTCAGAGTTGCTGTCACTGTAGATAGAAACCTGGCAGATCTAGGAATAAAAGAGGAACGAAATTTGAAAAATACCAAATGAAGGAATTTTGGCTTGAATTGTTTTTTGAAGATAGGGGTTCGAGAGGGGAACCACTCCTGAAAATTTTAGCTCCATAGGAGGTGGGAGGGAGCATCATAAATTCAGGGAAGATGCTTCTATCCTGGCTGGACAGAATACCGAAGACGACTTCGCGGCGGCTCGATGGCGGCACGAACGGCGGCGGCGGCGGCACCGATGATGATCAGAGGTGGAGAAGGGATGATAGAAGAGGGATTCACTCTAGAATTACAGAGGGGTTGAGGGGAGAACTCCAGGAGAGAGGAAGGGGGCGCAAATCTCCAATGCTCCAAATGCTTTTTTTCTATTCAGTCATTGTTCTAAATGGAAAAATACAAGTATATATATGCTACACATCAAATCCAATCTCCACCATTGGATCTAGGGATGGGGAAGGAATGGCCTAGATTAAATGTGACCAACACACAAAAAAATAAAATAACCCACGTAGGAGGGGGCGCCCCCTTAACTAGGGTGAATGGGTAGGTAGCCTACCTTTGAAAATTTTAACCACTTGTCTACCCATGTGTCATTTGACATTCAACCCTTCTAGATGGCCACCTAGGATGGTTGACCAGCCCCACATGGGTGACATGGACCAATGGGAAAGGGCTGAGGGCCCCCTTACTTGGGCCTACTGGAATTTTACATATAAACCCACTAAGACCTACAATTGCGTACCCATATAACACAAGGGTATACATACAAATATGAAAGGACATAAATGCAAATAAAATGTGGACGGTCTTGCTTCGATGTTCCCATCAATTCTCCCCGGGTGGGAGGAACTCGACCCCGTCGAGTAGGGGTATGGATGCTCGAGTACTCCGGCGGATCCGTCACCGTGCCAAGTAACGCGGGTAGGCTCCACTCCAAGTGACCGTCACCTGCTCATTCCATATATACTCGATATGCACAAACTGCTGTGGGCTAGAGGTGGACACTCCGGGTGGGGCACTCTCAAAATGGGAGGAGGCGGCTTGAAGACTCACTAGGAATCACCGCTGACTCCCTGTAGGTGACTGATCCGGGTATAGATGTAGAACCGATCCCATACTCATCGAGCGAGTCCACTCGCCTCTTACTCATAAGAGATCGACAACGAGCTTACACAAGACACATGCAGACTCACCATGCACTAACACACATATGCAAACCACACAAATAAGAAACGAACTCATGCATGAGTCTAGACAAACCTATTATCAGTCCGACCCGTACATGGATGACGGCGGGCCAGGACACCCGAATGTGTGTTATGCATGCATTTGACGTAACCAGAGGTTGACATCATGGGGAACTCCTAGACATCCTACGATGCACCAATCATGGACATTGGGCTTGGATGTGGGAAATCCGGGAGGTGCGGGTGGTTTAGATGGATCGGGGAAACCAAAGTCTTCATTACCCCTAAATGATGGTTCGGACCTATGACTATATAGAGGTTGTTTGTCCCGAGTGGAAAAGGCGTGATAGTGAGCTCCGCGGAGGAAGTGGAGTGAAGATGGAGGCTCGGGAGATTCACTAGTGAGGGGGTCAAAAGGGTCAAAGAAGGTATGACCCCGTGAGATGGGTTCCAACATGACATGGTCCCAAGTTTGGAATTCATAATCACCGCCATACATTATGATCGGTGGGACGACGGACATGTGTAGGAAATAAGATTCCTCCCTTGGGCAAAAGGGAATGAAGTCAGATTCGACCGACATAGGGAGGGATAATAGAATCTCCGTGGTGACACAACCCACGGTGCACTCGGAGGTAATGGACCCTAAGACCGGATGGGTGAAGCTAAGACTAGCGGGTTGGTCAAAGCCTCGGGCCAGTAGGTGCGTCAACTTCCATTGTGAATCTAATCCCATGACAAGATCGTCCAACGTGTCAACATGGTGACTAGATCGAAATGTGGTTTGTAATGAGTTGACCGGCACTAAAGGTAGGATGGGGTCCATGGATGGGAAGGGAGGTGGGACCGAGCCTTCCTTGAGCCATCTAAGAAGTGGCTCGGCTATATAAAGAGTACCCGTTAGAAATACGGGTGGCTCAGGCTTTGGTAATTCCAAATGAGGTGGTTCCGAATCAAGTTTGGAAATCGAGAGTGATGACATTGGAGCTCTCATGTGTGAGGAAGGAATGTCCTTCTCGTGGAGAAGGGGTCCTTGGGGTGGTTCCGGGAACAACCAATCTACCCCGATAGTAAACCGATCTAGGCTAGTACTAAACCGATCTAGGCTTGTACTAAACCTTTGCACTTGTCCCATCATGGCTTGGAACATTGCGACCACTTCATCGGGACTATAGGCTCGGGGTACGGCCATGGTTGCAAAGATGGGGTTGGGTCCCCTAGGAATGAATATGCAAGGCCATTTTTTTGTTTTGTTTTTTGCAAGCACCTAGACACGACATAGAATGAGATGCACATGCAAAGTTAAAATGAGACTCGACTACAACCTAGACACAACCAAGATTCGGTACGCGGCGGAGTTAATCGATCCGAAGATCACTCGCGCATGTGTGCGGCCTTCCTGATAGGCGTAGCCTAACGTTCGGACAACACCTTTTTATATACCGATTAATGGTATGCAAATACAACTCCTAAGACCGACTTAGACACTTAGACTTAAATGACACTTTTTTTTTGATTTTAGACACCCTAGACTCAAACTCGCTCTGATACCAAATTGATGCGGGACGGACCACGGACACGACAAGCTCACGATTGTCCCTTAGCGAGGGAAGCGTCGGACGTGCGCGGTTGAGAAACTGGCAGTGAGCTAGGGTGGTCGGCTCTCTCTCGTGCCCGGATCGGGTCACGGGACGGTCGCTCTCTCTCTCTCTCGCAGCAGCGGTGATACAACAATATTTATATAGCTAACGGCCCTACAACATGCTCTCTAGCAGCGGCATAAGAGATATCTATGAATAGAGCAAATGCCGAGTAAGGGAGTGAATACGATACCTCCACGCTCTCGGCGTGGGGAAGACGGACCTGGCCGAACTCGTACTCCCGAGACGATTAATACACAATTATTACAGCAATGGACTACTGCCCACTCCACGCAGGGAGGTAAAGGGCTACACAAGTGGGCCCGGGAGGACCGATTCCGGGTCGACGGGCGGCTTCTCGCGTAGCTTCAGCAGCACATAAACTCGTGACTGTGGGGCCCACGTGCTGGCCGGAGGGGCCGTGTGGGACCCGGTGGCACCGCTGTAGTGGGGGATGCCTGGGGAAGCGCTCCCTGGGATGGCGGCATGCTGGAAGATCGACCGGAGGCCGGGCGGCTCCGATCGTCACCCGTCGGAAAAACTTCCCACGGATCTGCAACTTCTATTTTCAGGCGCGCGCTCCAGCGAGAACGGACGCTGCGATCAGCCCCGATGTCGGATCAACACGAAACTAGCGTCGTTGGAAAGCTAACTCAAAATACTTCGATCTAGGACCAGAGAGAAAAAATGGAGTGCTCCAGATCTGGCCTTGACTGAATTTCCAAGCTGCTGTTGTATAGTGCCCGAACTCTCAGAACGGTAGGGCATTTTCCTGAGAGTTGCCTTTGACCGTGAGGTAGACGTCCGATTCAGCTCCTGAGCTCTTCATCAAAGTTCTGGAGGGGAAAGAGAGTAAAACTAGAATATTTTTTGTGGAGGGATTGGTGGAGGCTACGATTTTCTATGAATTTTGCACTGACTGGTGGTCGGATCTGGAAACAGGCTGATAGAACAGTAGATGGATAGGAAAGGGAATTTCTGAAAATATGAAACGAGCTTTAGAAATTCCACAAAAAATTGGAGGTGGAGAGGAAGGTGGAGAGAACTTCCAATAAAATTGGGAGCACTTGTAAAAATCAAAAAAAGGTCCGGATATGGGAAACTCAGAGTTGCTGTCACTGTAGATAGAAACCTGGCAGATCTGGGAATAAAAGAGGAACGAAATTTGAAAAATACCAAATGAAGGAATTTTGGCTTGAATGTTTTTGTGAAGATAGGGGTTCGAGAGAGGAACCACTCCTGAAAATTTCAGCTCCAGAGGAGGTGGGATCAGAAATTCGGGGAAGATGCTTCTATCCTAGCTGGACAGAATTCCGAAGACGACTTCGCGGCGGCTCGATGGCGGCACGAACGGCGGCGGCGGGCACCGATGATGATCAGAGGTGGAGAAGGGATGATAGAAAAGGGAATCACTCTAGAATTGCAGAGGGGTTGAGGGGAGAACTCCAGGAGAGAAGAAGGGGGAGCAAATCTCCAATGCTCCAAATGCTTTTTTTCTATTCATTCATTGTTCTAAATGGAAAAATACAAGTATATATATGCTACACATCAAATCTAATCTCCACCATTGGATCTAGGGATGGGGGTGGAATGGCTTAGATTAAATGTGACCAACACACAAAAAAACAAAATAATCCAAGTGGAAGGGGGCGCCCCCTTGACTAGGGTGAATGGGTAGGTAGCCTACCTTTGAAAATTTTAACCACTTGTCTACCCATGTGTCATTTGACATTCAACCCTTCTAGATGGCCACCTAGGATGGTTGACCAGCCCCACATGGGTGACATGGACCAATGGGAAAGGGCTGAGGGCCCCCTTGCTTAGGCCTACTGGAATTTTACATATAAACCCACTAAGACCTACAATTGCGTACCCATATAACACAATGGTATACATACAAATATGAAAGGACATAAATGCAAACAAAATGTGGACGGTCTTGCTTCGATGTCCCCATCAATTCTCCCCGGGTGGGAGGAACTCGACCCCGTCGAGTAGGGGTATAGATGCTCGAGTACTCCGGCGGATCCGTCACTATGCCAAGTAACGCGGGTAGGCTCCACTCCAAGTGACCGTCACCTGCTCATTCCATATATACTCGATATGCACAAGCTGCTGTGGGCTAGAGGTGGACACTCCGAGTGGGGCACTCCCAAAATGGGAGGAGGCGGCTTGAAGACTCACTAGGAATCACCGCTGAGTCCCTATAGGTGACTGATCCGGGTATAGATGTAGAACCGATCCCATACTCATCGAGCGAGTCCACTTGCCTCTTACTCATAAGAGATCGACAACGAGCTTACATAAGACACATGCAGACTCACCATGCACTAACACACATATGCAAACCACACAAATAAGAAACGGACTCATGCATGAGTTTAGACAAACCTATTGTTAGTCCGACCCGTACATGGATGACAGCGGGCCAGGACACCCGAATGTGTGCCATGCATGCATTTGACGTAACCGGAGGTTGACATCATGGGGAACTCCTACACATCCTACGATCCACCAATCATGGACATTGGGCTTGGATGTGGGAAATCCGGGAGGTGCGGGTGGTTTAGATGGATCGGGGAAACCAAAGTCTTCATTACCCCTAAATGATGGTTCGGACCTATGGCTATGTAGAGGTTGTTTGGCCCGAGTGGAAAAGGCGTGATCGTGAACTCCGCGGAGGAAGTGGAGTGAAGATGGACGCTCGGGAGATTCACTAGTGAGGGGGTCAAAAGGGTCGAAGAAGGTATGACTTCGTGAGATGGGTTCCAACATGACATGGTCCCAAGTTTGGAATTCATAATCACTGCCATACATTATGATCGGTGGGACGACGGACATGTGTAGGAAATAAGATTCCTCCCTTGGGCAAAAGGGAATGAAGTCGCATTCGGCCGACATAGGGAGGAATAATAGAATCTCCGTGGTGACACAACCCACGGTGCACTCGGAGGTAATGGACCCTAAGGCCGGATTAGCGCAGCGAGAGTGATATAGAAGGGGGGGATGAATAGATCACTCCCAATTTGCAAAGCTTATGCGAGAAAATAAATCTACCGCTTATGCCCCTTCTAAACTAGCGCACAAAGAAGTGCAAATGCAGGTACCAATCAAGATCGAATAAGAAAATGATGATTAAGAGCTGAACACACAACTAGTCGAAGAGACAAGCAGATAGAGAGCGCTGATAAAGATCGCAAACCACAGAGAAGACAACCGGTTTTTAGGTGGTTCGACTGTAGTCTGCAATCTACATCCACCCCCCACTCCAACTAGAGTGAGGATTCCACTAGCCACTGCTAGAGCACAGCAGACTCAGTCTGCGAACAACTTGCTGCCAAACAGCTTGAAAACCCAAGGGAGACAAATCCCTCAACCAAGCTCTGCTACCCACAGAGCTTGTAACATGTTCTAGCACCCAGCACGAACAGAACCGGAGAGTGCCTCTCCCTTCCTCCACACACCGGAGGGAACCTGCTAATGACAACCCGTCACTAGCAACACCAGAGATCAGCGATCTCTCTTCCTCTGCAACCCAGAGGGAAACCGGAGTTAGACTCCCTTCCTCCACACACCGGAGGAGAACAGATCAGAAATAGACGAAGAACACATGAAGAAAATCAGAAAAGAAACTAAAGACTGATCAAGAAAACATTCGATACTGAGAGTTAATACAAATGTAGCTTCTTGGGAAGCAATTTCAGAAACCCGATACTGCAAACTCTCTTTCTCTCTTCACTGCTATCTCTCTTTTTCTTTCTCTCCACTGCTATCTCTCTTTTTCTTTCTTTCTACTACTGGATCGAGCTCTCTGCAATACTGCCTTTTCTTTCTTGGCTCTGATCGCCTTCATCAGTGGACGAAGGTTTCTATTTATAGCGGCAGCAGGTGGATAGGGCACAAAACGCGTGTGCCTCCCACGCTCGATCCAGAACCTTCCTGCCACGTGACCTCATTGGATTGGTTCCTTTTGTCTTGGATCACGTGCACCCCCTTTATTTGGGAATAATATTCCTCGTACCTGTAAGAAGATAAAAACCATTAACACGCAGTATGGCCACTAAAACTAAAGCTGCATGAGGTATATGATAACAACACGACGTGACCAGTACACGAGATAGGAAAAGAACGACACGGGATACACTATAACAGAACAGACACAACGAGGAGAACAACACGAGGTGAGGTTATAAAACAAGAAGGACACGAGGTCTAGGAAAGGAAACACGAAGACATAAGGGTGACACGAGGTGGTACATTCAACAGCACGAGGTGCTGCAATGTTCAGTATGCGAAGATACGAATAAGAAGGTAACACGAAGATAAGAAGGTAACACGAAGACACGTAGTGAAACAACACTTGAAAAACATAAGAAAAATGACTCGAGTACAAAATAACTCGATAGAACGACTCGAAGACGAGGCGACACGGGCTGACCACGACACGAAGACAAATAATAGAAATCGACACGGATTGAAAGCAACACGAAGACGAAACAGAAACCGACACGAGTTGAAAACAACACGAAGACGAAACAGAAGAATTGACACGGAGTGTGGTCAAGGTGAGAAGGACACGAAGTCTAAAGAGAAAAACAACACGAAGACGAAACACAGGAATTGACACGGAGTGTGGTCAAGGCGAGAAGAACACGAAGTCTAAAGAGAAAAACAACACGAAGATGAAAACTGAAACCTACACGAGGTGAAGTCACAAAGTGACAAAGACACGAGGTCTAGGAAACACAACACGAAGACTTGAGATAGACACGTCTTCAACAACACGTGATGAAACTGTGGAAGCAGAAGAACAACACGAAGTATTACCTCATACAAGTTTTCTTGTCAAGCATGGAAATCAACACGAAGTGTTGTACGCTCAGACGACACGAAATCATTTCGTGTTGGTGAGGGAAAGCAACACGAAGTGTGGCTTAAGTGACACGAAAACAATTCCCAAAAATACCTGAAGTGGCTCGAGGATTTACGTTAACACAGAGAAACATTTTTGTTCACAAAAATTCATAGTGTTGAAACCATCAAGACATTAAGACTCAGGCAACACTAAAATTCATTTGGTCAAATTGTTCAATTGAACAGAACATTCCCTTACTGTATAACCCATTCACTTACATGATGAAACATGAGATTATCTTGAGATAAAGAAATGATTTATAGTGTGAGACATCATCAAAATCATAGGGACACAACAATCTCCCCCTTTTTGATGATGGCAACACTATGAATCCGGCAATATCAAGGTTTATCAGGATTTAACATGAAATCAATACCATCTGCAACAGCAGATTAAATTCAAAGCATGCTCATGCAAATGAATTAGACAAACCCTACAACTCACTCTCATAAACTCACTCTCATTTCCCCCACAACTCATAATCAGGAACTTCCCCAAGGCGACTAGCCACAACCACCTAATTAAACCATTGATATAGAAGAACCTCTCTCCCCCTTTGACATCAGCAAAAAGAAATACAGAAGACATAACAATGCTGGAGACATGAAGAAGAAGTGCAGTAACGATCTTAGTGAAGAAAGTCACGAATATGTCTTAAGAAAATAAGTGAGGTTCTAACATCAAGAGAAGATTCTTTAAGCTTCAGTACACAATGGAGAAATAGAATTATGAAGAGTATATCAGCATACATAGTGTATGATGTAGAGCAGGAGTTGACAAGTATGGCCAAATAGAGCTGATCATTCAACTATTCCACAAGACAGCAAGAGTCTAAATTAGAGAGGTGTTCTCAAGGTATTGAGGACAAGCAATCCATTAGTTGCATAACAACAAGGAATGTTTATTGGAGATGATTTCAAGAAGATCAATGAGTAAATTGGTAGTTCACTTCTTTTGACATTAGGGAGACACCTTGATCAGAGGCCTGAATCCCCAGTTACTCAGAGTGAGTACCTCATTACTTCCCCTTTTTTTATTTTTTTGTTTTTTTTAAAGGAACAGAGTTAGTAACTGTGGCTTTTGACATGAGGAGACACCTTGATTAGAGGCCAGAGTCCCCAATTACTCACCAGCAAGCCACCATTGCTTTGTCATGACTTTTCATTTATTTTAAGTATCTGACACCTCATGACATGGGAGAAATATTCATTTCATTGATGAAGCTCCCAGTTTCTCAGTGATCAAAAACAGAACATGTTTGTTCAGTTAAGCCCTAGAGTTAAAGAGATAGAATGATTGAAGATAATACCAAAAGAGAAGGACTTTTCTTGTATTGAGTCTTGAAGTCTAGATTTCAAGTTGATTGGGTCAGATATCAAGACATACGTGTTTTTGGCCTGAACCATAATCAATGATAATGTAGGAAGATATACTTTATGCAATTAGTCCAGATCTCTGAGTGAGTGCCAAAGGAAAGATTCTAATTGGATTTTAGAGACACTGACTTATTGACTTAAGAGATAAGTGACACTCTACTGTCTGAGAGAACTACACTAGATTAGTCATGATAAACCAGCAGAGATACACATCTGGACACTCCTTTTAAATTTATCAAAGAACTTCTCTTCTCACATTACAACTCAGCTCCCCCTAAGACATAGCAAGCAAGAAGGCTAACCAACAGATAGACAAACCTCCCCCTCACAACAGGAACAGGCTTCATAATTAAGACACTTTGTATAAGCCTAACTCTCTTCTTAATGTAGTGAACTTTTCATTATCCAGAGGTTTTGTGAAAATATCAGCAATCTGATTATCTGTTCCTACATGAATCAGTTCAAAATTATTCTTAGACACCTCATCTCTTATAAAATGATGTCTTATCTCTATATGTTTTGTTCGAGAATGCAAAATAGGATTTTTAGCAAGATTGATGGCGCTTGTATTATCACAGTAAATAGGTGTGCACCCCAGGTCTACTTGGTAGTCCTGAAGTTGGTGTTTAATCCATATTACTTGTGTTCCACAACTCCCTGCAGCCACATATTCAGCTTCTGCAGTGGAGAGGGCCACAGAATGTTGTTTCTTGGAGCCCCAAGATACTAAACACCCACCCAAGAATTCATAATGGCCACTTGTGCTTTTCCTATCTAGTTTACAGCCTGCATAGTCAGCATCTGTGTATGCTACTAGATTCAATGTTCGAGAAGCAGGAAACCATAAACCAAGAGAGTGACTAGCTGACAAATATCTGAAGATTCTTTTAACTGCAGCTAAGTGTAGTTCAGTGGGTCTAGACTGATATCTTGCACACATTCCTACACTGAATTGTATATCAGGTCTAGAGGCTGTTAAGTAAAGAAGTGATCCAATCATACCTCTATAAAGTTTGACATTTACTTCTTTACCTGTCTCATCTACATCCAATGATGTATTGGTGCCCATGGGTGTAGTAATGTGCTTTAAGTTTTCCATGCCAAACCTTTTGAACAATTCCATTGTGTATTTGGTTTGGTTGATGAAGCACCCATCTTCTAGCTGCTGTACCTGCAATCCAAGAAAATATTTTAGTTCACCAACCAAGCTCATCTCAAATTCAGCAGACATCATGGTAGAAAATTCATCACATTGTTCATGCCTAGTTGATCCAAATACAATGTCATCTACATATACCTGAACTATGATGAGATGTTTACTCATGCCCTTGGTGAATAAAGTCTGATCAACTTTACCTCTTTTGTAGCCCTTGCTGATCATAAATTCAGATAATCTTTCATACCAAGCTCTTGGAGCCTGCTTTAGACCATACAAGGCTTTGTTTAACCTGAAAACTTGGTTAGGTTGAGGAGAAAATTGAAATCCAGGAGGTTGTTCAACAAAGACTTCTTCTTTAATAACTCCATTTAAAAAAGCACTTTTAACATCCATTTGTTGGAGTTTAATGTTCTTTGAGCATGCAAAGGCAAGCAACAATCTTATGGCTTCCATCCTAGCAACTGATGCATAAGATTCATCAAAGTCTACACCGAATTCCTGACAGTAGCCTTTGGCTACTAGTCT
Organism: Amorphophallus konjac; assembly: GCA_022559845.1. Taxonomy (NCBI): domain Eukaryota; kingdom Viridiplantae; phylum Streptophyta; class Magnoliopsida; order Alismatales; family Araceae; genus Amorphophallus; species Amorphophallus konjac. The sequence goes on along the minus strand of CM040121.1, from coordinate 465,906,417 downwards.
GGCCTTGTTCCTCGAGATGATTCCATCTTCATTCATCTTATTTTTGAACACCCACTTGGTTCCTATGACATTAATACCATCTGGTCTTGGGACAAGCTCCCAGACATTATTCCTTTCAAACTGACCAAATTCCTCACTCATAGCATTTACCCAACCTTGATCAGCTAAGGCCTCTTCTACTGTTTTGGGTTCAATTTGTGAGACTAAAGCAATTAGGTAGTCATTATTCACATTTCTAAAATGAGATCTAGTCCTTAGAGGTTCTTCAGGATTGCTTATGACATTATCTAACGGATGGTCTTTAAGGAATCTAATATTTGTTGAAGACTCACCTGTTTCTCTTTGACCTTCCTGATTTTGGGAATTTGTTTCTCCATTCTGCTGAGTCTTCTCTTCTTCTTGTTGGTTTTCCAGAAAATCTCCACCATGATTGGAGTCCCTGTCAAGATTTTCAACATTAGAAACATCTTTCTTTTCACTAAAAAGAATGTGTGGAGATTCTTCCACTTTCTGATCTGATACATTAAATACCCTATATGCCCTTGACACTTCTGAGTAACCCAAGAATATTCCAGGTGAACTCTTGGCTTCAAACTTGTCTAAATCTTTCTTATCATTGTTATGAATAAAATATTTTGCTCCAAAAATTCTGAAATGAAACAAGTTTGGTTTCTTACCTTTTAGAAGCTCATAGGGTGTTTTCTTGTGTATGGGTCTTACCATGGCCCTGTTGATTATGTAGGTTACTGTATTGGCCGCTTCTGCCCAAAACCTTCTAGGTAACTTACTTTCAATCAACATGGTTCGGGCCATCTCCACCACTGTTCTATTTCTTCTCTCCACGATCCCATTCTGTTCAGGTGTCCTAGAAGAGGAAAACCTGTGAGTTAGTCCTTCTTTGTCACAAAGTTCAGTAAACATGGAATTTTCAAACTCACCTCCATGATCAGATTGAATAGAACTAACCTTGAACTTTCCTTCTTGTTTGACCTTATTGAAAAATAGATTAAACTTTTGAAATGCATCACTTTTATTTGCTAAGAAAAATATCCATGAATATCTGGAGAAGTCATCTATGATGACATAGCCAAACCTGTTACCGTTAAGACTCTGAGTTCTGGTTGGACCGAAGAGATCCATATGAAGAAGTTCCATTGGTCTAGAAGGCAATGGCTCAGATCTTAATTTGAAAGAGTTTCTGGTCTGTTTGCCTAGAGCACAGGCATCACATGATTTTGAAATGGAATTAAATTTAATTCTAGGCATGCCTTTAACTAAATCAAGTTTGACCAGTTTATTTAAAGTAGAAAAGCTAGCATGACCTAGACGTCTATGCCATTCAAAAGCATCAATTTCAGAGTTAGCAGATAAACAAATAGTAGATTCAGATTTCTCATTTAAGTCTACAATGTAGACATTATGAATCCGGTTGGCTACAAATTTAACCTCATCAGAATTTATTTCAAAGATTTTGCATGAAGTATCATCAAAAATAACCTTGTGACCCTTGTCACATAACTGACTGATGCTGATCAGATTATGTTGTAGCCCTTCCACAAGTAAGACTTTTTCAATGGAGTTTGTGGAAGACTTACCTACTGTGCCAACTCCAATTATTTTACCTTTGTTCTTTCCTCCAAACTTGACCAGACCTCCTGGCTTCATCTCTATCTTACTGAACTTGGATCGGTCTCCTGTCATATGCCTGGAGCAGCCACTGTCGAGGTACCACTTGTTGTCTTCAGCTGCCAGACCGACCTACACAAGTATATCAAGCAGAGTGATTTGGAACCCAAGATGAGTTGGGTCCAAGTACATTGTTTAAATCTCTGATCAAGTGTTTGGGTACCCAAATTTGTTTCAGCATGGTTTTCTCTGGCACCCTCCTTTCAGGTTTATTAAAGTTCAATCCAGCTGAACTGGAGAAATGAGTTCTATTCCTTTCATTGGTCTTCCTATTCCTAGGAAATTTCCTGTAGGCTTGTTGATTGGTATATCTTTGACCATGAAAGTTGTTCCTCCAGTAGGTCTTGTTTGGACCCATCTGATTGTTATAATTCCAGCTTTTATTCTGATTTATTTTCTTGGTCCAGCTACCATTTGTGTTCTGGTGAATGGACTTAATGTTATTCTTCATAAAGTTCATTCCAATCTTGAATGGTTGTCCAGTACTGGTTGTTGTGTTCTCTTTAGGACTTTGAGTTTTCTTAGAGCTGTTTGAGCTGGATGGTGTGTCCAGCTTTTCTTTTCCCTTCTCTAGACAGAAGGTGATGGTCTTGAATTGCAAGGGTCTCTTGTTGGTTGGGTCATAGCCTAGACCTTCCTTATTGAAACTGACCCTAGTTCCTAGTATAGCATCTAGGCTAGTCTTTCCTTGGACAAACTTCTCTAAGACTTTCTGTTTGTCTTCCAGCTCCTTTTGAAGAAACTCAGAATTCTTTAGGAGTTCAGCATTTACTTTCTTCACAGCTTCATATTTCTTTGAATTCATTCTGATTTCACTCATGCTTTCTTCAATTTTAGTTTTGAATTCATTGAGCTATTTTTTACTTTCTTGGATTTCTCCCCTAAGCTTATCATTCTCTTTCCTTTGTGAGGTCATTTCTTCTAGTTGTTCTTTTAGCTTTGCATTTTCCTCACAGACCAGAGTTTGTTCTTCAACATTTGTGTTAAATTTTCTTTTTAGAACTCTGTGCTCTTTGTTAAGTGAATTAAATTTATCTAGCAAGTCACCATAAGCATCCTCCCAGTCATCAACTGAGAAATTTTCAAAAACGTTTATTACCTCCTCTTCACTGTTTGCCATAAGACAAATTCCTTCTTCATATTCCTCCGAGGAAGTGTCTTCGGGATTTTCTTCTTCCTCGCTCCATGTGCAGACCATCGCCTGTGGCTTTTTCTTCTTCTACACCTTTGTGAACTTCTTCTGAAGATAGGGACCTTTCTTCTGGAGTTCTGGGCATTCGCCTTTCATGTGTCCCTGTTTGTTACAATTAAAACAAGTCAGTTTCTTAGGATTTCTATCCCTGTAATTGGTAAACTTAGCATTCTTGTTAAAAGAGTATGGGTTCTTCTTCCTAAAGGTCTTCCCCTTTGTCCTCAGAAACTTTCTGAACTGACGAGTGAGCATAGCCTGCTCCCCCTGGTCGAGATCTGAAAGACCTTCAAGCTCGGACTCAGACTTGGGGCTACTGCTGCTGCTCCCACTTTTACTACCCTTGTTGCGGGAAGCTCTTAGAGCTACATTTTTACCCTTCCTCTCACTACCTTCTCCACATCCTTGGAAGTTCATCTCATAGGTCATCAGGGATCCTATGAGTTCATTCACAGTTAAGACAGTCAAATCTTTTGACTCCTCAATCACAATGGCCTTAGTGTGCCATGCCGGGGATAAAGATCTAAGGATTTTCCTGACTATATCTGCCTCAGCAAGATCCTTCCCTAGCCCTTTAAGAGTGTTAGTGATCAAGGATAACCTGGCATACATTTCGGTTATATTCTCATCTGCATTCATCTTAAACATTTCATACTTGGAGGTGTAGAGATTTACCTTCGAGGCTTTCACTTGAGCTGTACCTTCATAAATTAATTGCAGCTCATCCCACATTCGCTTGGCAGTTCTATATGCAGATATACGAGCATATTCCTATGGATGAACAGCACACTGGATTATGTTCAGCGCCGTCCAGTTGAGTGACGAGAGCTTCACATGATCATCTGTCCAAGCATCCTCGTTTGGTGGCAGCTCATATGACCCCACCGTGATTACTCTCCACAATTTATGACTCTGAGCTCTGATGAACACTTCCATCCTGTTCTTCCAAAACAGATAGTTACTACCATCGAAATAAGGAGGGCGACTAATGGATTGACCTTCGGCCATGAAGGTTCTAGGACCACCACCATTTCCTTGACCGTTCGTCCACATGGCGTAAACCTGCTCTGATACCAAATGTTAGCACAGCGAGAGTGATATAGAAGGGGGGGGGATGAATAGATCACTCCCAATTTGCAAAGCTTATGCGAGAAAATAAATCTACCGCTTATGCCCCTTCTAAACTAGCGCACAAAGAATTGCAAATGCAGGTACCATTCAAGATCGAATAAGAAAATGATGATTAAGAGCTGAACACACAACTAGTTGAAGAGACAAGCAGATAGAGAGCGCTGATAAAGATCGCAAACCACAGAGAAGACAACCGGTTTTTAGGTGGTTCGACTGCAGTCCGCAATCTACATCCACCCCTCACTCCAACTAGAGTGAGGATTCCACTAGCCACTGCTAGAGCACAGCAGACTCAGTCTGCGAACAACTTGCTGCCAAACAGCTTGAAAACCCAAGGGAGACAAATCCCTCAACCAAGCTCTGCTACCCATAGAGCTTGTAACCTGTTCTAGCACCCAGCACGAACAGAACCGGAGAGTGCCTCTCCCTTCCTCCACACACTGGAGGGAACCTGCTAATGACAACCCGTCACTAGCAACACCAGAGATCAGCGATCTCTCTTCCTCTGCAACCCAGAGGGAAACCGGAGTTAGACTCCCTTCCTCCACACACCGGAGGAGAACAGATCAGAAATAGACGAAGAACACATGAAGAAAATCAGAAAAGAAACTAAAGACTGATCGAGAAAACATTCGATACTGAGAGTTAATACAAATGTAGCTTCCTAGGAAGCAATTTCAGAAACCCGATACTGCAAACTCTCTTTCTCTCTTCACTGCTATCTCTCTTTTTCTTTCTCTCCACTGCTATCTCTCTTTTTCTTTCTTTCTACTGCTGGATCGAGCTCTCTGCAATACTGCCTTTTCTTTCTTGGCTTTGATCGCCTTCATCGGTGGACGAAGGTTTCTATTTATAGCGGCAGCAGGTGGATAGGGCACAAAACGCGTGTGCCTCCCACGCTCGATCCAGAACCTTCCTGCCACGTGACCTCATTGGATTGGTTCCTTTTGTCTTGATCACGTGCACCCCCTTTATTTGGGAATAATCTTCCTCGTACCTGTAAGAAGATAAAAAACATTAACACGCAGTATGGCCACTAAAACTAAAGCTGCATGAGGTATATGATAACAACACGACGTGACCAGTACACGAGATAGGAAAAGAACGACACGAGATACACTATAACAGAACAGACACAACGAGGAGAACGACACGAGGTGAGGTTATAAAACAAGAAGGACACGAGGTCTAGGAAAGGCAACACGAAGACATAAGGGTGACACGAGGTGGTACATTCAACAGCACGAGGTGCTGCAATGTTCAGTACGCGAAGATACGAATAAGAAGGTAACACGAAGATAAGAAGGTAACACGAAGACACGTAGTGAAACAACACTTGAAAAACATAAGAAAAATGACTCGAGTACAAAATAACTCGATAGAACGACTCGAAGACGAGGCGACACGGGCTGACCACGACACGAAGACAAATAATAGAAACCGACACGAATTGAAAACAACACGAAGACGAAACAGAAATCGACACGAGTTGAAAACAACACGAAGACGAAACAGAAGAATTGACACGGAGTGTGGTCAAGGCGAGAAGGACACGAAGTCTAAAGAGAAAAACAACACGAAGACGAAACACAGGAATTGACACGGAGTGTGGTCAAGGCGAGAAGGACACGAAGTCTAAAGAGAAAAACAACACGAAGATGAAAACTGAAACCTACATGAGGTGAAGTCACAAAGCGACAAAGACACGAGGTTAGGAAACACGACACGAAGACATGAGATAGACACGTCTTCAACAACACGTGATGAAACTGTGGAAGCAGAAGAACAACACGAAGTATTACCTCATACAAGTTTTCTTGTCAAGCATGGAAATCAACACGAAGTGTTGTACGCTCAGACGACACGAAATCATTTCGTGTTGGTGAGGGAAAGCAACACGAAGTGTGGCTTAAGTGACACGAAAACAATTCCCAAAAATACCTGAAGTGGCTCGAGGATTTACGTTAACACAGAGAAACATTTTTGTTCACAAAAATTCATAGTGTTGAAACCATCAAGACATTAAGACTCAGGCAACACTAAAATTCATTTGGTCAAATTGTTCAATTGAACAGGACATTCCCTTACTGTATAACCCATTCACTTACATGATGAAACATGAGATTATCTTGAGATAAAGAAATGATTTATAGTGTGAGACATCATCAAAATCATAGGGACACAACAGGCCGGATGGGTGAAGCTAAGACTAGCGGGTTGGTCAAAGCCTCGGGCCAGTAGGTGCGTCAACTTCCATTGTGAATCTAATCCCATGACATGATCGTCCAACGTGTCAACATGGTGACTAGATCTAAATGTGGTTTGGAATGAGTTGACCGGCACTAAAGGTAGGATGGGTTCCATGGATGGGAAGGGAGGTGGGACCGAGCCTTCCATGAGCCATCTAAGAAGTGGCTCGGCTATATAAAGAGTACCCGTTAGAAATACGGGTGGCTCGGGCTTTGGTAATTCCAAATGAGGTGGTTCCGAATCAAGTTTGGAAATCGAGAGTGATGACATTGGAGCTCTCATGTGTGAGGAAGGAATGTCCTTCTCGTGGAGAAGGGGTCCTTGGGGTGGTTTCGGGAACAACCAATCTACTCCGATAGTAAACCGATCTAGGCTAGTACTAAACTGATCTAGGCTTGTACTAAACCAATCTACCCCGGGAACAACCAATCTACCCCGATACTCATCGAGCGAGTCCACTTGGCAGAAACTTGGCTTGAATGTTTTTGTGAAGATAGGGGTTCGAGAGAGGAACCACTCTTGAAAGTTTCAGCTCCAGAGGAGGTGGGAGGTGGGATCAGAAATTCGGGGAAGATGCTTCTATCATGGCTGGATGGAATACCGAAGACGACTTCGCGGCGGCTCGATGGCGGCACGAACGGCGGCGGCGGTGGCACCGATGATGATCAGAGGTGGAGAAGGGGTGATAGAAGAGGGATTCACTCTAGAATTGCAGAGGGGTTGAGGGGAGAACTCCAGGAGAGAGGAAGGGGGCGCAAATCTCCAATGCTCCAAATGCTTTTTTTCTATTCATTCATTATTCTAAATGGAAAAATACAAGTATATATATGCTACACATCAAATCCTATCTCCACCATTAGATCTAGGGATGGGGGAGGAATGGCCTAGATTAAATGCGACCAACACATAAAAAAATAAAATAATCCAAGTGGAAGGGGGCGCCCCCTTGACTAGGGTGAATGGTTTGAATGGGTAGGTAGCCTACCTTTGAAAATTTTAACCACTTGTCTACCCATGTGTCATTTGACATTCAACCCTTCTAGATGGCCACCTAGGATGGTTGACCAGCCCCACATGGATGACATGGACCAATGGGAAAAGGCTGAGGGCCCCCTTGCTTGGGCCTACTGGAATTTTACATATAAGCTCACTAAGACCTACAATTTCGTACCCATATAACACAAGGGTATAGATACAAATATGAAAGGACATAAATGCAAACAAAATGTGGACGGTCTTGCTTCGATGTCCCCATCAATTCTCCCCGGATGGGAGGAACTCGAGCCCGTCGAGTAGGGGTATGGATGCTCGAGTACTCTGACGGATCCGTCACCGTGCCAAGTAACGCGGGTAGGCTCCACTCCAAGTGACCGTCACCTGCTCATTCCATATATACTCGATATGCACAAGCTGCTGTGGGCTAGAGGTGGACACTCTTGGTGGGGCACTCTCAAAATGGGAGGAGGCGGCTTGAAGACTCACTAGGAATCACCGCTGAGTCCCTGTAGGTGACTGATCCGGGTATAGATGTAGAACCGATCCCATACTCATCGAGCGAGTCCACTCGCCTCTTACTCATAAGAGATCGACAATGAGCTTACACAAGACACATGCAGACTCACCATGCACTAACACACATATGCAAACCACACAAATAAGAAATGGACTCATGCATGAGTCTAGACAAACCTATTGTTAGTCCGACCCGTACATGGATGACGGCGTGCCAGGACACCCGAATGTGTGACATGCATGCATTTGACGTAACCGGAGCTTGACATCATGGGGAACTCCTAGACATCCTACGATGCACCAATCATGGACATTGGGCTTGGATGTGGGAAATCCGGGAGGTGCCGGTGGTTTAGATGGATCGGGGAAACCAAAGTCTTCATTACCCCTAAATGATGGTTCGGACCTATGGCTATGTAGAGGTTGTTTGGCCCGAGTGGAAAAGGCGTGATAGTGAACTCCGCGGAGGAAGTGGAGTGAAGATGGAGGCTCGAGAGTTTCACTAGTGAGGGGGTCAAAAGGGTCGAAGAAGGTATGACCCCGTGAGATGGGTTCCAACATGACATGGTCCCAAGTTTGGAATTCATAATCACCGCCATACATTATGATCGGTGGACGACGGGCATGTGTAGGAAATAAGATTCCTCCCTTGGGCAAAAGGGAATGAAGTCGGATTCGGTCGACATAGGGAGGAATAATAGAATCTCCGTGGTGACACAACCCATGGTGCATTCGGAGATAATGGACCCTAAGGCCGGATGGGTGAAGCTAAGACTAGCGGGTTGGTCAAAGCCTCGGGCCAGTCGGTGCGTCAACTTCCATTATGAATCTAATCCCATGACAAGATCGTCCAACGTGTCAACATGGTGACTAGATCGAAATGTGGTTTGGAATGAGTTGACCGGCACTAAAGGTAGGATGGGGTCCATGGATGGGAAGGGAGGTGGGACCGAGCCTTCCTTGAGCCATCTAAGAAGTGGCTCGGCTATATAAAGAGTACCCGTTAGAAATACGGGTGGCTCGGGCTTTGGTAATTCCAAATGAGGTGGTTCCGAATCAAGTTCAAAAATTGAGAGTGATGACATTGGAGCTCTCATGGGTGAGTAAGGAATGTCCTTCTCGTGGAGAAGGGGTCCTTGGGGTGGTTCCGGGAACAACCAATCTACCCCGATAGTAAACCGATCTAGGCTAGTACTAAACCGATCTAGGCTTGTACTAAACCTTTGCACTTGTCCCATCATGACTTGGAACATTGCGACCACTTCATCGGGACTATAGGCTCGAGGTGCGGCCATGGTTGCAAAGATGGGGTTGGGTCCCCTAGGAATGGATATGCAAGGCCATTTTTTTGTTTTGTTTTTTGCAAGCACCTAGACACGACATAGAATGAGATGCACATGCAAAGTTAAAATGAGACTCGACTACAACCTAGACACAACCAAGATTCGGTACGCGGCGGAGTTAATTGATCCGAAGATCACTCGCGCAAGTGTGCGGCCTTCCTGATAGGCGTAGCCTAACGTTCGGACAACACCTTTTTATATACCGATTAATGGTATGCAAATACAACTCCTAAGACCGACTTAGACACTTAGACTTAAATGACACTTTTTTTTTTTTAGACACCCTAGACTCAAACTCGCTCTGATACCAAATTGATGCGGGACGGACCACGGACATGACAAGCTCGCGATTGTCCCTTAGCGAGGGAAGCGTCGGACGTGCGCGGTTGAGAAACCAGCAGTGAGCTAGGGTGGTCGGCTCTCTCTCGTGCCGGGATCGGGTCACGGGACGGTCGCTCTCTCTCTCGCAGCAGTGGTGATACAACAATATATATATAGCTAACGGCCCTACAACATGCTCTCTAGCAGCAGCATAAGAGATATATATGAATAGAGCAAATGCCGAGTAAGGGAGCGAATACGATACCTCTACGCTCTCGGCGTGGGGAAGACGGACCCGGCCGAACTCGTACTCCCGGGATGATTAATACACAATTATTACAGCAATGGACTACTTCCCACTCCACGTAGGGAGGTAAAGGTGGTGAGGACACGCGCCGCATTACTCGACGGAGCACACGGAGCACGCCAGCATCCCTTTGGCTCGGCGATCACTTGGTGGACTAGCGGAGTTATCTTCATTTATTTTATACTTTAGGCCATGCTGGGCCTTGGTTTAGTCCCTGCGTGGACACTTTTTATTATTATGGACCTTTGTAGGCCAATTGGGCCAATTAGGCTTCCATTGGGTGATGTTAGGCTTATTAGTTAGGCAAAGGGGAGAGTGGGACACTTGTGATCCACCCTTCTTGGCCCATTTGGGCTGACCACCTTCCCACATGAGTTGGCCCATTGGGATTTGCGCCCCCCCCTTGTGGGCTAGGGTTTGGGCTAGGAGTGGAGTGCGCCCCTCTCCTTGATTCAAGGAAAGGAGCGCACCCCACCTTCCCAAATAAAGAAGTGCACCCCTTTTTGTTTGAATTCCCCCCCCCCCCCTTGCTAGGGTTTTGAACCCTAGTTCCCCTCCCCACATATAAAACATCATGTATTTTTCTTTGGAGAACAATTATTGAATGAATAGAAAGAAAAAGTTGCTGTTTCTCTTGAAGGAGGCTGCGCCCCCCTCTGTTTCCCTTTGATCCTGCGACGGGATCAAGCCTGGGGTGTGACTCCCCATCCCCTCGGTGCGACGCCGAGGTTCCCCCTCTCTTCTATCTCTTCACAGATTCAAGCTCAGTGCAACCAGATCTTGTCTCCAAGAGCTGCGACATCCCCCCTCTGTTCTTGGCGACTTTGGGCGACCAGCCCATTTCTGGGTGATTCTGCTACGAGTCGCCAACGCGTGCGAGGTGGTCTTGCCTCATTCGGAGTTCGGCATCACCCGTGGCGATTTTCTTCGTGAGCGCGCACAGGACCCCCTCTCCCTGCCAGCCAGGTTCTGCCCGCCCCCTTGAAAAAATCCCACGGGATGGACATCAGCGAGTTTGGATGTGGGATCTTCACCGGTCGTACCTCTCTTCGTCCTCTTTCCAACGCCGCCGACCTCGCCTCATTCCGACGTCCGAGCTGTTCGTGACGTCCGTTCCCGTGAGGTCGCACAGGTCTGCCCTGTCCACCCGGCGCCAGGATCACCTGCGGATTCCCGAGCTTGCTGCACTCAGCCACGACCGTATCTGAATGATCCCTTCAGTCGGGACCTGCTGCTCTGCGTCTTCTTCATCCTCCAACAAGAGGAGCTCCGTTCGCTCTTCGGAGCTATTTCTTGTCATTTTTCCCGCTCGATCACATGGTTCTGGGAGCAGAATCCCTATCACAACTTGCAGGTGCGCCCCCGGCTCCCACGGACGGAATCTGCATGCCCCCTTTGGCCGAGGCTTCCTCCCGTGACCTAGCTACGCGCCCTCGCTGACGGCGCATCAATCGGACACCGGATCAGGTCGTGGGAGCTTTCACCGCCGAGTCGCGCATTGCTGCGAACCTGCCGACCACCGCCCGGATCCTCCTCGCGGCCAACCCTTCACCGAGTGCCCCCGTCAGCCCGTGCATTGGCAGCCCCGACTCCATATGTTGTAGCCTGTTATCTCCCTGCGAGGAGTGGGCATTTTTGGGTTGGAGTTGTATTATTGTTCACCTTGTGTATCGGGGTTGTTGGTCTCGGCCGGGGTTTCTTCCCCACGCCTAGGCGTGGAGGTACGTGCGATGCTCCCTTTGTTGGCATTTGCTTTACTAGTATGCTTTCTATTATGCCGCGTGAGTGCTTAGGATCCTAGCTAGTCTTTTAGTCACCGCGTGACTGTGAGTTGAGAGCACCCATCCCGTGGCCCTAGTCGAGCGCCGAGCTTGGACTAGATTCCCTTAGGTGTACGGCGGTTCCTTAGCCGCTGAGATCCCCGCGCTTCCCTCATAGGGACGGTCGTTGGGCTTGAGTTTCTTGTTGAGAGACGCCTCCACCCGGAGGAACGCTACGGAGGTCAGCCGCCCGGCTTGCCTTTGGCGTGCGAGTGCTGGCCGCATTGTGTTGCATTCATAGGTCCTAGCCCTTTCAGTCCCGTCCCGCATCAAAAGGGCTACACAAGTGAGCCCGGGAGGACCGATTCCGGGTTGACGGGCGGCTTCTCGCGTAGCTTCAGCAGCACACGAACTTGTGACTGTGGGGCCCACGTGCTGGCCGGAGGGACCGTGTGGGACCCGGTGGCACCGCTGTAGTGGGGGACGCCTGGGGAAGCGCTCCCTGGGATGGCGGCACACTGGAACGTCGACCGGAGGCCGGGCGGCTCCGATCGTCACCCGTCGGAAAAACTTCTCACGGATCTGCAACTTCTATTTTCAGGCGCGCGCTCCAGCGAGAACGGACGCTGCGATCAGCCCCGATGTCAGATCGACACGAAACTGGTGCCGTTGGAAAGCTAACTTGAAATACGTCAATCTAGAACCAGAGAGAAAAAATGGAGTGCTCCAGATCTAGCCTTGACCGAATTTCCAAGCTGCTGTTGTACAGTGCCCGAACTCTCAGAACAGCAGGGAGTTTTCCTAAGAGTTACCTTTGACCGTGAGGTAGACGTCTGATTCAGCTTCTGAGCTCTTCATCAAAGTTGTGGAGGGGAAAGAGAGAAAAATGTTAACATTTTTTGTGGAGGGATTTGTGGAGGCTACGATTTTCTATGAATTTTACACTGACTGGTTGTCAGATCTGGAAACAGGCTGACAGACTGTAGATGGATTGGAAAGAGAATTTCTAAAAATATGAAATGAGCTTTAGAAATTCCACAAAAAATTTGAGGTGGAGAGGAATGTGGACAGAACTTCCAATAAAATTGGGAGATCCTGTAAAAATCAAAAAAAGGTCCGGACATGGGAAACTCAGAGTTGCTGTCACTGTAGACAGAAACCTGGCAGATCTGGGAATAAAAGAGGAACGAAATTTGAAAAATACCAAATGAAGGAATTTTGGCTTGAATGTTTTTGTGAAGATAGGGGTTCGAGAGGGGAACCACTCTTGAAAATTTTAGCTCCAGAGAAGGTGGGAGGTGGGATCAGAAATTCGGGGAAGATGCTTCTATCCTGGCTGGACAGAATACCGAAGACGACTTCGCGGCGGCTCGATGGCGGCACGAACGGCGGCGGCGACACCGATGATGATCAGAGGTGGAGAAGGGATGATAGAAGAGGGATTCACTCTAGAATTGCAGAGGGGTTGAGGGGAGAACTCCAGGAGAGAGGAAGGGGGCGCAAATCTCCAATGCTCCAAATACTTTTTTTCTATTCATTCATTGTTCTAAATGGAAAAATACAAGTATATATATGCTACACATCAAATCCAATCTCCACCATTGGATCTAGGGATGGGAGAGGAATGGCCTAGATTAAATGTGACCAACACACAAAAAAATAAAATAATCCAAGTGGAAGGGGGCGCCCCCTTGACTAGGGTGAATGGGTAGGTAGCCTACCTTTGAAAATTTTAACAACTTGTCTACCCATGTGTCATTTGACATTCAACCCTTCTAGATGGCCACCTAGGATGGTTGACCAGCCCCACATGGGTGACATGGACCAATGGGAAAGGGCTGAGGGCCCCCTTGCTTGGGCCTACTGCAATTTTACATATAAACCCACTAAGACCTACAATTGCGTACCCATATAACACAAGGGTATACATACAAATATGAAAGGACATAAATGCAAACAAAATGTGGACGGTCTTGCTTCGATGTCCCCATCACCTGTCCTCCCTCTCTCTCTCTGTCATCCCTCTCCCTCTCGTCTCTCTCTCTCATCGCCTCTCTCCTTGACAGCTCGAGGGCAATCCGTTGCTCCAGCACGTCGCGAGAAAGCTCCTCAGCCTCCCGCCGTCGCTCCTCTAGCTCCGCTATCCGAGCGTCACGCTCTGTCGCCCAGGCGTCGCGCTCCTGCTCGGCACGGACTGCATGAGCCAGGGCATCCCGGATCTCCGCCACCTGCCAAAGCTTGCATGACCCGTAAAAGATCGGTGAAGGAAGAAGTGCAACTGGAAGGAGAGCCGGGGTCAAGCAAGCACTCACTCGAGCCGCGCGGTCGCGCTCGGCCTCCTCAGCCTGGGCCACCGTATGCGCCAGCTGCTCCTGGAGGGAAGAGACCTCCGGAGGAGGGCTACACGAACTAGAACCCGCTCCGCCAGCCATCCCGACTGCCGTTGCTGGATGAGCACGCTGAACACAAGAGTAAACGACAATCAGAGGCTAAGCATCGAAAAATTCAGGTCAAAAAAAATGCATAATACATTGCAGAGACTCACCACGATCTCCAACTCCTGCCGGATGGCTGCCAACTACTGCCTGGTGTCCGCCAGCTGGGCCCGTAGGTCAGCAATAATGTTATCACGAGCATCCTGCATTTATGCACATAGGTTAGTGTCACATGCATATGCATATAGTGAAGGAAAAATCTTCATCTCGCACTTACCCCTGCCGCCCCATCGAGGTGTAGACGCTCCGCGTATGTGGCCCGGTACCGTCGCAGGTAGTCGGTGCTATCTTGTACGTGGGACACCACCGGGATTCCACCCTACTGCCAGTCTAGGTACTATGCAGGGAAGCGCGTACGCCAGTCGACGATCTTCGCCTTGCCTCGGGTCTTCCGCCCGACACGGCCCGGCTCATCCACGTCAACCCACTCCTGGGCTAGCCCCAATGTCCTCTTGACCAGCCTAAGCCACAGTGGCTCGATCTCATTTAGGCAATGGACCCACACATCCCGCCCGAAACGAGGACGGCCCGCTACGACCCAAGGCTGGCCAACATCGGCCATGCCCAGGTAGGGCCTCCACACCACCTGCATCGCCATGCATGCATCATATTAGTTGCCATTTTACTCAATTGAGTCACATGCATAAAAACAAAAAAAATCATACGCATCATACCATAGCCTCAGGATACTCGGTCAGCTCACGTCGAAGCGACACCAGCTGGTAGCCGTGCGGTGCCGCAACCATGACCGGCCTCCACCGCCGCGCCAGGGGCACGGCTGTCCTCCTCCATTGTCTGGCTCTTCCCATCGGGAGGTAGTAGTAGCTCCACACCTGCATCCGTCATGCATCATTAGCACAAGTAATGGCATAACTATGATAAAATGCATAAACAAAATATTTACCTGGAGAAAAGGTGCGAAGCCACTAACTGTCGTCTCCCTCTCTGTACTCTGAGAGAGATCGGCGATCAAGTGGGTGAGTAGAGCTGCTCCCCACGCGTAGTCCCCCACTCGGTCTAGGTCCGCTAGGATCCCGAGAAAGCGGCAATGGATGCCGTCCCCCTTCGTCCCCAGCAGAAGGCAGCCCAGTAAGAAGAAGAGGAACCTCCGGAGGTCCAGGTCCGCCAGCTCCCGCTCGCTCGGGTCCTGAGTAAAAGCCGCCCGAGCATCTCCCTCCAGACGCGCTAGGAACTCTGCTCCTCTCTCACTAACCCGCTGCCGCGGGTCCTCGAATCTGAGTGCCTCCATGATATCCACTCGGCCAACCACCCTGCTGTCTCTGTCGGTCGCGCTCGTCTCCAGCCATAGCAGGTCCAGGGCGCTCTCTCTGTAGTCGGGGTAGGTGACCCCGCTGACCGCCTCTCCGTCCACTCGTAGCCCGGTGATCCGAGCTACGTCCTCCAGTGTCGGCACCATATGCCCCCAGGGCATCAGGAACGCTCGACTCGGCGCATGCCACCGCTCCCTCAGCGCCTGGATAAGGGGAAGGTCGAGCCGGAAGGGCTCAATCCTCAGGAACGCCCCAAACCCCATGGCGTCCACCTGCGCCCTCTGGAAGTCTGGTAACCCTCGGTACGCTGCGACTACCAAGGACTAGCTGATCCGGCTCTTCATCACGCTCTGCACACCACAAAGAACAAACACAAAAATCACATCAGTAAAAACAGGGCTGTAATTAATGAACATAATAACAACATAATAACCAAAAAAAAGACCACAAAACATTTAATTTTTAATTACTTTTTTGAGGCGTCCAGGGGCCTGGACGCCTCTTTATTTTCTTTGTTTTTTTAAATAAAAAAATAAAAAAATAATAAAAAATTGTTTGAGGCATCCATGGGCCTGGACGCCTCTTTATTTTCTTTGAAATCCGAAAAAAAAATAATAATAATAAATTGTTTGAGGCGCCCAGGGGCCTGGATGCCTCTATGCATTTATCTTATTAATTTCATAAATAACAACAAAAATACATTAATAATAATAATAATAAAAATAATAAAACATGGAGGCGTCCACCGGGTTGGACGCCTCAACAGTCAGCCTCCTCCTCTCACAACTGCCTCTGTCCTGAACGCTGTCTCTCGCCCCATTTTAAGCTTAAAATCACTCAATAATGCAACAAAGTGGAATTCTAAGGGACTTACCGGGTCGTGCTCATCCTCTCCCGCATCCTCGGGCCCCTCCAAGGCCAAAAGAACCTCCTCCTCCTCCACGGTGACCGCCTCCGCCTGATCCCGCGTTCTCCGCGGACGACGGGCGAGCCGCTTCCGCTTCTCACCTCCCTGACTCGCTTCACCACGCTCCATAGGCTCAGATTAAGGGCAGAAGGGTCGAAGAATATGAGATGGAGCCAGAGAGGAGAGACGAAGAGAGCGAGAATGTGAGAGGCCGCGTGCGCGGCCGCTCTTTTATTTGAACCCCCGTTTTTGGACGCGTCCAGGCGCCTGGACGCGTCTATAAAATTTTTTTTTAAAAAAATATAATAAACGCGTCCAACGGGTTGGACGCGTACAAAAAAGTTTATTATTAAATAATAAAAAGTACAAAAAGACAAAGGAAAAGGATTAAATCAAAACAATTTTTTTTTAAAAGCGTCCACTCATCTGGACGCGTTTAAAATAATAATAATAATAATATTTATTAATAATAAAGCGTCCACTTATTTGGACGCATCAAAAGACAAAAAAATGAAAACAGAAAAAATAATAAAAAGAGGAAAAGATAAAAACCCAAACTTTGCACATTCCCAAATTCTAGATTTTATTCCATTAGAAAGCAGAGTGAGCTACATTAGGGGCTTAGGCGCTTTAGGCCTTAACTTCCCCAGTTCAGTTACATAAGCCCTCCACAGCTCGCATTCTTCCTCCACATGCGCTAATGCCTTTCCCGCAACACTTGTCTTCCAGGGTGCTTTAATGGCCTTCGCTTCCTTCGCATCCGCTTCCGTGCCCAACTCCCCCTTCTTCAAAGGAACGATGCCGGTTAGGAGTGGGAACGAGTGGCGTGGAATGCCGATTTGGATGCAGCACCGATGCACGTTATAAAGAATAAACTCCGTCGCGCCGATCAGTTGGAGTTCAGCTCCGGGAGAACACCTCGCGAGGAGTTCGCGTGAGAGTAGGCATGCGGTGCGCAAGTGAAAAAGCTTTGCATCATAGTTCTGAAGTGAGACCTCCAGTCTTCACGTTTCCTCAGCCACGGAACACGGTTCGCTATGGTACCACTGAAGCCTAACACATCGGTTATGTGATGAAGGGGGCTTTGTTGGAAGAGCTTCGAAGCAGTCGGCATCCCCTCGCGGTGATCAAATTTGAAGTGCAAATCAATCCAACAATTCATAAGAAGTGCGCAACCGAAAGGAGGCTTACCCATGCTGGAGACAGTAAGGCCACTGTAAAGGTATGCAAGGACGGCGGGTCCCACCCTCTTTCCACTCCAAATCCCGCAGATGGCACTCAATTGGTCCTCCTCCACTATGTTGTCAGTATAAGGAAGTAAGAGAGCACCCGCCAAACAGATGGTAAACCCTTTCATGATTCCTTCCAAGTGGTCATCGTCTGGTGACCCTCTCAGGGCATCCATGACCCATTCCGTGAGCTTTTGTAGATCAATTCCCTTTTGTGTCCGGACCTTTCTAGCAGCACCAGGCGGCATGAAGCTTCCGAGGACACACTCGGAAGTCACCCTTGTCAGCATCCGCATAACCTTTATCCTCCCGTCACTCTTGAATTTCTTCAGTCCGAGCAGAAGTTCCACCTCTTCGAGGAGGATGGTCGCCTCGAAGGTAGGAAAGATGAAAGTGTGGGTCTGGGGATGCCAGATCTCCACCAATGCGCCCATAGCCGCCCAGTCCATGCGAATCCTCTCATAGTGCTTGGCATGGATAAGAAGCCCTTGCAGATGCCGCTTCGTGATTATGGCCCTCATGCCGATGGAGATGTTGGAGGTGAGTTTCGAAAGCCACGGCAGCTTGGAAAATTTCCTCGGGCCTGGGAAAAGAGGGCATGGCTAGAAGAGAAAAAGAAAACAAGGAAGGAAAAGAAGTGAAAAGAGAGTTCGCGCGGAGAATTTGAAATAAATCAACTTACCATATGCGACTAGATCATCCCACTCAGATGACCTTCGAGGTCGGAAAGTCGCCTGATCTCGCTGCTAGGCCTGCTCCTCTTCATAAGGCGGGAAGACTCGCCTTCCATCCTGAAACCCTTAGATTTCCTCTCCTCCTCCCCTTTAAGCTTCTAAGCCCACTCCTTGGTGCATTTGGCTGAACTAGCCTAAGGGAGCATTTATAGGAAAGGAGAGGCGCTAAAGGACGAAATGCGTCACATCAGTGGTCAGTCGTCGGCATTTTGTCTCGATCTCCCTTGTACTGTGGTGCGATTCTGTTGCTTTCTGATGTTATTAATCTGTGCAGGTTTTACTAACGGACACCACTGTCCCATCTCATGTACCACCATTCGGTGATTGGTCCCACCATGTCATGCATCATATTATATGATATTTACGCTATTAGAACATGTCAAGGACCTTGCGACCCGAACGAATCTGGGATTTGAGTTCCCCTTCAACAAAAACGGTGATGATTTCACAGGAATTTGGGTTGTACGGATATGCCGTTAATTTGTGGTAGCGTGGGGACGATGGTTCCGTTCAGTGAGTTGATGCGCAGATAAACGAGCCCCAGCTCAGTGTCAACTCACCGAACCGATATCCTGACCCATTCTTAACGAATTGATAATATTATCCTTGGCTATTTTCTATTTTAGTTTGTTTTAAGTTTTCCTTTAAACCCAGCATGCATTCATGTAGGACTTTAATTCCATTACGGAAGATCATTCAAAGTAATTCGATTGTGAAGACCACTGTGCTCCAGTTCTTACAAATATGAGATATTCCACTCTGAATGAAACACTGAGCTTCCTTGAGACGACCCTACGCTGTTCTTTCGAAAGAGACCCTTGTTTGGACTGATCCTCAAATATTCCTTTACCTTTACTCCATTTGACCCACCTTGGCTGCAGCACTTCCACATTGGCTGGTAACCGCTCCACAAAGGTGAAACCTGCAGGTTTAAGACCCAGATACTTTCGCACAGAGAAGTTGGTCCCTTTTTCTACTCGTGCCTAAGCGCACATTTTCTCCTTCCTTGTTTGATTTCCGTCCAAGCAATTTTTGAATTCGGAAGACCTTCTTCAAGGTCGTCTCATTGAAAACTCTGGAAACATTCCAAACCATAATGTTGAAAGCGTGTCTCATCACACCTTGGCATCAACTTTTCAGTCCATTCTCACTCCATTCCACTTCACTTCAATGCCATTCCACTATGTGTCACTCCCTTACAAAGCAGACGTCAAGGCGAGGTAGCTGTAGACACGCTATTCCTGACATCATCTTGAGTAAATCTCATATTACCATATGACGCCCCACAGTGGCTTTCACATTTTGAATCACTTGAGTGCTCCCCTTTCTTTCATTTCACCTTTTGAGCGGGGGAACGTGACGCTTCTTTGAGATCCGAGCGGAAGCCACCTCACTAAGGAAATCATGCAGCACGCGGACGGCACCGCTCCCAACCGGACGTACCAAAAAAAATCCGAACTCGAAGACGTCTGACGGTTTGATGCCGACGACATTTCAGGACGAGTCCGGCAGGACTTGTTTGAGGCGTCCACTTGCCTGGACGCCTCAATCAATAAATATAAATAAATAATAATAATAATATATATAATGCTTGAGGCGTCCAAGGGACTGGACACCTCAATCTTGAGGCGTCCAAGGGACTGGACACCTCAATCTTGAGGCGTCTAGGGGCTTGGACGCCCCAATGATCCAGGTCCGGACAAGCCCGATCCACCGTCCGATTTGACGTTGTGCAAAAATCCAAAACTTAACGACGTCCTGTCAGTTGGACGCGCCCACTCGTGAGTCACGGGTGCACCTCGAAACCACGCGCTTTACCCACCGTCTATGGCTTTCGGCGGGATTCCGGTGGGCGAAAATGGGCGCGTCCGGTGTCCCAGATGCCTCAAGATTGAGGCGTCCAGGCTCCTGGATGCCTTCATAAAAATATTAAAAATCAAAAAAAAAATGTTTAATGTGTTGATGGAGGCGTCCATGGTCCTGGACGCCCCCATCTTGAGGCGTCCAGGTGCCTGGACGCCTCAAGCCACCTCCCCTCTATAAATAGAGGACCCCCTCCCTCGAAGGGAAGGGGCTGCAGATCCGACAGCGGAGGGAGATACCCTGCCAGATCTAATTTCTAACCCGTGGGTCTTTTACAGGGGGAGGTTCTGCCAGCTTCTCGGGTGCTCGCGCTCGCCAGAGGAAGGCTAGCTCCATCCGTTCTGCTTCCACGTCGTCCCCACGCTGCCGAAGCTCCGCTGGATCCCACCATCGGCACCTTCAATAAGCCATTCTCTCCCCTTCTCTTTTGTCATTTCTATCGCATGCATCATCCCATCATCCGTCATCTCCTTTCATAAGGGAGATGCATTTTTATGCACGTTTGCACGATCCCACATCCATCATAGCATTTTTCTCCTACTCGTGTCCGAGAGAGGTTTAAAAACAACACCAACCAGGTGTGTATCTTGCCATGATTTCATTATTCTTCATCAAGGGACTAATACTACACTGCCATCTTTTCTGATCCACCTATTATTTGTCTGTTTCTTCTTTTGCAAGGGTAACCAAGGAAAGCCCTCTCCATCGGGCGGCCGAAGGGAGAGGAAGAAGCAACCCGCCATCTGCCGCTTTTGAGGTAGGCACGATCACTTTCTTTATTTTGGGGTCTCCGGCCCCTGGCGATCACATCATATTCTCGAGGCCGCGGAGAGTCATTTCCCGCAATGGCCGTTTAAATTTTCGTCACTTATATTCTGTGCTGTTCTTATATCTGCTATATTCTCGTGGCCGTGGAGAGTCAGTTCCCGCAATGGCCGTTTAAATTTTCGTCACTTATATTTTGTGCTGTTCTTATATCTGCTATATTCTCGAGGCCGTGGAGAGTCATTTCCCGCAATGGCCGTTTAAATTTCGTCACTTATATTATGTGCTGTTCTTATATCTGCCATATTCTCAAGGCCGCGACGAGTCATTTCCCGTAATGGCCGTTTAAATTTCTGTCACTAATATTCTGTGTTATTCTTATATCTATTATATTCTCGAGGCCGCGGCGAGTCACTTCCCGCAATGGCCGTTTAAGTTTCCGTCACTTACATTCTGTGCTTCTCATATATGCTCATATTCTCGAGGCCGCGGCGAGTCATTTCCCGCAATGGCCGTTTAAATTTCTGTCACTTAAATTCTGCACTTTTCCCATCCCCCGAGGTCGTGGAGAGTCATTTCCCGCTATGGCCGTTTAATCCCCATATCTTATTACATTGCATCTGTCCCGCACGTCCCGCTGGAGCAATCTCCCGTGGTGGTCTCTCTCCTCTCCTCTCCTCTTTCTGTGTTGCAGCAAAACGAGCCCCTCGCACGCTCCGCTTCGCCTCCTCTGGCATTCCACGTGATGTCACTCACACTAGTCACATACTCACTTAGGCACTCATATAGGCACTAAGTTCACTTAGGCGCTCAAAGACACTAAAACTCATATAGGCACTGAATTTCACTTAGGCACTCACATAGGTGCTAAAATTCACTTAGATGCTCACTTAGGCGCTAACATAGTCACACGACCATCACCTATCTAAACATAGTCGCACTGAATTCCGACAGTCACTGAAACCTTGATAACATAGGCACACCCATCGTCGATCGACTATCTCGTGAAGCAAACATAGGCACACTTAAAGACTCACATAGGTGCATAAACAGTTCGATTGCCTATCCAATGATCACCTATCTTTAAATTCATTATGTTTCACATAGGCACGGTCTATCATCTATCCATCAACATAGTTGTTGGGATATCAACTATCCTAATGATAAAGTGAATGAACGTAATGGTCGCCTATCTTAAATATATAGTCAAATACACAATCGACTATCTCAACATAAACTGACTATATATATAGTTGAAATAAAGCATCATCTATCTCATCTTACTTCGACTATCTAAATAGGTTAAAAAGTCACATAGTCACACATGTCATCAGCTATCTCAAAAGTTGTTGCCTGTAGCTGCAGAATTAAAATATGACTATGTCTAAAATAGATTAGTCGATCAGTTCACTTCTAAATCGACTGTGTCAAACAAAAGACAAAAATAGTCAGAACGACTATCTGTCTTTAGTTACAAGAAACGACAGCTATCCTAAATGACCAAAGGTTTCTTATAAAAATGATAGCTACAGTTTAAATATTCATCTTAATAATTAACTTAGTCATTGCAGAAAAAGGATTTGTATTTCATATCGACTAAGACATAGTTAAAGTAACTATCTCTCTAAGATTCAAAATTCAAATACATTATGTTATGTTGTAAGACATTAAATGCTATCTGTGCAGTATGTAAGCGTACATGTTCCTTTCCTGTGAAACATACCTAACCAAAGGCCTGGCAAGGTCATTATTCTTAACTCTATTTTAAGAAATAACAGACTAGAAAGTTACTATCAAAATAGATGATACAAATGCGTGTCGAGTTCAATAGTAAGAAGGGAGTATTCTATACAGCCATTCTTGACTTTATAGAATAAACAATCTCCTCTGCAATGTGACAGCTCTAGGAAAAAGGAGCACACTCTCTCTCTCAGAAAAGTGGTCTGCTAAAAGATACGACGGTGTAAGGAAGATCTTCAAGAGAAAAGCACGAAGTCAATGAAGCTATCTTAGGAAGGATCTGACCTGTCTTCTCATTCAAAGGAACACGCTAAATCTAAAATAGTAACGATCACTATATATGTTGATAGCTACTCGCTACATGTAGAAACATGATGCTTTTCAACAAACACATAATGTATCTAACGAATACCTGGATGAGTCTAAACGGTCATCAGGATGTATCCAACGGTACCATTATGTTGTCCAGTAAATGACTGTCTATCCAAAGGGGGGGTGAATGGGTTATTAAAAATTAATCGCAATGAAATATGACGTAAGCACAATGATAGTGATCAATCAAAATAGATCATTATATGATAATGAAAACTTGTGTGCAACGGAAGCTAAATATGAAGGAATATAACAACAAAAGTAATCACACAAGGGACGCAAGAAATTTATACTGGTTCGACACTGATATCTATCAGTACTACGTCTAGTACCCAGCAACTATTGGGATTTCCACTATCTCTCCCACCTGGGAATAGTACAAATGCTATTTTTGGCATGGTGTTTAGCTCACCACGGGCATCCTCTCACTAAGACCCCAACTGACTTGTGGGTTAGCCAGACCTAGCCATTTTTGATCAGGTGTTCAGCCACACCATGGGGGTCTTCTCACTAAGACCCCGATTGACACTTAAGCCACAGCCAAACCTGTAGGATACCGATCTCCTACTGATACTCTTACTCGTAAGCAAGGATTTCTCCCCGCAAGGAGAAGAACACATCTTTAAATGAGGTCAGATAGAGAATGCCTCCAAATAGGCAGATTGTGTACACTAAATACAAACATGTTCAAGATGAAAGATCGGAATGAAATACAACAATCTTGAACTAAATCGAAAAGCCTTCAAAAATAAATTAAAGAAATGCAAAAGGCATGAGAAAGATCAGAAGAGAATGCAGTAGATGATTGGCACATCAGATCCTTCTTCACTTAAGCACGTTGTAGAAGTGGTTGAGGAAGAAATTTACTTACTTTTCACTCAATGCTTTCTATGTAAGCATGTGCTGAAGATTGGACTTTCTCACTAGATTTGCTTGTGGATGTGTGCTTGATCACTCAGTTGTTCTGCATAGGTTTGCCCACTCCGTGCTCTTTCTTCTCTACCTTGTTTAGTAGCTTCACACATATATATATATAGCTCTTCTTGAGTTGATTCTGTGAGACTCTACCTGGAGAACGTTAGACATAATTTGCTAACCATTAGACTCATCCAGGAGATCTTTAGAGAGAACATGAGAGCTTGCTATTATTATGTCCTGTTTAAGTAATGGGATGGATAGAAGATCTCTCTCTCTCTCTCTCTCTCATTCTCTCTTTTTGATTTCAAATATTTTTCTAAGGAGAAGATCTCCCTTTTCAAGGTATCCTTTGTATCAGTGCCCTTTTTCGTAGGTTTTCCTTTTTCCTAGGACTGTCAGACAGTAGACTTGCTTATTTTGTAGAAATGAGAAGGTCAAGTAATGCCATACTAAATTGCTTCATTCTATTCTCCTATTGTTGAAACATGTCCCTGAGTATTCTGCTTTTGTTAGACAGCCTAAAACATTATAAAGAGCTTGATCTTTCTAGGTTGTTAGTCAAGTGTTTATCAGAAGCAAAAAACATAGTATTATTTTTCATATGTTCTGCAACAGCTGTTATTTGAATTTTGAATTTTACTGAGATAGTCATTGTCACGTCCCGAGCGCGGAAGATACTCGGATGCGTGACGCATCTATATAGATCGTGTCATTAGAGTGATAGAAATTTGACATACATAATTACAGAGTGCGCAAAAGACTAATAAAATCTAATAATCTCAATAGTCCAAGTGGTGATTATTTGATTAACCAAAGGAATTAAAAGATAGTCCATGACAATTCCAAATTTAAAATCCAACACTAGGCTACATGCCTTAACAAAGTTTATACCACTAACTGACATAGCTGGGAATACAAGGTAGACTCAAATAAATTCAAAAGACACGACTAGCTAATGATAGGTGATTGGCATTCTAGCACTCTTCACTCGGTCTCAATCCCATTCTTGTGGACGTCGCTATCCGAATCACCTGAAAATGTTAGGAAGCAACTGGATGAGCGAATCGCTCAGTAGGAATTACATCTCAAATTCGAGCAATCTTTACGTGATTTATCATTTGCATGTATTATCAGTATGGCTATGCATGACGTACGTATAAGAGAATCATGTATATATGTAAATCTAGTCATGATGAACAATAAGAGATCAAGAACTGTATAAAGAGTATATCAAGATTTCAAGTATTTGATAAGCAGTATTTCACGAATTTTATAGATGTAAATGCCACTTTGGGGCAAGCAGGGATTCGTGTACAAGTATGAACGTAAGTACAAGAACGAGCTCATGTACAAGTATATCTCAGGTACGAACAAGTAATAATTCAATTCAAGCAAGTAATGTCATGTATGTATCAGTAGAATTGGCTATTATCAAGCAAGTATTCTACCCTTTCTCGGGCTACAAGTCAAGTAATGCCCGTTCCGGGTCACGCAAGTCAAGTCAAGTAAAGAGAGAGTAGGGGTGGAATGTCTCAAGTCAAGCAAGTACTCCGGTGCAATGCTAAACACCATGGTCAATAAACTCCCATGGGCACAAGTACCTTCGGGTGCTCCTCCCAGGATCAGACCGGGCCCTATATGCACAGTATTTCATGTATTCCCTTTGACATCAACTCTCATTTATAGCCAATATGGAATTTCAAGAATTAAGAAACGTAGTATTACAGACGAGATTAACTAGTCAATTGGTTATGGAGGACTCTAGAGGTGGCCCCTACAGGCTCAAGAGGTGGCTCTCGTCGTGTAGCACTTTGCGCCGTATGGCCTCAAGAGGTGGCTCCCACAACGTAGCACTTTACCCTGCATGGCACTTAGCTCCAACACCCCCAAATGGTAGTTTAAGAGGTTCAAGGTTTGACCATGTAGGATATACACAAGTAGATTTTTCATGGAATGGAAATTCAAGAACTCATAATACGCAGAAGTATGGATTAGGGTTGTGTTTACACAAATCACGAGACAGATCAAGATCAGAAGCTGTAATCAATGAGTTGGCATTTGGGGATTTGCTAATCTTTCAAATTTTCAATTTTTAGAATTATATATATATATATATATATATATATATATCAAATTGGCGCCTTCCAGGGAGTCTTCATTTAATTGAAGACGACCTGGCCGTCGCTATTTAAGTAATTGGCGCCCTGGCTTGGGGTGCCAATTGCAGAGGGCATTTTTTTGAATATATATATATATATATATATATAATTAAAGAATTGGCGCCCCTACAAGCAGTCTTCAATTAATTGAAGACTTGCTGGCTGCCGCTATTTAAAGAACTGAAGACTTGCTGGCTACCGCTATTTAACGAATTGAAGTCTTGCTGGTTGCCGCTATTTAACGAATTGAAGACTTTGTGAGTAGTCTTCATTTAATTGAAGACTCTCCGGGGTGTCTTCAATTTAAGTACATGTTCAACTACTGTGAGTCACCAATTGAGTTGTGCTTCGCACCAGAACTGTAAGTTCTGTGATACAAGTTATTATTCATTTCTCCAAAGTTTCTCCGAATCAGAGTCCGAAGACATGGTCAGGTGGAGAAAAATCTCAGGGTTATAGAAGTATATTCAGGCAAAATTTTAGTGGTTCAGTTTAATAGTTATAGATTTTTGAATGCGTTGATTTACTAATTATTGAAAATTCTAGAAAATGAAATTGACGACATGGTACATGTCTTCAATTAATTGACGACTCCTCGCGGAGTCTTCAATTTTGTAATTGGCACCCTGGTCAGGGGCGCCATTTACAAATGGTTGGTCACTATTCATCAATATAAAATTACTCTGAATCAAAAAGTAAGAGTACGTGTAGGTAGGGAAAAATGTCAGGATTCCAGAAACATGTTCATGTACAGATTTCATGCTTTAGTTTGATAGTTATGAATTTTTGAATGTGTTGCATTATTAATTACTAGAAATTGTGGAAATCAAAATGACGACACTGCGGAGTGTCTTCATTTAATTGGCGCCCCCTGAGGGGTCTTCAATTGTGAAATTGGCGCCCCTTGAGGGGTCTTCAATTTGGTAATTGGCGCCCAGGTCTGAAGCGCCATTTACCTGAGAGCTGGGACTCTCGGGTTTTCAAAACATGCAAGTATTTGATGTACAGAGGTTCTATACTAAGGTTTAAAACATGGTTATGTAAAACTTGTGTAATAAAATATGTTCAAAAACTCATGAAATCATGCTTAACAGACTATGTTCAACTCATAAAGATCATGGTAACAGTATGTATAAAAATCATATGAGACAGGTGAAACAGGCTATTAAAATATATATAACATGGTATATACATGGTTATTTCGTGATCATGGTAAAGCCAGGTGATATATAGCATGATTGACGAGTTAATCGAACTCTAAGCATGCATCAGTTAACCTATTTAGCTACTAGTTAGGTAAGGATTTGAGAACACATACCTTTTGACGTGTGATACGAGGTTTAGAATAAAGAAGCTGTAGCAGGATCGCAGCAGGACGTAGACTCGGGAAGAAGAGGCTCCTTCAGCACTGATGGCGGTAGTAGCCTCTGTCAGTGCTATGGAGGGGATTAGTTATAGGGAATCGTAAGACATTGATTTAATGCCTTGCGGGTCCTGCTGAGTAGGCATGAGGTTTGCTAGCTAAAATGAGGTTGTTCGTGTCTCAACCTTCTAGAAACATAGGTTTAAATGATGCCCTTGTAAGGGGTCGTTCATTAATCTAGGTGGTACTATTCACGTAAATGACGCCTTGCATGAGGTCGTTAATTTTTAGATAATTCTGCCACATTCACGTGTTAGCATTCAAGATGTACATATATATATTAATATTATAATGGGATGGGGTCCTATTGAAAATGGCGCCTCCATGCATGGTCTTCAATATTAAAATTGGCGCCCAGGTGAGGGGTCTTCAATTTGGAAGTTGGAAAAGGTAGAATCCACTTATGTACAACCCATGGTCCATGTATTTAAAGTTGTCTTGTACATTTATATAATAACCCTTTCATGGTTTGTTTCTTTGTACAAGACCTCCCATGTAAGATTCTTTACCCATGTGTATAAAGTTGGATTGCACATTTGTATGCTAGTCCTCCTATGGTTTAGTTCTTTAAACAAAGCCTAGAATTCTTTTAAGAAGAGTAAATTACGTAGGCATAAAGTGATGGGTTGAAATTTTATATACTAACCCCCTAAGGTTTGGCTCTTTACATAAAACCCTCATGATTCTTTATGGCATAAAGTAAGGTTGGCTTGTATATTTATGTTATAGTCCTTGTGAGGTTGGGTTCTTTATGTAAGGCCTTCAAGTATGATTTCTTTTAGGAAGAAGTTTTAAATTTACTTAATGGTATTTATCAGGGGTGCTACAGTCATTTAGTGATGGGAATCGACGCCGAGCAAGTACTTTTCATATTACATTTATGTCCTTTAGTTTATTTTTATGTCCACGGGAAAGTATACGCGCAATTGTACGACTTTATCAGTCAATGCGTCACTCCCGTAGATTGTGTGGGTTTCTATGTAATTTGCCGGTAGGACTAGCAAGGGGGCCCTCAGCCCTTTCCCATTGGTCCACCTAGACCATGTGGGGCTGGTCAACCAGCCTAGGTGGCCTTCTAGATGAGTTGAATGTCAATTGCCACATGGGTAGACAAAGGGGGTGATTTTTCCTTGGTAGGCTACCTACCAAGTCAAGTTGTCTCCCTTGCCACTCCATAGTCAATAGGCCGCCCCCCCTTCAATTTTTTATTATATTTTTTTTGTGTTTGTGACATGCCATCCAGACCCTCCATATCCCATCCCTAGATCCAAGGGTTGAGGTTGGATTTGGTTGGAAGCATATATAAGCTTGTATTTTCATGTGAAAATTAGTGAAAATTCAGAAATTTTGTTGAATGCCAAGAAGGCTCTTGCGCCCCCATCCCTCTCCCCCTGGTTTCCTCTCCTCAAACCTCTATTTCTAGAGTGTATCAATCTTCTATCTCCCCCTCTCAACCTCTGATCTTCATCTGTGCCGCCGCCGCCGCCGTTCGTGCCGCCTTCGAGCCGCCGCGAATCCGTCTTCGGTTTTCTGTTCTGCTGGACAGAGGTGTCTTCACGAAAATCCTGCTACCAGCCACGACCTCTTAGTGGTTTGTAATTGTTATGGTGTGTTCTTATCTTCCAACCCATCATCCACAAAAACATTCAGGTCGAAAAGCCTTCATTTGATATTTTTACAATTTCGATCTTCAATCACTCCCAGATCTGTCCTGTCTCTGTCTACAGTGACAGCAACTCTGAGTTTCCCATCCCCGACCTTATTTTTGATTTTTGTTGGGGCTCCCAATTTTATTGGGCATTTTGTCCATCCTCCCCTACATCCACCATTTTTCTTGATTTTTTATCCGCCCTCTATCCATTTTTCAAAATTCGTGTTCTATCTCTGCTACAGTATTTTCAGCTAATTCCCAGATCCGACCACCTTCCAGTTCAAAAATCAGAACAAATCACAACCACCTCAAAACCCTTCATACAAAATAGTTCCGATTTCCTAGCTTGATTTCCTACAACTTTTCTGAAGACCATAACTTCAGATTCAGACGTTCACATATCGGTCAAAGGCAACTCTCAGGAAAGTTCTCTACAGATTTGAGAGTCCGGTTACTATACAATAGAAACTTAAAAATTCATTAAAGCCAAGATCCATGCAGATCCAGGTCTGATCTCCAGGCCTAGGTTGAAGTATTTGAAGAGGTCTTTCCAACGGCGCTAGTTTCGTGTCGATCCGACGTTGGGGCTGATCGTAGCGTCCGTTCTCGCCGGGACGCGCGCTGAAAACCAGAAGTTGCAGATCCGTGGCCGGTTGTTCCGACCGGTGCCGATCGGAGCCGCCCGGCCTCCGGCCGGTGAACCAGCACGCCTCCACTCCAGGGAGCACCCTTCCAGGCATCCTCCAGCACAGCGGTGCCATCGGGTCCCACACGGCCCCTCCAGACAGCACGTGGGCCCCACCGTCACAAGTTCGGGTGCTGCCGAATCAACGCGAGAAGCCGCCCGTCAACCCGAATTCGGTCCTCCCGGACCCCATTGTGTAGCCCTTTACCTCCCTGCATGGAGTGGGCAGCGAGTTGTATTTCTGTAATACTGTGTATTATTGTTCCGGGAGTACGAGTTTTGGCTGGGTCCGTCTTCCCCACGCCGAGCGCGTGGAGGTACCGTTCTCGCTCCCTACACTCGACAGTTGCTTATTTTCATATATACTTGTTTATGCCACTGTTAGAGAGCATGTTCTAGGATCGTAGCTCGCTTTATATTTATATCACCGCTGCTGCGAGAGAGAGCGTTACCGTCCCGTGACCCGATCCGGGCACAAAAGTGTGAATTGACCACCCTAGCTCTAGCCGGTTTCTCAACCGTGCACGTCCGACGCTTCCCTCGTTAAGGGATGATCGCGAGCTTGTCGTGTCCGTGTCTCGTCCCGCATCAATTTGGTATCAGAGCGAGTTTGAGTCTAGGGTGTCAATAAAAAAGTGTCATTCATTAGTCATTTATGTCTAAGTCATGTTTAGGGTCATCATTGTTTTAAAACAAACAAAAAAAGTGTCTTTTGCATTGCATCCCAATAACCCGGTATATCAAAAGGTGTTGTCCGAATGTTAGGCTACGCCTATCGGGAAGGCCGCACACTTACGCGAGTGATCTTCGGATCGATTAACTCCGCCACGTGCCGAGTTTTGGTTACGTCTAGGTACATCATCTTGTAGTGTGCATTTGCCTTAGTCGGTGTCTCCTACTCCGTGTCTTGCATGCCCACTCATCGAGGTACTCAATACTCACCCCCACCACCACCTATGGTGGAATCCCGAGTCTATAGTTCCGATGAAGTGGCCACATTGTTCCGAACTCTTATGGGGAAAATGAATGGGCTGAGTGAGCGCATGGATGAGTTAAGTACTCGAGTGGATAGGATGGAAGGGTTGAGTACTCAGGTGAATGGCCTAGGCACCCGCCTAGAAGAGAGGATGAAGACCGTAGAGGATAGGGCCGCCGGGTCGAACCAGTCCGTTCAGGGATTGGTCGGGAGAGTTGCCGCACTAGAGAAAGGACCAGCCCAGGCACCCATCCCACCTACCCAAGGTCAACCAGAGCCGGATCACCAACCCGCGACTCCAAGGGTTCAAGGGGTAGCTGTTAGGAGGCACGAAGTCCCCGAGGTGCATGACTATGAGTCCGATAATGCGCATCAGGGGCATGGTCGTGATCATCGCCACACACGGCGTACCCACGACCAAGATATGGATGAACGGGCCATTCGGACCGTTCGGGCCGACCCTCCCACCTTTGACGGGTCCTTAGACCCAAAGGTCTATCTTGATTGGTAGGCTGGTATGGACCGATATTTTGAGTGGTTCGAGATGTCGGACCAACGAAAAGTCAAGTACGCCAGGATGAAACTTTTAGGCCAAGCACAAACCTATTGGAGGAACATGGAGAACCTATTGTTTCATCGTCAAGAATCCCCGATCGATACATGGACCGATATGAGGGAGAAGCTTAGGAAGAAATATCTCCCTACCTCCTACCGCCAGCGTCTTATCGAGAGGTGGCAAAGCCTCACCCAAGGAGACCGGTCCGTCTCTGATTACATCGCCGAATTTGATGAATACTACTTGCGATGTGATGCCACGGAGGAGGATTCCCTTATCGTCTCTCGGTTTCGGCGTGGTCTACGCCTGCACCTACGGTATGAGCTTCTCCGCCGCAAGGTGGACAAGTTGGAGGATGCATATCAAGTTGCTCTCGAGATGGAGCAATTCGAGGGAGAGTTCGAGTCTATTCCTCGGTGAAGTCCCGCTCCTCCCCGTAGTGATTCCCATGGCTCCTTAGGTTCATACCCGAGGGGACCCATGGCTCGTCCTCAGGAGCCCGCCCGTCAGGAGCACTTTGCTCCTTGACCTCACCCTCCTCCACCCCGGGATCTATTTCCACCCCAACCACCGGCACCCGCCGTCCCCCGGCTCCTATAGCCCGTCCTCTGGCACCGGCACCCCCTCCACTATTGTCCAAGGCACCTACACCTCCCCCATTGCTGCCTACACCCCCTACCTGACGGGATGATAAGGGTAAGGCCCCTTTTATAGGAGAGAGTAGTCGGTCGAGAGTGCAGTGTTTCCACTGTCACGGGTTTGGCCACATTGCCAGCGAGTGTCCCGCTCGCACCACCCTAGCCTAGGTGTTGGAGAATCCGTACCTCCCGAGCTTGAGTATGTCAATTACGTGGCCGATGAGGCACTAGCCGATGAGTACTATGCCTTGGGGGAGAAGAGTTGGACGGCTCTCCGGCCGCCCAGGATGCCGCCACCTAGTGGGCTTGATGTCACCACCATAGTCTAGAGTCATGCATGAGTCAGTGTGTTTTCCTTGTGTGGTTTGTTTTGTGTGGTTTGTTTGCATGGTTTGTGTGTCGTTTGTCTGCATGTGTCTTGTGCAAGCTCGTTGTCGTTCTCTTATGTTGTGCCCCTGGTTTTGATGATGACAACCATGAGATATGAATGATGTGTTCACCTCAATGATGAATTAAATCTTCATTCAATAATACTTTCACTTGATTTCATACTTGTTGCTAGAAAGGAACAGGGTCGACGCTGGGAGCTTAAAGCGTCCACGCATCAGTTGAAGAAGCCTTCACTGATATCCACAATCCTTCACTGATATCCACAATGTTAACTCCACGAAGCAGAGACCTTCACAAGTTATTTCACTGCGTCAATGCCAAAATAGAGTAGCGTCGACGCAGCAGTTACAAAGGGAGAGCCAATGGCTTACTGGATTACTCTGGTGCGTCAACGCATTCATCAAGTGGTGTCGACGCAGCAGGTTGATGGATCGACAAGGTGACCAGAGGGTGGACGCAGTTGCACAATGCGTCAACGCACTCCACACGAAACGTGACAGGGCTGAATCCATCTAAGTTCAGATGCTGGAACACCAATGCGTCAACGCAGCATGCTGAGAGCGTCGACGCAGCACGTCTATCTGTTGAAGACTTAATCACTAGATCACCGATGCGTCAACGCAGCAGGTTGATGGAGTCAACGCAGCAGACTTGAGTTCATGATCCCAGGATGACGAGGTACCAGGATGCTGACACGTGGCCAAATATCTGGGCGGGAAATGTGGAGGACACACGCGCCCAGTGCTGCCTCTGCTCGAGCTGCTATAAAGGGGAGTCTCGGTTGTCTGAAGAAGGATGATCAAAGTCTTGAGAGGAATAGTAAAAAAGTGCAGAAGTGCTGAGAGTTCGATCAAAAAAAAGAAGAGAAGCAGTGAGCAGAAGAAGAAGGAAGCAGAAGAAGAAGAAGAAAGAGAAGAGACAGTGAGAGCCTGCGAAAGAGAAGAAAATAGAGAGTGAGAGCAGAAGAGAAAGATTGCATGAGCTGAGAAGAAGAAAGAAGAGGAAGAAAAGAAGAAGAGGAGAGAGTCTATTGAAGATCTGTTCAGTCTGTTCGTGGATCAAATCCAGAACGACTATTGTGGTTCATTTCCAGCTTTCGTTGCTATGCTTTTCATGTTTCTTATTTTTTTTGATACTCCTATTGCTATTGTTCTTCCGATCCTCTGGACTGAGGTCGGGTTCCTCCTGGTGGGTCAGGAGAAGGGAGATCTGATCTCCGGTCTGCAAGCAGCAGGGGGGCTGCTTGTGGGTTCCCTCCGGGCTAGGAGGAAGAGAGGCTAGGCCTCTGGTGGATTGCTGGTAGCAGAGTGCGACTGGCTGGTTCACTGGTAGTGGGGCTGCTACTAGTGGGGTTCCCTCTTGGTATAGAGGAAGAGAGACGTGAGTCTCTGGTTTCTAGTGACCGTGGGTTGCTAGAGGTTCCCTCCGTGTAGGAGGAAGAGGGGAGGTTGTTCCCTTGGGTAAGCTGTGTATCAGCGTCTGTTGGAAAGCTGTGTTGCCCAGCTGTTAGTGAAGCCACACTCGGTTTGAGTGTGGGGTGGATGTAGGTTTATGAACCACCTAAAAATCTCTGTGCAGTGGTTGGTTGCTCCATATCTCCTATCTACTTCACAGGTTACATTGCATTCTCATTTATATCTGTGCTGCTTCCGCTAGTTGTTTATTTGGGCGCGGGTTACGTATTTGATCTTTGGTTTAAAAGGATATTCTACCTGTTCTTCAGATTGGTTGTCTTGCTTTGTTAGAGTTCTAGTTTTATTATTGAGCCGAAAAGTTTTTAAGGGTGGGATTCATTCACCCCCCCTCTGAATCCTCCGCACCGATCCTAACAATTGGTATCAGAGCGGTTCCCTATTTCTCCAGATTCAACGATCTGTAGGGGATCTTGCTGGTCTAATAGGTGCATTTCTGATCGGGTCTTATTGCTTGGTTTTACTCCTGAATTGATTCAATGAAGCATCCACCGATCTTTAGTGGTTCTGGATTTAAGTTGTGGCTTAGAGGTCTGCGTATCTATGTTAAACAACTTGATCCGGATCTGTGGAAGTTGATTTCGCATGGTCCACACATACTGCCAAAGAAAACGTCCAAATGGACTGACAGTGATAGATACATGTGTGATCAAAACATGAAGGCTATGGAAATTATGAAGGCTGCCACTGACAAGGCCTTACACTCGTGTTTTTATCATTGCAGGTCAGCCACCGAAATCCTGGACAAACTGAAGATAGCCTTCCAATCAAAGGAGGATGCCTGCATGATGGCCAATGGGACTGATCACAGCAACAATCAAAGTGATGAAGAGGACAATGATGATCAGGTAAATCCCTTTGAAAACTATGATTTAGATGATTGGGAAAATGCATATTCTGAGCTGCTTGAATCTCATGAACTGTTAAGGAAAAAGTATAAAAAATTGAAGAAGGGTACTGGGTTAGTTAGTTCAAGTTCTCCATGTAAAAATTGTTCTAAGATGAAGCAATTTCATAATGCCTGCATATCTGATATTCACACACATAAAAATCAGTATGAAAAATTGATGAAGAAATTTGAATGTGTTAGCTCAGAACTAAGCAAGCTAAAATCTGAAAATGACTCTCTAAAACAATCTGTTAAAGAAAATGAAGGAAGGTTAGAGAAACTCAAAAAGGAGAACACGTTGCTGACTGAGAAATGTAATGCCATAAAATCTGTAAACGTAGAATTACAGAAAGATCTTGAAAAATAGCAAAAAGACTTTAAGGAATTTGAAAACAGAGGAAAGCAAAAAGTCAATTCAGAAGATCAACTTCTAATAAATGAATTGGTTCAGAATGACAAACTTAAAGAAGAAAATGAGAAGTTAAAAATGCTGAACTCCACTATGTCAGAGAGACTTCTAACCTTAGAAAAAGGAAAAACAGTTAGTGTTGAAGTTCCTGAAAAATTGAGCAATCTGGATCAAGAAATTGAAAATTACAAAACTGCTAACAATGTGTTAACTGAATGTGTGAATTGCAGTGAGCAAGAAATTGCCAGCTATGAGTTACAAATCACCTCTTTAGAACATGAAATTCTAGATTTGAAGAGTTCCCTGTCTAAATTTGTTAATGGGCAGGATAATCTGAACAAATTGTTGGGAACAAAGGTCAACTTCCAGAAGGAGGGGTTAGGCTATAACCCTATAAATAAAAAAAACATTGAAAATAAAATTCAGACATCTTCTGTTTCTAGCTCTAATTTTAAGAAAGAGGGACTGGGCTACAGTCCAGTCATGAGGAAGGTCGATGGATCCAATTTGAAAACTATTTTTGTTAAATCTTCTGAACAGGAAAAACCTTCTACTTCATCATCTCCACCTCAGTATAAGGTTAAGAAAACAGAAAAACTGGATAAAAATCAGAAAATGATTGGAAAACAGAAAGTGAATAAAAAGGGTCCATCAGTGCATGCTGATCACAGTCTTTACACAAACTCACATGTATCTAAAAGAAAACATCATGCCATTACTGTCATAAACCTGGTCATTTGATGCATGAATGTAGATTGATGGAAAAGGATGATCTGAGTGCTACGAAATATCATGTTAAAAATCTTTCATCTCAGAAAAGGAGTGTCACATGTTCTAATTGTGACAAATTAGGACACTCAATTGCTCAGTGCTGGTTTGCTAGTGGTAAGAAAACCTTCTATTCATATCATGCTAAATTCCCTGCAAACCAACATGTTTTTAATAGAAACAAGTCTATTTCAATGAACTAGCACATCATCTATTTTAACTGCAACAAAATTGGTCACAAGACCTCTGAATGCTGGTCAGGTACTTTTGAAAGAAATTCTCTCAAATGCTCTCACTGTGGAAAGCATGGCCACACAGTCAAGGACTGTTGGCATGCTCAGGGTAGAAAAGAGAATTTTAAACATGCTAAAATCCCTGCAAATAGACATGATGTTCATGAGAATTTTAAGAGAATAAATTCCTCTCATTGTTTTAACTGTGGAAAGTCGGGTCACAGGGCTGCAACCTGTTGGCTGGCAGGATACCAAAGCAATGCTGGTTTTGGTAAACAGAACTTTAATTCTGTAAACAAAAATTTTCATACATATGCACATAAAAATCATGTTAATAAGAATGTGCATAAATCCAATCTGAAACCTGCTGCATCTTGCCATTATTGTGGTATAATTGGTCATTCAATGAATAATTGCTACCTGATGAAATCTGATGACCATGCTGCTAGGAGATTGTTTAGAAAATCTGCTAGGAATGTCACTGCTAATTCAGGACCCAAGATTTCTTGGGTGCCTATTTGTGCAAGATAGCTTGCTAACCTGCAGGTGTGCCTTGGAAGCTGAAGAATAAAGATGGGTAATAAACCAAGGCACTCAAGAAGAAAAACCCCTTCCCGAACTTTTCAGGTAAAGTTCTTGCACTTCCTGGTTTTAGTGTTACTGCATAGCATGTTAAATGTTTTTTTTCTTATTCACTCTTCATCTGCATTGTCTGAATTGATGTTTCTGAATTTTCCTCATCTGAAGTGCATATATGTGACTTGCATGCATAGCTCACTGAACCTCTGAATTACATATAGGACTGCATATTGAATTATCATGATTGGCCACTATGGTATATAAATGGTAAGCTACCAAAAGGCAGGGAGATCTGTCTGGAGGTTCTTACTATGTGTGAGGTGGTCTTTTAGACCAGGTGCTCCGCCTAGTACCATGGGTCATTTTACTTAATAGGGCATTCTGAATGTGCATAAATCACAAATTCATATGTTTAGTTTTCATGGCAAACATTGCATGTTCTCAGGGGGAGCTTAGTCATCTTTGCTTGTTGTGTCTATCTTTCCTTCAATCATCTCATCATGAATACAGTTTCAGCTTGATACTCATTTTATTGGCTATTATAATTTCATTCATACATGGTCTGAGGGGGAGTTAGCTTAAGATTAATTTCTCGGTGACAAAATGCTGAATAAAGTACAGAGTTGTTACTGCTGGTTGGATAAGTGAGTTAACGCAGTGTGGAAATAGAGTTAACGCACCAGACAGCTTATTCTTTGAGAACCTGATGTGAAGTGCCTCTGGTTGAGTGAGTTGACGCAATGATGAAACTGAGTTAACGCTGTGGGCAATTGGTTTCTGAATTTGAGCAAATGTTTGTGCTGTCTAGTTGGATGAGTTGACGTAGTACTGAGGTTGAGTTAACGCACTGAGGAATATAATTTGGAAACTGGATTTGTTTGTGAGCTAGAACTGAGTCAAAACAGCTATGCCATGGTAAAATCTCTCTGTTATATCTTTCTTTTGGAAACTTCCCTATCTCACATCAACTTGTTTTGTCCATCAATTCCGTCCCTTCCGTTCTTATCCCACAATAAAGCCTCCTTGACATCTTAGTATGAGGGAAGAACTCTAGAGCATTGAGATATGTAGATGATGTCTTAAATTCAGGGGGAGTTAAAGTGATAATTCTTGTTGAGTATGAGATATGTTCTGAATAGCTCTATGATATGCTAATGATAGGAGATCTATAATTCTTATGATATTTGAATTTAAGAACTTTTGAACCCAATAATGTACTATGTATGGAACAAAAGCTGAACATTTTAATAAAACCAGGACCTTATCATCTCTCGAACCTTATTGCTCAAAAGTAAAGAAACCAATGTGTGTAGAGGAATTTAATATTTATATTGATAATGAACTCAGAAATTATTTATAAACGCTGAAGATGCAATATATTACACATGTAATAAAATGCAGAGCAATGGTAGTTATTCACTGAGAAACTAGCCCTATGCACCAAAGAAGTGCTAAAGAGCAAGTCATGA
The DNA here is from genome assembly GCA_022559845.1 of Amorphophallus konjac. Classification (NCBI taxonomy): domain Eukaryota; kingdom Viridiplantae; phylum Streptophyta; class Magnoliopsida; order Alismatales; family Araceae; genus Amorphophallus; species Amorphophallus konjac. The sequence continues at coordinate 465,868,327 of CM040121.1, read as the reverse complement.
GGTGCACTACTATCTCTGTCTTCAAGTGAAAAATAAATTATTCCAGAGCAATGGCAACTATTAACTGAGAAACTACCTTCATGCACCTATGAAGTGCTGATAGGCATGTCATGACGTCAGTTGCCAACTCTGGTTCGTATATGCAGAATAGTTTGCTATGCTGAGTAACCAGGGACTCGGGTGTCTGATAAACATGTGTACTCGTGTCAAAAGGCTAGCTATACTTGACTGCAAATGAAAACGTAAAAATAAGTTGAAAATGCTGAAAATGTGAAAATAATCAAAACTTGTGAGTATGTTTGATCTGAAGCTCCTTATTCAACTGAGTCTATCATCAATGCCAGTTAAATTTCTCTCTCTCTGAAAGGCTTCTTAAAATTGACAGATATAAGGGACAGATATGAAAATGATTCTAGTGTGAAAAGAGTTCCACTTTTTCTCCAGACAGGTGGCTTTAGTGGTTCATGGTTTTTAATTCGATGTTTTAAGATTATTTCCTCTCTTTATCATTAAATGAATTGGAGCCTATTTACATACATCTCTTTCATGGGAACTTGATCTGCAACTCTTAAATTCTTGAATATAAGCATGTCAACTCATTATCTTAGTATCTTAAGAAAATTCCTTGAACGGATGTCCTTCTGGCTACTTATCTTGTTTCTTCTGTTCATATCTACCTCACTGCGTAGACGCAATGTCCCTTGGCGTCCATGCATTACTTCTTATACAACCTTCCTCACAATCTGGCTCACCGACTTGAACCGACTGAACCGTTCACTAAAAGGGTCTTCGTAGCTTCTTTAAAAGCGTAGCTTGACCACTGCTCGTCTCCACTCCTTTCAAAAACCCTTGGTCGTTCCACCTTCCGTGTTCTCCAAAACCCTCATAGCTTTTTCCCTGTTCCATTCACCTCGCTGCCATGGCTCCTCCGACATCCACTACAAAGGGGAAGAAGAGGGCAGAGGAACCTCCCAGACGTTCAGCATCAGCCGAAGGCATAATGGAGCCCAGCTCCATAGCTGATCACGATAAAGGGAAGAGGAAGAAGACGCGTCCCCGCAATCCTAGTCCGCCAACCAAAAAGCGGAAGGCATCTGATGTCAGGAAAGAAAAGAAGGGTTCATCTTCAGGCTCTGCAACAGGTCAGAAAGGTGCAGACAGATCTCTTCCAGTCACAGCATAAGAACCTCTGAAAGTTCTCATCTCTCGGTATGTTGATGCTACCGACCATGAGATGCTTGCAGTTTTTCAGGAACTGTCTCCGACCTTAGACTATCAGGGCTGGTGGTCGTTTGTCACAAACCATAAGGTCTATTATCCTATCCTGGTCAGAGAGTTCTACAAAAATTTGAAATATGAACCACAAGTTACAAAACTTACATCATCTGTCAAGAATGTCTGTTTCGAACTAACAAATAAGCTGTTTGCCCGAGCCTGGAAAATCCCCAAAAATGGAGTTCAGCTGCATGATTTTGAGTACGATGAGCACGATGCTTTTGCGCTCCTGACTGACAAACCCAGTGATCATTCCGATGTCAGGGAAACCTATCTAGCCAGTCTCAAAGCCAATCAATTCCCTCCATTGAATAGACTGCTCCACCACATTTGCACTTCAATGATCACACCACAGAGCAGTGGTAGAGAAAGGGTGACTGAGATGCAAAGGTTTCTACTTTACTGTATGCTAAAGAGAATACAAATTTCCCTGCCTGATGTAGTGATTCAAACTATGGGGTCTTGTCTGACACAGTCCAGAACACTTCCTTTTGCTGCTCCATTAACTGCCATTTTTAGAAAAGTGGGTGTCGACTTTGGTTCTGAGAAGAAAATAATCATTCCTCAAGGGAATGTTTACACCCTTACTTACATTCAGAAGTTCATGGGATTTAAAGTCATTGATGGTAAGCCAGTTAGAATTCTTCCCAGTTAGAAAATAGCTCCATCAGAAACAGGTCAGGCATCAAGAACAGCCACTATGGATGAAAGTCAAGTGAACAGGACAGAGATACAGATTCCATCAGCTGTGAGAGAAGAAAGACCAGAGGTTGAGGACACATTTGCTAGATCATCTAGCCCTCAGTTGGAGACTGGGGAACCCAATGGTTCTGCACCTACAATGGAACCCCTTATAACTAGAACCATTGATGTTTATAGGAGACCTTTTCCAACTTCTGATGCAGGTCCACCACCAGCCACTGTTGAAGAGATGTTCGCTCACATGTCTATGATGCTGCAGCGTCAGGATGCAAAGATGGATAAATTAATGGAGTTTACAAACTATCATCTCAACAAACTGATAGCTCGGATTGTACAATTTGAAGTTTCTGTCTTATCCGAGTGGCAGAAATTTTTACTCTCCAAGATGCTATCTGACCAAGCTACAAGGTCCGTCTTGCAGCACATATCATCTCTCCTTGACAAACTAGCCACTTTGGTGAAAGAGATGCACAGCCAACAAGCTACAACTTTTTCATCCTTTGCCAAGATTACTGATCTGTGCTATGATGTGAGGATAGCAGTTGAAACCATGAAGAGTCCTGTCAATGCACTTCCCCAATGCCTCAAAGTTGTGTTAGAAAAGATTGACAAAGTGACTGCAGCAATTCAGTCACTTGGAAACAAGTTTCACAATAAGGAATCTGTCACAGCTGATCTCTCTTCTGCCATTGATAGTGTACGCACCACTCTAAGTCACCAGCTGGGCGAAATCTCTCAGGATATCAGGAATATACTGGCCAGAGATCAATCTGCCTCAGGACAGCAGTCTCATCAGCCACCTCAAGGGCAATCCTCTCGTCAGCAACAAACACCTTCTTCTGCCAGAAAATACAATCGTTACTTTCCATAGCTCTCCCACATATACTCCCCTTCCTGATGATGTCAAAGGGGGAGGAGAATTATGAAGTCAAGCTGGAATCTAAACTAGAGTTCATTGCATCTAGAGTTCATTGCATCTGCATCAATCTTGCTGACTAATCATATGTTTTCTTCTTTTTGTCTGGTTCAATGATGTAAAGTCTTGAACTTGAATGAACGACAAAATTAATGCTCGATTCAGTCAATGAATAGATTTCCTGTTAATCTAAAGTTCCTTGCTTGATATGAATAACCATGGTTGTTTAGATGCAATGACATCAATGGCATTCACCTCATAGTTGCCATCATCAAAAAGGGGGAGATTGTTGTGCCCCTGGTTTTGATGATGACAACCATGAGATATGAATGATGTGTTCAATTCAATGATGAATTAAATCTTCATTCAATAATACTTTCACTTGATTTCATACTTGTTGCTAGAAAGGAACAGGGTCGACGCTGGGAGCTTAAAGCGTCCACGCATCAGTTGAAGAAGCCTTCACTGATATCCACAATCCTTCACTGATATCCACAATGTTAACTCCACGAAGCAGAGACCTTCACAAGTTATTTCACTGCGTCAACGCCAAAATAGAGCAGCGTCGACGTAGCAGTTACAAAGGGAGAGCCAATGGCTTACTGGATTACTCTGGTGCGTCAACGCATTCATCAAGTGGCGTCGACGCAGCAGGTTGATGGATCGACAAGGTGACCAGAGGGTGGACACAGTTGCACAATGCGTCAACGCACTCCACACGAAACGTGAGAGGGCTGAAGCCATCTAAGTTCAGATGCTGGAACACCAATGCGTCAACGCAGCATGCTGAGAGCGTCGACGCAGCACGTCTATCTGTTGAAGACTTAATCACTGGATCACCGATGCGTCAACGCAGCAGGTTGATGGAGTCAACGCAGCAGACTTGAGTTCGTGATCCCAAGATGACAAGGTACCAGGATGCTGACACGTGGCCAAATATCTGGGCGGGAAATGTGAAGGACACACGCGCCCAGTGCTGCCTCTGCTCGAGTTGCTATAAAGGGGAGTCTCGGTTGTCTGAAGAAGGATGATCGAAGTCTTGAGAGGAATAGTAAAAAAGTGCAGAAGTGCTGAGAGTTCGATCGAAAAAAAGAAGAGAAGCAGTGAGCAGAAGAAGAAGGAAGCAGAAGAAGAAGAAGAAAGAGAAGAGACAGTGAGAGCCTGCGAAAGAGAAGAAAATAGAGAGTGAGAGCAGAAGAGAAAGATTGCGTGAGCTGAGAAGAAGAAAGAAGAGGAAGAAAAGAAGAAGAGGAGAGAGTCTATTGAAGATCTGTTTAGTCTGTTTGTGGATCAAATCTAGAACGACTATTGTGGTTCATTTCCAGCTTTCGTTGCTGTGCTTTTCATGTTTCTTATTTTTTTTTTGATACTCCTATTGCTATTGTTCTTCCGATCCTCTGGACTGAGGTCGGGTTCCTCCTGGTGGGTTAGGAGAAGGGAGATCTGATCTCCGGTTTGCAAGCAGCAGGGGGGCTGCTTGTGGGTTCCCTCCGGGCTAGGAGGAAGAGAGGCTAGGCCTCTGGTGGATTGCTGGTAGCAGAGTGCTACTGGCTGGTTCACTGGTAGCGGGGCTGCTACTAGTGGGGTTCCCTCTTGGTATAGAGGAAGAGAGACGTGAGTCTCTGGTTTCTAGTGACCGTGGGTTGCTAGAGGTTCCCTCCGTGTAGGAGGAAGAGGGGAGGTTGTTCCCCTGGGTAAGCTGTGTATCAGCGTCTGTTGGCAGGCTGTGTTGCCCAGCTGTTAGTGAAGCCACACTCGGTTTGAGTGTGGGGTGGATGTAGGTCCGTGGACCGAACCACCTAAAAATCTCTGTGCAGTGGTTGGTTGCTCCATATCTCCTATCTACTTCACAGGTTACATTGCATTCTCATTTATATCTGTGCTGCTTCCGCTAGTTGTTTATTTGGGCGCAGGTTATGTATTTGATCTTTGGTTTAAAAGGATGTTCTACATGTTCTTCAGATTGGTTGTCTTGCTTTGTTAGAGTTCTAGTTTTATTATTGAGCCGAAAAGTTTTTAAGGGTGGGATTCATTCACCCCCCCTCTGAATCCTCCGCATCGATCCTAACATCTTATGAGTAAGAGGCGAGTGGACTCATTCGATGAGTATGGGATCGGTTCAATATCTACACCCGGATCTAGTCACCTATAGGGACTCAGCGGTGATTCCTAGTGAGTCTTCGAGCTGCTTCCTTCCCTTTTGAGAGTGTCCCACTCAGAGTGTCCACCTTTAGCCCATAGCAGTTCGCGCATATCGAGTATATATGGAATGAGCAGGTGACGATCATTTGGAGGGGAGCATACCCGCGCTACTTGGCACGGTGACGGATCCGCCGGAGTACTCGAGCATCCATACCCTACTCGACGGGGTCGAGTTCCTCCCCCCCGGGGAGAGTTGATGAGAATCGACGCCGAGCAAGTACTTTTCATATTACATTTATGTCCTTTAGTTTATTTTTACATCCATGGGAAAGTATACGCACAATTGTACTGCTTTATCAGTCAATGTGTCACTCCCGTAGATTGTGTGGGTTTCTATGTAATTTGCCGGTAGGACTAGAAAGGGGGCCCTCAGCCCTTTCCCATTGGTCCACCTTGACCATGTGGGGCTGGTCAACCAGCCTAGGTGCCCTTCTAGATGAGTTGAATGTCAATTGCCACATGGGTAGACAAAGGGGGTGATTTTTCCTTGGTAGGCTACCTACCAAGTCAAATTGTCTCCCTTGCCACTCCATAGTCAATAGGCCGCCCCCCCCTTCAATTTTTTATTGTATTTTGTTTGTGTTTGTGACATGCCATCCAGACCCACCATATCCCATCCCTAGATCCAAGGGTTGAGGTTGGATTTGGTTGGAAGCATATATAAGCTTGTATTTTCATGTGAAAATTCAGAAATTTTGTTGAATGCCAAGAAGGCTCTTGCGCCCCCAGCCCTCTCCCCCTGGTTTCCTCTCCTCAAACCTCCATTTCTAGAGTGTATCAATCTTCTATCTCCCCCTCTCAACCTCTGATCTTCATCTGTGCCGCCGCCGCCGCCGTTCGTGCCGCCTTCGAGCCGCCGCGAATCCGTCTTCGGTTTTCTATCCTGCTGGATAGAGGTGTCTTCACGAAAATCCTGCTACCAGCCACGGCCTCTTAGTTGTTTGTAATTTTTATGGTGTGTTTCTATCTTCCATCCCATCATACAAAAAAACATTCAGGTCGAAAAGTCTTCGTTTGATATTTTTGCAATTTTGGTCTTCAATCACTCCCAGATCTGTCCTGTCTCTATCTACAGTGATAGTAGCTCTGAGTTTCCCATCTCGACCTTCTTTTTGATTTTTTTTGGGGCTCCCAATTTTACTGGGCATTCTGTCCATCCTCCCCTACATCCACCATTTTTCTTGATTTTTGATCCGCCCTCTATCCATTTTCAAAATTCGTGTTCTATCTCTGCTACAGTGTTTTCAGCTAATTCCCAGATCCGACCACCTTCCAGTTCAAAAATTAGAACAAATCACATCCACCTCTAAACCCTTCATACAAAATAGTTCCGATTTTTTAGCTTGATTTCCTACAACTTTTATGAAGACCATAACTTCAGATTCGGACGTTCACATATCGGTCAAAGGCAACTCTCAAGAAAGTTCTCTGCAGATCTGAGAGTCCGGTTACTGTACAACAGAAACTCAAAAATTCATTAAAGCCAAGATCCATGCAGATCCAGGTCTGATCTCCAGGCCTAGGTTGAAGTATTTGAAGAGGTCTTTCCAACGGCGCTAGTTTCGTGTCGATCCGACATCGGGGCTGATCGCAGCGTCCGTTCTCGCCGGGATGCGCGCTGAAAACCAGAAGTTGCAGATCCGTGGCCGGTTGTTCCGACCGGTGCCGATCGGAGCCGCCCGGCCTCCGACCGGTGAACCAGCGTGCCTCCACTCCAGGGAGCGCCCTTCCAGGCATCCTCCACTACAGTGGTGCCATCGGGTCCCACACGGCCCCTCCGGACAGCACGTGGGCCCCACCGTCACAAGTTCGGGTGCTTCCGAATCAACGCGAGAAGCCGCCCGTCAACCCGAATTCGATCCTCCCGGACCCCATTGTGTAGCCCTTTAACTCCCTACGTGGAGTGGCCAGAGAGTTGTATTGCTGTAATACTGTGTATTATTGTTCCGGGAGTACGAGTTTCGGCTGGGTCCGTCTTCCCCACGCCAAGCGCGTGGAGGTACCGTTCTCGCTCCCTACACTCGACAGTTGCTTATTTTCATATATACTTATTTATGCCACTGCTAGAGAGCATGTTCTAGGATCGTAGCTCGCTTTATATTTATATCACCGCTGCTGCGAGAGAGAGCATTACCGTCCCGTGACCCGATCCGGCCACGAAAGTGTCAATTGACCACCCTAGCTCTAGCCGGTTTCTCAACCGTGCACGTCCGACGCTTCCCTCGTTAAGGGACGATCGCGAGCTTGTCGTGTCTGTGTCTCATCCCGCATCATTTAGCCTTTTTGTCTTTATATAACATAGTCGTTCATATGGACGTTTATCAATGATGAAGTGAATTTCTTAACTTGTAGCTATCTACTAAATAAAGAGCAATATAAGATAGATAGCTGATATATGCTAAGTATTCAGACTGGCAGCTATCAAGCAAATATAAGACAAATAGCTTGAATTCAAAAATAAATATTTTTGATCTTAGTCTTAGAAGTATAGACTCTTTTAATCATAGGACTAAGATGAAATTAGTTATGGAGAGGGGAAATCTCATCGCCCGTACGGAGAGGCCAAAAGAGGTCCAACCAGACCGAACGAGGCCCAACTCCTTGAAGTGGTAGCCCCCGGGCCCACTTAGTATAAAGCCCAAAAACTCACTCGGTACAAGCGCTTCCAAGGCGACCTTTGGGTTGGGAAGTCCGAGCATCAGTACGATCGGGAAAGCTCCCCCGGAGCCCGCTATTCCCTGCCCCGACCATGCACTCATCGCTCGGGAGACCACTCCTGGGCAAGTGCCTATCGCTCAGGCTCACTAATGGAAGCTTATTAGTACGGCCGTTGCGAGTCCCTTAATGGCAGGAAGCTCAAGGGGATAAGGGAGACCAAGAGTCTGCGTGCTATAAGGAGTCCGCATGAAAGACGTAACCCCCCTGAGACTCCTCCGCTTACAGGGATCAGTCGCACAACGGGCCACTATTTAAAGTGGAAAGCCCTACTACAAGAGGTAAGCCAATCAAGAGCCAAAAAAACCCTGAGCAGGAACCACTTCACCTTTTGGTGGAGAGGGATCTCGTGCTCCCATCTTCCTCCTAGCTCTTCCCTTCGCATCCGAGCTGTACTACTTTACTGACTTAAGCATCAGAGGATCTTCCCCGGGGATCTATCCTTGGGCACCTCTGACTTGTTTCCCTTCTTACAGTTCACACTTCAAGTGTACGTAGTCATCCTCTTCCCCGCTCAGGAGCAGTGCGAGATCACCCCTCTTCATCTAGCGCCGTCTGTGGGAAACGAACAAAGAGCCATCATGGTGCGAAGAAGTTCTGGCAGGAGGACTATCGGTGATTTGGGAAAGGCCTTGGTGACAGAAGAAGGCACACATTCCCTCCCCACGGAGCATTCCCCATGGGAAAACCACGCCAACGAGATACCTCCATCAGTGGCGGGGGAACAGCTTCCCGGAGGGAGCGCTGACGCCCTCCAAACCTTCAACATAAAACTGGATGTCCTTGTGGATCTCATGAGGGCCCAGCCGTCCAGGGAGGAGAACTCGCAACTCCCCCGAAAGAGCCCCCCACGTGGAGATGCCTCCCAGTAAACTGCTGGAGCCCATTTCACCCTCTAGGGGTGGCGGCTCATTTGCAACCTGTCAAGAGGACCATCGCATGCCCCTCCCCCAGAGCAGGAAGCCTCCTAAACCCGAGGAGGGAGAATACCAGAGCACGTCGACCGTTTCCAGACGCCGAGGCCCCTGAGGAGCATCAGGACAGCATGCAAGTGCGCCCCCCAGCCCCTCGGGCCAACGACAACCGGAGCTGTCTCTCCAGCTACGAGACTTTGAGAGGCGTTTCGCAGAGCAAGAGCGTGCCGTCCGCGCCTTGCAGAAGACCTCTCCCGTGGAGGACGAGGAGCGATCCCCTTTCTTCGACTATATTTTGAAGGCATAGATATCTCCCTGGATCTCACTCCCGACCTTCAAGTCGTACGATGGCAAGAGAGACCCGGCCGACCACTACGACCGCTTCGACTCCCTAATGGCCTTGCATGGGGCGTCTGACGTAATCAAGTGCCGAGCGTTCGTGACCACTCTGGTCCAGGGTGCTTAGGCTTGGTTCAGGGCCCTCGCCCCCGGTAGCATCCACAACTTCAAGCAATTCGGGCGAGTGTTCAAGGAAAGCTTCACCGGCAGCGGTCCACCCCGGTCAGTGGTGGGATTATTGGCCCTCAAGCAAGAACAAGGGGAGAAGTTGAGGGCTTATATCAACCGATTCAAATCGGAAGCCCTGCGCATCCCCCGCCTGGACGTGGCCTCTGCCATCACCGCACTGACCGGGGGTTCCCGCGACGAGAACCTGTGACGCGAGCTAGTGCTTCATCCTCCCACCTTCCTTGCCGAGCTAATGACCCTAGCACTACACCACGCAGAGTGTGAGGAGGTCCTTAGTGCCTACCGAGGCACGACAGGCTCGGGTCGGGAGGGGGACAAGAAGCGACCGTCCGAGCAAGGGACGGGCCAAGGAAAAAGGCGGAACCAGGACGGAGATCGAAAAGAGCCATCCCGGAAGTACGAGCGGTACACCTCCCTTACCGCCCCCGTCTACGAAATCTATGAAGACATTAAAAGCTCAGGTCCCCTCAACCAACCCGAGCCTATGAAAGCCAAGCATCGAAATTGCCGCAAGCATTGCCTGTTCCACAGCGATCACGGGCATCACACCAGCGATTGCCATCAACTTCAAGATGAGATCGAGCGCCTCATCCGCCAGGGACACCTATCTCGATACATGTCCGGGCAGAAGGAAGATCGAGGCGCCCCATAAGAGATCGACAATGCCCCATGCGGAGTCCACATCAACGTCATCGCGGGTGGTGCGGCATCAGGCGGAGATAGCAGCCGAGGAAGAAAGCGTCACGCCGAGCGGGCGAGCCGAGCCTCTATTGAGCACTCTACGGCCCCGCAGGCGAGCGAATCGTAGGCCCCGGTATTCTCCGACCAGGACCTGGAAGGGTTAACTACCCCGCATGACGACGCTCTCGTTGTATCGGCTACAATAAACCATTGTAACGTAGATAGAATCTTAGTTGACAATGGTAGTGCTTCTGATGTATTATCCTACGAATGTTTCCTCAAGATGGGAGAGAATCCTTCTAAACTCCGCCCGATCTGAACCCCTCTCTGTGGGTTCAACGGCCAGGCAACTTATCCCGAGGGAGCCCTGAGCCTCCCAGTTACTATCGGCACCCCGCCCGAAACCGTTACGGTTATGGTAGACTTCATCGTGATTAAAGGTATGACGACATACAACGCCATCTTCGGACGAGGTATCCTAAGCCGAATGAAAGCGGTGCCCTCTACCTTTCACCAAAAAATGAAGTTCCCGACCAAGTATGGCGTGGGGGAAGTCCGAGGTAACCAGGCATTGGCTAGATGGTGCTATATAATCTCAGTCGAAGCCACTAGGCCGGAAGGGAAAAATAAAGGAGTAAAGGGAGCTGAAGAAGGACCCTCAACATCTAAGCCTGGTGGCGAGTTGCTAACGGTCTTCCTTAACGGTGACCTGACTCTAGGAGTAAAGATCGGAGCTGATCTACCACTTGAGGAACAGGAAAAATATAAGGATTTCCTTGCCCGGTATATCTGAGTCTTTGCATGGTCTGATGAGCACCTTCCCGGGATCCCGGGAGACGTGGTAATGCACAAGCTCAACCTTGACCCAACGGTGAAGCCAGTCCAGCAACGCAGGAGAAAGCATGCCCCGGAGAAGCAAGCAGTCATCAAAGAGCAAGTCATTAAGGGGCAGAAGACTAGCCTTTTTCGTCCGGTCCTGTACCCTACATGGCTCGCCAACGTCATCCTTGTACCAAAGGCTTCTGGGAAATGGCGAATGTGTGTAGACTTCACTGACCTCAACCAAGCTACCCCAAAGGATTGCTACCCGCTGTCGAGCATCGATCAACTGGTCGACTCAACCTCTAGCAATAAGCTACTCAGCTTCCTAAACGCCTACTCCGGCTACCATCAGATCAGGATGGACCAGGAGGACATCAAGAAGATCGCCTTCATCACCGACTTCGGCGTACACTGCTACACCCGGATGCCGTTCGGGTTAAAGAACGTCGGAGCAACATATCAGAGGCTGATCAACCATATTTTCGAAGAATAGCTTGATCGAAACGTCGAGGCCTACATTGATGACATGCTCGTCAAAACACCGAAGGTCGAAGACCACCTCGCCGACTTAGCCGAGACCTCGACACCCTCCTGAAGTGCAACATGAAGCTCAACCCTGCCAAATATGCCTTCGGAGTTAGATCCAGGAAGTTCCTAGGCTTCCTGGTAACTCAGCATGGGATTGAGGCCAACCCCGACAAGGTTCAGGCCATCCTGAACATGCGGCCGCCCACCTGCATCAATGACATCCAACGCCTTACGGGGCGCAGTGCTGCGCTCAACCGTTTCCTGTCCCGGGTGGCCGAATGATGCTTACCCTTCTTCAAGTTGTTGAGGAGACCCAAAATGGCATCCGCTACATTTGCCTGGGACGAGGAATGTCAGAAGGCGATCGCGGAGCTCAAGGAGTTCTTAGCCTCGCCCCCGGTGCTGTCCAAGACGGTCCAGGGTGAAACTCTATACCTCTATCTCTCGGTGACCCCTTCTATAGTGAGCTCGGTCCTGGTCAGGAACGACACAGGGATCAAGAGACCAGTTTACTATACCAGCAAGGTGCTTAATGAGGCTGAAAGAAGGTACCCCGCAACCGAAAAACTCATGCTAGCATTGGTCACCTCAGCCATGCGCCTCCGAACCTACTTTCAAGGGCACTCCATCGTCGTATTGACCGGTGACCCCCTGAAGAAGATTCTCTTTCACCCTGAAGCCTCGGGATGCCTCGTCAAATGGGCCATCATGCTCGGAGCCTACGACATCTCGTATCAGCCCCGCTCGGCCATCAAAGGATAGGCTCTCGCATACTTCATCGCCGAAAGCACAGTCCCAATTGAAGAAGTACCTCCACCAGCCCCCGGGTCCACCTGGGACCTATTCGTCGACGGGTCCTCCAACTCGGCTGGATGCGGCATCGGTGTCCTTCTCAAATCCTCCGAAGGAGCGGAGCTGCGGTACGCCCTGAAGTTCAACTTCCTGGCGTCCAACAACGCCTCAGACTACGAAGCCCTTATCTCAGGAGACAGAATGGCTCGATGACTAGGGGCCGAGCGAGTCAGGATCTACACTGACTCCCAATTGGTCGCTAGCCAGGTCAACGGTGATTATGAAGCTCGGGAAGGACAAATAGTCAAGTACCTAGAGGCGGTCAAGAGGATGGCCCAACTCTTCAAGAGCTTTGAGGTAGTCCAGATAGCTCGGGAGGAAAACTCCCGAGTGGACGCCCTCTCTCGACTGGCCTCCTCGCTCGATCCCGCAGGTACACGATCGGTCTTTCTCGAAGAGCTCGAGCGACCGAGCATCGAATCCGAGCTTATGACCGTTGACCCAGCACCCCCGAGTGACATGCGGACCCCCTATATATCCTGGCTCCGGGATTCTCAAGAGCCTACCGATTCTCGGGAGGCTCGGAAACTCAAGTACCAAGCTCGACATTTCATCATGCTGGATGATACCTTGTACCGCAGATCTTTCTCCGGTCCCCTCCTCAAGTGCATCAGCACCGACGAAGCCAGCCGAGCGGTTCAGGAAATGCACGAAGGCATCTGCGGAGCGCACCAAGGAGAAAGATCGCTCCCCAGGATCTTGCTTTGGCAAGGTTACTGGTGGCCCACTCTCCAGCGCGACTGCACGACCTACGTATAGAAGTGCGACCGATGTCAGTGCTTCGACCATCTGATCCATCAGTGTGCTGCGGAGCTCATCACCCTGGCCGAGCCATACCCTTTCGCTCGGTGGGGGATCGACATCTTGGGGCCATTCCCCACGGGTCAAGCTCAGAAGAAGTTCATCATCGTCGCCATCGACTATTTCACCAAGTGGATCAAGACCGAGGCCACCGCTAGGATCACCGAATCAGTCCTATGGAGTTTTGTTTGGAAATCGATCATCTGTCGCTATGGTGTCCCCTGAGTGATCGTGAGCGATAACGGTCGGTAATTTGATTCTCACTACTTCAGAGACAGATGTGCCAACCTTAACATTCACAATCACTTCACTTCGGTAGCCTACCCTCAGGCTAACGGACTGGTTGAAAATGCCAATAAGACTATCTTAAAAGGCATCAAAACTAGGCTCGGCAAGGCCAAGGGAAGCTGGCTCGAGGAATTACCGAGCGTACTATGGTCGCACCGACTTACTCCGAGGACGGCCACCGGTGAAATGCCTTTTCAGCTGGTGTATGACACGGAAGCCGTGATTCCGTTGGAGGTCGACAATCCCTCTCTCTGAGTCGTCCACTTCAAACCTGAGGTAAACGAGCAGAAACTGCGAGAGAACCTCGACCTAGCGGACAAAATCCGAGAGATTGCAAAGATTCGAGCAATGGAATACCAACAACGCATCACTCGATACTACAACTCCAGAGTCAGAGACAGACACTTCCAGTCAGGAGACTTCATCCTAAGAAAGGCCGAAGCATCTCGACCACTAGAGGTGGCGGGGAAGCTGGCCCCTACTTGGGAAGGCCCCTACCGAGTGCTCGAGACACTCGGGAAAGGAGCATACCAATTGTCCACCATGGAAGGAACACCCATCCCTCGGACATGGAATGCGACAATTCTTCGCAAGTTATACTTTTGAGCATTTGGCAAGCATGCACATGTAAGCAAAATAGAATAAATGCCATTCTTCTCTTCTTATTAAACTTTGATGTACATCAAGTAGGCCGTAGCCAATATAGTATACATGTACAAAAATTACGCCCTCCGACACTATTACGCGAGCAAAACGCTCGGCCAGCCCGGTAAGCGCTCCTACGTCCAGCCACTGACTCTGCCTCGTGCGGAAACTGGCTCGGACAAAGGATTTCCGGCCTCGTTGGTTTGAGAAAAGCTAGGAAGAAAAAAGGAAAAGAGGGGAAACAATAGAGAAGAGGAACGAATACAAGTGATGGCCTCCTCTCCGCCAACTCTTTGGAAGGTAGAGAGAGTAGGCTTCCCCTAAAGAGTGAAAAAGGAGGAAGAAAAAGAAAACAACGGAGATGGACGAGGAAGGAGGGGGAGGCCCAGAAAGGAGGGAGCTTAAAGATCTCCCCCCTCCCCTCAGGATGGCGTCGGCGGGTCAGGGACAGGAAGGCGACATGCCTCGGCATGACGAACCCTCTCCCAGAGTGACCTCCGACTAACGAACCCTCTTCCAAACTGAAATAGCAGGAGATTCCCTCCTACCGCCATCTGCATCATCATCTTCTGAAGCGCCTTCCATGCCCCGCCAAGATCGACAGTACAACACCACGCAGAAGGGAAAGAAGGAGAAACCGTCAAGGACGGCCTTAAGCAATGAAAGGAAAAGGAGACGCCCCTCAGGCCTTTTATAGGCCGAAGGGGGAGCTGATCGCCTCAAACGACTCTCCCCTTACAAAACACGCTAAGGGGCTTTCCTTGAGATGGTTACCTCATTTCCCAAACATCCCGCCAGCGGGACGCGCGAAGCGGCAAGTCATTAAGGGCGATATGGAAAAATGGAAAGGTGTCAGCAACATGTCAGTTATTCGATAGATTGGCAAGCACGATATCTGCAGAGAAAATCGGCGCCTTCTCCAAACGACTACGAATCTGGTAGTCAAATCACACCAAAAGTGGTAAGAAACAGTCAATTCATCATTTAATACTATCGCTATTACATTTTACAAAAAAGCCTTACCCGGCTACGTAAGGGAAAGAAAAAGAAAGATAGAGCTATTACATCAGGTCTTAGGCCCATCTTTAGGCTCGGCAGGCAAGGCTTCTTCAGCACCAGACGATCTGCCACTAGTATTCTCGGCGACGGCGGACCCAGGCACTGACCCCACTTGTGTGGGAACTGTCTCAATCGTGCGCCCTCCCGAGGCTTCTGGAGTTGGCGGTCGCTCGGACAAGGATGAGGACTCCCGACCTTCCTCTTCGCTTGATGTATAATGGGAAGAGTCAGTCGAACCCCAATCCGAGTCATAGCATTGCCCGGAAGAAAAAACGAGCCTAGACGCTTGGGCCTCTGCTTCTATGACGGCCCGATCGAAACCTTGGGAGAAGCCCTTCCAAAGGCCCCGGCGATAGCCCGACTCATAATAAGGGAAGGCAGCCTAGAGAAGAGCCGCGTGATAGGCCTCTGAGCACTTATGTCCCTCGAGTGCCTCCACCTCAGCCAACTCTGCCTGCCTCTCGAGCTCGGCTATCCTCTACTCTGACTCGGACAGCCTTCTCTCAGCCTCAATAAGTGCATCCTCGGCCCCCCAGACTCGGCCCTCGAGCGCCTCCCGCTCGGCCTTCCACTGCTCGCCGCGCTCGACCTGAAACATATGCTCCGCCTGCAGGAGCTCATTCTTCCGATCGACCATACGACAGGCCTGGGCCAGCTGCTCCGCCAATGACCGAGCCTCCGCTTGGCTCGACTGTGTTAGGATAGATGCGATGGATTCAGAGGGGGGGTGAATGAATCCCTCTCTAAATGTTTTCGACCAATTTAAAATTTAGATTCAGGGCAACTTGATCAGGACTCCCTAAACTGATGCAAGAGTTACTTCAACTAGGCGTATGCATTGAAGCCATGGCTACCATGCATCTAACGATGAATAATCACACAATCAAACCACAAGGAACACCAAGGATTTTAGGTGGTTCAGTCCTTCAGACCTACGTCCACCCCACACTCAATTGAGTGTGGCTTCACTACTGCCTAACAGCTTGGCGCTGATCCACAGCTTCGGGGACGAATCCCTACAATCCGCTGAGCTTCACAGCTTGCTGTCTAGAGAATCCTCCTCTGCAACGGCTGAGGATTACAGCTTAACCTGTCCAGAGGAATCCACCTCTACCCGCTGAGGATTACAGCTTAACCTCCGCTGACAAACAGCTTGAACAAAGATGAAAAGGAATACAATAACGATGAAAATCAGCAACTGAAAGCTGGAAGTAAAGCTCGGAAAATATAGCTCGCTCTTGGAGTAATGTAGCTTGGATTTGATCCAGAAGCTACAGATCTTCTTCCTCCTTGATTCCACTTCTTCTGCTCCTTTTTCTCTCACGCTCTGCTCTTCTTCTATCTCTCCTCTTTCTGCTTCGATCTCTTTTCTTCATTTTTTCTTCTCTCTTATCTTCACTGCTATCTCACTCTATCTGCTTGCTTTTTCTCATTATTTTTCTGCTCTTACTTAGATATTCAAAAATCTTCTTCTTATTTTTTTTAAAGTCAACTCCCTATTTATACCCAACAAAAGAAGAGCGCGTGGAAGAACCAATTTTCCCGCTCAAACTCCAATCCAGATCTGTGTCTTCAGTAGCCACGTGTCAGCATCTGACTAAGATTGCTTTCCACATGTCATGACCATCGTTGCCCTTTCTACTCGGATAACTTGCCTTTCTTAGTATCTACGAGCAAGCATCCTGTCAATATGTCAGACTTGAAGTCAGCTTATAACAGTTAGATAGAGAGTAAAGAAATGCACAGAGTTGATATATTGTCAGATCTCAAGT
The DNA here is from genome assembly GCA_022559845.1 of Amorphophallus konjac. Taxonomy (NCBI): domain Eukaryota; kingdom Viridiplantae; phylum Streptophyta; class Magnoliopsida; order Alismatales; family Araceae; genus Amorphophallus; species Amorphophallus konjac. The sequence goes on along the minus strand of CM040121.1, from coordinate 465,851,627 downwards.
GCACAGACTTAACACATCATTTGATTACATATGCACGGACATAATGTTCACGCAGCACACATGTGCACAGACTCGATATGTTAGCCAGAGTGGAAGTGCACAGACTGTATGCGTGCGAGATGCAGATGGTGCACTGACATGGTGTGTGCACAAGTGAAGATTGTATTGACCTTTGGAATATCTTTTGAAGCCTCGCCATCCATAGGAATGCATGATTTCTTGAATACTGTAGTCAGGTGGGCTAGATAAGGAAGATTTCTCCTGGACTCTTTGCAAGTTCCCATGATCTGGATGATTATTTCTGGCAAACAAATTCTAATTCCCTTCAGCAAACAATATAAAATAAATCTTTGTGTTTCAGTCAGTCTACTTCTTCCTCCAACTTGTGGAGTGATCATGGTAGTCAGAATATGGTGCAGTATTCTCTTTAGAGGAGAAAACTTAATTGTATTGAACTGACCCAATAGAGTTTGCTTTTTGTCAGAAGAATCACTCGGCACATCATTAATCACTGAAAAAGCATCGTGAAGATTGTACAAAAATTCACCTTCAATCTCACCATCTTCAGGTATTATGAACACCTTATGAAGAGAGTGCCTAGTAATCTCAATTTCAATTCCTTTGACATTTGACACAAGTTTCGATTGACCAAAAATGTATCTCAGATTATTGTAGAACATTGCTACAAGTCTAGGATAATAGACTTTATGATTGCTCAGAAACTTCTTCCATTTTTGAAAATTAAACATTTCCACTAGTTTAGGAAATTTGGAGAGCATTTTACGATCATGGAAATCCACATATCTGGGGAACACTATCTTCCCCGCTTCCAAAATCATCTCGACTTGAGTAGAAGGTTGAGCAGGAATACCTCTTTCCTCAGAGTCTTTAATCACTTTCTCTTTCCCTTTTCTTTTCTTTCTTTTCGAAACATATTCGCCTCTTTCTGATTTGATTTTTGCTGGCGGCATCATCTCCAAAGCTTTTCTTTTGCCTTTGACAGCCTCCTTCTGAACAGCTTCAGATGACACCCCTTTTGCATGAACCTCTTTCGACCTCCTCTCATAGTGCTGAGTCTCTCCAGACTTCTTGGCTTGAGGAATTGTAGACTGCTGCTCCTCCATTACCTTCCTCTTCCCCTTGCTCTTTGCCGTCAGAGAAGACATAGTGGAAGATGACGATGGAGAAGAAGACGATTTCTGACAAGAAGGATAAAGACAAATGGAGAAACAAGTAGGGGGATGAAGAGAGGCGGGTAGAGGAACTGTAGAGAAGTTAGACCAGAGAGAAACGCTCACGGCTAGGAGTCGTGAGTGCGGGAAGGTCTCAGCTTGAATGCGGAGGGTATGAGAGACACTTTAGGGTTGAGTAATATAAAGGGAATATTGTTGCCTTTACCCGATACACACCTCATACCCAAACTACCCCTCTCTTATATATAAAATACCTTTCTTCTCCTTTTTCATGGTCTTCAGCATATCAACCTTATATCTACTCATTCATTCTTCTAAAAATCATCTTTTAATACATAGTCAAAGGACATAAAACATTCTAATTGCAGTACAATGCTCAGTAAGAAAGAATCATTAATCTTACTCCTTACTTTCATTAGATAAAACTGATTTCAAAATCAGTCTTATATTAAGTTTTAACTCATATTTCAGCGTCTGAAGAAGAACCAAGGTCAACCATATTAACTTTTTCTTTTCTTTTCTTTTTCTAACTAGAGCATTCCGGTATGACTGGCCTTTTTACTCAAGGAAACATGTTTATCAAACACTAGAATCCCTGGTTACTCAGCACAGTCTACCTTTATGCCTTCTTTTGTGAACAGAGATAGCTCATTTCTTCATGACATAACTTTTAAATTTCTTTGATCTAGATAGCCAGTTTCTCAGAAATTTTGCCATTGCTCTGCCATTTTATATTTATTTTATTTAATGGCGTATTCCCTGGTCTACATCCAGATTAGCCTGAAGACATGATTTAATAAATATTATAAGACATCCTCTTCTACCAGATTATCTTTTTACTCACAACTTTCAGATTTATGACTTTTCTTCAGTAGGACACTTCCAGTTATTAGAATGTTTTTCACTCCATTGAAAATACATTAAGGAGTCATTTTGAACAATAAATAATAAGATATAAACTTTATAGGCAGAAGATCATTTATTTGGGGAGATCAACAATTTTATACACAGATTGAGGTGGTTTTAGTAACCAATAATGTGCAATAAGTAAAGGTAACAGAATTCAATACATTACTCCCCCTAACTGTCAGCTTATGAGAATGTATGATAGAAAGATGGATGAGAAGAAGTAAACTATGGGCAGGTCACGATGAAAGAAGGTAGGGGAAAGGAATACCTAGCCATAAAGGAGCAAAAGTGCAATTCAGGATAGGATTACAGGCAGCCCTTGACTCATGACCTCCTTAGCCTTCTCCTGACCCAAAGTCTTCAGACAAGGTCTAACATAATCAGCTCAACCTCAACAGTAATCAGCTCAGACTTGGCAGCTCAACCAGCAACATATTCCAAAACCATAATGTTCAGCATAAAATCCATGACTCATTGAATCTGATCAATTCAGCTCTGCTCCCCCTTACTATGTGCAGAGATTCCAATCAAACATAGCTTTATTTTTCTTGCAGATATACGGAGATGTAGATTCTAAATACTAGTTCTATTTCTATATGCATGAATATGTAATTAACTAACTCTTTTTGGATTTTTCAAATTTTGATGATAAGCAATGAATTCAATTTCTAAATGTAATGTGCATGGAATTTGATGGAACATGCATCATGACAAAAATATGCAAGACATTCAGAAACAACTATAATTTTTCATGTGCATTCATTTAAAGGAAACAAATTCAGAAGATAGTATTTGAACAGAAAATTCAAAACTGACCTGAAAAGTGCAATCATGGGGTATTCTTTCTCGAATGCCTTAGTTTATTTACCCCCTTTTATTTCACCAAGGCATATCTGCAAAACAACATTTATTTTGGGCAAGCAGGAACCCAAGCAGTCTTGGGTCCTGAGATACCAGTTGCACCTTAGAGGGTGCTCTCCACAATGTTCTAGCATCATAATTATCAGATTTCATCAAACGACAGTTAGACATGAAATGGCCAAACTGTCCACAATAATGACAAGAAACACTAGATTTCATGTTCTTTTTATATGAGTAAGCATGAGCATGAACTTGATGTGAATGAACATGATTGGTACTTCTGTTAGCATGAAGATTTTATTTTCTGAAACCTGCCAACCTGCACTTATTTGCTTTGTGGCCAGGTTTTCCATATTCAAAACATGCAATAGTATTTCTTTTAAAACCATATTTGTTTTCATCAAAGACATTTCGGTACATAGGGGTTTTAGCAAAGCTAAAGTGACTATTTCTCCCCTATGCATGCCAACATTGTGCAGCAATGTGGCCAAACTTGCCACAGTAATAACACTGAATTTTCTTTTTCTAGAACAGTAGGAGGTTTCCTAGGATGAAAATTTCTAGGATGCATCCTAATTGCACTTCGTTCATCATTTTTCATGATTAAATAGTCATGAATAACATGTCCACACTTCCCACAATAACGACATGTTACTCCTTTGTTATTCACATGCATTGGTTTGACAGTATTGACATTTGCATGAGAATGTGAATGTGTGTGTGAACAGTTGGCAGCATGCATATAAGAATTAGGGACAGATTTGTACTTATTTAATTCAACATTCTTCTTTGGTTTGTGAACCTTTTTCTTATTTTTATTTGAATTTTCTACTTTCTTTGTAGTGAATTGAAAAATAGAAGAACTAGATGAGTTAGCATGTTCTGAACTTTTCACAAAAACACTTGATTTCTTCTGTTCATTGGTCTGTTTATTAACAGGCACATATCCAAGCCATTCTTTCTGAAAATTCACGTTAGAACCCAATAATTTATTCAAGTTGTCTTTTCCTTTAACAAATTTTGACAGAGAAGCTTTTAAATCATCAATCTCAGTTTGCAAAAAAATAATGTCATCTTCATAGGAAGTGATTTGGTTATGCAAACCATCATTCAGCCTTTTCAGATTTTCATTTTCCTGCATTATCTTCAGATTATCATTAGCTTCTTTATCATTCAAAATTGATTTACCTTTTTCAAAGGCCATCAGTCTTTCAGATAATACAATGTTCGAAACCATCAGCTTCTTGTTTTGATCTTTCAATTGAGCGTTTTCTTCAAGCAGTTTTTCTTCACATTCCTCAACTTCAATTTTCTTTTCTAACAAAGATTTGTTTTCTTCTTTCAGAGATTTGATTAATTCCTTTTGAAGATTGTCATTGGAATCTAGATCATTAATCAAATCTCTTAAGATAGCACACTCATTGCATGAATCATTTTCTTTAATGAGTCTATTTCTTAGATTCTCAATTTCAGATTTCAAATTATTCCTTCCAGCCTTTTCTCTGTTCATGTCTGACTTTAGGTTTTCAATTTCAACCCTCAGACTTCCAACTTTATTATACTTCTCAATTAGATGCTCATCCAAAATAATCAAGTCTTCAATACAGAAATTGACGGTGTCCGAATTTACCTGAGACGAAGTTTCCTCCATTTAATCATGGTCTTCGTATGTAGCCATGAAACACTTCACCTCGTCCTGACACTTGCTAGCTGCAACCATATTGACAATTTCGGAGGCACTGCAGCATTCAAACATACAAGGAAACTTGTCAGTATTTATCGCCCTTTGGGTTAGCTCTAGGGCCTTCTGATTCTTAGAGAATTTTAGCTGATCTGATGTTTTCCATATGGATTTATCCTTTGGAACTTCATAAGGGCTGTGTGCAACGATTATCCATAGATCTAGATTAACCTGCATCACGTACTCTCTAAATTGATTAAGCCAGCTATAAAAACCTAGACCCTCAAATATCGGGAGATCAGTCATGAATGCCATGCTCAGACTAGATCAAAAATATAAATGCAAAACAGATCAAACACAGATCACACCGACACCTAATCTAGGAACGGATCTGTAGGTCGTTGGACCCTCCGTGCAGACACCCACTCTGATACCAATTGTTAGGATAGATGCGATGGATTCAGAGGGGGGGTGAATGAATCCCTCTCTAAATGTTTTCAACCAATTTAAATTATAGATTCAAGGCAACTTGATCAGGACTCCCTAAACTGATGCAAGAGTTACTTCAACTAGGCGTATGCATTGAAGCTGTGCCTACCATGCATCTAATGATGAATAATCACACAATCAAATCACAAGGAAGACCAAGGATTTTAGGTGGTTCGGTCCTTCAGACCTATGTCCACCCCACACTCAATTGAGTGTGGCTTCACTGCTGCCTAACAGCTTGGCGCTGATCCACAGCTTCGGGGATGAATCCCTACAATCCGCTGAGCTTCACAGCTTGTTGTCCAGAGGAATCCTCCTCTGCAACTGCCGAGGATTACAACTTAACCTATCCAGAGGAATCCACCTCTGCCCGCTGAGAATTATAGCTTAACCTCTGCTGACAAACAGCTTGAACAAAGATGAAAAGGAATACAATAACGATGAAAATCAGGAACTGAAAGCTGGAAGTAAAGCTTGGAAAATATAGCTCGCTCTTGGAGCAATGTATCTTGGATTTGATCCAGAAGCTACAGATCTTCTTCCTCCTTGATTCCACTTCTTCTGCTCCTTTTTCTCTCACGCTCTGCTCTTCTTCTATCTCTCCTCTTTCTGCTTCGATCTCTTTTTCTTCATTTTTTCTTCTCTCTTATCTTCACTACTATCTCACTCTATCTGCTTGCTTTTTCTCCTTTTTTTCTGCTCTTACTCAAATATTCAAAAATCTTCTTCTTATTTTTTTTAAGTCAACTCCCTATTTATACCCAGCAAAAGAAGAGCGCGTGGAAGAGCCAATTTTCTCCCTCAAACTCCAATCCAGATCTGTGTCTTCAGTAGCCACGTGTCAGCATCTGACTAAGATTGCTTTCCACGTGTCATGATCATCGTTGCCCTTTCTACTCGGATCACGTGCCTTTCTTAGTATCCACGAGCAAGCATCCTGTCAATATGTCAGACTTGAAGTCGGCTTATAACAGTTAGACAGAGAGTAAAGAAATGCACAAAGTTGATATATTGTCAGATCTCAAGTGCACAGACTTAACACATCATTTGATTACATATGCACGGACATAGTGTTCACGCAGCACACATGTGCACAGACTCGATATGTTAGCCAGAGTCGAAGTGCACAGACTGTATGCGTGCGAGATGCAGATGGTGCACTGACATGGTGTGTGCACAAGTGAAGATTGTACTGACCGTGTATATGCAGAGTGCGAGCGTTGCAATGACTCAATATGTTGTGAGCAACCTTTGCATAAACATTGTGTGCCCGGTGCAGAAGTTGCATCGACTTGATCGCGTGCAACAATAACCATTGCACCGACTTATTGTGCCTAGACCTAAGCATACATGGACTTGGTCTCGTGCAATAACTACTAGTGCATCGACTTGACTACTGCATGGATGACACTTGCACCGACTTAGTCGCGTGCAACAACTACAGATGCATCGACTTGGTGTATGCATGCACAGACTCTGCACAGACTTAGTTGCATGGTTCAACTAAGATTGCATCGACTTGGTCGTGTACAGCAACAAGGGTTGCATCGACTTGATGAATACATGCACAGACTTAATATGAGACGGACATGAAAGTGCATCGACTTGATGAATACATGCACAGACTTAATATGAGACGGACATGGAAGTGCATCGACTTAGACTTCTATAATGAAGCATGCAAAGACTTAAGCTTCTTGCACAACAGTGCGTTGCATCGACTTGAACCATGCACGAACTAATCAATTAGGAGATGCTTCAACTTGAACATGCTTTGAACAGACATTGCATCGACTTTATGAAGTGCAAAGCGAAGACAGCAACGACTTAACCAGTTCAGCTGCTTGTGTAATTATTCAAAGTGAAAGACTAAAATTGATTAGGATGATTATTTAATTCACTCTTAACATGATTCATAAGTTGGCATTATCAAAACCAGATTTCCATCATACTGCACCTGAGCACGAAGCGGGGCCACCTCCTGACGAAGGTCGCCAAGATCAAGGGTCAGACGCTCAACTTTTCGATCGAGCGCACCATGGGCCCACGAGAGAGCCTCCCGCTCCGACTCCACTCGAGCATACGCGCCTACTGCCTCAGCCCCGAGCTGGGCCAAGATCAGGCTGCCTTCCATAAGTTGCACGAAAAGCGTGGAGGGGGGACCCCTTTGAAGCTTCTCTCGCACGACCCCTGAAGCAATAGAATGGCACCTCCGGTACAGGGAGGCCCGGACGCTGAAGGAACCGGTTGAGGGAAGGAAAACTCTCTCTGGAGCAGTCGGGATTGGGGCACCTTACCCGAGCAATCCTACCTCGGGGTCCCCATCGGTTGACTCGGGATGAGCAACCCCGCCGTGCACCTCCCTGGCCTCGGTCGGCTGCGATTGAGTCGCTACATCCTGTGATCCTCCAGCCTCGATCAGCTTGGGTCGGGCTCCTCCATCTGGCGCCCCCTCTGCCTCGCTCGGCACCCTAGCATCGGCCACGATCCCCTCGTCATTTGCCCCCTCTTGCACCGCAGAGGGAGGAGGCAATAGGGGAACCTCATCAACTGGGCGGGCAGACTCCGCCTTCCTCGCCCGCTTCTTCTCAGCAGACTGAGCCTGCATCAAAGACCGCAACAACTTGGCCAAGGGATCCTTCCGCTTGACCCCTCGGCATTTAGAAGCATCATCCCGGGCGACCCCCTTGCCCTTTTCCCAGGCGTGAGATAAGCCCTCCGAAGCTGGGAGATCGCTCGGAGCCGACGTATCATCCACACTGATGACCTCCATCTCGACTGACGGTTCCTCCTCCTCCTCCTCCTCGGCCGCTCGCCGCAGATCTGCGCGAAGAAGAATTGGGGGAAGAAGGGGAAAGCCCTGACTCTGAAGACTCCGGAGGAGAAGGAAATTGACGGATCGCCGCCGCGGTAACCCTTTCCAGCCCCGCAATGGCCACGACCATTCTCCGTTCTTCCAAGTTACTCTCACGGTATAGGAGCCCCCCTCAAAAATAAATTCAAAGAGAGGAAAAACCTTAAACCTCAGAGATAAAGGGACGTAAAAATGCGCAATGCTTAAATCGGAGGCGGCACGGTGATCCGATATCCCTAGGAGGGGCCTTCTCTTATTCATCATGACGGGCATATTTTCAAGGCAAGCCGCATCATGTGGTCCCTACCAGAGAGAAATCTCTACCCAACCAGAGCCACAAAAAGTCCAGCCCAAATGCTACTCGTCCGAGCCTCAATTTTGGCTCGGGAGTAGGAGGGGGACAAGTGGAGAGGGGAAATCTCATCGCCCGTACGGAGAGGCCAAAAGAGGTCCAACTAGACCGAATGAGGCCCAACTCCTTGAAGTAGTAGCCCCCGGGCCCACTTAGTATAAAGCCCAAAAACTCACTCGATGCAAGCGCTTTCTAGGTGACCTTCAGGGTCAGAAGTCCGAGCATCAGTACGATCGGGAAAGCTCCCCCGGAGCCCCTTATTCCCTGTCCCGACCATGCACTCATCGCTCGGGAGACCACTCCTGGGCAAGTGCCTATCGCTCGGGCTCACTGATGGAAGCTTATTAGTACGGCCGTTGCGAGTCCCTTAAGGGCAGGAAGCTCAAGGGGATAAGGGAGATCAAGAGTCTGCGTGCTATAAGGAGTCCGCATGAAAGACGTAACCCCCCTGAGACTCCTCCGCTTACAGGGATCAATCGCACAACGGGCCACTATTTAAATTGGAAAGCCCTACTACAAGAGGTAAGCCAGGCAAGTGCCAAAAAAACCGTGAGCAGGAACCACTTCTCCTTTTGGTGGAGAGGGATCTCACGCTCCCATCTTCCTCCTAGCTCTTCCCTTCGCATCCGAGCTGTACTACTTTGCTGACTTAAGCATCAGAGGGTCTTCCCCGGGGATCTATCCTTGGGCACCTATGACTTGTTTCCCTTCTTGCAGTTCACACTTCAAGTGTACGTGGTCATCCTCTTCCCCGCTCAGGAGCAGTGCGAGATCACCCCTCTTCAAGTTATCTTAAGAATTTTGAGCTATAAGACAGATAGCCATAAGTAATTAATTTTCTTAAATAATTTTTTCTACTATCAAGAATAATGAAAGAGATGCAAGCAGTAAGATAGTTGAATAAATAATTCACCTAAGAAGAATTATAATAATTAAGTTTAGTTATAATAAGATAGCCATCAAAAGAATAAGAATTAATACGCAGATAGCTGAATATTCAGATAGGCTTTGTAAATAAGATAGGTTGAGATAGTTTGAATTATAGTTGAAGTTTCAGTGCCTAAGTAGTTTGTCTTATAGGATAGGCGAAGTAAAAAGAATAAGATAGGTGATATATCGGATAGGTGATGCAGCGCCTAAGTGAACTTAGTATCGCCTAAGTGAGATCATAGCGCCTATGATAACAAGATAGGTGAAGGTATGCCTAAAGTGAATGAGATAGGCGATGGGAATTTCACCAAAGTGAAAAGAGCGTCTATTGGCTTTACGTTGTGCCTATGTTATTTTACCTCTTCCTGCAACACCTAAGTGAAATTAATATCGCCTAAGTTTTTATATAGCGCCTACGTTTATTTGTTCAATTGTTACAGCGCCTATGTTCTGATAGGCGTAGTTTGTTAAGCTAGCGCCTAAGTTATCAAGACTTAAGAAGATAGGCAAAGTGTTTTATGATAGGCTAAGTGTTTTAGCCCGTAAGTTATTTTAAGTTTGCCTAAGTGTGCGCCTATATTGACTTAGTCAAATTTTGTTGCGCCTTTAAGTGTTTTTTTATACGCCTAAATTCCTTTGAACGCCTATTTGATCTAATAGCTTCTCAACTAGCGCCTATATCATACTTAGTCAAATTTCTTCAATTTTTATGCTTCTTCTTGTTTATATTTTGTGTATGTTAGGCAATTTATGATTATATTGTCATCACAAGTGAATAGAATTTTTGTTTTCATCATAAATAACAACATTTTGATCCACAATAATTTTATTATCACCAAAACTGATAAAGATAATATTTGGATCTAGCCCAAATATACTCAACACATTCTATCTAAGAGCTATAAATACCTGCTATAGCTGAACAAGAAAAGAGCTTACTCTCTCGGAGAGAGCCTTGGCAGAGCTTATCTACAGATATATCTTTTAACCAAGGAGCTACAGAATGCAACAACCAGTAGAAGCTTGAATCCAGTGTTGAGCGAAAAGTAAAGCTAGCTTCCTTCTCAACCACATCTACGGCGTGCTGAAGCAAGGAGAATCTCCAACTGCAGCAATATCCTCAACTTCCTTACAAATACCATCCATGATTCTCTGCATTTATATTTGAAGATGTTGGGTTCGTTGTGTTCCCTCATTGATTTTGGCAATGGTTTTGATGATAACAAATATTGTGTATGTATGGTGCAATGATAACAAAATATGGTGTGTGGAAGCACATGATAGTGGTGATGGTTTTTGGTTACCTTGTGATGGTTTAATGCTCATTTGAATGCTTGTGTTATCAATTCAGTGTGCTTGAAAAAACTTCCATTTGGTTGATAACCATTCATGTTTGTGGAAGAACGGGTTGATGTTAATATCAGTGATGTCAAGCTTTGAATGAGCTTCCATAGTTAAGATTGTTTATTCATATTGCTAGTCATGCACATAAAACTCATGGGTGGCTATAAGTAAGAGTTCAACGCATATTTTGGTTAGTTCAATGAAGTATGTTCAGTGAAGAAGTTCTTTTTAGTCACTCATAATCCTTGATTTTGATATCCATGTAGATCTCATGTTCTTACTTGAGTGCATGGCATGAACATGGGGTGAATGTGTTTAAGAGTCTATCTTAATCTCGGTAATATACCTCAATGCTGTGTAAGGCTCAATGGATGTGAAATGGTGCATTTTCTTTAAGGGAGCATCTAGTTATGAAGGCTAGAAACATTTGATTTTCAAATCTATACTAACTTGATTCCATTGTGTTTTTACAGGTGAGAAATATTTGGATGACACCCTTATGCTAAGGTTCTATTTAGTCAAATAGGTCAACCTACACTTCAAGTGTGTCAACCTACATGTGTTTTAATGCATTTTCTTCATGGGGCTATTGAGGCTTATAATAAGTTTAAGAGTTCATATTAAGCTTGGTGGAAATTGGTTGGTTGATGCTCTTTCATTGCATGAATGCATGGTATTTTCATTCTAACTTTTAGTTGTGAAAAATGGAGTTGTAGACTTGTTCTGGTCTACCTTGAGCAGACAGTCCAGGGAGCCTGCAAGAGTCGACTCAGTGTGTCGACTCCTACTGGGCCTGGGGGCTATCCAGAAAGGCAGCCAGCAAGAGTCGACTCTTGTCTGGCAGTGTTCTATTTTTTGCAATTTTGGCTTGTGAATGAGCCAGGAATCAACTCCAAGAGTCGACTCTTTCCGGCGTCATTTCGCAAACCCGTTCTAAACCCATGTTTGCCCTATGAAAAGGTTACCATTTTGCCCCCAAATGGTTCCTACACCTATGGGGGTGTTTTTAACATGTTTTAGAAGGGATAGCTAGGTCTTTTGGCCACTCCTTACTATACATATGTCTCTACTCTGAATTTTGGAAGAAGAACCCCCAATGTGCTTATGTTTTCTATCTTGCAGGAGAAGAAAGGGAAGGAGAGGAGGTGAAAAAGAGGAGGGGTTTTCATCTACATCAAGGCGTTTCTGGAGCTCGTGGATGAAGAGAAAGAGGTGCAGAATGAAGAAAGGAACGAGATGATGTTGAAATCGTGTTCTTTCGTCTACGAACCAAGAAGAGTCGAGTCATCTAGTGAAGGGGGAGCCTTACACTTGAGGGATTTTCCTTGTTTCAATCTTTAGAGTATATCTTGGGCTCATTGTGTCTATTTGTGAACACTTTATTCATTTTTGAATGAATATTTTGTGTGGGTGTTCAGAGATTTGATCTCCGAGTGTCGGTTTGTTGTTGGGGAAGTCCTTCCCCGCGTGTGTGCAGGTGTTTGCCTGCGTGTGTGTGGAGCGTTGCTCCGTGTGTGTAGATGTCGTCTTGCGTGTGTGTGGGGATTTATCCCCGTGCTATTTTAACAGTAGTGAAGCCTCAGTCAGTTGAGTGACGGGTGGACGTAGGGAGCTCGGTGTGGTCCCGAACCACCTTAAAATTTTTTGTGTCACTGTGAATGCTTGTGTGATTGCTCCATATCTTCTACCCCCATTCACAGGATGGTTTGATTATTGTTGTGCTCATCTAGTTTCTTGAGCTCCAACTATTTTTCATATTGATCTCACACACACACCCTTTAAGTGGTTGGTATGCACTCTGTTAAGCCACAATCTGTTTCAGCACTAATTGTTTTGGGCATACTCGTGCCCCTTCATTCTGCACATTGCTAAGTGCTCTGGTTGATTTTATGTATGTCATCAAAGAACACTCACATGGTATTAAAAGTTTACTTCTGAAGGACATTAAGTACTTGAACTAATTTCGCTGTGTGAAGTTTAGGTTTTAATTGGACTTAAATTTTTAGAGGGATCTATTCAACCCCCCTCTAGATCCGTCTTCCTGCTCTTCGGGACCCAACAATTGGTATCAGAGCGAGGCTCTGTTATCCCTAGATCTAACAATCTATAGAGAGATCCTAGTGCTTTTACAATCATGAATTTTTCTGTTGAACAAATCTCGATGAATTGATTACCTATTTTCAATGGTTCTGATTTTCCTTCATGGTTAGGCAGAATGTGTAGGCTGATTAACTCTGTTAATCCTAACATCTGGAAGTTAATTTATCATGGTCCTAACAAGTTGCCTCTAGATAAGACCATGTGGTCTGAAGATGATAAATTGAAGAACCATGATAATGTTATAGTCCTAAGTTTATTGCAAGCTATTGTCGATACTAACATGTTTCCACTTGTTTCCTCATGTAGGATGGCGAATGAAATCTTGAATGGTCTGATAGAGCTTCATGAAGAGAAGCTGGAGGATGAATGTTTAATGGCTAACAGGACTGATCATGCGAGCGAAGAATTTGAGCAACATAGTTACAAAACTGCCACTAAGGTAAATTCCAGTTCTGATACTGATGAAACTTCCTTTCAAGAATTGATAGACGTCTATGATGAATTGCTAGGAAAGTATAAGAAAATAAAATTAGAGAATGAAAAATTGAAACATTTGAATACAACCATGTCTGAAAAATTGCTTACTTTTGAAAAGGGAAAATATCTGTCTGTTGATGAACCTGAGAAAGTGCGTGTTTTGTTGCAAGAAATTAAAAGTCATAAAACCATCAATGGTATGTTGAATGATAAGATAGCTAAGTGTGAGGAAGAGCTAGCTAATTCAGAATTGCATATTTCCTCACTTCAAAATGAAA